>BSUD01000003.1:14804607-14939398 GCA_033239045.1 Fagopyrum esculentum
AGAGGTGTGTGCAAATAAGTTTTAAATTTATAAAACTAGAATCAAGCAGCGAACCCGCAGTGTACGGATCGAGGTAGCTAAGCAAGAATTCCAGAGTATCGAACACAGGGATTTGGGTGGGAACAAATTCGATTTCGATTATCAAGCAGTAAATATGGGAGTTTTGCAAATATTGGGAAAACAACAATCCTAAAGATCCGGGTATTCAGTTGCGGCAATAGATTCAAGATATACTAATGATGTAAAGACAGAGTAGAGGTATGCAAAGGTATACTAATGTAAGGTAATCGTACGGTTGAGGTTCCAAAAACCTTATGTGACTCACCTAAAAGATACTCCCTATACAGGTTGTTGAGGCTCAATATAGAAAGGAACTAAAGACGAGGATTAGTGTCAAATACCCAAACCTATAATCTAAAGATCAAGATTAACTTATCCGATTGAGGTTGTTGAGACTCACAATCGAGGTAGAGGTTGTTGAGGCTTCACTACCACCTAGAAAAGACAAGTCTAAACTAAGCTAAAGCAAATCTTTAACTTTGGATTAAGGTAAAAGCAAGCTCGTAAACTTAAGGAAATTACGGTTGGATCATGAGATTCCACGGTCGTGGAACTCAAGAACAGCCCGTAATTTAGGGTTGTCGGCGATAATTCTCTAACTCTCAGGGTCTAATCTGTTTGCGATCGATCTATCATCATCTAAGCCACAACAATCAACCCTTCACCTTAGAATTGTTAAGGGTTTTTAGCCAATAGCAGTCATATTGATATTAATTCAAGAATTAAGGAATAAAAGATGAAAACTTTCAAGAACTATCAATAACCTTCAAGTGAATCTCAAGATCCCAACAAGTGTTTATCAAAGATTCAGAATGGAACAAACAAATCACAACTATAGGAAAGAAGAGAAACGGGATGTCAATCCGTTTCCGATTCGAACCTAAACAAGAAGAGAGATCTTCTTGCAATTCTTCCAAGAACTTCGATCTTTCACAAATCCGAAGATCGCAACGACAATCTCCACCGAAAGTGCGAGATTTGAACAACTCTTCAACTGCAAACTCTGATCTCCAATGAGATCTCCGAAACTTGCCTCCAAAATGGGGAAGCGTTAACCCTTAGCGTCGATTGCTAAGCGAGATTAAGCGGGGATTGCACGTCTATCCGTCGATGCAAGAACGCTAAGCAGGCATGACGGAATAACCTTTCTTCCGTCCTTTTATAATGCAGGGCAAAGTGTCGGCCCGGCCCATTCTTCAAAAGATCATGGCTTCAGAGTGTGGCGAAAAGATTTGCCAAGATCACGGTCGTGGAAGATTCCACGACCGTAATTTTGAGGCGTGGAAACTACTACGGTTAGTTCCACGGCCGTAATATCCCCTGGAATGAACATCGAATTCTGACTCACAATCCACGGCCGTAATTTAGGGTAAGACCGTGATTCTTGCTTTCATTCGTGCATTCCTCAATCTAATACTCAAATTTGCTTCCGAAAAGTGTCCTCGATCCATGGACATCTCAACTCAACTCTCCTTTTCTCGATTCCGTCCGGAAATAGCTCCAAATCACCTATAATCAACATAGAACTCGTGTAGACATCCATATTGACAATATAGGTAATACTAGCTCACATATGCACAAAGCTCAATCAAAGACTATCAATATGAATCAATTACGATTAGAAAACGTGCCTAAAATATCACAATATTTCATGCTAACACTTGGATGATTCGTTTGGTTGGACCTAGTCACTGTTAGAAACCACGGTTTGTTCTAGACAAACCACGACCGTGGATCTTGATGAACATCCCGTGATTTTGATTAACTTGCTTGTAATGATAAATCCAAGTGTTAGGTTGTTAGATTGTTGAAATCCTAGTGTTTATTGAGTTAAAACTATCCTAGGGTGACCTAGTGTTAGCAACTAAGTGTTAGAAGAGACCTACCCGGTGATTCTTGCTCTTAGATACCGAAGATGACGAACTCTAGGTAGTAGTGAGCCTCATAAGCCGCTATTGGACTGAGTGTGCTAAGATAGGTGTTTAGGACTTGCCTTCCCGAGACTTACCCGGTAAGGAGAGGTTAGATCCCTATAATACCATCCGGTTTGTGTAGAATTCCTATCCTTAGGCTCTTTGAGACTTACCCGGTAATAAGACCTTAGGAACGGACTAGTGGACCATGAGACCTACCCGGTGATTGATCCCAATCTAGAAACACTTACTCCCAACATACTATAGTTAATCCAAGGAATGATTAGATAGCTTGAGTCCAATGCCATAACCGGAATTTCCAACCCCTAGAATCCGCTTTTCTCCCTTTGATTACATATTTCGTATTTGCTTGTTTATTTGTGGTATTAGCTTAGTTGATTGTTGATTTCACATGATTTGTGATCTTTGATTGATCACCTAAAAACCAAACCAAAAACATTGAGATTTTCATTTCTTTATTCCTTTCTCTTTTCTTAGCCTAGATCTTCACTATCCTTAGTCATTAATCGATTCAATCTCACCTCAGTCTTTGTGTTCGACCTCGGAATACTATCCCTACTACAAAACTCCCCGTACACTGCGGGTTCGCTAGGATTTAGGAAAAATATATCGAGTTATAAATTTAAGACTTTTGCGTGTCACGTTCTTAGCGTAACAAGTTTTTGGCGCCGTTGCCGGGGACTAGGTTAAGATTGAGTCATTGTTTGTGATTGTTTATAGTGTAGGTCTTTCTTGTTGCTTTTGATCTCGTTTGGGTTGTGTCTTTGCTTTTCAGGACATCTCTACTCTTTAGGTGTATGCGAAGATCTCGTGGCAAGGATTTAGCTCCATTCGATCCCGAACCGGAGAAAACCCTTAGATCTAGATCCAAGAGCATTAGAAAGGGAAAAGAGATGGCCGGAAGAGATCTCCAAGCTGAGTTAGATGAAGCTTTAGAGCAAATTAGGCTAAGGGGTGAGGCCTTGGAGAATGTAAGGAGACTTGCCAATGAGAGGCAAGAAGCAACTAGGAGGGAGATTGAAGAGATTAGGCAAGTTCTTGTGCAAAGAGAGCTTAATCGTCAACAACCTCCACCTCCACCACAACCGCAGCCGGGGGTTAATATTCGGGTTGTGCCCATTGCTATTGAAGAGCCACAAACATTAGGGCGACGTATGGACCCGGCAGAAAGAGCACACCGTCCGGATGTGAACTTAGGAGATCCCGCAACCCATAATTACGAGCTCCGCCCTCAAGTTCTACAAATGATCCGGCATAATCAATTTGGAGGGATGGAAGGAGAGTCTCCTCATCAACACTTGATGAACTATGAGATCTTGATGGAGACTCTAAGACCGCCTAGATTGGAGAGCAACAACCATAAGCTTAGGGATTTCTCCTTCTCACTTAAGGATAAAGCCTTGGCTTGGTATCAATCTATTCCACAAGGGCGAGTGAGTACTTGGGAGGAGATGACAACCGAGTTTTTGACTAAGTTCTTCCCACCTTCCAAGACTACCGAGTTAAGAGGGAAGATCAATGCCTTTGTGATGAAGGATATAGAGAGTTTATTCAAGTCTTGGGAGAGGTTCAAAGACCTTCTCCTAGATTGTCCACACCATGGTATACCAAAAATTGAGCTATTGGAGATCTACTTCAAGGGACTTGATGAGGATAGCCAATTCAAGCTCCAATCTCTTTCCGATGGGACTTTCATGGAAAAGAATATAGATGAAGCTTGGGAGTTTGTAGAGAAACAAGCTTTGGTGATAGAGAAGTACTCCCATAGGAAGAGTGATGGGAGAAAGGCGGGAGCATATGAGGTGAGTGAAGTCACTATGAGTAACTTCAAGCTTGATGCAATCAACAATGAGTTGAAATCTTTGAGGGAGTTGTGCACTACAACTTTGAAGAATCAAGCAACCTCTCAAGTGCAAGTGCAAGCAAACTTGTCTTCCAAGGATAAAGATGTGAACTACATGGGAAGGGGCAATTACAACAACTATCAAGGCCCAAGGAACTTCAACAACAACCGGCAATTCAACAATTACCGGCTTAACCACAACCATCCCGGGTTTTCCTATTCTAACCCGGATGGAGCCTTGAACCCTCCCGCTTCTACAAGCGCAGCTCCACCACCAAAAGCTTCACAAGAACCTCCACCCGGATTCACTCAACCTCCAAAGGATAGAACCGAGATGATGTTTGAGCAATTGCTTGGAAGGACGGTGACTTCCATTTCTAAGGCTCAAAAGGTGTTGGAAGCACAAGTGTTCCAAAAGGCGGGTGAAGCTCATAGAGATCCGGGAAAGCTTCCCGGAAGAACCGAAGACAACCCAAGAGGCCAAGTGTTGGTCATCACAACAAGGAGTGGGTTGAGTGTGAAGGATCCCTTACCTAAGGGAAGTGACAAGGGGAAGCAAGTAGTGGTTGAGGAAGAGACCTTGCAAGAAGATGGAGGAAAGGACAAGGAAGATGAGCCAACATATGTGGCACCACCTCCATACAAGCCACCACTACCATTCCCACAATCACGAGCAAGAGCTCGCTTGGACAAACACTTTGGTAAATTCCTTGAACTTATGACTAAATTGCATATTAATATTCCGTTCATGGATGCTATTCTAGGTATGCCGGCATACGGCAAGTTCTTGAAGGAAATTCTCTCCAACAAAAGGAAGTTGGAGGAGTATGGGGAAGTAAGGATGACAAAGAGGTCCTCGGAATTGATCCAAACCATGAAGGAGGAGATGCCTCCTAAGCTAAGAGATCCGGGATCCTTTTGTGTGCCAATTGGAGTGGGAGAAGTGAAGTATGAAGCCCTATGTGATCTTGGGGCAAGTGTGAGCATCATACCGCTTGCACTTTGCAATAAGGTTGGGCTAGGAGAGCCAAAACCGGTCAAGATGACCCTCTACATGGCGGACCGTTTGATCACTCACCCGGTTGGAATATTGGAAGACATACCGGTGCAACTCGGGAAGTTCTATGTGCCGATTGATTTCGTTGTTTTGGACATCCCGGCGGACTATCCGGTTCCCATCATCTTAGGGAGACCTTTCCTAGCCACTTCCGGATGCTTGGTGGATTGTAAAAATAGAATTCTCTCTTTTAACATTGGAGAAGAGAATATCAAGTTCAAGCTGTCCACAATGATGAAGGGGCCAGCCCTTGGTGAAGATGTGTTCAACATTGTCGAGCAAGAGGAGTCTAGAGAAGTTGTGAGCTCGATCTTGATCAAGGATCCCTTGGAGAAGGTTCTTAGCTTAAGTTTGATGGAGGAAGGTGTTGAGGAGGCTTGCAATGAAGAAATCAAGGCTTTGGAAGCATTAGAAAAGGAGACAAGAACTGAATTTGAAGTCCACGAGAGTGTGCTGAATTCCTGTAGGAACCACGGCCAGGGACCAAGAACCACGCCCGTGGTTTGCACCGTGGAACCTACTGGAGTGCTCCGAAATGCTAGCTTAGCAACCTCCACGGCCGTGGTTGTGCCAGAGCCCGTGGTTCTGCCCGTGGTTTCTCCAGAAACTGCCTTAGTTGTTGATCAAGCTTCAAGGAGTCTTGAGGAGTCTTCCATGGCTTTGGATTCATCTCAACCAACATTGTATGGAGCATCTCTAATCGATAAAGGTCCTCCTAAACTTGAACTTAAACCCCTCCCCTCTCATTTGAAGTATGATTTTCTTGGTGAGAATTCTACATATCCGGTTATTGTGAATGCATGCTTGAATGATGATGAACTTGCTAGATTGTTGCATGAGTTAAGGTTGCATAGGAAGGCTATTGGTTATACAATTGATGATTTAGTTGGTATTAAACCTTCTTTGTGCATGCATAAGATCTTAATGGAAGATAATCATAAGCCTTCAATTGAACCTCAAAGAAGACTAAACCCTATCATGAAAGAAGTAGTCAAGAAGGAGATCCTTAAATTGCTAGATGCGGGAATCATTTTCCCGATTTCGGATAGTAAGTGGGTTAGTCCTGTACATGTGGTTGCTAAGAAGGGTGGGATGACCGTAGTAACCAATGAGAATAATGAACTAATTCCAACTAGAACGATTACGGGATGGAGGATGTGCATAGACTATAGGAAACTAAATGTTGCCTCTAGGAAAGATCACTTCCCTCTTCCCTTTATTGACCAAATGATAGAGAGATTAGCTCAACATTCTCACTTTTGCTACTTAGATGGTTATAGTGGGTTCTTCCAAATCCCTATTCACCCCGATGATCAAGAGAAAACCACATTTACATGTCCTTGGGGTACTTTTGCATATAGGAGAATGCCATTTGGGTTGTGTAATGCACTCGCCACCTTTCAGAGGTGTATGATGGCTATCTTTTCTGAGTATATTGAAAACATCATGGAAGTGTTTATGGATGATTTTTCTGTTTATGGATCTTCCTTTGATGATTGTTTAGCTAACTTGTCTCTAGTGCTAAAAAGATGTGAGGAGACTAATCTAGTCTTGAATTGGGAGAAATGCCACTTCATGGTAAGTGAAGGTATTATGTTGGGACACTTGGTGTCCAACTGTGGCATTGAGGTTGATAGGGCTAAGATAGAGACGATAGAGAAGTTGTCACCACCTACCTCGGTGAAGGGGGTAAGGAGTTTTCTAGGGCATGCCGGTTTTTACCGGAGATTCATTAAAGATTTCTCTAAGATTTCCAAGCCTCTTACTAACCTACTAATGAAAGATGTTGAGTTTGTTTTCTCCAAGGATTGCCTTGAGGCTTTTTGTAGATTGAAGAATGCTTTGATCACCGCACCCATCATGCAACCTCCGGATTGGAGTTTACCGTTTGAGATCATGTGTGACGCGAGTGATGTAGCCGTTGGGGCTGTTTTGGGGCAAAGGAAAGATGGGCGTACACATGCCATTTATTATGCTAGCAAGACGCTAGATGATGCCCAACTCAATTATGCTACCACCGAGAAGGAGTTGTTAGCGGTTGTGTACGCATTTGAGAAGTTCCGCTCGTATCTTGTTGGAGCGAAGGTCATTGTGTATACGGATCATGCTGCGATCCGTTATCTCCTCACAAAGAAGGATGCCAAACCTCGTTTGATTCGGTGGATCCTTCTTCTTCAAGAGTTTGATTTGGAAATCCGGGACAAGAAAGGGTCCGAAAATTCTGTGGCGGATCACCTTAGTAGACTCCCACCATTGGAGCTTGAGAGAGATGACATCCCGATTGATGACTCATTCCGGGATGAACAATTGCAAATGGTGGAGGAGTGCTTGTTTCAAGTGTCGAGGGGTAATGAGCCATGGTATGCCGACATTGTGAACTATCTTGTGTGCGAGGAAGTGCCTCCCGGTTTGTCATATGCCCAACGGAAAAAGTTCTTCAAGGATGTGAGGCACTACTATTGGAGTGAACCGCTTTTGTTCAAAAGAGGGTCGGATGGAGTTTTTAGAAGATGTATACCGGAGGATGAGGTGGAGAGTGTGATCCGCCATTGTCATTCCTTGCCATGTGGAGGGCATGCTAGCTCACACAAGACATGTGCAAAGGTGTTGCAATCCGGGTTCTTTTGGCCAAGTTTGTTCAAGGATGTGCAGAATTTTGTGGTAGCTTGTGATGCTTGCCAAAGGACGGGAAACATCTCAAGGAGGAATGAGATGCCCTTGAACAACATACAAGAGGTGGAGATATTCGATGTGTGGGGTGTAGACTTCATGGGACCATTCCCCTCTTCTTGTGGCAACCTCTACATCCTATTGGCGGTGGACTATGTCTCGAGATGGGTGGAGGCAATCGCCTCTCCCACAAATGATGCCAAGGTTGTGGTGCGGTTCTTCAACCGAGTGATCTTTCCTAGGTTTGGAACACCAAGGGTGATCATAAGTGATGGAGGGAAGCACTTCACCAATAGGAACTTCGGGACACTTTTGGCTAAGTATGGGATGACTCATAAGGTGGCAACACCTTACCATCCCCAAACTAGTGGCCAAGTGGAGATCTCCAACTGGGAGATAAAGGGAATTCTTGAGAAGACGGTTTCTAGGACGAGAAAGGATTGGGCTATGAAGCTCGATGATGCCTTGTGGGCTTATAGAACCGCTTTCAAGACACCGATTGGCACCACTCCCTACAAGCTCGTCTATGGCAAGTATTGCCACCTTCCGGTAGAGATGGAGCATAGAGCGTATTGGGCTATAAGGTGGTTGAATTTTGACCTCAAGGAGGCCGGAGAGAAGAGGTTGCTAGACATGAATGCTCTTGAGGAGATCCGGTTGGATGCTTATGAAAACGCCCGGATCTACAAGGAGAGGACCAAACGTTGGCATGACAAGCGTCTCATCCCGAAGGAGTTGAGTGAAGGCGACCTTGTCCTTCTCTTCAACTCAAGGTTGCGGCTCTTCCCCGGAAAGCTAAAGTCAAGATGGACGGGGCCTTATATGGTGAAGAAGATATTTCCCCATGGAGTAGTTGAGATAGGAGGGGAGCATTGTGGAGACTTTAAGGTGAATGGGCACCGGTTGAAGAAGTATATCCCGGGAGCTCCAGTGGACATGATTTCCCCACTTCACCTTGAGTGAGACGCCCCCGAGTTTGGTCAAGCTAATGACCTTAAAGAAGCGCTTGATGGGAGGCAACCCATTGGTAACGTTTTCCCTTTTTCGTTTTCGTTTTTGTTTTTGATTTTTCTGTTTTTGTGTGTTGGGTGTGCTTTGTGTGTGTGCTAGAGTCTTGGTAGCATGGAAGCCTTGCATGGCATGTGGATGATGATGATGATGAGTCCCTCATCAATTATGGGTGGAGCGGACGCGGAACTTGGACGGCTAGCGGTGCCTAGCGCGGGTCCCGACGCCATGATGAACATTTAGAGCTCTCTACCATTGTTGATAGGATCATCCACCATCAATCCACTTGAGTAATCCCAAATACCGAAGCAAACCATTTTTACATTGTGAGAACCCTCTTTCACTCTTCTTTACTTGAATGCCACATTGGGGACAATGTGTTTCTAAGTATGGGGTGGGGTTTTCATGATCACTTGCATGATTAACATCTAGGATAGTTTAATATTGTCACATCTCTTGCATTGTACATAGATATTTCGAAAAATCCAAAAAAATCAGAAAATTTAAAAAAAATTAGTGCTTCTAAGCTTGGGAATGACCCTTATGATGAGATTGTTGTGTGGACTGGCTATGGATGGCCTTATGTGTTAAATAGATGAATGCATATGTGGACTTGAAGTACTTATCTTGAATCCCATGAATGGATTGTGATCATGGTGTTTGTCTTGATTGGATTGAGTATTAAAAGTCGAAATTACATGCTAGTTCTTGCACATCATCTAGGAATGATTAAGGCAATTCATCTTTCTCAACTTCTCATCTTGATCATGTTGTTTGAGCACCTCAATTGATATAAATTTGACCTCTTTTGACCCATCCGGGAATAGGAGCATGTTAGTGTGTTGAGTGTGTAAAAAGCAAGTGTGGGGTGAATTTTTAATGAAAGAATGTTATGAATGAAGTGCTGAATTTATTGTGAAAGTGTAGACAAAAATATAGGTTTGGGGACATTGGTTTAAATGACGAGTAACTCGGCACCATTCACATAATCGGGTGTTTGTGCCTTGCCAAAGTCAAATAAACCGATAGTCCTAACGAGCTTTGGTATGTGTGCCCGGTGTGGATGCACCTCGAAAAATAAAAAAAACCCGAGGACGGCTAATCACCAAGGTTTCGGCTTTTGTACACCAATGCCATTGTCTCAAAAATAAGTTAAAGAAAAAGAAAAGAAAAGAAGAAAAGATGGAGAAAATATACGCTTGTGGGAAGTTGATAAAAAATGTGAAGTTGAAGTTAGTTCCATTCCCGGATTAGCATCACATAACCTAGAAAAATTCCCACCTAATCACAACATTTCTTAGCCTTTTATTTTACAAGCCCTTGTGACCTATTTGCATGTGTGTAAGACTTAGTGATCTAGATTGGATATGCTCATGATCATCTTGACTTCTTCATTTTTACATGCCATGCATGCTTTCGAGTTAAGTATAATTGTCTTTTCATGCCTTCATTTAATTGATACATGATTGCTTGTCCATTGCTATGAAAAATGACTATGAAGGTGATCCAATATTAGAAGCACAACTCCAAATAGATTTTGTCGTTTTTCTGCATGCATAAATCATGTCATCGCTTAGTCTATAGTTGGGGACTTGCTCGGGGACGAGCAAACCTTAAGTATGGGGTATTTTTGATAACACGATTTATGACTTAGGTTTAGACACTCATTTAGATAGTTTTTCCGCTCATTCATGCATGGTTTAGCACTAGTTCACGACGTTTGCACTCAATTCACGTATTTTGTCGAGATAGACGTCTACACAGACTTTTGCATGCTTTGTAGGTATTTTGAGAGATTTAGGAGCTTAATCGATACATTCGAGGATCGTTCCTCGAGATGACACACCTTCGGACTCATTGGGTAGCAAGTTAGGAGCTAAGGAGGACTCATGGGACCTTGTTGTTGCATGCCATGCACCAAATCGTGACTTAATGATCCAAAACAAGCTGAGACACCAAAACCACGGCCACTGGGACTTCCACGGGCGTGGAAATGGGCCGTGGTTTTTGCCAGACGGTTGTGACAGCTGTGCCACGATCCTCATGGCCGACTCTTGCAAATTTGTAGGATAAAAGGTGGTCCTGCAAGGCTGTTAAGGACAGACCCCTCACTCCCATTCTCTCCCACACTCTCAACAAGAAAGATTCTCTCATTGGAAGATTGGATTGGAGCTTCCATTGGAGAAGAAGGAAAGCTTCCATTGGAGAAGAAGGAGAAGCACACTAGTTCATAGTTCCATAGTCTTTTTGAGTGATTTTGAGTGAAACGTTTTGCAAGGTTTTGTAAGAATCGATTGAACCTTCTTTTGAAGGGTTGTAAGTCCTTTTTGAACCTTGATTTATCTTGTGTTACTTGCTTCATTTGCTTAATCCATCTTTTATTTCATCTTCTTGCCATGGATTCTATGATTTTATGCTTGTTGAGTTTGATCTTTAAGATGCATGTTGTTGGCTAAATAGATGCGATTCTAGGGTAAGGAAAAGATGGTTATGGCTTGGACTATGATAGAATAGACTTAAATGTATGCTTGGATGATTCGTTTGGTTGGACCTAGTCACTGTTAGAAACCACGGTTTGTTCTAGACAAACCAGGCCGTGGATCTTGATGAACATCCCGTGATTTTGATTAACTTGCTTGTAATGATAAATCCAAGTGTTAGGTTGTTAGATTGTTGAAATCCTAGTGTTTGTTGAGTTAAAACTATCCTAGGGTGACCTAGTGTTAGCAACTAAGTGTTAGAAGAGACCTACCCGGTGATTCTTGCTCTTAGATACCGAAGATGACGAACTCTAGGTAGTAGTGAGCCTCATAAGCCGCTATTGGACTGAGTGTGCTAGGATAGGTGTTTAGGACTTGCCTTCCCGAGACTTACCGGTAAGGAGAGGTTAGATCCCTAGAATACCATCCGGTTTGTGTAGAATTCCTATCCTTAGGCTCTTTGAGACTTACCCGGTAATAAGACCTTAGGAACGGACTAGTGGACCATGAGACCTACCCGGTGATTGATCCCAATCTAGAAACACTTACTCCCAACATACTATAGTTAATCCAAGGAATGATTAGATAGCTTGAGTCCAATGCCATAACCGGAATTTCCAACCCCTAGAATCCGCTTTTCTCCCTTTGATTACATATTTCGTATTTGCTTGTTTATTTGTGGTATTAGCTTAGTTGATTGTTGATTTCGCATGATTTGTGATCATTGATTGATCACCTAAAAATCAAACCAAAAACATTGAGATTTTCATTTCTTTATTCATTTCTCTTTTCTAAGCCTAGATCTTCACTATCCTTAGTCATTAATCGATTCAATCTCACCTCAGTCTTTGTGTTCGACCTCGGAATACTATCCCTACTACAAAACGTCCCGTACACTGCGGGTTCGCTAGGAGTTAGGAGAAATATATCGAGTTATAAATTTAAGACTTTTGCGTGTCACATTCTTAGCTTAACACCACCAATCCGAGGGATTGAACACCAAATTGACTTTGTGTCCGGTGCTTCCTTGCCAAACCGTGCTGCGTACCGAGCAAGTCCGGAAGAGACGAAGGAGCTACAACATCAAGTGCAAGAGCTCCTAGACCGGGGACATGTGCGTGAATCCTTATCACCATGTTCCGTCCCGGTAATCTTAGTACCAAAGAAAGATGGATCATGGCGGATGTGTGTTGATTGTCATGCCATCAACCAAATCACCGTCAAATACCGCCACCCGATCCCGCACCTTGATGACATGTTGGATGAGCTCCATAGCGCCACCATCTTCTCCAAAATTGATCTCTGGAGCGGTTACTGTTAGCATGAAATATTGTGATATTTTAGGCACGTTTTCTAATCGTAATTGATTCATATCGATAGTCTTTGATTGATCTTTATGCATATGTGAGCTAGTATTGCCTATTTTCTCGATATGGATGTCTACACAAGTTCTATGTTGATTATAGGTGATTTGGAGCTATTTCCGAACGAAATCGAGCAAAGGAGAGTTGAGTTGAGATGTCCATAGATCGAGGACACTTTTTGGAAGCAAATTGGAGTATTAGATTGAGGAATGCACGAATGAAGGCAAGAACCACGCTCTCACCCTAAATTACGGCCGTGGATTTTGAGTCAGAATTCGATGTTCATTCTAGGGGATATTACGGCCGTGGAACTAACCGTAATTGTTTCCACGCCCTAGAATTACGGTCGTGGAATCTTCCACGACCGTGATCTTGACGAATCTCTCGCCACACTTCGAAGCCATGATCTTTTTGAAGATTGGGCCGGACCGACACTTCGTCTTGCCCTATAAAAAGACGGCTGAAAAGAGATTTCATCATCAGCGCTTACACCCCTGTCTACTCTCATTCATCACCACAAATCGACGCTTAGCAACGCACAAACCCTCGTTTAGAGGTATTTGGGAAATCTCATTGGAGATCGAAGTTTGCATTGGAGAGTTGTTCAATTCTCGCATTTTTTAGTGGAGATTGCTGTGGTGATCTTCAAATTTGTGGAAGATCGGAAGTTCTTGGAAGATTTTGCAAGAAGATCTCTCTTCTTGTTTAGGTTTGATTTGAAAACGAATTGACATCTCGTTTCTCTTCCTTCCTAGAGTTGTGATTCGCTTATTCCGTTTTGAATCTTTTGATAAACATTTTTTGTGATCTTGAGATCCATTTGAAGATTATTGATAGTTCTTGAAAGTTTCCATCTTTTACTCCTTGATTCTTGAATTGATATCAAAATGACTGTTATTGGCTAAAAACCCTTAACAATTCTAAGGTGAAGGGTTGATAGTTGTGGCATAGGTGATGATAGATCGCTCGCAAACAGATTAGACCCTGAGAGTTAGAGAAACATCGTCGACAGACCCAAATTACGGGTTGTTCTTGAGTCCATGACCGTGGAACCTCAAGAACTAACCGTGATTTTCCTCTAGTTTACGAGCCTGCTTTTACTTTAATCCAAAGTTAAAGATTTGCTTTAACTTAGTTTAGACTTGTCTTTTCTAGGTGGTAGTGAAGCCTCAACAACCTCTACCTCGATTGTGAGCCTCAACAACCTCAATCGGATAAGTTAGTCTTGATCTTTAGGTTATAAGTTTGGGTATTTGACACTAATCCTCGTCTTTAGTTTCTTCCTATATTGAGCCTCAACAACCTGTATAGGGAGTGTCTTTTAGGTGAGTTACATAAGGTTTTTGGAACCTCAACCGTACGATTACCTTACATTAGTATACCTTTGCATATCTCTACTCTGTCTTTATATCATTAGTATATCTTGAATCTGTTGCCACAACTGAATACCCGGATCTTTAGGATTGTTGTTTTCCCAATATTTGCAAAACTCCCATATTTACTGCTTGATAACCTGAAATCGAATTTGTTCCCACCCAAATCCCTGTGTTCGATACTCTGGAATTCTTGCTTAGCTACCTCGATCCGTACACTGCGGGTTCGCTGCTTGATTCTAGTTTTATAAATTTAAAACTTATTTGCACACATCTCTAGGGGCAAACAAGTTTTTGGCGCCGTTGCCGGGGAATCGATCTACAAACGCGCATTTTGGATTTTTCAATCCGAAAAAGAGGTTATATATTTCCCTTCGATTCTCACGGATTTGGTTCGTTTTTGCTATAGATTTTTAGGAAGAACTGACAAAGAATTGAAGGAATTAGATTAGGACTGCTTGTTGTGGTGATATTTGGTGAATTTGCTGAGATTCACGAGATTTTGTGACGAATCACGGTCTCTGGAGGTTCCACGGCCGTGGTTTACTTAGAACAGTCCGTGATTTCGAACAGAATGGACTTTGTGAGGAGAATGTCGGGAAGGATAAAGGAGAAGAAAGGGGAGCAAAGTAAGAAAAGGAAAGGGAACCCCTCCACCTCTAGGGCACCACCACCCTCATCCCCCTCACTACCATCCTCACCTTCACCTCCATCTTCACCACCTCACCCTAGCATCCCAACCATACATGAGAACCACCTAGCTGCATTTGAAAGGATAGAGAAGAGGGCAGTGATTGGCCCTAGGTATTTGTTGTTGGAGGATCTACATCCTCTCAACATAGTTGATGACCTCACATGGCTCTTGGATAGAGCCGGCTTGATAGTCTTCACGAACATTCGTGAAGATGCTTATGAGGAGATTACCCGAGAGGTTGTGACGTCCTTCGAGCACAACCCAGTTGATAGGACCGTCTCCTTCCGTCTCATGAATCGAGACTATCACCTTAGTATTGTTGAGTTCGGGACCATTTTCGGGTTCCATGAGACCTACAATGGTCGACTTCCTAGAGGTGTTTCCGCCAAGGATTTTTGGGCGGAAGTAGCTATGATTTACGCCGACGAGGACCGTTGGCAACCAGTTGATACCAAGGCTAGATTGATGTACCATCTAGCCTTGAAGATAGCTCACCGTGTTCTTTCGGAGTGTCTCTTTCCTAGGACGGAGACGCCCCAAAAGATTAAGACGGATGAGCTATTCCTTCTCTACGCTATGCTTTATGGATGCCGCGCAGATTGTGCTACTCTTTTGGCGGCAACGATGAGTAAACTCAAGAACAAATCAAGAGGGAACATTGGATATGGTGGGATGGTGACCCACATTGCTAGATCGCTTGGTGTGGATTTTTCGGCTTGCACACGTATACCGGCGGTTCCATTAGGGCTACATGCCTTTATGGTTAGGGGACTCATCTTCCCCACACATAGAGGTCCGCCTTATGCGGGCATGCCTTGGGAGACGAGGATAGGCAGGGGTATAGAGTGGCTGCCAGAGTATTCCATTGTGGCGGGACGCCACAATTGGAAGGAGACGTTCGCTGCGATGCACGTGAACAGGCTTGTAGCTCCCCCTTACGTTCCACCACCGGCTGAGGACGAGGAGGACATGGGAGAGCAGTACGAGAGTGGTGGAGGAGCGGAGCAGGAGTTCGGCACGTTTCCGGATCAGCCGGAGGCGGCCCCGGATGTACCTAGGCGCTCTCCACGCCCAGCTAGAGCTTCAGGCTCGTCATCTCGCCGCGCTAGCGTGAGTGAGAGGCCCACGTGGATGACTACACCTCCCACCTGGTATGACACACCTCCTCCTTGGTCCACGACGCAGCCAGCAGCAGCACCACCACCAGCGCCAGCACCAGCAGATGCTCCCGCATGGTATGATCTCGCCCCGGGATGGTATGAGAGGATGCCGGATTGGGCTACCGGACTTTCAGAGCGAGTCGGAGCACTAGAGATCCGGGCGGATGCTAGAGACGGACGTTAGACGACCTTGACCACATGATGAGGGACGTCTACCGCCAGCAGTTTGGGCGGTTCTATGATCCGAGTTTCTCTCCATTTCCACCTCCACCGGCGCCGCAGTGATTGATGACCGGACCGCTCGTTTTTAGACATTCCCGCCACCACTTGTGAGTTTCTTTTTCTTTTCTTTCTTTTGTTCTTTCTTGTGAACATTAGGGACAATGTTCGTCCTAAGTATGGGGTGGGATGTACTAAATGTTTGTAATAACTCTACTCTATATGTTGCTTTCATTCCGAGACTATCATTGCATGTTCATTATGTGTTACACGTTTTATTTTTGCATTACATGAAAAAGAACTTTAAAAACCCATAAAAATTGAAAAATTTTGAAAATTTTTGTGCTCTAATGAATTGAGATGAATTCCATGATAATACTACTTGCGAATTGAGTTTGATGACAATTGCATGCTTAAAAGGATGGTAAATCGAAAAGAATTTGAATGAATGAATTCTACCTCTTTTGCAAGTTTCATAATGAGAAAACGTTACCTAAATCATGATTGAGAAATTGAAGTTGAAATCACATTATAAGTTCCTATACTTCTTGTTGAAATGATTAAGGCAATTCGATACTTTCTTTCTTCTTTCTTTGATCATCTAGCTCCTCATTGAAATATTAGCCTCCCTTACCTATCCGGGAACTTGGAAAAGTGAATGAAAAAGGCATGTTTGATGTGGGAGGGCCATGAGAGCAATTATTTGCAATCAATTGAATAGAAAGAAATTATAGGTTTGGGGAAGTCAATCATGACGATGAGTAACTCGGCACCATTCACATAGCCGGGTGTTTGTGTCTTGCCAAAGTCGGATTGAGCGATATTCCTAGCGGATTATGGTATGTGCGCCAAGGGTTTGAGGCATCTCTTGCAAATTTGAGAAACGCCAATCTCCTAGGCTTCGGTTTTTGTGCACCTCTATCCATAACTCCAAAAGTAAAGTCGAAAAATGAAAAGGAGGGAGCGAAGCTCTAAGTGAAGTATTGCGGGAACCGCATAAGAAGAAGAAGGTAGTTGTCCACTTTCCCGGATTTATGCACCACTTCCCCTTAAAGTTTTCCCACCCCTTCCATACTCTAGACCTTTTCTTTGAAAGTCCTTAAGATCAAAGGAATGTTATATGACTTGGTGATCTAAATTGAAGTTCTTATGATCGATTTTGATAAAGTTTGAAGGTTATGATGCTTGTTTGGAGGTTAAATTGATTCATGAGCTTTCTTTACTTTTTACTCTTTGATTGAGTGTGTGAAAGTTTGATGAACGATTGAAGCAAGGTTTGAGAATGATCTATTTTTTAGAAATCACATTCACCAAAAGAAGGTACACATATTTCATCCTAACTCTTGTTTTAAAAAGCTTTTTGAAAGACCTTGCTTAGGGACAAGCAAGTGTTAAGTATGGAGTTATTTGTTAGCATGAAATATTGTGATATTTTAGGCACGTTTTCTAATCGTAATTGATTCATATCGATAGTCTTTGATTGATCTTTATGCATATGTGAGCTAGTATTGCCTATTTTGTCGATATGGATGTCTACACAAGTTCTATGTTGATTATAGGTGATTTGGAGCTATTTCCGAGCGAAATCGAGCAAAGGAGAGTTGAGTTGAGATGTCCATAGATCGAGGACACTTTTTGGAAGCAAATTGGAGTATTAGATTGAGGAATGCACGAATGAAGGCAAGAACCACGCTCTCACCCTAAATTACGGCCGTGGATTTTGAGTCAGAATTCGATGTTCATTTCAGGGGATATTACGGCCGTGGAACTAACCGTAATTGTTTCCACGCCCTAGAATTACGGTCGTGGAATCTTCCACGACCGTGATCTTGACGAATCTCTCGCCACACTTCGAAGCCATGATCTTTTTGAAGATTGGGCCGGACCGACACTTCGTCTTACCCTATAAAAAGACGGCCGAAAAGAGATTTCATCATCAGCGCTTACACCCCTGTCTACTCTCATTCATCACCACAAATCGACGCTTAGCAACGCACAAACCCTCGTTTAGAGGTATTTGGGAAATCTCATTGGAGATCGAAGTTTGCATTGGAGAGTTGTTCAATTCTCGCATTTTTTAGTGGAGATTGCTGTGGTGATCTTCAGATTTGTGGAAGATCGGAAGTTCTTGGAAGATTTTGCAAAAAGATCTCTCTTCTTGTTTAGGTTTGATTTGAAAACGAATTGACATCTCGTTTCTCTTCCTTCCTAGAGTTGTGATTCGCTTATTCCGTTTTGAATCTTTTGATAAACATTTGTTGTGATCTTGAGATCCATTTGAAGATTATTGATAGTTCTTGAAAGTTTCCATCTTTTACTCCTTGATTCTTGAATTGATATCAAAATGACTGTTATTGGCTAAAAACCCTTAACAATTCTAAGGTGAAGGGTTGATAGTTGTGGCATAGGTGATGATAGATCGCTCGCAAACAGATTAGACCCTGAGAGTTAGAGAAACATCGTCGACAGACCCAAATTACGGGTTGTTCTTGAGTCCACGACCGTGGAACCTCAAGAACTAACCATGATTTTCCTCTAGTTTACGAGCCTGCTTTTACTTTAATCCAAAGTTAAAGATTTGCTTTAACTTAGTTTAGACTTGTCTTTTCTAGGTGGTAGTGAAGCCTCAACAACCTCTACCTCGATTGTGAGCCTCAACAACCTCAATCGGATAAGTTAGTCTTGATCTTTAGGTTATAAGTTTGGGTATTTGACACTAATCCTCGTCTTTAGTTTCTTCCTATATTGAGCCTCAACAACCTGTATAGGGAGTGTCTTTTAGGTGAGTTACATAAGGTTTTTGGAACCTCAACCGTACGATTACCTTACATTAGTATACCTTTGCATATCTCTACTCTGTCTTTATATCATTAGTATATCTTGAATCTGTTGCCACAACTGAATACCCGGATCTTTAGGATTGTTGTTTTCCCAATATTTGCAAAACTCCCATATTTACTGCTTGATAACCTGAAATCGAATTTGTTCCCACCCAAATCCCTGTGTTCAATACTCTGGAATTCTTGCTTAGCTACCTCGATCCGTACACTGCGGGTTCGCTGCTTGATTCTAGTTTTATAAATTTAAAACTTATTTTCACACACCTCTAGGGGCGAACAGTTACCACCAAATCCGGATGGCCGAAGGTTACGAGTGGTAAACGGCGTTCAAAACGAAGTATGGACTATATGAATGGCTTGTCATGCCATTTGGCCTCTCTAATGCCCCGTCCACCTTCATGCGCCTCATGAACCATGTCTTGCGCTGATTTTTGGGTACATTTGTTGTTGTTTATTTTGATGATATTTTGGTGTTTAGTACGTCTTTGTAGGATCACATTGGGCACCTTCGCCAAGTGCTCGAGTGCCTTAGACAAGAGAAATTGTATGTCAACTTTGAAAAATGCGTCTTTTGCTCGGACACCACTATCTTTCTTGGCTATGTCGTGTCTAAGGACGGACTATGAGTAGACGAATCTAAATTTCGTGCTATTTGGGAGTGGCCTACTCCTAATATGGTCACCATGGTCCGAGTCTTTCTCGGCTTAGCGGGCTTCTACCGACGCTTTGTCAAGGACTTTAGCACGGTAGCGGCACCGCTCCATGAGCTCACTACCAAGGGTGTCACGTTTGAGTGGCGTGATATCCATGCTCGAGCGTTTGATGCGCTCAAAGACCGCCTTTGAAATGCACCATTACTCTAACTCCCAAACTTTTCGAAAACTTTCGAGGTGGAGTGTGATGCATCAAATGTGGGCATTGGAGGAGTTCTCTTACAAGAGACTCGTCCAATTGCCTACTTTAGTGAAAAACTTTCCGGTCCTTCGCTCAACTACCCTACATATGACAAGGAACTATATGCTCTAGTTCGTTGTCTTAAGACATGACAACATTACTTGTGGCCGAAGGAGTTCGTGATTCATTTGAATCATGTGGCTCTTTCGCATCTCAAGAGTCAAACAAATCTAAGTCGGCGCCAAGCTAGTTGGGTAGAGTTTTTAGAGACCTTTCCTTATGTCATTCGGCATAAGAAAGGCAAGGAGAATGTGGTAGCCGATGCCCTTTTTCGCCGCTATACCCTCCTTGTGTATATGGACGCCAAGATACATGACTTTGCTCTTATCAAAGAGTTATATGCCACGGATCTTGACTTCAAGGACATATGGGCACAATGCCTCGACCTCCGAGAGCACGAGTTTTTCTTTATTAACGATGGCTATCTTTTCCGAGCGAGAAAACTTTGCATTCCGCCCTCATCTATATGCCATTTGTTGGTCAAGGAAGCTCATGAGGGTCATGGTCATTTTGGTGCTACCAAGACCCTTTCCGCTCTCCAAGAGCATTTCTTTTGGCCCCGGATGTGTATGCATGTGATACGGTTTTGCAAGGGTTGCATCACATGTCATCATGCAAAGTCACGCCAAGGTCCGGATGGAATGTATTCTCCTTTGCCTATACCAATGGGACCTTAGGAGGATCTATCCATGGACTTTGTGGTTGGGTTGTATGTCAAAACGAGGCAAAGACTCCATTTTCGTAGTAGTCGATCGCTTCTCCAAAATGGCTCATTTCATTGCATGTAAAAGCACCCAAAATGCTAGTGAAGTTGTCACCTTGTTCTTTGACAATGTGGTGCGTTTACATGGGATACCACGTTCCATCGTTAGTGATCGGGACGTGAAATTCGTAAGTCACTTTTGGAGAACGTTATGGGAAAAACTTTGAACCAACTTGTTGTTTTCAAGTAGTTATCACCCCCAAACCGATGGTCAAACGGAGGTGACCAATCGGACTCTTGGTGCTCTACTTAGAGCCACCACTAGGACGAACCCCCCGCTCGCTCAAGAACGGAGAACACATCATCGCCGGGAACCGAGCCGCCCAAATCATTGAGCTTCATGAGCGGACTAGGACACAACTTGAACGTCGTGCCGCCCAACTTGCCGGACAACACAACAAGGGCCGCCGCGACGTCTCTTTTGAGCCCGGTGATCTTGTTTGGCTCCACCTAAGGAAGGAGTGTTTTCCAACTCGCCGCTTGAGCAAGCTCTCGGACCGTGGTGATGGCCCATTCCGCATCTTAGCCCGTCATGGCCCGAATGCATACAAGTTAGAGCTTCCGGATTCCTACGGAGTACACCCGACGTTCAACGTCAAGGACCTTGCCCCTTATGTTGAGCCCCTCTTTGACGATGGTGAAACGGGGATGTTTCACAGCTAAGATGGGGGGACTGATGCGCCCTTGGATGTCCCTTTTACGTTGACCGTAGACGAGGAGGACGAGGCTCTAAGGGTTCTCTCAGATGGACCGCTCACCCGATCCCGAGCTAAGGCCATTGCCCGAGCCACCGGCTCCATCATTGCCCGCACCACACTATGGTCGGGAGCTGAGACAACGATTAGAGAACCTTAAACAAGGTTCCATGTCCGTAGAGGAAATCTACACCGCCAAACGACAATGGTGAAAGACAACATACAAGAGGATGAGGAGTCTGTTATGGCTCGATTCTTACGAATTTTACATCCCTCTTTAACTAATGAAATTGATCTTTATTGATGCGCCCTTGGATGTCCCTTTTACGTTGACCGTAGACGAGGAGGACGAGGCTCTAAGGGTTCGCTCAGATGGACCGCTCACCCAATCCCGAGCTAAGGCCATTGCCCGAGCCACCGGCTCCATCATCGCCCGCACCACATCTTCACTTGGTTCCATTACCGGCATGCCGTGTCTCTACACCACCATGGCATAGGCTACCGGTTCCGTTAACAACATGTCTCGTCTTTCCGACTCCATGGCATGAAGCTAGCTTATTTTCGGACTATATTTTCATGTTTTCCTTTTTATGTAATAAAGGGATATTCCGTATAAGAATATTCTCTTTTGACCTTATCGTTTTAGGTTTTGATCTTATCCTTTTAGGTTTTCCCTTTTGGGATTTTCTTCATTTATTTTTGTTTGGCCCGTTGGCCCATAGGTAGCCAAGACTCTCTATATACGAGATATCTTGCCTCACTTATTTTTCATGTTCAATATTACTAAGTTTTGAGAAGAATTTCCTCCTACTTAGTTTGGGCATCAAAACCTCTCTTCTCTCTCTCAAATTTCTTCCTTGGATCTCGTCTTTGATCCAAGAAATCCATATTCGAGGAATTTTCTTAAGAATCAACCTTCGATCCACACAAAAAGGCTTATTCGATCTCTCTAGATCGAATTAACCTTTGTTTCTTCATCGCTTCCGCCCCTTTGGATCCGAAACGATACAACGTTGCACAAAGAATCAAGGAGTAGTTGGAGTTTTGCTTGATCTAGATCCGGAGTTATCCTTGGTTACCTCCAAGGACGCATCATTTATCCCTATGTTTCTATCACTAACTTACTATATTTGGCTATCAGGGTGGAGAAAAATATCAAAAGGACGAAATCAAGGAACAAATTGTTGGACTCCAAAGAAGAAAAATCAAACCACTAATAGGAAAATCGACCGCTTTTCTTCTCAGAATGGCGACGGAAAACGTTCTTTGCCCGATCCAGCTGCTCCCAAACCTTCTAATCAGTCTCGTCCTTTGAATGAGCCTTCAAAGGACCATAAAGGGAGTACTTCTAACTCTACCTCATGATCTAGAGATATTGTTTATTTTAAATGTCCAGGTAGAGGTAATTATATGCACGATTGCCCTAATAATCGAGTTTTATTTATTAATCAACAAGGATAATATGAAAGTGAGGAAGAAATTGAGCATGATCATACCCACATCAATGCATTAATTGAGCATGAGCATGATAATCAAAGTGATAGTGAATGTGAATATGAGCATGGTGATTCTTTGATTGCTAGACGCACTTTGCATGCTAAAATTGATTTATGTGAGGATAATCAACGTAAAAACCTTTTTCATACTCGATGTCTTGTTCAAGGAAAGGTTTGTAACATGATTATTGATGAGGGCAGTTGTTGCAACATTGCTAGTGAATAATTGATCACTAAGTTGCAAATCACTTCTACCATCCTCTACCTTATAAATTGCATTGGATGAATGATTGTGGAGAATTAAAAGTTACTAAATAGGCTCACATTGCGTTTACTTTGGGCAAATATGAGCAGATTGTTGTTTGTGATGTTGTGTATATGCAAGCATGTCATATTTTGTTAGGTCGCCCTTGACAATTCGATAAAAAGGTTATTCATGACGGATTTTTTAATAAACATTCGTTTGAGTTTAAAGGAAAATCCATTATTCTCAAACCCATAACTCCTTTGCAGATTGCTGAACATTACAACAATAAAAAGGCAAAAAGCAAGCAGAAGGACAAAGAAACAACTCTCAGAGAAGAAAAATCGGGTTGTTCTTCGAAAATTCGATCGATTTCTGAAGAAAATCGGTTTGTTCAAGGGAAAATCGACCAATTTTCCTATATCTCATCCGATTTTTCCTCTTTGGGACAACAACGAGCCCTTCTTTCTTCTAAAAGCGAGTTTCTCGATTATTACATCTCTTTAGATCTCTCTTTACTAAGTTTATATAAAAGCCTACTTACTTTAAGTGATAATATGAAGGCCGCTTTGCCTTCAAATATTTTACAGGCTTTGGAAGAATACAAAGATGTATTTCCCGATGAGATTTCTACTGGACTTCCACCATTCCGAGGCATTGAGCATCGGATTGACTTCATTCCAAGTTTGTCACTTCCTAACCGTCCAAAAAAGGACAAAACTTGGAGGATGTGTGTGGATTTTCGAGCAATCAACAACATCACTATCAAGTATAGCCATCCCATTCTTCGATCGGATGATATGCTAGAAGAGCTGAGCAGTTCCAACCTGTTTTCAAAGATCGATCTTAAGAGTGGATATCATCAAATCCGAATGAGGGAGGGAGACGAATGGAAGACAACATTCAAAACCAAGTTTGGACTTTACGAGTGGTTGGTAATGCCTTTCGGTTTAACTAACGCGCCTAGTACTTTTATGAGGCTAATGAATCATGTCTTACGCCATTTTATTGGAAAGTTTGCGGTTGTTTACTTTGATGACATCCTCATTCATAGCAAATCCATTGAGGAGCATGAAGAACACTTAAGGGAATTACTTGAACTCTTAGATCTGAATCTTTATATGCCAATATTAAGATATGCGAGTTTAGTACTAATCAAGTGGTTTTTCTTGGATTTGTGGTCAGCACAAGAGGTCTTGAGGTGGACAAAGAGTATATCAAAGCCGTTCAAGAATGGCCTACACCTACCACCGTTGGACATGTGCGATCTTTTCATGGATTGACAACTTTCTATAGGCTCTTTGTGAAGGATTTCAGCACCATCGCAGCCCCTCTCACGCAGCTCACGAAGAAGCAAGTATCATTTGAGTGGGGAAAAGTGTTAGCATGAAATATTGTGATATTTTAGGCACGTTTTCTAAACGTATTTGATTCATATTGATAGTCTTTGATTGATCTTTGTGCATATGTGAGCTAGTATTACCTATATTGTCGATATGGATGTCTACACTAGTTCTATGTTGATTATAGGTGATTTGGAGCTATTTCCAAACGGAATCGAGCAAAGGAGAGTTGAGTTGATATGTCCATAGATCGAGGACACTTTTTGGGAGCAATTTGGAGTCTTAGATTGAGGAATGCACGAATTTAGGGAAGAATCACGTTCTTGCCCTAAATTACGCCCTAAAATGCGGCCGTATCACAAACCACGTTCAGAATTACGGCCGTGGATTTGGAGTCAGAAATTCGTGTTCATTCCAGGGGATTACACGGTCATGGAACATATGTTGCAAACCGTATTTGTTTCCACGCTCTAAATTACGGTCGTGGAACACTTCCACGACCGTGATCTTGGCGAATCTTTTCGCCACACTTCGAAGCCACGATCTTTTAAAGATTGGGCCGGGCCGGCACTTTGCCCTGCATTATAAAAAGACGGAAGAAAGGAGATTCCGTCATGATCGCTTACATCTTCGCTTACCCTGAGTCATCATCGTTTAGATTCTCGCTTACGCCGGCTTACGATCGTCGCACATCGACATTTAGACGAAGACTCTTCGCTAGTTTTGCGGGGGAAGCAATTGACGTCTCTTGGAGATCTCCGGATTTGCGGAAGATCGAAGTTCTTGGAAGATTTTGCAAGAAGATCTCTCTTCTTGATTAGGTTTGATTTGGAAAACGGATTGACATCCCGTTTTCTCTTCTTTCCTAAAGTGGTGATTGTTGTTATACTTTGAATCTTTTGACATTACTTGTTCTCTTTGTGACTTTGAGATTGAATTGAAGATTATTGAAAGTTCTTGAAAGTTTTCATCTTTTTATCTTTTAATTCTTGAATTGAAATCAACATGACTGTTATTGGCTAAAAACCCTTAACAATTCTAAGGTGAAGGGTTGATAGTTGTGGCATAGATGATGATAAATTGATCGCAAACAGATTAGACCCTGAGAGTTAGAGAAACATCGTCGACAACCCCAAATTACGGGCTGTTCTTGAGTTCCACGACCGTGGAATCTCAAGATCCAACCGTAATTTCCCTCAAGTTTACGAACCTGCTTTTACTTTAATCCAAAGTTAAAGATTTGCTTTAGCTTAGTTTAGACTTGTCTTTTCTAGGTGGTAGTGAGCCTCAACAACCTCTACCTCGATTGTGAGCCTCAACAACCTCAATCGGTTAAGTTAGTCTTGATCTTTAGGTTATAAGTTTGGGTATTTGACACTAATTCTCGCCTCTAGAATCTTTCTATATTGAGCCTCAACAACCTGTATAGAGAGTGCCTTGTAGGTGAGTTACAAAAGGTTTTTGGAACTTCACCGTACGATTACCTTACATTAGTATACCTTTGCATATCTCAACTCTGTCTTTACATCATTAAGTATATCTTGAATCGATTGCCACAGCTGGATACCTGGATTTTTAGGATTGTTGTTTTCCCAATATTTGCAAAACTCTCATATTTACTTGCTTGATAACCTGCAATCGAGTTCGTTCCCACCCAAATCCCTGTGTTCGATACTCTGGAATTCTTGCTTAACTACGTCGATCCGTACACTGCGGGTTCGCTTGCTTGATTCTAGTTTTATAAATTTAAAACTTATTTGCACACACCTCTAGGGGCGAACAAGTTTTTGGCGCCGTTGCCGGGGATTTGGTTTCGGCCGAATCCGGTAGCCGGTTGTCAAGCTTGGGAGCTTGCTCTCGTTGTTTGATTTTACTTTGAGTGCATGCGCAGGTCTAGGAACACCGAAGATCTCTTGCCTCTTGATCAAGAGCTAGAGAAAACCTTAAGGCAAAAGCGCAAGGAAAAGAAGATGGCCGAAGAAAACGAACGTGATCTTCAAACGGAGTTGGCGGAAAAGGAAGCTCAACTCCGATGGAATGAGACTCTCTGCCAGGATGAGATGGATCGTCATCAATCTCAAGTTAACGGTCTACAAGACATGCTCTTCCAAATGAGGATAAAGATGAGCGACCTTGAGAATAAGGTTAGCAAGAAGCCCCCAAGAAAGAGATCAAGGTCTAGAAGAAAAAGCCACTCATCCGCTGATGATAGTGACTCTTCCATGCCACCGTTAGAAGAGATTGATCCCACGATCAATATGAATCCCTTCCATCCACAAGGAGCTACTAATCGCCGCATCCCACCTAGGAATGCGAGGATCGAACGTGTGGATAATGAGTCAAGAACTCTTGGCCAACGGATGGATCCAACACAACAACCACGCCGCTTAGGTGTGAATTTTGATGCTGAAGATGTTCAAGGGTTTAGCTTTAACCCTCAAGTTATCACTCTTGTTCGCCAAAACCAATTTGGCGGTACAAGTGCTGAATCTCCACACCAACACTTGCAAAACTTTGAGTGTATGATGGAGACGATGAGACCAAAGAACGCCACTACCAACAGCTATAAGCTCAAGCCTTTCTTTTTCTCCTTGAAAGGGAAAGCGTTATCTTGGTACCAAGCTCTTCCTAATGGGAAACTAGACACGTGGGAAGACCTTTCCGCGGAGTTTCTCACCAAGTTCTTTCCGCCTTCCAAAACGGCGGAACTTAGAGGTAAGATTAATGCTTTTTCTATGAGACCTAACGAAAGTTTGTTTCAGTCATGGGAAAGGTTTCAGGATTTGCTCTTGGATTGCCCTCATCATGGCATATCCAAGCTTGCCTTGCTGGAGATTTACTACAAGGGGCTGGATGCGGGAACGCAATTCAACCTCCAATCCCTCTCATGTGGAACGTTCATGAACATGAGAGAAGATGACGCTTGGGACTTCATCGAGAAGCAGGCAAGAGTCATAGAGAAGTATTCCCACCGGAAAGTGGAGGGAAATCGTGTGGAGCAAGGAGCGAAGCTCACACATGAAGCTCAAAATCAGATTTTCTCCCTCAACAATGAGATCAAAGAGTTGAACGAGGCTATCAAGACCAACTTCCCAAAGCAACAAGGGAAGGATGTTGGTTATTTGGGCAACAATAATGGCGGCAACAACAATAACCGGGGTAACAACCGAAATAACAACTGGAATGGAAACAACAACAACCGGAGCAATGATTGGAACAACAATCGGGGTTCAAGCAACAATAATTGGCGCTCCAATCAACAAAATTCCGGTAACTCTTATCCTTCCAATTCTAATTCACTAACTCCACCTTCCTCTTCCTCTACTCCTTTGAAAAGCCAGGGGCAATCATCTAATGGAGGAAACAATACGGGAAAGGAGAAAGCCGATCCCATGATGGAAACGATCTTGGGAAAGCTTCAAGGGTTGGAGAACCGCCTCATCAAGGTTGATGATCAAGTTTCTAAGGTTGACAAAGCTCAAAAAGTTTTAGAAAACCAAATGTTCAACCATGCGGAGGAAGTTCCTAGAAATCAAGGGAAACTTCCAGGAAAGACGGAGGACAACCCTAAGGGAAGGGTAATGGCGATTACAACTAGGAGCGGAGTGACTACCACCGATCCGCAGCCTACGTTCGTTGAAGTCCCCGTAGAGAAGGACAAAGGAAAGGGGAAGGAGAAGGAAGATGTCCATGTCCCTCCTCCAGCTTACAAACCTCCCCTACCGTTCCCTCAATCTAGAGCGCGAGCGCGCCTAGATAAACAATTCGGTAAGTTCATAGAACTCATGAGTAAGCTGCATATTAATATACCTTTCATTGATGCTATTGTAGGTATGCCAGCTTACGGCAAGTTCTTGAAAGAGCTCCTTTCCAACAAGAGGAAGCTAGAAGACTTCGGAGAGGTCAAGATGAGTTCAGATTCTTCGGATCTCATCAAGACCATGAAGGAGAAAATGCCCCCAAAGTTGAAGGATCCGGGGTCATTTTGCATTCCCATTGGAGTGGGAGACGTCACATACGACGCTTTATGTGACTTGGGAGCAAGTGTGAGCATCATACCACTTGCATTATGTAGGAAGATCGGTTTAGGCGATCCTAAACCGGTAAAAATGACGTTATACATGGCGGATCGATCCATCACTCGCCCCGTCGGTATTGTAGAAGATGTCCCGGTCAAGCTAGGTAAATTCTTTGTTCCCATTGATTTTGTCGTGCTTGACATTCCTGCAGATAGTCCGGTCCCGATTATACTCGGAAGACCGTTTCTTGCAACTTCCGGATGCATGGTCGATTGCAAGAATGGAAGACTCGCTTTTGATATTGGAGAAGAGAAAGTATAGTTCGTCCTTTCCACTCTAGTGAAGGAGCCAATCTTTGACGAGGATATCTACGATATCCAAGACGAAGAAGGTTTGTCTAGGGAGGAGGTAAGTGCGATTCTCTTTAACGATCCTTTACAAAAGGTTATCACTATGAGTCTAACCAATGTAGGAGAAGAAGAAGAGTGCAAAGAGGAAATTGAAGCCTTAGAAGCACAAGAAGAGATGTATGAATTGGAGTTTGAGAAACTCCACGATGAGGCTGAGAATGTAAGAATCCACGGTCACACCCTGTATTCCACGACCGTGGATTTCACAACCAAATTCGACCTCCATTCCAGGGGATTACACGGCCGTGGAACACATGAGGAAGCCGTAATTCTGACCGTGGAAGAGGGTAACCGACAAACTTCTTCAACTTCTTCTAATTCTTCTCCAAACCACTCAACACCCTTAGAAACTTCTAAGGAAACGTCGGACGCTCCTCAAGGATCATTGGAGGCTCCGAAGGTAATAGAACTCAAACCACTTCCTACTCATCTAAGGTACGCTTTTCTTGGATCTAATTCTACCTTTCCGGTTATCGTTAGCTCCGAATTAAGCGTAGATGAACATGAACAGCTCATGATTGTCCTTAGGAGACATAGAAAAGCCATAGGCTATACTATTGAGGACTTAGTAGGAATTAAACCCTCCTTATGCATGCATAAGATACTAATGGAGGAGGACTTTAGAACTTCAAGACAACCTCAAAGGCGGTTGAATCCGACCATGAAGGAGGTTGTCAAGAAGGAGATTCTTAAACTTCTTGATGCAGGTATCATCTATCCTATCTCCGATAGCAAATGGGTGAGTCCAGTTCAAGTAGTTCCGAAGAAGGGAGGAATGACGGTCATCACCAACAAGAACAACGAACTCATTCCTACCCGAACCGTGACTGGATGGCGGATGTGCATAGACTACCGCAAGCTCAACAACGCAACGCGGAAGGATCACTTTCCATTGCCATTCATCGATCAAATGCTTGAAAGGTTAGCACAACATTCACATTTTTGCTACCTTGACGGTTATAGTGGTTTCTTTCAGATTCCGATACATCCGGATGATCAAGAGAAGACCACATTCACGTGCCCTTGGGGTACGTTCGCCTATAGGAGAATGCCGTTCGGGCTTTGCAATGCCCCTGCCACCTTTCAACGGTGCATGATGGCCATCTTCTCCGAATACGTAGAGGAAATCATGGAAGTCTTCATGGACGACTTCTCCGTATACGGTTCCTCTTTTAACAATTGCCTTTCTAACCTTTCTCTCGTTCTAAGACGTTGTGAAGACACTAACCTAGTTCTTAATTGAGAAAAATGTCAATTCATGGTTAAAGAAGGAATCGTATTAGGTCACTTAGTCTCTAGTAGAGGGATAGAGGTAGACAAGGCTAAAATAGAGACCATAGAGAAACTTCCTCCCCCAATTTCGGTGAAAGGGATAAGAAGTTTCCTAGGACATGCTGGGTTTTATAGACGTTTCATTAAGGACTTTTCTAAGATATCAAAACCTCTCACTAATCTATTGATGAAGGATGCGGTTTTTGAGTTTTCGCAGGAATGTTTGGATGCGTTTAACACCATTCGGCAAGCTCTAATTTCAGCACCTATTATCCAACCTCCAGATTGGACTCTTCCCTTCGAGATTATGTGCGATGCTAGTGACGTAGCTATTGGAGCTGTTCTTGGACAACGAAAAGAAGGACGAACCCACGCCATATACTACGCTAGCAAGACGCTAGACGAAGCTCAGCTCCACTACGCCACTACAGAAAAAGAATTTCTAGCCATTGTCTACGCTATTGACAAGTTTCGCTCTTATCTTGTAGGTGCAAAGGTGATTGTCTACACGGATCATGCTGCGATCCGGTACCTCCTTGCAAAGAAAGACGCGAAGCCAAGGCTAATTAGATGGATTCTTCTCCTACAAGAATTCGATCTTGAGATCCGCGACAAGAAAGGCTCAGAAAATTCTGTTGCGGATCATTTGAGTTGCCTCACACATCTAGAGGACGACCATCTACCCATTGATGACTCCTTTCCAGACGAACACCTACACATCATAGAGGAGTGCATCAACGAGATCTCCAAAGGTAACGAACCATGGTTTGCTGATTTTGTTAACTATTTGGTTTGCCAGGAGATACCGCCCGGACTATCCTACGCACAAAGGAAGAAGTTCTTTAAAGACGTCCGGGAATACTATTGGAACGAGCCTCTCCTCTTTAAGAGAGGTCCGGATGGCATCATCCGGCGATGTGTGCCGGAAGACGAGATGCAAAGTGTCATCCGCCATTGTCATTCACTACCTTGTGGAGGACACGCTAGTTCGAACAAGACTAGCGCAAAGGTATTGCAATCAGGATTCTATTGGCCTACTTTATTTAGAGATGTGCAATCCTTTGTCTCTTGTTGCGATGCTTGTCAAAGAACAGGCAATATTTCTAGAAGGAACGAGATGCCCCTCAACAACATCCAAGAGGTGGAGATTTTCGACGTTTGGGGAGTCGATTTCATGGGACCATTCCCATCTTCTTGTGGAAACCAATACATATTATTGGCGGTAGACTACGTTTCTAGATGGGTGGAAGCAATTGCCTCTCCCACAAATGATGCCATGGTGGTGGTTAAGTTCTTCAACAAGACCATTTTTCCACGATTCGGGACGCCAAGGACGATCATTAGTGATGGAGGTTCTCACTTTATAGCCCGTCGCTTTGAAGCTCTTCTAGCCAAGTATGGGGTTACTCACAAGATCGCTACCCCTTACCATCCACAAACGAGTGGACAAGTTGAGATCTCAAATAGGGAGATCAAGGGAATTTTAGAGAAGACGGTTTCAAGGACTAGGAAGGATTGGTCCTTGAAACTAGATGATGCATTATGGGCGTACCGGACTGCGTACAAGACTCCCATAGGAACCACACCATACAACCTTGTGTATGGGAAGTCTTGTCATTTTCCGGTAGAGCTGGAGCACAAAGTGTTTTGGGCTATCAAGTGGCTGAATTTCGGCATGAAGGAAGCGGGAGAGAAGCGTCTCCTAGACATCAACAAGCTGGATGAACTCCGTTTGAACGCCTACGAAAACGCTAAGATCTACAAGGAAAGAGCAAAGCGTTGGCATGATAAGCATATCATTCCAAAGGACTTCAAAGAAGGAGATCAAGTTCTCCTCTTCAATTCAAGACTTTGCCTCTTTCCAGGTAAGCTTAAATCTCGTTGGAATGGACCTTTTCTAATTAAGCGCATTTTCCCCCATGGTGCAGTTGAAGTATGGGGTGAAGCTAGCGGAAGTTTTAAGGTGAACGGCCAACGACTCAAGAAGTACACGCCGGAACTCCAAGCTGAGGAGTTTGCGCCTACCGCACTCGAATAAGTGCGAGATTGGTCTAGCTACGGACCTTAAACAAAGCGCTTCTTGGGAGGCAACCCAAGGTATTGCATTCTCGTTTTTGTTTTCGATTCATAGATTAGTTTAGAATAGACGTTTTTGCTTTGTTTTGCCTCGATTTTCTTCCGGTATGTTCGTGTTTTTGGTTGTAGGATCGATGGAAAAGGAGAAAGGGAGGATAATGTCGAAGAAAAGTGACGAAATTTGGACTTTGAAGCTTTACAGAAGGTTCCACGGTCTAAATTACGGTCGTCATAGCTACAGTGGCCGTAATTCTCAAAAGCCTTTGAAAAATCATCAAAACCACGGTTCCGTACACTTCCACGGCCGTAGAATGCCCCGACAGACCGTAATTTTTGGAAATTTTGCCGGCCACTATATAAGCCACATTCTTCACAAACTTAACCAAATTTTTCCCCCTTTCCACGACCTAGATACCGAAAACCCTCCACCTCTCCCAATTCTTCATTCTCTAATCGTTTCCAACGATTCTTCGTCCTAAACTGCAGCAAATCCAACCACGAACAGGATCCAAGCAACAAATCGAGTGGAAATCGATCAACAAACACGCATTTTGGGTTTTTCAATCCGAAAAAGAGGTTATTTCTTTCTTCTTGATTTTAGCGGATTTAGTTCGTTTTTGCTATAGATCTTTAGGAAGAACTGACAAAGACTGGAAGGAATTAGATTAGGACTGCTTGTTGTGGTGATTGTTGGTGAATTTGCTGAGATTCACGAGTTTCTGAGACGAATCACGGTCTCTGGGTAAACCACGGCCGTAATTTCCCAAGAACAGACCGTAATTTTGCTGAAAAATGGATTTCGTAAGGAGAGTGTCAGGAAGGATAAAGGAGAAGAAAGGGGAACAAAATAAGAAAAGAAAGGGCAACCCCTCCACCTCTAGGGCACCACCACCCTCATCTCCCTCACTACCATCCTCACCTTCACCTCCATCTTCACCTCCTCACCCTAGCATCCCCACCATACATGAAAACCACCTTGTTGCACTAGACCGGATCAAGGAGAGGACAGTGATAGGTCCTAGGTATTTGTTGTTGGAGGATCTACATCCTCTCAACATAGTTGAGGATCTTACATGGCTCTTGGATAGAGCCTAATTGATTGTCTTCACGAACATTCGTGAAGACGCCTATGAGGAGATTACCCGAGAGGTTGTGACGTCTTTCGAGCACAGCCACGTTGATAGGACCGTCTCTTTCCGTCTCATGGAACGAGACTATCATTTGAGTATTGTTGAGTTTGGGACCATTTTCGGGTTCCATGAGACCTACAATGGTCGATTCCCTAGTGGTGTCTACCCTAAGGATTTTTGGGAGGAAGTTGCGATGATATACGCCGACGAGGACCGTTGGCAACCCGCTGATACCAAGGCTAGATTGATGTACCATCTAGCCTTGAAGATAGCTCACCGTGTTCTTTCGGAGTGTCTCTTTCCTAGGACGGAGACGCCCCAAAAGATCAAGACAGATGAGCTATTCTTGCTCTATTGTATGCTTTATGGACGCCGTGCAGATTGTGCTACCCTCTTGGCTGCTACGATGAGCAAGCTCAAGAACAAGAAGAAGGGGAACATTGGGTATGGTGGGATAGTGACCCACATTGCTAGGACGCTTGGTGTAGATTTTTCCGCTTGCACCCGTATACCGGCGGTTCCCTTAGGGCTACATGCTTTTATGGTTAGGGGACTCATCTTCCCCACACATAGAGGTCCGCCTTATGCGGGCATGCCTTGGGAGACTAGGACGGGTAGGGGTATTGAGTGGCTGCCGGAGTATTCCATTGTGGCGGGACGCCACAATTGGAAGGAGACGTTCGCTGCGATGCATGCGAACAGGCTAGTAGCTCCCCCTTACGTTCCACCACCGGTTGTGGATGAGGAGGACATGGGAGATCAGTACGAGAGTGGTGGAGGAGCGGAGCAGGAGTTCGGCACGTTTCCGGATCAGCCGGAGGCGGCCCGGGATGTACCTAGGTGCTCTCCACGCCCAGCTAGAGCTTCAGGCTCGTCATCTCGCCGCGCTAGCGTGAGTGAGAGGCCCACGTGGATGACTACACCTCCCACTTGGTACGACACACCCCCTCCTTGGTCCACGACGCAGCCAGCAGCACCACCGCCACCACCAGCGCCAGCACCGGCCGATACCCCCGCATGGTATGATCACGCCCCGGGATGGTATGAGAGGATGCCGGATTGGGCTACCGGACTTTCAGAGAGAGTAGGAGCGCTAGAGATCCGGGCGGATGCCAGAGACGGACGCCTAGACGACCTTGACCACATGATGAGGGACGTCTACCGCCAGCAGTTTGGGCGGTTCTATGATCCGAGTTTCTCTCCATTCCCACCTCCGCCGGCGCCGCAGTGATCGATGCATGATCGTTGTTTTAGACATTCCCGCCACCACTTGTGAGTTTCTTTTCTTTCTTTTGTTCTTTCTTTTGAATATTAGGGACAATGTTCGTCCTAAGTATGGGGTGGGATGTACTAAAAATTTGTAATAACTCTACTCTCTATGTTGCTTTCATTTCGAGACTATCATTGCATGTTCATTATGTGTTACACGTTTCATTCTCGCATTGCATGAAAAAGAACTTTAAAAACCCATAAAAATTGAAAAATTTTGAAAATTTTGTGCTTCTAATGAATTGAGATGATTTCCATGATAATCACTACTTGCGAATTGAGTTTGATGACAATTGCGTGCTTAAAAGGATTGTGAATTGAAAAGGATTTGAATGAATAAATTTTACCTCTTTTGCAAGTTTTATAATGTGAAAATGTTACCTAAATCATGCTAGAAAATTGAAGTTGAAATCACATTATAAGTTCCTATACTTCTTGTTGAAATGATTAAGGCAATTCGATACTTTCTTTCTTCTTTCTTTGATCATCTAACTCCTCATTGAAATATTAGCCTCCTTTACCTATCCGGGAATTTGGAAGAAGTGAATGAGAAAAAGGCATGTTTGATGTGGGAGGGCCATGAGAGCAATTATTTGCAATCAATCGAATAGAAAGAAATTGTAGGTTTGGGGAAGTCCATCATGACGATGAGTAACTTGGCACCATTCACATAGCCGGGTGTTTGTGTCTTGCCAAAGTCGAATTGAGCGATATTCCTAGCGGATTATGGTATGTGCGCTAAGGGTTTGAGGCATCTCTTGCAAATTTGAGAAACGCCGATCTCCTAGGCTTCGGTTTTTGTGCACCTCTATCCATAACTCCAAAAGTAAAGTCGAAAAATGAAAGGAAGAGAGCGAAGCTCTAAGTTGAAGTGTTGCGGGAACCGGATAAGAAGAAGAAGGTAGTTGTCCACTTTCCCGGATTTATGCACCACTTTCCCTTAAAGTTTTCCCTTCCCTTCCATATTCTAGACCTTTTCTTTGAAAGTTTCTAAGATCAAAAGAATGATATATGACTTGGTGATCTAAATTAAAGTTTCTTGTGATTGATTTTGATAATGTTTGAAGGTTATAATGCTTGTTTAGAACTTAAATCGGTTCATGAATTTTCCTTGCCTTTTACTCTTTGATTAAGTGTGTGAAAGTTTGAAAAACGATTGAAGCAAGGTTTGAGAATGATCTATTCCTTAGAAGTCACATTCATCCAAAAGAAGGTACACATATTTCATCCTAACTCTTGTTTAAAGCTTTTTGAAAGACCTTGCTTAGGGACAAGCAAGTGTTAAGTATGGGGTTATTTGTTAGCATGAAATATTGTGATATTTTAGGCACGTTTTCTAAACGTATTTGATTCATATTGATAGTCTTTGATTGATCTTTGTGCATATGTGAGCTAGTATTACCTATATTGTCGATATGGATGTCTACACTAGTTCTATGTTGATTATAGGTGATTTGGAGCTATTTCCAAACGGAATCGAGCAAAGGAGAGTTGAGTTGATATGTCCATAGATCGAGGACACTTTTTGGGAGCAATTTGGAGTCTTAGATTGAGGAATGCACGAATTTAGGGAAGAATCACGTTCTTGCCCTAAATTACGCCCTAAAATGCGGCCGTATCACAAACCACGTTCAGAATTACGGCCGTGGATTTGGAGTCAGAAATTCGTGTTCATTCCAGGGGATTACACGGTCATGGAACATATGTTGCAAACCGTATTTGTTTCCACGCTCTAAATTACGGTCGTGGAACACTTCCACGACCGTGATCTTGGCGAATCTTTTCGCCACACTTCGAAGCCACGATCTTTTAAAGATTGGGCCGGGCCGGCACTTTGCCCTGCATTATAAAAAGACGGAAGAAAGGAGATTCCGTCATGATCGCTTACATCTTCGCTTACCCTGAGTCATCATCGTTTAGATTCTCGCTTACGCCGGCTTACGATCGTCGCACATCGACATTTAGACGAAGACTCTTCGCTAGTTTTGCGGGGGAAGCAATTGACGTCTCTTGGAGATCTCCGGATTTGCGGAAGATCGAAGTTCTTGGAAGATTTTGCAAGAAGATCTCTCTTCTTGATTAGGTTTGATTTGGAAAACGGATTGACATCCCGTTTTCTCTTCTTTCCTAAAGTGGTGACTGGTGATTGTTGTTATACTTTGAATCTTTTGACATTACTTGTTCTCTTTGTGACTTTGAGATTGATTTGAAGATTATTGAAAGTTCTTGAAAGTTTTCATCTTTTTATCTTTTAATTCTTGAATTGAAATCAACATGACTGTTATTGGCTAAAAACCCTTAACAATTCTAAGGTGAAGGGTTGATAGTTGTGGCATAGATGATGATAGATTGATCGCAAACAGATTAGACCCTGAGAGTTAGAGAAACATCGTCGACAACCCCAAATTACGGGCTGTTCTTGAGTTCCACGACCGTGGAATCTCAAGATCCAACCGTAATTTCCCTCAAGTTTACGAACCTGCTTTTACTTTAATCCAAAGTTAAAGATTTGCTTTAGCTTAGTTTAGACTTGTCTTTTCTAGGTGGTAGTGAGCCTCAACAACCTCTACCTCGATTGTGAGCCTCAACAACCTCAATCGGTTAAGTTAGTCTTGATCTTTAGGTTATAAGTTTGGGTATTTGACACTAATTCTCGCCTCTAGAATCTTTCTATATTGAGCCTCAACAACCTGTATAGAGAGTGTCTTGTAGGTGAGTTACAAAAGGTTTTTGGAACTTCACCGTACGATTACCTTACATTAGTATACCTTTGCATATCTCAACTTTGTCTTTACATCATTAAGTATATCTTGAATCGATTGCCACAGCTGGATACCTGGATCTTTAGGATTGTTGTTTTCCCAATATTTGCAAAACTCTCATATTTACTTGCTTGATAACCTGCAATCGAGTTCGTTCCCACCCAAATCCCTGTGTTCGATACTCTGGAATTCTTGCTTAACTACGTCGATCCGTACACTGCGGGTTCGCTTGCTTGATTCTAGTTTTATAAATTTAAAACTTATTTGCACACACCTCTAGGGGCGAACAAAAAGCGCAAGAGAAAGCAATTTCGGAACTAAAGAGGCGACTATCAAATGCAGATCTTCTTGCACTTCTGGATTTCACCAAGCCATTTGAAGCGGAGTGTGACGCTTCAAAGTATTGGTATAAGAGGAATACTCATGTAAGAAGGTAAACCTCTAGCCTACTTTAGTCAGAAATTAAAAGGTCTATGTTTGAATTACTCTACTTATGATAAGGAACTACATACTTTACTTCAAAACATGGCAGCACTACCTTTGGCCTAACGAATTCATCCTTAGAATTGATCATGAGTCTTTGAAGCATTTTCGAAGTCAAGATAAGTTGGACAAGAGACATGGACGATGGATGGAGTTCATTGAGACATTTCCTTATATTATCAAATATATAAAAGGGAAGGATAATGTCGTAGCGGATGCCCTTTAGAGGAGGTATACTTTGATCACAACAATGGATTCCAAAGTCCTAGGATTCCATTATATCAAAGATCTATATGAGGATGATGAAGAATTTGGCGACATTTACACTGGATGCAAAAATCGACCTAGTGTCAAGAAAATCGACATTTACACTAATGAATTTATTGCTTGCCATAAAACAAATGATTCATATGATGTAGCTAACTTGTTTTTCAAGGAAGTTGTTAGATTACATGGAGTGCCAAGAACTATTGTGATATAGATGTTAAGTTCTTTAATTATTTTTTGGAAGACACTTTGGGAAAAGCTAGGTACAAAGTTGTTATTTTCAACTTCTAGTCATCCTCAAACAAATGGTCAAACGGAGGTAATCAATCGAACTTTAACTACTATATTAAGAGCTGTTTTAAAGGATAATTTGAATATTTGGGATGATGTGTTACCACATGTTGAATTTGCTTATAATCGAACCTTGCATTCATCTACTAACCTAATGCCGTTTGAGTGTGTTTATGGAGTGAATCATTTGACTCCCTTTGATCTTATACCGTTGCCCTTAGAGGAGGGAGTAGATTTTGTTGCAGGACAGCAAGTGGAGTTCATAAGGGAATTACATGAGAAGACACGCTTACGGCTGGAGCAAAAGAGAATTTCCGTTGCTTCCAAAGCAAATCGGAATCGCAAAGAGATGTTATTCAAACCCGGAGATCTAGTGTGGTTTTATCTACGGAAGGAGAGATTTCCGGACAAGCGGAAGTCTAAATTATCTCCAAGAGGAGACAAACCTTATAGAGTAAAAAGGAAAGTTGATGGGAATGCTTACGTCTTGGAATTTCCAACTGAGTATGGTGTAAGTCCCACCTTCAACGTTGGCGACTTAAGTCCTTACGAGTTTAGAGATGATCATGTCAATGATTCGAGGACGAATCCTTCTCAAGAAGGGGAGTTTGATGTGGGGTCATATCCAACACCAGGTCTAGTGACACGCTCAAAGGGTAAGGAATTGAAGGATAAACCAACAACACCTTCACCTTGTTTTGATTCAATGGATGGAGCAATCACAAGGTCAAGAGATAAGGAGATTCAAGATGAATTATGAACATACTCATGACTTATACGCTCAAGGAAACTCTCCTCACTCTCAAGAGTTCCTTGGTGACGTTATTGACTGTAATAGAAGAGTCAAATCACAACCAAGAAGATCCACCAAACAAGGAATAAGGATAAGAGCAAGGAAGAGTTCCAGAGGAAGAAAATCGATCGATTTTTCATATAAATCTACCGATTTTCCTGTAGGAAATATCGATCGATTTTTTTGTTGCCGATTTCCTTCACTGGAACGAGTTTTGCGAAAGATTCGGCCATGATCTTCTATCTTTTGGAAATTCTATCTTGTTATAATTTCTTAAAGCTCTCAAATTATCGTAATAGATTATTTAGTTTTATCTTGTTAGATGTTATATTTTATATCTTAAAGATATCTTTGCAAGATTATCTTTAAATATATTTTCCTAGTTTTAGCTGGTTTAATCTCCCTTATAAATAGCCTTAGTGGGGGAGATTGATATAATTCCACGGATTGTGAGACTTGCAACTTCGCTTACGAAGTTTGTGTTTTATTCATTAAATCGTTCAATCAATAAAGAGAGCTTTTGATTGAATTGTTTGTGAAGTCATTGTTAGATTGTGCTTGTGTGTGTTAATCTTATTGAAGGTTGGTGCTCCTGGTCAATATTATTCCCTCCTTGTGCTTGTCTTAGTTATAAGACTTGTGTAAGGTTAAAGAAGTGTGGGTTAAGGTAATCTTCTCGTTTTAGGGTTTTGACACATCATTGGTCAAGGTTCTTTTGCGGAACTATCTTAGTTTATATCTTCCTATATTCTTGTCTTTAATCGTTCCATATCATCTTCTTTTCTTTCCATATCATTCACTAATCCGTATTCTGAGTTTGTCAAAAAAATCGACATGTTCTTGAGGAAAATCGGCCGATTTTCTCTTTAGAACAATCCGAATTTTATCTCGGTTAAGGACTTTCAATCTAGATCGGGAACTGCGGCTTATCCCCGCATCAGTATTAGCTTATGATAAGATGTGTTCCATGTTTATAGTGGAAATAATGTGAGAAGTGTACTTGTGAAGTTTACGTTAAGTTTATCTGAAATCAAGATATTGATTGCTTCCCTTGTAAGTTAACATCGTAACGTACGTGAGAAGTTTAACAATCAACTTATCATATCTTTAGAAAAATATACATTTATAATTTAGATATTGTTTTAGTAAAAAAAAAGATTTTTGTTAGCTTAATTTTTTATTTAGTAAAAAATATAATTTGAGAAAAAAAACGTAAGGTCGTCACGTCAACATTTTGTCGTCTGCTTTAGTAAAGTATATAGATATTTAAGTTAACATTTTATTATCCATAAAGTTTTGTTAAAGAATAATTTAGTAATAAAAAAAATAAATGATATCAAGATATGAATCTATAGATCCCCTATCTAGAAAAAAAAAACATGATATTTGCTACATGTTTTGTAATAACTTAACCAATCAAGATTAACAACCTCAAATTAATCTATGATTTTAATTTTAAAAATAATTAACTAAGTCATAAATCCCTCTATTCAAAAAGATGATAAATCATACATAACGTACAAAGGAAGATTGAGAAACATAATCTTACGAATGAATAATGTCATTTGATCTTCAAATTACTTTTTATCAAGATAATCTCTATATTATTTTTTTCAAATGACATAATTAAATTTATAATTATTTTGTTTTCTTCTTAAGTATTGTTTTAACAAATCTCATTTTATATAAACTATAAAAATATCTTATCAAACTTCTCCCACAATCTTGATCTAATTAAAAAAATTAAGGGCTAATTTTATTAGTGGGCTATTTTTAAGTTTTTGTTTAGTAAGCAGGCTTTTTACATTTTATGATTTAGTAAATATACCCCATTTTCGTTTTTACCGTTCTTTCAAACCCTACAGCCCTCCTCCCCCGTACTGATTCCTTCTCTTTCGAGTGTTACGATCCATGGCGGCTCTTCTCCTTCCTTCTCTTCTCCCCGTACTCCTCCTCCGCCGCCGCACTAGCCATCTTCCCTCGTCTTCCTCCTCCTCGACTCTCTCTCTAACCCTTTGCCGATCTAAATCTAGATCTGTAGATCTAGTTTGCACCTCCTTCCTTCCTCTCCACCGCGACGATCCATGGCGGCTCTTTGCAAGTATGCCTGCCTTCCACTGTCGATGAATTTGTTTGCCAGGAAAAAGCTGCTCATTTGCTTAAAGAAGCGGGGGCATTTGTCTTCATTGATGTGCTGGAGTCCGAACTTTCCAAAGCCTATGGTGGGATCGACAGACTTGACATGTTCTTCCCCTTTGATCCATGCTTGTTGCGAAGATCCGATGGGTTTGTCTAACTTCACTTCTTTGAAACCCATTTGCAGGACTATGAAGTGTATACCAGCCTTCAAGCTAAGATCTAGATCTAGATCTGAGTTTGAAGCTTTTGTTCTATGACTACCTGCCTAACGGGAGCCTGAGCTCCCTCTTGCACGTTGTAGGGAAGGGAAAAGCCGAATGGGAGACAAGGTATGACATTGTGCTGGGAGTTTCACATGCATAGGCCTACTTGCATCATGATTGTGTCCCTACTATACTCCACGAAGAAGTCAAGGCCATGAATGTTCTCTTTGGTCCGAGATTTGAGTCTTATATTGCTGATTTTGGGCTAGCTAGGCTTATATTGTGATGTTCCACTTGATCTGCGATTCATGCGTTTTCTCTGATTCATTTGGATTCAGCGGCTATTGTTGTGTCAATTTGCCTCCATTTTCCAATTTCTTTTTTAAGGACATCTCTTTGTCCACAATAATCGGATCCGAGTACAATATTTTGTTTTGAACTTTTTGCTCGGATTTAAGTTTATTGGGATTCTTCTTCCTCCTATACTTGAAGTCAAATCTTCTGTTAAAGGAAATAGAAGTTTTTGAATTTTCAATTTTTTTCTGCAATTTGAACTTCAACGTGGGATTATGTGGGCTATGTGTAAAATTCCTGGAAGACACTAGAGTATGAGCAAGATATAACTTGTTTAGTTGATGAAATTGTATTTCCTGTAATGTCAGATTCGGGAAAAGTGAAAAACTCATAACATAGGGTTCAACAGATGATCTAGGGCAAAGTTATCAATCTTTCTAGTGACGGCGGCCCCCACCTAGCTGGCTCCTATGGGTATATGGCTCTAGGTATAACTCCTCCCCCCAACCCATTTTTATGCCTTCATTTCACATTCAAATATCTATGTCTAATAGTCTCTGATAATTACTCAGAGCTAGGTTTGATGCAAAAGGCGACAGTTGTGCTCTAAGATGTTTGCAAGTGATGAACCACTGTTTAATGTTTATAAAGCCTTGTTGTTGAGAGAAGGGCTTAAGTGTATACCAGCCTTGCGTCTAGCTTCATTTTTTTTGATACTCTTAAGAATTAAGATAATTTCTAGTGTGTAATTTCCTGGTATCATAATTTTTGGTAGCTAGTTTCTTGTAACATAATTTCTGGTAACATAATTTCTGGTATCTAGTTTATGGTAACATAATTTCTGGTAATTGAAAAATTTTGGTATGTGAAATTCTAGTATGTGATAAATTTTGAATGAAAAATTCATTCTAGAAAATAAAAAAGACAAAAATAAAAAAGACAAAAAAATAAAATAAAATAAAATTTCAGTAATTAAAAATTAAAACTTACACTTACATAACAAATAACAAATATTTTTTTTAAATAGAGGGGTTAATTACTTTTACCTACAAATAAATGAAAGTGGTAAAAAAACTATGGGGTACATTTACTAAACACAAAACTAAAAAAGGCCTAGTAAGTCAAATTCTTTCAAAAAAATTAAAATAATCCGAATTCATAGCTTATGGAAGAAGTTTTAATTTTTCTTCTAAATATGCCCTAAATTTTTGTTTATTTTTTTTGTATATATACGTGTACATGGCACACGGAAAAAAACTCGCATACATGATATCGAATGTTTGTTATTGCTTATCATTCAAGATTTCTAATATCGTTTCTTTTGAAGGAGTTAGGCTCCCGCAGCACAAAAGATCAAACATGCGGAACCGTCACATATTTGGAGGAGCATTGTTCAAGGTATTAAGGAAGTGGTCGACCATTCTGGCAGCAAGTGGACCCTCAATGATGGCAATGTAATAACCGGAAATTTTACTTCCGGTTATTTCCGAGATAAACTGGAAGTCGACCGGTTCAAGTCTTTTTCCGTCGCCTTATTTTTCTTTGTGTTTTTGAGTATCACGTTTCATCAATTTCTTTATTTTATGTGAGGATTTCTACTCACATAAAATACACGATTCCTCTAGTCATCTTAAAACCGTAGGAGGTTTTTGAAGAACCGGTAGGTGAAATAAAAGATTAAAAAATACTCTAGAAGGGGGGTTGAATAGAGTATGAGAACTTTTCGCAAAACCAATCTCAAGGCCTTGAAACTCCTTTCAAGGACCTTGATGTCGATCTGAGCTCTTTGTGACACACTTTGATTTCAAGGGCTTTGAAACTGATTTCAAGGGCCTTGATGTTGTTCACCTGCAAAACAAAGTTAGTCACAATAAAACTAGATAAAGTGCGGAATGTAAAAGATCGACATGAGGATATGTTTACGAAGTTCGGCTCTAAATAGCTTACTCTCCGTCCTAGGGTATAGCCTTAGGATCTAACTATCTATTATCAGCTTCAAAGAGACCTAGATACAAACTAGAAGAAATCCCCTTCTTTTCTCACTGTAGCCAATGCTACGATCTAGCTCCAACTCTTCACTTTGCTATAATAGCCTAGTTACTTCGCAGAGTAACAAAACCTTCGTGTATAACGCTCTTTAGATATGCCAATGGAGCTCTCGAGTTTATCTCTCTAAGGAATAAAGCTTTTGTATAAAGAGAGAAAGAAAAACTTCTTGGATCGAATGAAGACGCTTTTAGATCTCTTAAAAACTTTGGATATTTCCGTGTAAGCTTTTGTTCTATTCTTCTTCAATCTTCATCTTTATTTATATTCTTCTAGGAGGAACTTGTGTAGCCGTTGTAACGTTCATATTTCCTCCATAGAACACGCTACTTGGTTGAGGTGAAGTAGCCGTTGGAAGATCTTCTATCTTCTCTCTTCTTCTTCTTCTTCTTCTCCTTCTTCTTGTTCTTCTTCTTCTTCTTCTTCTTCTTCTTGACGCTCGTTGAATATCTACATCACCGTAATCTTCTATATGAAAATCAGCCGTTGAAGATCTTTGTTTGTTGAAGATCCTAGATCTTCTTGTTATCTTAAGATCTTTGTGAGATCTTATTGTTGGGGCCAAGATCTTTTAATCAAATCTGTTGAATATCTTCTAGTTGGATGGCCAAGATCCTCTCTTAAAATCTTGTTGAAAGATCTTCTTTTTATCCTTTGAATATATTTTTGTTGGCTGGCCAAAATCTTCAATTAAAATCTTGTTGGAAGATTTTCTTTTTTATCCTTTGAATATCTTTTTATTGGCTGGCCAAAATTTTCTCTTAAAATCTTGTTGGAAGATCTTCTTGTTATCCTTGGTAGAGATCCTTGATTTGGTTGTTGAGATTTGAATCTTGTTTAAGAAAGCCTTTAGCCGAATCTTTCTTTACATCACTTTTCAAGGCTTCAGTATTTATCCCTTGAAACATGTTTCAAGGCTTCATGTTTGTCCTTTGAAATCTTTTTCAAATCTGTTTTTCTTTGTAATTTGTTTCAAGGGTTGCATTCTTCCTTTAAAAATGCTTTTCTAGGCCTGCATAGATTTAACAAACACAAACCAAAACAAGCAATCTAGAAATATGATTGATATTTGTTAGTTTATTAAACCGCTCATAAACGTTAAATCTTCCTTCATCCACATAGACAATTCATAATCAAGGTGGAGTTATCAATCTCCCCCTTGATGGAAGACAAAACAAATATCGTACCTACATTCAATGTTAGATATATGTATCACCATCACATATAATCTCTCCCCCTTTGTCTTTCAACAAGGGAGAAAAACAATATAAGTTCAAGACCTTGAAATCAAAGAGAATACCACCAAATATGAAAGAGGGCAATCAGATAAGCATTTTAAAAACAGTAGACATTGCTCCCCCTATGATAATGCTTCCTTAATCTTGGTGATATCCTGCAAAACAACCAAACATCAACCTTTCTGGCTATACCAAATGGCAAATTTTGATTCATACTCAGGTTGAACCATGTTTGGTGGTCTAGTCCCTTTAGGAACCCAAATTTGCTTAACTTGTTCTCTCATATATAAAGGATAAGTATTTCGTATGATGTAGGGGTCATTTCTCCTATACGGACAAGTTGATTTAACATGTCCCTTTTTACAACAATAAAAACATGTGGGTGTATGTGAACTTCCTTTAGCTTTAACAAAAGTGGTCGCCGATTTTCTTGGAAAATTTTTGTTATAACCAAGACCACTCTTGTTAAGAGATGATTGTTGTTCACCCATCATCCTTTCGAGATTAGCTTTAGAACGAGTGAATTGAATGAGTGTTGTCTTCTGGTCTCTACACTTCACAGTTAGATCAATCTTCTCTTTCTCTAGATTAATATAATCTTGATGTAGAGAAGAGAGATTTTCCTTAAGAATCGCATTTTCCGATTCCAACGCCTTGATATTGGCATCAAGGTCTAACTTTGAAGTGTTGAGATTTTCAACTTACAGAGACAATTCACTCACTCTTTTCTCTTGTTTATTTAGTTTTTCCCTTAAGGATCTATTTTCAAGAATGTGTTCTTCTTCACTAATGATCACATTTTGAAGAACTTCAAAAAGAACAACAGTGAGACTAGAAATAAAATTTCTTACAACTCCATCAAGGTGTCATTTGGGATTTTCTTCTTCATCACCCATCAAGCATAGATATACTTGATCACTTTTAGTCTTACTAGAGGAATCCAAGTCACTTCTTGAGGTTGCCATTGGTTTCTTCTTTCGATCATTCTTCCGATTGTTGTTCCTTTTCCTTTGTGGACACTCATTCACAAGATGATTTGTTCCTCCACATTCAAAACACGTTAGAACATTAGATTTCTTACTGGATTTAGAATACTTACCTCTATACTTTGATGATCTATATTATTCTTTGTTTGAGAGTTGTTTCAATATCTTCAGAATTTGAGCAAGTCCTCTTGTAATCAAAGTAAGAGGATCTTCTTCATTATCCTCACTTTCTTCATTTTCTGATGAATCTTCTTCCCTTTTGGATTTTAGAGCCAAGTTTTTCACTTTTGATGATAGTTCTCCATCTTCTTCATTAAGAACCATTTTGTGAGTGATAAGCTTTCCTAGTAGATCATCCAAAGGGAGAGTCTTCAAATCTTGTGCTTCCTCAATAGCAGTCACCTTTGGCCCCCATTTCGACTTAGGTAGACTTCTTAATATTTTCCTGACTTTCTTCAATTGTAAAAACTTTGCTGAGAGAATCTAGATTGTTCACAATTTGAGTGAATCGTGTGAACATTTCATTTACCGTCTCATCAAGTGTCATCTTGAACAACTCATAATGCCTTAGGAATATGTTGATCTTGGTTTGCTTTACTTGACTTGTTCCTTCGTTGTTACCACCAATTTATCCCATATCTCTGTTGCACATTTGCACTTTTGCATGATGAGACGACACGGTTGAACTCGTTAGCATCCAATCCACAATAAAGTAAGTTCATGGCTTTGTAGTTCTTAGCCACCTTTTCCAAATCAGCTTGGTTGAAATCATCTTCCTTTTTAGGCACATTAATTGCAATAGCATTGGTCGTAGTTGGAACTTTTGGACCAGTTTTGATGATGCTCTATAGTTCCAGATCCTGATCAATGATAAACATTTGCATTAGAGATTTCCAATGTAAAAATTATTACTACAGAAAAGGGGTGGTTGAAAGGTGGATCTTCCTCGTGTGAATCCTCCATCACCTACAAATTTCATGATTAGTCTCACTGATGGTTAAATCAAATATACGTGAGCCTAGCTCTGATACCAATTGAAGAACCGGTAGGTGAAATAAAAGATTAAAAGATACTCTAGAAGGGGGGTTGAATAGAGTATGAGAACTTTTCGCAAAACCAATCTCAAGGCCTTGAAACTCCTTTCAAGGGTCTTGATGTCGATATAAGCTCTTTGTGACACACTTTGATTTCAAGGGCTTTGAAACTGATTTCAAGGGCCTTGACGTTGTTCACCTACAAAACAAAGTTAGTCACAATAAAGCAGATAAAGTGCTGAATGTAAAAGATCGACACGAGGATATGTTTACGAAGTTCGGCTCTAAATAGCCTACTCTCCATCCCAGGGTATAGCCTTAGGATCTAACTATTTGATTATCAGCTTCAAAGAGTCCTAGATACAAACTATAAGAAATCTCCTTCTTCTCTCACTATAGCCAATGCTAAGATCTACCTCCAACTCTTAACTTTGCTATAATAGCCTAGTTACTTCGTAGAGTAACAAAACTTTCGAGTATAACGCTCTTTAGATATGTCAATGGAGCTCTCGAGTTTATCTCTCTCTAAGGAATAAAGCTTTTGTATAAAGAGAGAAAGAAAAACTTCTTGGATCGAATGAACACGCTTTTAGATCTCTTGAAGACTTTGGATATTTCCGTGTAAGCTTCTGTTCTATTCTTCTTCAATCTTCATCTTCATTTATATTCTTCTAGGAGGAACTTGTAGCCGTTGTAACGTTCATATTTCCTCCATAGAACACGCTACTTGGTTGAGGTGAAGTAGCCGTTGTAAGATCTTCTATCTTCTCTCTTCTTCTTCTTCTTCTTCTTCTTCTTCTTCTTCTTCTTCTTCTTTTTGACGCTCGTTGAATATCTTCATCACCGTAATCTTTTGTTTGAAAATCAGCCGTTGAAGATCATTGTTTGTTGAAGATCCTAGATCTTCTTGTTATCTTAAGATCTTTATGAGATCTTGTTGTTGGGGTCAAGATCTTCTAATCAAATCTGTTGAATATCTTCTAGTTGGATGGCCAAGATCTTCTCTTAAAATCTTGTTGAAAGATCTTCTTTTTATCCTTTGAATATCTTTTTGTTGGATGGCCAAAATCTTCAATTAAAATCTTGTTGGAAGATTTTCTTTTTTATCCTTTGAATATCATTTTATTGGTTGGCCAAAATCTTCTCTTAAAATCTTGTTGGAAGATCTTCTTGTTATCCTTGGTAGAGATCCTTGATTTGGTTGTTGAGATTTGAATCTTGTTTAAGAAAGCTTTCAGCCGAATCTTCCTTTACATCACTTTTCAAGGCTTCAATGTTTATCCCTTGAAACGTGTTTCAAGACATCCTGTTTGTCCTTTGAAATCTGTTTCAAATCTGTTTGTCCTTTGTAATCTGTTTCAAGGGTTGCGTTCTTCCTTTGAAGACGCTTTTCAAGGCCTGCATAGATTTAACAAACACAAACCAAAACAAGCAATCTAGAAATATGATTGATATTTGTTAGTTTATAAAACCGCTCATAAACATTAAGTCTTTCATCATCCACATAGACAATTCATAATCAAGGTGGAGTTATCAGTTTTATTTGAATTAGTTATGTCATCTGGTTCCTAGTGCAGTTCTTATAAGTGTGCTTAGTGTTGAGAAAAATTGTGTGATGCAGTTCTGTAAGATAGTTTTGAATAGGTTTTTGATCTCTGTTGGACTTGGATTTCGGATATGTCATATTTAGGATTAAATAGTATAATATATCAAAATTTGAGAGGATTTCATCAATAGGTTTAGGAGTTATGATTTTTCAAAGTCGGGGCTGTAAGTAGTTTTCTGGATGTTGCTGAAATTTTTTAAGTGTTGGAAATATTTTGGGTTGTGCAGTCATGTTTGAACTTAAGTTTAGATACCTTAGAAATATAATTCACCGTTCCGTTTTTAGTATGTTATAGAGTATCATGCACAGGATGATGTATCAAAAATTGAGGTTGATCCAATGGTTAGATATAAATTTATGAAGATCCAAATTGACTGGTTGAGCAGTTAAGAAATTCTCAGTTTTGGCTAAGGCTGAATTTCTGGTTTTGGAACCGACTTTGGGAATTTGTGTAGAAGTGGTTATTAGATATTTTTGGGAAAATTCTTACTTCTATGGATAGAGTGCATAGTATAGAAGACTTAGAGATTTTTGTTAGAATTTATATACTTTTATTCGGGGCTCATATCATAGGCTAAAGTTGGATCCTAGTGACCTTTGTGAGAAGTGAGGAGAATGTGTTTCTTCTAGTTTCTACCTAAACTCATTCTTAAAAGTTAGAATATGAAATTATGTCTCAAAGAAGAGGATAGTCATTTTTAGGGGATTTTTGGAAGTTTCGAAACCGAGGGTAAAATGGTCATTCTACCCTAGATAGGAGGGTATTTTAGTAACTTCTCTTTTGTTATAATCTTACATCTTAGAAGTCATAGACTTCTAAGTGTATGGGTAATGTTTTGATCTACTTGCCTCTTGTGACAGGCAATTGAGTAATCTATGGTTGTTGACCGGGTTGAGATTTGAGAGTCGATATTGATTCAGGTAAGTCCTTTGGGCTTACTTACCTAGCTTTTGGATATGAGTGTGAATAATGATAGTGGTGTCTGTACGATGTGTTTATAAGTGTATTTATTATTAATTATCGACCGACCTATATAATTGGCCTAAGAGTAACGGGCGGTGGCATTCTACCCAGTTAGCCCGAGTGGGCTGGGGTTTCTTTAAGAACTAGTCCAAACTTTGTTTGTGGTGACGCTACCGGCAGATATGTGCTAGACCCATACCAGTTGGATAAGGAACGGAGGCGAGAAATCTTAAGATTTCTCGTGCCAAAACTTTAAAACGGAAAGTGAATCACCTAAGCTATCAGATAATAACCGGATTGTGTACCAGCATGATGGGTGTTTATGTTACCTTGGTTGTGTTTGTGCTATCTTTATTCTACTTATATTTAGATTGTTAGCTAACGGTTTATCCGTGTTGTAGATTTTGTTGAGATAGACAATTGCAGAGAGATCTGGGACGGATGGTCAGCCGGGTCCACGTACTCATTAGATGGGGATGGGGGAGTCTTCCTTTCGGCATGCATGTTATATATATTTATGTTTTGTAAGGTTGTCATGTGTTGATCATTCATACAAATTATATTTATTATTTTCAAAGAATTTAAATACATTTGTATCTTGTTGTAAGATCCTAATAAAGTTGTTGTTAAATCAAGGTCGGGACCCATTGTGAGGTCCTAACCATTAACTTTCCTAGTTCGAAGAATCCGGGATGTTACAGGCAAAAAATTGGCAATCGGTCTCTTACTCCAATTGAGATAAAAACTTAATAAATAATACTTGGATACTGTTGAAGACATTACAAAATTGACCTTTTAGCATCACAAATTAGCATAATAGTGTAATGTCAACAAAGTATTTTTTAAAGTACTCTAAAACAATCCTCCCAAATAAAATAAGCTTGTTTAGAAATAACATATAAATGTATAAGGAACTGACCATGTACAAACGCCTTAAAAACAACTATAAGTTTGCAAGGAAAATACTAATTTAATAAATCATTTATTCTATGTTATATGTTTACTATGCCACTTACAACATTTGGATTTTAAATCTTTTTATTTTTATATTTTCAAGGTCAACAATACTATTGTTCACAAAATGCATGAAGTACTAAATTTAAAAGTCAATATACATGAATGCATGTCTTCTTTAATTTAGATAACAATAAGTATTTTTTATATTATTATATTTACTCTTAATCATTAATTATAAATAGATTGAGTGTAGCTATAACATACATTCATAAAGTATTAACCTTTTATGTCAAATATTGACTTTATCAAATATTACAACAAAAAGTAATAAAATACAAATAAAAATAAATGTTTACACTAAATTTAAAATGCCTAATCATTTATGAAAAAACACTTAACTTAAAAAAAATTATTACGTTCATCCTTCTACAATTACAAGCAAAAGCCCATGAACACTGATATCTATTATACATACTAAAAGAGAGTGCGTGATTTGATGACGTGACACGCTGTGGTAGCAGCAATTAAATGGAACTCCCATCATTTTTTGGCCAATAAATCTTTATTTTTTTAAGCCATAAAATTTTTTTTACTAAACTAACAGAGTGCTATTCAAAATTACAGGTAGATTTTTTTTGTTGGAGATTCTTCAAGATCTTATAGACCAATAAATCTTTATTTTTTGTGCCAGAAAATAAACTGGTCAAAAAATATTTTTTTTATTAAAGTATATAAATTTTATAAAATAAACTGGTAAACACTTTTCCGGCACAAATAATTAAAAATATTAAAAAAAAAATCATTCTTTTATGTTTTTAGAAGATTTGTTTAAAAGATATCCTGAATCTTTGATTATTTTGTAAAAAAAAAAAATTAAGACTCCATATTTTTATCGGATTAAATTTTTTTACTAAATTTGGAATTAGCCAATAACTTTTTTTTACTAAACCTTAATTATTTTGTAAAATATGAATTTTGTTATCCCACATCGGTTATCAAAGAAGGATAACACTTTGACAACATGTATAAATAGACCTCAAATTTTGAAGATTATACAAATCATACATTTTCGGACCTTTTGGTCAGAATCAAGTATAATACTTATTGATACCGGATTAGTATTTGTATGTGGATTGTTGTGACCTACTAATTCGTAGGTCGTTTTGATCTAATGATTTTTGGATTGTTTTGACCTACTGATTTTTGGGTCTATTTGACCTAATAACTTGTGGGTCGTTGTGAACACTGATTTGTGGGTCGTTGTGAAACACTGATTTGTGGGTCGTTGTGACCCACTGATTTGTGGGTCGTTGTGACCCAATAATTTGTGGGTCGTTATGACCCACTGATTTGTGTGTCATTGTGACCTATGAACTTGTGGTTCGTTGTGACCTATTGATTCGTGGTTCGTTGTGACCTATGAATTTGTGGGTCGTTGTGACTTACTGATTCGTGGGTCGTTGTGACCTACTGATTCGTGGGTTGTTGTAACCTACTGATTCGTGAATCGTTGTAACCTACTGATTTGTGGGTCGTTGTGACCTACTAATTCGTGGGTCGTTGTGACCTACTAATTCGTGGGTCGTAGTGACCTACTGATTTATGAGTCCTTGTGACCTACTAATTTGTGGATCCTTGTGACCTACTGATTTATGGGTCCTTGTGACGTACTAATTTGTGGGTCCTTGTGACCTACTAATTTGTGGCTTGTTTGTGACCTACTAATTTGTGGACCGTTGAACTATTAAATTCGTAATTCTTATTTTATCCATATAATAAATATACATCTATATACTTTACTAAAACAAAAAACACTAATTCTTGACGTGCCGCCCCACGCTTTTTCTCGAATTAAACTTTTTATTAAATCACGAATTAAGCTAATAAATCCTTTTTTTACTAAACCATAATTAGCCTAAATCTTTTTTAATTAGTTCCAATTTTAAAGTATTTTATTTGGATTACTAACTAATTCCGATTACAATAACATTTCCTCTTCTTTTAATTTTTTTTTCCAAATACTTAAAATTAAAAGATATTATTCATAAGCTTATCTCATACCCGTAAGCTTAACTTCCTTCCTATCTATATACTTTACTAAAACAGAAGACATTAATGCTGATGTGGCGCTCCACGTTTTTATCGGATTAAATCTTTTACTAAATCACGAACTAAAGCCAATAATTTTTTTTACTAAACCTTAATTATTTTCTATAATATGAATTTTGTTATCCCACATCGGTTACGAGAGAAGGATGACACTTTGACAACATGTATAAATAGACCTACAAGGTTTGAAGATTATACAAATCATACATTTCAAGACCTTTTGGGTCGTTGTACCTACTGATTTTTGGTCGTTGTAACCTACTGATTTGTAGTTCGTTTTGACCTAATGATTCATGGATCGATTTGACCTAATAATTTGTGGGTCGTTGTGACCCACTGATTTGTGGGTTGTTGTGACCTATGAATTTATGGGTCGTTTTGACCTATGAATTTGAGGGTAGTTGTGACCTATGAATTTGTGGGTCGTTGTGACCTATTGATTCGTGGGTCGTTGTGACTTACTGATTTGTGGGTCGTTGTGACCTACTGATTTGTGGTCGTTTGTGACCTACTGATTTGTGGACCGTTGAACTATTAAATTCGTAATTCTTATTTTATCAATATACTAAATATACATCTATATACTTTACTAAAACAAACGACAATAATTCTGACGTGGCACTCCATATTTTTTGTCGGATTAAAATTTTTACTAAATCACGAATTAAGCTAATAAATCATTTTTTTACTAAACCATAACTATTTTTGTAAAATATGAATTTTGTTATCCCACATCGGTTATCAGAGAAAGATGATAGTTTGACAACATTTATAAATAGACCTATGAGGTTTGAAGATTATACAAAGCATACATTTCTAGATCTTTTGATCAGAATCAAGTATAATACTTATTCATACCGGATTAGTATTTGAATGTGGATTGTTGTTACCTACTAATTCGTAGGTCGTTTTAACCTAATGATTTGTGGGTCGTTTTAATCTAATACTTTGTGGGTCGTTGTGACCTACTGATGCTTGGGTCGTTGTGACCTAATCATTTGTGGGTCCTTGTGACCTAATGATTTGTGGGTTGTTGTGACCTATTAATTTGTGGGTCGTTTGTGACCTATTGATTTTTTGATCGTTGTGACCTACTTATTTGTGGGTCGTTGTGACCTACTGATTTGTGGGTCGTTGTGAGTTGTGATCTACTAATTTGTGGGTCCTTGTGATCTACTAATTTGTGGGAGGTCATTGTGATCTACTAATTTTCGTTGTGACCTACTAATTTGTGGGTCATTTGTAACCTACTGATTTGTGGGTCGTTTGTGACCTAATAATTTGTGGATCGTTGAACTATTAAATTCATAACTTTATTTTATCAATATACTAAATATACATATATATTCTATATACTTTACTAAAACAAAAGACACTAATTCTGACGTGGCGCCCCCACGTTTTTTCTCGGATTAACTTTTTACTAAATCACGAATTAAGTTAATAAATCTTTTTTTTAATTAAACCATAATTATTTTGTAAAATATGATTTTTGTTCTCCCACATCGATTATGAGGAAATGATGACACTTCGAAAACATGTATAAATAGATCTAGAGTGTTTGAGGCTTATAAAATTCATACATTTCTGAATCTTTTGGTCAGAATCAAATATAATACTTATTCATATCGGATTAGTATTTGTATGTAATCATTGTGACCTACTAATTTTTGGGTCGTTTTGACCTAATGATTTTTGGGTCGTTGTGACCTAATGATTTGTGGGTCGTTGTGCTCTTGTGGGTTCTTGTGATCTACAAATTTGTGGGTCCTTGTAACCTACTGATTTGTGGACTGTTGAACTATTAAATTCGTAATTCTTATTTTATCAATATACTAAATATACATCTATATTATATATACTTTACTAAAACATACGAAATTAATGTTGATGTGGCGCTCCTATGTTTTTTCTCGGATTAAATTTTTTACTAAATCACAAATTAAGCCAATTAATCTTTTTTTACTAATTGAATTCGTATCATATTATGGTATTTTTAAATTATATGATTATGTTTTTTATTTAAATTATTATTTATTAAATAATAAATTAGATTTAAATTTTTTTTATCAGCATTAAACTAATTAATGATCAACACATGGGCTACGTGTTCTCATTTACTATGTAACACTTGACATGTTATTTATACGAGCTCATAACATATAACTAATAAAGTTAACAACATATAATATAGTAAAAAAATGTAATATGATAAGCTATTTTATTAACAAACTCGCACAAGGTGCGGGCTATACACTAGTTATATACAAGTGAGTATACATGTTAAACGATAGCCATGTTTATCGCCGGTCTTACTAATTCAGTAATTCCAATCGAGAAGCATGTTCACAACATTTCTCATAGAGGGTCGGCTATATGGATGTGGTTCGGTGCACAAGAGAGCGATAGACATGGCATATCTCATGTTATCGAAAACCCTAGTTGATGTCGTCTCTAATCTTGGATCGAAAACCTGATCCCCATTCGGGTCACGCAACAAACTCCGAGTCCATGAAACAATGTCGATTCCTTCACCAAATTCCTCTTCATTTGGCTTCCTTCCTGTTAAAAGTTCCAATAGTACAACACCAAAGCTGTAAACATCGCTCTTTTTCGTTGCCCTCATCATGCTTGCCAACTCTAACCAATCCAAACCATACAACACAATGAAATCAATAAAAAAAAGGAGATGGTGGACGTACACCATGCGTTAGAAATCCAACACATTATAAAAGAAGTAGAAAAGATAACTCTAACCTGGAGCCATGTATCCACGAGTACCCATCAACAAGTTTGAACTCGTACTTACAATCTCCGAACACATTGCAATTCCGAAATCCGAAACCTTAGGTTCACAATCCTTATCGAGCAATATATTGGCGGTTTTGATGTCTCTATGGATTATCGACGGAACACAATCATGATGAAGATAAGCAATAGCTTGTGCAACTCCAACCGCAATCTTGTACCTCGTACTAAAATCCAATACTTGATTCCACGTACTTTCCCCATGCAATGCTTCATGCAAACTCCCTTTCTCCATAAACTCCAATACCAAATAATGTGCACATCTCCCTTTCTTGAAGTAAGCATAAAGCTTCAATATATTCTTGTGACGAACCTTAGCTAGAACCTCAATTTCATTCGAGAAAGACTTGTTATCTTCTCCCTTGAGTAATTTCACCGCAACTTTCTCTTGAGCTTGCCCATGCAAATCCAACTTGTAAACAATCCCTTCACTTCCTTTTCCGATTATGTTCTCCGTCTTCAATCCTTCAATGTCGCTTGCATCAATCTTGATTCTAGATTGAAAGATCTTATATCTCCACTTAGATTCCATTTTTTTCCTAACCCTAAGTTTATGAGAGATTCTTACTACAACAAAGCATATAGCAACAAATGCTATAGTAGCCATTAGGGCATAACACAACACTAACCCATCGAAACTACTTCCCTTAGGAGATTGCTTGGCAATGCATCGTTTGATCTTCGAATCGACACGTAGGATCAAGTTAAGAGGAAGACAAAGCTCCTTGTTTCCTCGAAAGCCATTGTCGCCACCTATCATGTAGAGCTCAATCGGGATGATTCCTGATAATAGGTTTTCCGACAAGTCTACGAAACTCAACTTGAGGGATGTTAAGCGTTCCGGAATCAAACCCGAGATATTGTTCTTTGAGATATTGAGATAATTCAAGTGTAGCATGGAAATTGAATCGGGGATCTTCCCATTAAGAGAGTTTCCGGCGAGATTCAGCTGCGAGAGGCTTGTGCTTTCTCCTAGCTCTCGCGGGATTGATCCACTAAAAGAGTTGGAATCTAACTGCAATGAAGATAGTTGTTTAAGGTGTTTAATATGAGAGGGTATCTCACCGGAGAAGCCATTGTTGCTCAACACCAACCTTTCTAATTTGGTAAGACATCCTGTTCAAAGTTCAAACAAACAAAAGAAAAGCTAAGAATACCCATTTAAAAAAAAAAAAAACTAGGCTTTTTGGCCAGAAAAACAATATATTCTAATATTCTATAATTAAAACGACCTAATATAAGCTAAATTATTATATAATTTGATAACTAACTCATTAAATTTCATCACTTTATTTTTGAAAAAATCTCATTATTTGTTTAAAAATTAAGATAAATTATATTTTTATTATTTTATCAAAAAAATAATAAAAGGTAGTTTGTGAATATTTAAATCAAGCTTATTACAAAAGTTTTAAACTGAACAAAATATGTTACTCCCTCCGATAAAAAATAAGTGTCGTTTTAGCATTAGAAATTTGATCAAAATTATCTGTCGGTTTAAGTTTTCTAGGCCAATAAATGAACAATAATTATAAGAAATGTTCTTGAAATTTGGTGTAAATGATTAATTTTAGTTCTAAAATCTTTCTTATTGGTATAAAAGAAGGTTGAATATTAAATAAGTGATAAGATTAAGAAAAACTTTACAAAATCTATGTTATTTAATATTTTTATTAAAAATTGTATCAAAGACTAAAATGACAGTTATTTTTTATCGGAGGGAGTATTTAACAAGTAATAATTTCAGAAAATAGTTTCAATAAAAAAAACTTATTATAAAGGTGTTTTAATCTGAATAAATAATTTGTTAAAAGACATGATTTTTAAAGATGACTTAAAAACAGAAACTAAGAAGTTAATGAAGATAAGAATTTGAGTTGATGTACCTATCTCTTGTGGAAGATCGCCGGAGAACTTATTGTTTGACAAAATAATCTGCGAAAGATTAGTTGAGATGCTGATCTTTGAGTTGATTTTTCCACTGAATTGATTGTCACTTAAATCTATCATACTCAAATGAGGCAACGCCCACAACTCATCTGGAATTTCGCCATACAACCGATTCTTGTTGATCCTTAATCTTACCAAGGACTTGCAAGTAGAGAGTGGTACCGGAAACTCACCGGAAAATGAGTTATTCAATGCAAGCATGAACAGCAACTTCTTCTTTTGACAGAGGTATTTTGGAAATTCCCCAATAAACTCATTCTCAGATATGTCGATCAATTTCAATGGCGAGAACATGCCAAACTCCTTTGGAAAGGGTCCTGAGAAACTGTTGCGGTAGATCGAGAAATCGGAGAGGAATGGCAAGAATGCGAATTCGCGAGGAAGTTCGCCAGAGAAGTGATTCTCGTACAATTGAAAGTAAACTAGATTCTTCATATATCCCATCTTTGCAGGCAAATTTCCATGGAGATGATTTCTGGATATGTCAAAATCTCGTAGAACAGTAAGATTTGCAATCTCCGGTGGCAATTCGCCGCTGAAATTGTTTTGGAACAATTCGAGATAGATTAGCTTGCTCAATTGGGAAATTGAACTAGGGATTTTCCCGGAAAGCTGGTTCATCGAAACATCCAACTCTACCAAATGAGTGAGATTAAAAACCCAACCTGGTAATTCCCCTATCAAATTGATACTACGAAGGTAAAGTCGGGTAAGATTCTTCAAATTAGCAATACTATCTGGAATCTTAGCTTCGTTGAAATCGTTGTAACCAACTCGAAGCGAAACCAATGAAGTCAAGTTTCCAACCCAGACAGGAAAATCTCCTTGGAAGAAATTTCCAGACAAATCAAACACTTCTAATCCCTTTAACATTGAGAGATTTGGGATTTCTCCAAAGAGAAGATTCTCGGTGAGATTAAGAAATCGAAGGCGAGTCAAATTCTTAAGCTCTGGAGGAAGAATTCCAGTGAAGAAATTTGAAGCAAGCAGTAGAGAGGTGAGGCTTTGAAGGTTAGAGATAGATGAAGAGATCTTGCCTTCCAAATTCAGGTTGATTAAAGAGATTTTGGTGACTTTTCCGGTGATTGAGTCACATGAGATTCCGAAAAAGTGACATGGAGAATTGGAGGAGTTCCATGAATGAAGATAATTGAGAGGGTCATGGAGACTGCACTTGAATTCTAGTAGGGCTTGCTTCTCCGCGGTCAATGAACTGAACTTTGGCGCTAAAAGGCAGATTGTGAGTAAAAAGAGAACTAGCATTTGGGCCATTTGGCCCATTGGGCTGCACCTGAACTTCATCTGGAGAGTGGAAGGCCCAATTCTCCTGCTCAAGAGAGGGGAAGAAAAAATTAATTCATGGTACTTGTTAAAATATATATTTAATAAACTTTTATTGTTATTATTATAATGATAATAATGTGTTAAATTTGTTTATTAGATTATATATAATATATTATGAATTTAAACTTTTAAATCCAAATATTGATCATTAAATAACACAAGTTGTTAAAGAAGTAAAAGATAATGCACATACTATAAACTTTTATGCTTTTTATGCCGTGTTTGATAATACACAAATTAGGGGATCAAGCATTTAAGTAAGTGGGATTAAAAAGTGAAATCAGTTGGTCCAACGACCTACATATCAGTACTCTGGTAGGCTGGCGACCCACCTACAGGTGTCACAAACCGCTTCTCCATGATGATGCTAAGGCCGGAAAGACAAGACGATTTGTCAAGAGACGCCATCAAGACATCATTTGACAAGGCCAGACGACTATAACATGGGAAGAAACCCAAGCGGAAGGCTGGAAGATGGCAGACCAGAAAGATGAGGAGTATTCCGGAAAGATTTGGGACGATCAAGAAGGATCTCGAATGCTCAAGAGGAATCCAGAACACGGCGGAACATTCTGGAAGGTGATGGAATATTCTAGAAGGTGGAAGAATATCCCGGAATATGGTGGAATAATTCGGAAGGATCCGGGAGGATCGAGAAGAGACACGGAAGGAAGCGGAAGGATCGAGACAAGTCTCGAAACCGCGGAAGTCTCTAGAGTCGTGTAGAAGTTGGCAGGACAATCCGGATGGAGGCGGATCTCCCCGGAAGACAACGAAGACTTCTAGAACTCGAAGGAACCTTGAAGACTTAGCTAGAGTCTTAGGGAAAGTTCTAGAGTCGTTAGGATAAGATCAAGGTAGGAAGGATCCGTAATGACCTAGGAAAATTAGGTTCCGAAACATTCCTGGAGAGGAAGTGGCCAATGCTATAAAAACGGGAGGTCACCCCTCATTTCCACCATCCACTAAATTTCAAGCATTCTAGCTCTCTTGTAAAAAAAGCTCTCATTTGTAAAGCTCTATTGAGTAATATAAAGACAAGGTTTGCCGACAAGTCTCCGAATTTGCCTACCCATCTAGACGAAACGCTCATAGTCAAGGAGCGTCAAGGAGTAAGGTTGATTTTATCTTGTCGGATGTGACAATATAGCTAAGAGTCGGGCGGTCTGAGTTGGGGAATAACTCGGTCTGTGACAAGTGGTATCAGAGCAAAGGTTCGAATGATCGTGCTATTCGGGCGCCAAGCGCTTACGACCAAGGGAGGCAAATAGGCAAGGGAACAATTTGAGGAGGAGCTCTCCGTGGATCACCAAGTGTTTGCAAGGAAGGTTGGTAAGTAGGCAGGGACATAAAGAACATTAAGGTCCGAGGGAAGACACAATGGCCAGTGAAGGTGTGTCCGGAGCTGGTGACGAGGGCAACAAAGACAAGAAGAGCAAGAAAATCCCGAGGGAACCTTCAAGGGATGTGGTGACAAGTATGGAAGTCCACTTAGGGAAGGTAGAGCGTAAGATTGGAAAAATGGTAGACGTCGTTGAGGACGTTAGTGGCCGAGTGGACAGTCTTCGAGAAGAAGTAGACGACATCAAGGACAATTTTCAAGGAGCCTTGAACGAATCACATGGGATCCTATCTGAGTGGGATGATGTCTTAGAAGCCATGGTGATGGCTATGTGTGCGGAGATAGAGGCGCTAAGAAAGGAGCTTAAGACATGCAAGGCTGCCGCTGGGGCGGGCATGTTTGCAATAGCCCGCGCACAAGATGGAAGAACCAAAGCCAAAGGAGGTTAAGGGAGAACGGTCGGCTAAGGAAGTGGAAACCTTCTTATGGGGTATGGAGCAATACTTCCGTGTGGTGGGAATCACGGAAGACGGATACAAGGTAAGTACCGTATCGATGTACCTCACCAATGTTGTCGTGCTATGGTGGAGGCGAGGACTTGTGATAGGACTGGGGGTACTCCTATCACAACTTGGAGGGAGTTCGTGGATGAACAGAAGATGAAGTTCTACACAACCTACGCCAATGACGAAGCTCGGGCTAAGCTTTGTCGACTCACGCAACGTGGGGCTGTGTGAGTATGTGAATGAATTCTCGGAGAAAATGCTTCAAATCTCCAACATGGGAGAAGAAGAGGCCCTCTTCACTTTTTTAGATGGCCTCAAGACATGGGTGAAGCAAGAGCTACAACGTCCAAACCCTCACGAAAGCCATGACGGTAGCGGATTCCTTCTTCGAGTTCAAGGGCGTGGAACGAAATAATCCTTGAAGGAGCAAGGGTAAAAGTGGTGGAGTGGAGCATGACGAACGAGTCATTGGGGAGCGATAACAAGTGGCCCATGGACATGAGAAGTAGGTCTCGCTCGGACGACAGTTCCTTGGAAAAAAAGAGAAGGTTCCAACGAGACGACGAGGGTCCATAGGAACGAAGGGGCATGTTCAACAAAGACAAGGGCGAGATAACGGAAAGATGCCGCTTGAGTTGCTTCTTGTGCGGAGAGGATCATCTCGTAAGGAACTGTCCAACAAAGAACAAACTTGTCGCGATAGGTAGAGAAAGAAGAGTCCAGGAGGGAGCCGTTAAGGCTCGGAGATATGGTGAACAATACTCCCAGAGTGAGGCTATTCAAATGCCTTAGGTGTGACGGTGACCATCTAAATCGGAAAAGCCTAAAGAAAGCGACAAGGAAAGAGTCTTCACCCAAAGAAGAGCCGGGTAAACGGGTATTAAGGCTCGGTTCCGTGAGGACAAGCAGCATGGCTATACCAAAGGAGAAGGAGTCTAGAGCATCCGGGCATGTGAAGACGGAAAGCAACCTAGAGATACCGAGGAAGACAAGGCTAGCCCGTTGCGGGAGGAGACACAACGGAAGCCTTCGGGAGAAGACGTTGGCACACTGCGGGAGGAGACGCAACGCTTGCCTTCGGAAGACAAGATCTCTTTGGGGAAAGAGGTTGACAAGGTCAAGGAAAACCTTAGGAACGGACTCGCAACGGGGACGTTGCGAAAACAAATGGGGGAGTATGTCATAAACCGCTTCTCCGTGACGATGTCAGGGCAGGAAAGACAAGACGGCTTGCCAAGAGACGCCATCAAGACACCATTTGACAAGGCCAAGCGACAATGACATGGGAAGAATCCCGAGCGGAAGGCTGGACAAAAACCTTGTCAAGGTGGCACACCGGAAAGAAAAGGAGTATTCTGGAAAGATCCGGGACAATCAAGAAGGATCTAGAATGCTCAAGAGGAATCCGGAACACGGTGGAACATTCCGGAAGGTGATGGAATATTCTGGAAGTCGAAGGAATATTCTTCGATGGTTGCCGAACAGAAACCTTCCTTCCATTCCGCTCTTGAAATCTCCAACATCAAGAACAATATTGTCCTCATCCTTGATCATGACACTCCGTATGCTTCTTGGGTTACTCTATTTTGCATTACTGCAAAAGCTCACATCGTCCTCGATCACATCGATGAGAAGGTTCCCAAACCTACGGATATTGATGTTTCATTATGGCTCCAAGTCGACGTAGCGGCCCTTCAATGGATTTACAGTACGGTCTCCGGGATATCCTATTGCAAATCCTCAACCCAAATGATACTGCACTTCAGGCATGGAATCGAGTCAAGGACATCTTTCAAGATAACAAAAACACTCGGGTTGTCTACCTCGAACATGAGTTCTTAAATTGTAAGTTATCTGGCTTTTCGTCCATCAACGCTTACTGTTTACAACTCAAGTCTTTAGCGGATCAACCCAAAGGCGTTGGTTCACCGGTTCCTGAAACTAGTCTTGTTCTTCAACTAATTTCGGGAATACCCGTTGAATATAATGTGGCGGCCAGTTTAATTCAACAAATTGATCCGCTACCGTCCTTCTCAAAGGCTTTCTCTCATTTGCAACTCGAGGAAACCCGAATGGCATCTCAAACCAACGTCGGGTCAATGAGCAACGCCCTCACTATCGACTCACGCACTCTACCTACGGCACTGACCGAGCGGAACCAGCAAAAGCGGGGTCGGGGACGGCGAGGCAAGCAGTAGACCCCTGGCGGCAGCACACCACAGCAGGGAAGGTTCGTGTGGAACCCTTCCCGTGGTTGGCTCCATCTGACGCATCCCACATAGGCCCACTTCCCCAACGGCCCACCTTCCTTTGCTTGGTCTCAGTCAGGCCCAACCCAATACAAACCTCCTTATCCATTTCCACAACAACAGCTCTAGGAGGGTGTTCTTGGGCCCAAGCCAGCAAATCCATTCCATTAGGCCCATCTAGCTAATAACTTTCAGCCGTTTCATTAGATCACTCTTTTGCAACCATGTCATTAAATCTGACGAACAACAATTGATACATGAACACGGGCGCCACCTCACAAATGACTCATACTCTAGGTAAACTCTCGTCTATTTTGTATAATGGTCCCTCAAATTCGATAATTGCTGGCAATGGCATGTGTATTCCATCTACAGGTATTGGCGAAACCACTTTTCTCACCACCAACTAACCATTACGCCAATCAAATGTCCTTATTGCACCAAAAATAGCTAAAAATCTCGTATCTGTTAGACGCTTCACTTCCGATTACCTTTCTAGTGTTGAGTTTGATATGTTTGGTTATTCTGTGAAGGATCTGCAAACGAGGACCATACGCCTGAGATGAAATAGTCCGGGGGAACTTTATCCTATCACTGGTTCCTCCCATGTCCACGCTCTTTCCATAGAGCCACCGCGCCTTTGGCACGGTCGTCTAGGGCATCCTGGAGCTCATGTTCTAGATTTTGTTCGCAATTCTTCTTACTTTCGTTGTAAAAAAGGAGATTTCTCCTCTCTATGTCATGCATGTCAGCTAGAAAACATCATAAACGTCCCTTTTGAACGGTCTTTTACCACTACTTATGCACCTTTTGAAATCATTCATAGCGATCTTTGGACTTCACCTATTGAAAGCAAGGAGGGTTTTAAATACTACCTCCTCTTTCTTGATGATTTCTCACACTTTTTATGGGTTTTCCCCCATCAAATTTAAATCTCAAGTGTTTGATCTCTTTTTGCAATTTCACCAACTAGTTAAGACTCAATTCAATTGTGCCATTAAAAATTTTCAATGCGACATAGGTAGAGAGTTTAATAACTCTAGTTTTCACAACTTCTTCACCACTCGTTGGATCAATTTCCGATTTTCTTGTCCATATACCTCTCCTCAAAATGATAAAGCTGAACGCATCATTCGTACCATCACAAATATGATCCATTTTCTTCTCTTTCATGCTTCTCTTCCGGTTTCATATTGGCCTCATGCCTTAGAAACGTCATGCTACCTCCTCAATATCCTACATTCCACCACAATTCAAAATCGATCACCCACCCAAGTGTTGTACTCTACAACACCCCCCTACGATCACCTTCGTGTATTCGGTTGCCTTTGTTATCCTAATCAAAGCGCAACCATTTTCCACAAACTTCAACATCGCTCCACTCCATGTGTCTTTCTCGGGTACCCGACTCATCATCACGGGTAAAAATATTTAGAGTTAGATACAAATAAAATCATTCTATCTCGTCATGTCATTTTTTACGAGTCCGTCTTTCCCTTCGCCACCTCATCTCATCCGTCCTCCACAGTTTTTCCAAATGACTCGGATCAGTCCCCCTATCACACAGAAATGGCTTCTCAGGCCCGTGGTCCACGTGCACCCTTCACCGGCCCAGTCCCCACTGACAACCCGTTGCTTTCCCCTTCCCTGTAGTCCTCTTTTTCTGGCCCAGTCCCCACTGGTCCATCTGCCTTCGGCCCACCTAGCACATCCCAGCCCAACCACGTCTTTCCCTCCCCTACACTTCCCCCTCTCTTCTGGCCCACCTAATATCAACCCAACACTCCCCCTTCCCTCTTCCTTTCTTGGCCCATTTTTCCCACCTGGCCCACCTACACTCCCTAATTCAGCAGTCTCACATCCGTTAGCTAACCCCCTGCCCAAGCTCACTCCCCTTCAAATAGTGAGTTGTCTTGAACCATGATTTCCCAAACTCGACCTCACACCCGATGCCAGTCCAGAATCACCAAACCTAAACCGGTCTTTGACCTTTGTGCTTCCACCACCACCATATTTTCCATACCCAAATCCCACAATGTAGCCTTCCAAGACACGTAGTGGAACGCTACCATGGTCAACGAATATCGAGCTCTTATGCGGAATAAGACTTGAGTTCTGGTTCCTCGCCCTATTAAGGCTAATATTGTGCGATTTATGTGGATTTTCCGACATAAATACAATTCTGATGGCTCACTTGAACGATATAAAGCTCGCTTGGTGGCTAATGGTTGTTCACAGCAGGTTGGCATTGAGTGCGATGAAACTTTCAGCCCAGTTGTGAAACCGGCCAATATCAGGACAGTTCTCAGCATTGCAGTTTCTCGTTCTTGGTCCATCCATCAGCTTGATGTTCAAAATGCCTTCTTACATGGGCATTTGAATGAGACCGTCTATATGTTCCAAACTTCCGGCTTTCATGATTCATCTAGACCTAATCATGTATGTTTACAACAGAAGTCTCTCTATGGTCTTAAGCATGCACCTAGAGCTTGGTTTCAGTGTTTTGCAGGCTTCTTGCTCCAAATCGGATTCATCGGTAGTAAGAGTGACTCATCCCTCTTTATTTACCATCATGGATCACACATCGCCTACCTGTTTCTTTATGTTGATGACATAATCCTTATTGCATCTTTTGATGTGTTGCGTACCCATCTGATCATGCTTTTGGGTAAGGAGTTTGCTCTTAAAGACCTCGGGTCTTTGTCATACTTCTTAGATATTTCATTTCGTCGGAGTTCCTTTGGATTATTGTTATCACATGATAAGTACGCTAGGGAGATTATTGAACGTACCAAAAATGACTAACTGTAAACCTTCTGCTACACCTGTTGACCCGTTTGTGAAGCTTAGTGCCTCATCCGGTCCAGCTATTAGTGATCCAACGTTGTACCGAAGTTTAGCTGGAGCGCTTTAATATTTGACTTTCACACGCCCTGACATTAGTTATGTAGTACATCATGTGTGTCTTTTCATTCATGATCCTAGGGAAGCTCACTTTGCTTCCCTCAAGCGTATCATCCGTTATATTTCTGGCACATCATCATAAGGTATCACCAATTCTCCTTCTCCGAAGTCAGATTTTATTGCATATACAGATGTCGACTGGTTTGGATACCCTGATACCCGACAATCTACCTCCGGTTATTGTGTCTTCTTCAACGACACTCTAATCTCTGTCAAACGCCAATCTGGGGTTTCCCGATCTAGCGCCGAGACAGAATATAGAGGTGTTGTCAATGTTGCATCTGAGTGTTCATGGCTCCGCAATTTATTGCTTGAGCTTCATATCGAGATTGCCATTCACTTCGTTAGAGATAAGGTTGCTCGAGGTCAAGTTCGAGTTCTCCACGTTTCATCGGATTTTTAGTATGCAGATAGATTTACAAAGGGCATTCCAAGACAGTTATTTCTAGATTTCAGATCCAGTCTTATTATACTACCTCCTACAGTTTCGACTGCGGGGGTATGATAGAATTCATATGTAAATTGAGTAAAATAGAGGTATGCCCTGTATAATTATGTAAATATGTTTGATTATATCCATCATTCGTTGAAAACCGTAACAGAAATTTATCAAATTCTCACAAGTATATACTTATACGGACCATCATTCATATCTTCATTGACATGGGGGATGGTGTCAGACCATGAGAGAAGATGATCATGAGGGATGTTTATGCATAGTGGGTGGTGTGGGATTTCGAGATATGTACGTACGACCATGCAAGTGTACGTAATAACTCAATCACACGACGTATAAAATATAGTAAGCTAGGTAGGGATGATGATTAGGGTTGTGCAAAATTGGACCGGACCGGTTACGGTCCGGTCTACGGTCCATGGTTTTTTGAAAATCCGGGTTACGGTTCGGTTTTTGGACCGTATAAAACCGTAATCCGGGTTGGACCGTAAACTACGGATTTCCGGTCCAGTCCAGTTCGGTTCGATCCGGTCTTGTTTTGTACCGGAAAACCTCACCAAAATTGCACCATTTAGGTAAAAACCGGTCTGGTCCGGTCCAATCATGCCCGAAATATTTAAAATTGCACAATTTAGGTACAAACTGATCCAACCCGAAAGCGGACCGTTACGATCCAAGGTTTTATCAATTTACGGTCCACCGGTCCGGACCGAAAATATACGGTCCGGACCGGACTGGAAATATGCGGTCCGGTCCGGACCGTATGCACATCCCTAATGATGATTATCACAAGCATGTACTCACCGTGGTCAGTAATACGACATCGTTGCAACTTGCGAGAGATAAACACCTGGTATTATGGGATGATTAGTTCAAGTAAGCATGGTGATTAATAGCTAGCTACAGACAGAATAAGTGTTTATGTAAGTAACCACGTATCTTATTCTCCACATTTGTTTTTCGTTGACAATACTTGGATAAGGTCATACAATAATATAATGGGGGGTCAAAAGGGTCTTTTGACCTGACTCCTTTGCCCTAAGTCTTTCTTTAATCTTAACCATTTGATCGGCCGAGTGTTAATTAAGCCACATGTTATTTCTATGATTTTATTGTGGTAATTTTTATCTAGAAGGTAGTTAGAGTTATTTTTCCAACTTATTGTCAGGAAATTATCTTTTTCAAAGGGTTAAATAGTATGAGTAATACGGTGACAATTTTATAATTTGTAGAAAGTGCGATAATAATTTTGTTCTTCCAAAAAGTTTAGACGCGGTGACACTTTTGTAATTTTTTAATAATACTCAAATTTTGAACTAATATAATAAAATTTAATTTTATAGTTACAATTATTAGTACACTTTTATTATAATATTTGTTAGTTCAAACATTTTTTACTATTAGTTAAAATTGAGTGTTCTATTAGTTCAAACATTTTATGTTATTAATTTATCTTTTATTTTTAACTTATGAAAAAAAATTTGTAAAAATGTACGAAACAATAGTACAATTGAACTACCTAAACAAAAGTTTGAACGAAATAAACAAAAAAAATGAGAGAAAAAAATGTAAAAAATAAGAATCATTATAACAAATAGTGTAAAGTAAAAGAACATAAATTTGAATTAGAACAAATAGTTTGAACTAAATTAAAAAAAATAGGTTCTTACTACGCATTTTAAATATTACAAAAATGTCACACATTTTGAAATTCACAAAAAGGTCACCGCGTCTTAACCTTTTAAAACAAAAGAACAAAATTACCGCATGAATTTCGTATAATTACAAATATGTCACCGCAATACCTAGAATTTGACATAAAATCATTAAATGAGGTGGATAAATCTAGACTGTTGGCGCAAGTGAATCAACGGTTGAAAATATTCCATTTTGCGCACCAAAAACATTGCTCCACGTATTAACCATTACCAAATAATACAAAAAAATAAATAATAATAAAAAAATTCATGGTGTTTCCACTTTCATAACAACAATCTTAGTCAATATTAACAAGATCTTATCCAAAATTGTAAACTACTAACAACTTTTTCATTATATGCATATGTATTGATTAAGTTGAAGGAATATTTAGTTTGATGGCTGGCCTTGATCATATCTAACTTCCATTATAATAAGATTAGGTTGCAATTTGAATATAGTAAATTGAGATATTGAGAATTTGTGCTTGATCTAGTGCAAATAAATTGAGATGCTAAGTATGTGAATGGTGTTAGATGGTCAAAGACTCAAAGGAATCTATATCTTTTTGAAACATTTGCCAATCAAATGGAGTTGTTGTGAAATGTAACGCATGTTTGCGAATTTGAAGCATGATTTGGGTTCAAAACTTCAAATTAGTGTCTACTTTCTCCAACTTTTATGGTGACTAACATCTAACAAAATTATATTATAAGTGGCAATCACGACTACACTGAATCCAAGCACTAATTGTGCTATAGTGTGATTTAGAAGCTCTTATCAATGAGAATCAAACCCGTTTAATAACACAACTTTTACAGAGTGTTACAAGACAATGGAGAATTGTTTACTAAATCACTAATTAAGTCAAATACAAATAAAGCCAATATTTTAGGCTAATTGACGATATGTGTGATTGTGATTAAGAACATATAAGAAATTAGTACGGAGTATTGGTTTATCATTGTCGATTAATTGGTACCCAATTTACCATTGATGTCATTATATTTTGGGATTGTTTTTGAAGGGTTATTTTGGGTTAATGCCAACGTAATGACCATTTTGCCCGCGGGCCAATAGTTTAGTAGATGCACGATCGTACACAAGTAATGCAATATCGTGAACTATGATCGCAGATCCATCCTACTTGTTCGTTTACACGACGAACAGTACAACGTGAACATCCTACTTGTTCGTTTACACGACGAACAGTACAACGTGAACATGTATGTTATGAACATTGTGTTGAGTGTTGAATGTTTCACATCGACAATATGATACTATCTGAACCTAACATAAAGTCGTGGACCGAAACCTTAAAGATTTGTGTGTAGGGCAGTTAAGGTTCAAATCCTTTTCATATCAAACACAAATATAATAATATTGTGATATCAACCTAACCCTTAAACTCCAATCACCAAGAAGCCCGCCCTAAAACAAAGTTGTCACCCACTCTTTTTCTTACAATGAATTTGGGCTGGCAAATCCCTAAAATTCAGCCCTCTTTTGGCCTTTACCCACCACATGAACCAATCATACAACATAAGTTAAGCCACATGCAATGGCTCATAATTGCAAGCAACAACAAAGACACACGAAATATTTTGACCCAATCAATTTTAAGAATAAAAACATCAATGTAATTCAAGATAGATTCCCAAAGACAAAAATTGCATGTTCAAATAAACAAACACCCCACATCAAATTTACACAATAAATAAATTATACAAACCCAGAAGAGAACATTTTGTCTCAACAAGACAAAACATAAACAACAAATCAATATAAATCCCCCAAAAAAACAAAAATTACCATAAGTATAAGGCACAAATATGCAGAAACATTCTTAAATTTCATGATTTCTTTTCATTTTTACTCAGAAACCTTGATCTTCGACCTGTAAAGAAGCTTCTTCTTCTTGTTGGTATGGTTATCAATTGTAAGAATAACTTTTCCAGGCTCTCCGATCTTGAATGTGTCACTGATAATAGGATCTTCATTAGGGTTCAACTTCCTTGGCTTTGAAACCAACACTGTGTATCCTTCTTCTGGTATGAACTGTGCTTCATAAGTGCATTCCCATCCAACAACTCTTAGCTCCCATACCAGTACACTTGTCTACAACCAAAACACCAAGTTTTGTATCAGTAAATTAAATTGGGTTTCGGTTATAATTATCGAATTGAATATGAGAAACTTATATCAATTAACTCACCTCCTTGAATGAGAATTCAACAGTGTGCTTTGAAGAAGGTTTGATGGTGACTTCAGTTACAGCATCTTCTGTAGTGAATTCACCAGCTCTGCTATGGCCTCCATACTGAACTGGGATTTGCTCAGGAGCTACATACCTGTTAAAAAGCTTAATTTGATTAGAAAATTTGTAATTGAATTTGAGTGATTACCATTTTTTAATTTTTTTAAAGTTTTACCTGAAAAGAGTTTCAGCTGCCTTGGATGAACTTGCAAACACAAACTTGCTCTTGCTTCTGGGTGTGAACACAGAGATGTAAACCCAGCTGTAGGCTAAGTACCACCTTGAAACATTGATGCAAACCTTCAATTTTGCACAGCAGCGAGAAAAAACATATCAGATTAAGATTAATATATATAAATGGACAAAATTTGAAGATTGTTCAGATGATAGCAAAAGATGTTACCTGTTTAGCAACAAATTCGGGGTAATTATCCTGGAGGAGGGCAAAGAACTTGTTGATGATCTTGTAAAACTCCCTTTTGCCATATCCAGGAGAGTTCTTGAGATCATTCACAAGAACAAAGGAGCTAACACCAGTAGGACTCAAATCAAGCTTCCTTATCGTCTTCTCCAAGAACTGCACCAACCATTTCAGGAACTTCTTTTGTTTTTCAGCATCAGAGAAAGTCGACTGGTACAATTCCTTGTCCTTAAATTCACCGAATACGTTGTAAACGACTGGGCGACCTTCTTTGTCAGATCCATGGGCGAAGACCACCTTGTCGTAGTCAGTTCCGAGATCTTCTTCCATAAGTGAATCGACTTCGAATTCCTTTCTCCATCTCACACACTTCTTAATCATGGCTAAGGATTCCTTCACCTTGAAATCTCTTGCTCGGAGGAACTTGAGGAGGATGACGTCACTCCTCTCGTCGCCTAAGAGTGGGATTCCCCATATGAAGACCTCCTCTGGAACCGGGGGTGGTGGTGCGGCGGCTTCGACGGCAGGAGTCTCCTTCTCCGGCTGTGGCTCCTCTTCTGTTTTTGTGACAGAGACTATTGTTTCTGCGATGGCTTCAACGGTCTTCTCCTCGTCTCCAGCGGGTGTGGGAACAACAACTTCTTCCTCCACCTGTGTAACCACCACCACTTCCTCCACCGCCTCCACGACTGCAGCCGGTTCCTCTTTTTTCTCTTCTTCGACCTTTACGGTTTCAGAGACAGGAGCAGCAGGAGCAGCTTCCTCTGCTTTCTCTGCTTCTGGTTCTTCTCCAACCTTGAGGACTTCAGCAACAGGAGCAGCCTCCTCGATTTTCTCCGCCTCCTCAGTCGCCGGTGCCGGAGATTCCTCCGCGACAACCTCAACTTTCTTCTCAGAGAACTCATGGTTGTTGAGAGCATCCTGAATCAATTTCTTAAGTTCTTCCAGAGCCTTCCTCTGAGATTCAGGAAGCTCACTAACAACGTTAGTCTCTTCCTTAAAAATAGGCTGATGTTCAGCGATTTTCTCCTCATCTGCCTCCGGTACCGGAGCTGCAGACTTCTCAGTAGCCTCCTCTGCAACCTCCGGCTCAGGCTTCTCAGCGACTTCAGGCTCCGGGGCGTCGGAGACAGGCTGAGGTACATCGGATACCACCGATTGGGGAGTCTCAGAAGCAGGGTTGTGTGATTCCTCTGCCATGTCTGGACAATTTTGCGATCTTTGGATGTATTGTCGAATCAGAGAGATAGAAGAGAAGAGAAGTTGTGTGGAGAGAGATTGCAGAATCGAGGGTTTAATAAGGGAGTGGGGGCGGATGGTCATGAGAATGTGAACGTTGGAGGTGGAGAGAGAAAAATTGCCAGCTAGGAGGGCACTCTGGACGTGGGCCCCTTTGCACCCTTGCTTTTCTCTCGTTTTTCTGCCAAAAGAAGAATTTTTTAATTGAAGAAAAATAGAAAGGAGAATTGCTTATGATGTTGGCAACGGGCAAAGATGCAACGGCAGGAAATATAGAGGTGAAGACTCCCACGTCTATAATCTTTATTTACGTTATTATTTTTTGTAATTTCACTAAATTTTATAAACGGTATAAAAATATACGTATTTACACGAGATAGGTGAACTACTTTTTAAGTTCGATTAACCCTGGTTTTGTTTCATAAATGTTTATTTTACTGTGGGTGGTGACAGTGGTGTCGTCAATAGGTTTGGCGAGTCAACTTATTATCTTACTGTTGTGATCATTCTGATCGATAAATTACAGAAACTTATTCACCAACTTTAGTTAGTTTGATACCAATAATTTTTTAAAATTTTTATAGGCGGTTGATAGATGTATCGATGAAAATCTTTATTAGTCACCAAAATTATTCATTTTGTTTGTGTAATTTTGCTTTTCACCTTTGGATTTCAACTACACGTTTGGCGTGTATAATTGGAGGCGAAGTGAAGCCGGTAGGAGCCGATGAACTACGTTTCCGAGAAGCGTAGTTGTAGTTACATTTTTAAAAAAAATATACTACTACACACCCCATATGCGTAGTAGTGCCAACGGTCAGATTTTGACAATATGTTATAACTACGCATGTCATAAGTGTAGTTTATAATATGACCGTTAAAATACGGTCATATTTGTAACGACGATATTTTTTTTTTGCCTATATATAGTATAATTATCGTTTTTATCTTAATAATTATCTCATACGCTACAAAAACTAAGAAGAAGAAAAATGTCATCTAATGAAGTTAGCAGTATTTCTACTGACGATGAATTGCAATTCCGTATGTTTTGTCGTATTTTTATATTAATAATTTAAAGTATGAGATATAGATATATTTACAAGTTCAGATAAAGATTCTCTTGTTAATTGGGTTCGTGAGGAGGTAGAAAACATCATATGGTGATGATCATATTAAAACCATACAAGTCGGGTGATCATCAATATGGGAAGGTTGTATTGGTGTGTGAGAAATTTGGGAAGCGGAAGAGTATGAAGAAGGACGATGTTGATCATTAGAAAAGGCGTATATCGAAGTCAGAGAAAAGATATTTTAAATTTAAAAAAATGGGGATGAAGTACAAGGGAGAAATGGAGTTGTGCCAACTAAGTGGAAGATTATCGTGGTTCACGGTAGTCACAACCACGATATTCACCACGATATTCTACCATCACTAGCAGGCCATTCATTTTTGGGTCGGCTTATGAGCGAACAAATGCAAAAGGTGAGATCTAATTCCGCTTCCAGCGTTAAACCGGTAAATTTTTTGGATATGCTTCGAAAGGAATATCCCACAAATGTCAAATCTGCACAATAAATTTACAACGTATGATTTAAACTGAAGATCGAAGATAGAAGCTGGCGGACGATAACACAACAAGCATCACATTTTTTGGGTGAGCGCAATTATTACACACATTATAGGACTCTTCCAGGGGCAAACACCATCAATGATCTTATCTTGAGTCACCATATAAAAAGGCATTGGTTGAGCATGTTTCCGTATGTCCTCGTGATGGACACAACCTACCAGGCAAATCGGCTAGTATCTTATTGCACCTTCATTAATGTTAATGTGTTTTTTTTTTCCAATTTGATTCATTTTTTTATATGATATTAGGTACGAAATGCCGTTGTTAAAGATTGTTGGATTCACTAGCATGGAAAAAACATTTTCCGTCGTGTTTGTATTCATGTCGAGGGAAAATACGGATCACTTGAGTGGGTATTGGAGCGTGTTAGGATATTATGCGGGAATCGGCTATCAGACGTAATTACAATGAACCGGAAACTAGCCCTCATCACGCCATCGGAAATGTCTTCCCCAATGCGAAACATATAATTTGCAATGCTCACTTGATACGAAACATTGAATAAAATGGATGGTACAAGACAGGTTCAGTCGCACAACAAAATAAGTTCAAACAAGATTGTATGGTTTTGTTCTCTTCACACTCTAGCACAACTTATGAGGAGAGGCTTCACAAGATGAAAGTGAAAAGGGGTGATAAGTGGAACCTAATACTTGGTTGACATTGTTCAAGGAATGTCTTGTTCGAGCATGGATGGATATATACCATCACTTTGGGACAAGGATGACAAATAGGTAAGCAAAATTCTCTTGTGTATTATATTTATTATTTTAATTTGTATTATAAAAACTTTAATATCTTGCATCTTGTAATCACAAATAATGATATTTTGTTGTAGGGTTGAGAGTGCACACTCATTGTTAAAGAATACATTGATGTCATCACAAAGCGGATTTGGCAATGTTGTTCAAAACATTGACTTGATGCTTGATGATCAGAATCATAAAATCACGAGTTCTTTGGAGAAGACACGTGACTTTCACATTTTAGAAGTAGAAGATAATTCAATGTTTGTCAAGGTCTTGTACAAGATATTCAACACATGCATGGAATACCTTATTGAGAGTTATTAAAAAGACATTGGATTGGCAATACGAGTCTGAATGTCATGACTGGTATTGAGATGCACTTATAGAAATTCTTGTGTGCATGTGTTTGCAAATGTCATCCAAGCTGGTAGGCCGATTACTTGCAAGAGATACATAAATTTTGGAAGCAAATAAGGTGGGACCGTGTGAATGTCGAAGAAGATGAAGTACTCCAACCAACACCTATTTCTATAGGTAACCAAAATTATCTTGTGTAATATATTTATTATTTACTTTATTAAAACTGCAATATCATTCATCGTAATCACACGTACTGATATTTCTCTAGGAGATATTCTTTGTTCACAAATGCATAAGGATCATAGGGAAGGAAAACTTGGTCGAAATCATATTGAAAATGTGGGTCGTTATTACCAAAACATGAGGAACCTGGGGAGTTCAATGTTAAAGGAGCCGGATGTTTTTTGCAAAAAAAAAAAAGGGAAGGCCGAAGAACTCAACAGCCCGAGACGCTCATCATTTCAGTATGCCCGAGAAGATATGGAAGCTAACTTGAGCAAGAGGGCATCACAAGTTGGGCGCGGTCTTGAGAGAGGACGTGGAAAAGAAAAGGTCGAGACATTCGGTACAAGTGAGATGATACCGGAAGAACAAGTGTTCGACGCTCTGTTTGCACAACAATTTGAGCCTTATCGTTATCTTAAGCGTAGAGATACTATGTGATGTATTGATTTAGTTTATTTTCACTTTTTATTTGAACATTAATTTGCATGTATTTGAGTGACCCTCCTAGATGTTTTAGCTTATTTTCCTTGTGAAATCGAGTCCAACAAAATAACTACTTCAAAAAAATAAAATCAAGTCCAACAAAATAACTAGTGCAAAAATAAAATCAAGTCAAACAAATAAACTAGTCCAAAGTACAACTAGGTAACTAGTGACCGCTTGGGCCAGCCTGATCACGTTGTGAAGTCCGGAATGGAGGTGGTGCTACTAGTCGGTGTCTCTAGTAGCGATCTCAATCATGCGATCAAGCTAGTCAGCCTCTAAGGTAATCGGAAAAGGACCCCTTCTAAACTCGCATAGCATACCTGTCAAGATATGGAGTCGCTACACAAAATTATTTTCATGTTAGTTACATATGTACTAATATTTGAAATTATAAACTCACACCTGAACCGACTCCGCAGCGGGAGCAAGATGATATGGAAGGGGAGAGTCATGTCTGATGGCCTCCCTAGAGACGTAAAAATGGGTATATGACTCAAACCAATAATAATAGTGTTCGCCCACATTAGGCATGTTTCCAAATAAGATTATTTCCGACTCCAAACTGGACCTCCGATTTTTTGACGAAGTCCACATTAGGCATGTTTTCAGAGAAGTAAACTGTGTTGCAGACCGACTAACCCATATGGGAATTTCGACACGCAACACCAACTTTTCTGATGATCTTGACCTTGGTGTTCTCATCTGCAAGGATGCTTTAGGATGGACTACCTCTAGAAGATAGTCATCCTAACCGCTTTCCATTATCAAAAAGAAAAAAAGTGTTCGTCCACATCTCAAACTGAAACCAAGGGATCGTGCTGAAAAATGTCATAGAGATCTCACATCGAGTCGCCCAATAATGGCCTTGTGTAAACGTCAACTCGTAACCACCTTTTCCTGGTCGCTTGCAACTCGTAGGCTCAAGATAACAAGCTAAGTTTGATCCCTCCCTCCTTGATTTGTCTCCTAACATCATCGCCGACTATATCAAAACATACCCTCAAACATACCTATTAGTGAGTCAGGACTTGAGGTACTAGTGAGTATATCCCCGTCTTTCTGCAATCCTGATATCTTCACGACATCGTGAAGCGTGATCATGATCTCACCCCAAGAAAAGTTAAAGTTGTTGGTCTCCGGATACCAACGCCTTACAAATGCAAATATCAAACTACCATCAGCACTCTTATAGTCAACCTCGTGCAAGCCAACAAGTCCACTACGACGAGCAAACCATAACCAAGTCTCTAACTCATCCGGTTGCAGTCTAACAACCTCGGTCAACTGAGCAACTATCGGGAGATGTTAATAAACACCCAAAACTCCCCCTCTCAATACCCTCTCATATGTCGTTGGTCACGTGTGTATCACAATGCTTTATGGTGTCAACAATCAAATGGGTGGAGGCTCAAACCTCCTTCTATGGGACAACCTCCACCTCATCTAGGGCCACCACCTCCTCCCAGGCCGCAACCTCCTCCTCCTCCTATGGGACCTTCCCCTCCTCCTAAACCTCAACCTTACCACCTAGGAGGACCACCTCCTCCTATACATCAGCCTCCTCATTTGGGACCACCTTCTCCCCCAAGAAATCATCCTCATCCCGTACAACTAGATTCCCGAGGACATCATCATGCTCCCGAGGCACATCAATCATCGCTAATATGTTCCCAAGACTCGTCAACTAAAGATGTTCCTAAAGTTGACATAGGGGCCATTGAGTGGAGACAAATCACTCTATCACGCCCCAATGCAGTCACAAGTCTACTAGAGATGTTCCTATCAATCTAAATAAACACATGATGCGTGCTTCTATCAATCTAATTCAAGCAAGATAAAATGACGCATTGATCATGACTACAATGGTAACAATAGTAAAATCAACAACAATTCATTTATCAATTCAAGCAAACAACAAGAATGAGACAATAAACAAGAACCACAATAAACAGCGATAACAAAATTCAATAAAATCGATTCAAACTTACAACAATACCAAACTATCATGGCTAATTTAATTTCAAGACAAGCAAAATTCCAAGTATACATTTCAATTTTCATTCATTTCAATTCAATCAAACTATTTCCGTTTCAATTCAATAAAAGTTCTGGGTTTTAGAATCAATCACGGTTATAATTTCAGCTTCTAGAGACTCAACTTTTGTTTACACCCGTCATTGCTCGATTTTTCGGATCCGGTTCCGATTTTCGTCTTCCTGTTTCACCCACGAAAGTTTCAACACCTTCAAACGCTGCTGATTTTAGATTCTATCAAGATGAATTTTGAACATAGAAATTAGGTCTTTTAAAAATCGAGATAACTTCGAATTACAAGGACGAACTACAGGGATGAACTAGGGTTTTCGAATTTGGAAGGAGCACTACCGTCGCCTACCAACCTTTGATCCTCGTTAAAGTTCTGATCCACCATCAAAGTTGAGTAGTGAAGACGAGGCGGTGATGACAACTCTTCCCCGACATAGCCCTGACCCGCCTGGAGCACGCCACAAAGAAAGCAGGGCCGTTCGCAGGAAACCTCTACAACCACCTTTGGACGGCGGGTCAGACGGAGCCTTGACCCGCCTAACCCACGGTACCCGTGTCCTCACCGAAGGATATTGCGACCGCCTCTTCCGCCAACTTTTCCCTGATTCCACCACCCAAGCAGTGGAGAAACTCATTGCCACCTAAGCTTGTTATCTCTCCACCCCGACAGGCCCAATCATGGGACCCTCTACTTTTCAAACCGTTGAGTGACCTTCTCTTACGACCAGCCACTGAGGGTGGTTACTAGCTAACACGACATCTCAATATGAATTTATTGTGCAAATCGGTTGTCGTGGTGTTATTATAAGGTGGCCGTCATGCTAACGACGGGTTTGCAGATCCAGGGTCGTAGATTCGGGGGTCGGGTTTGGTATAATGGTGGCTTTGGGTTCGCAAATCCGGCATTCCTTTGCGCAAACATCTTGCACAAACATGAAGTAAACCTAATATCATTAGGTTTTACAATATTTTGTATAAATACATTAGCCACTATTTTGTTAAATTACCAAATCTGCCTAAAACTTTAATAAGAGAAATCAACCCAAATTGTTAGATTTGTAATTTGAGTAATTAGAAATTAGGCTTTTTAGTTAAATCGATTGGGTCTTGTGTAAATTAAATGAGGCCTTGTCTAAATCAAATGAGAATTTGTGTAAATTAAGAAGGCTTGTGTAAATCGAATGAGAGAGTGTGTAAATCGAGAAGGGCTCGTGTAACTTAAAAGAGTGGTCATTGTTCGAGTAGTCCAGTTTGTGTAACTCGATCGACCTTGTATAACTCGATCGGGCTTAACCAGGGTTCGATTAGTCTAGCTTGTGTAACTCGATTGACCTTGTGTAACTCGATCGGACTTGTGTAACTCGATTGAGTTTAGACTTGTGTAACTCGATTGAGATTGAACTGTATAAATCGAAATTACCAAATAACCCTCCAAAAATTCTGTTTAAATAAATACAATAGACAAAAAAGAAGGAAAAAAAATTCAACCAACTCAACCTATTAATATCAAATTTCTATATGTGTATTATCTCTAAATCCATCATATTTGTTATTTGGGATTGACTATAATATCAAATTTCTTCATCTGTATATTATCTCTAAATCCATCATATTTGTTATTTGGAATTGACTAATGAGCTATGTATATACAATAAAGTCTAGATAGAATTGGTCTATACTTGAATAAAAACATATAGAGATGGAGATTGAATCGAAGAATATATTTATAACGGCATTTGAGTAGAAACATGCATCAATTAATGATGTTTGTCCACAATGGACGAATGAAGCCTTAAAGATTGCATCAATTCACCTTTCTTTCACGCTTTCCCTTTTCCCCCTCTTTTCTTTCTTTTCTATATGCCTCCGTTATATTGTCAAAAATAAAAAATTGTACTTTTTTCAATTTCAAAACTTGATATATAAAGTATGTCTATAAAGAATTTCAATACGGATTATATTTTTTAAAGTAGTGATAAATATTGATAAATTAAGGAATTTATAGACAATCAATTCAACCGTTAACCATCAACCATGCTCATAAATTTCATATCTCATCCTCTTAATGATTTGTGGATTGTATCCCAAAGTATCTATTTTTACCAAATACCGTAAATCTGTAATATAATGAATTTTTAGTTAATTTTTCGGCTAAAATTTGTTTTTCTAAAAATACATAATTTAAATCTCATTTTTTCCAATTTTGTCATAGGGTATAACTTCCGGTATGATAACTTCCGGTATGATATGATAACTTCCGGTATGATAACTTGCGGTATGTGAATTTACGGTATGTGAAGCTCCGATATGTGAAACTTCGGTATGCATACAAAAAAAATAAAAAAAGATAAAAAAATAAAAGAAAATAAAAATAAATTCAGTAATTAAAAATTAAAACTTACATAACAAATAACCAAACATTATTTTTTTTAATAGAAGGATTAATTAGTTTTACCTACCATTAAATGAAAGTGGTAAAAAATATGGGATATAGTTTCTTAAACAAAAACCAAAAAAAGCCTAGTAGGCCAAATTCTTTCTTATTACTTTTACCAGAAACATAATAAATCTTTTTTATATTAAAATTATTTTCAAAAATCATTTGTTATCGATAATTTTGTAAATTCGGTCATATTTTCATGAATTTTACAATTCCATATTGATTATTAAGCAAGAAATATAGTTTTTAAAATTGTATAAGTAGAAAATAGAAGATTTGAAGATTAAACAAATCATACATTTATAAGCCTTTTAACTAAGATAAATTATAATATTTAATCTTATTGGATTAATATTTGCGACGTGGGTCATTGATCTAAGTGAAGTCATATTTATATGGCATATATATTAGTTAATAAATAAGGGTGAGTTAGTTAAGTAGACCTTTTTTTTTTTCCTACTGTAACGTCAAGTAGACTAATCTGTTTATTAAATGACAAACTAGGTCATACCTAATCGATTAAAAAAGCACATGCCCAACCAGGCCCACCCCGAGTTACACAAGTCCAAACCCACTCCAAAATACAAATATTGTAGTTAGTGAGTTTTGAACTCTAGATGACTTTTCCTCACACCCTTACATCAGCTTCAGTTGGACTAATTGAACTTGGGTAGACTATTGATACACGGTGTTAATACACAATTTCAATTGCACAATATTAATACACAGTTTCAATTAAAATGTTAAATTGTGTAACATCGGTCATTTTTCAATTACACAAGTCTGGTCCGTTGTTCACACAAGATTGAATTACACAAGCTCAAACGAGTTGCACAAGTCCAAAAATCCATCATTTACACAAGGTTGAGTTACACAAGTTCAAGGCCCCAAGTTGATCGAGTTACACAAGCCCAATTATAGCTATAAAAAAATATAGGTCATATCCCGTATTTATAAAGTTGGGTCAAATTCTATAACTAAAAAAATCGGGGGAATTTGTGAACTTTCAAAACTATATGACAATTAAAAAACCCGGGTCATTTTTTGCAATTATCCAATTAGGGGCAAATTTATAAATTTCAAAAGTATGGGCCAATAGTTTAGTACAAAGTTTGGGTTATTTATCGTAATTTACCCTAAAATCGGAGAAGCCCGATTAGAGTTTTCTAGGATCCCTCAAAGAAGGCGGCGGCGTTGGTGGCTTCCCTGTCGGAGCATCGGAGGTAGCCAGGTAGGCGGTGGCACAACGAGGACAACAATTGACGGTGGTGAGCTCTGGTACTATTCTGGGCGGCATTGTGATTGTTTCTTCAAGGTTCTTCTTCCTCAAGGCTACGCCGGATCTGCGAGGCTTCAAAAGTGGATCGGTTGGATCTACGAGGCTTCGACGTGTGCTAGGATTAAGAATGGATCGGAACTTTAACGGGATCTCGAAACTGTAGGGCTCCGGCCGGTGCGAGCCTCGTTTGCTGGTGACCGGTGTTCTGCGCTTCGATAGTTCCGGTCGACGAAAGGGGAAGGAGATGCCGGGATCCAGCTGGAGCTCGACGGTTTTAGTTTATAAGATTTTATATAACAAGATCTGATTCGTGAAATTTATAGGCTTTTTATCTCCCTGTTAATTAATTATTTTTAAAATAAAAAATTTATATAAAAATATAGAAAACCTAACCTATATAAACGATATAAAAAAAGGTATAGTAACTCATTCTTCTCCTAAATAAATCCCAACATCTTTTCCTTAGTTCTAACAAATAATTTAGAATATCTAAAACGGGTACAAGAGATGAAGATATTCCAAATGGGATGTTCTAAGATTTGGCTTTAGCAAATTACTTGCTTCACCGGATGCATCTATGTGACTATGTCCATTGTTGCAACTTTGCGGCCCCGACCACTAAATCATCACTTTTTCTAAAGGACTCAATTATCAATTCTTCCTAATCTTAATTAGCTGTCATCGTCAATCAATTAAATAACCTTAAAAGGCCCGTTTGGTTCAAACTTCTAAAACAAAAACGGAATGAAAACGAATTTAGTCCACATGTATATCCTTATTCATAAAAATTTATAGAATAATTACTTGTATTTCATGCAAAATGTACTTATCTCCCCGCATTTTGTTCCCCTATAGGGTATCAAAAGTAATCAAATTTAACTCCAATTAACTTAAACCAAAATGAATAATTCCAAAAACTTTCATGAATAAGAGTATACATATAGGGTTGTGCCAAATCGGACCGGACCGGTTCCGGTCCAGTTTTTTTAAAAAATCCGGGTTACGGTCCGGTCCGGCTTTTGGACCGTATAAAACCGTAACCCGGGTTGGACCGTAAACTACGAATTTCCGTCCGGTCCGGTTCGGTTCGATCCGGTTTTGGACCGGAAAACCTCACCAAAATTGCACAATTAAGCTACAAACAGGTCCAACCCGGAACTGGACCGGACCGTTACGGTCCGGTCTACGGTCCAAGGTTTTCTTAGTTTACGGTCCATTGGTCTGGACCGGACCGAAAATATCCTGTCCGGTCCGGTCTGGACCGTATGCACAACCCTATATACATATAGACTAGATTCGTTTCCATTCCGTTTCCGATTGCAGAGTTAAAACCAAACGGGCCCTAAATCTCACAAAGATCAAATTTGTATTAGAGAGGACTAATTCTAATTACTACTCCAACATATACAATAGTTATACAAAACCAAAACTTCAACACAAAAACATACCATGATTGAAACCTTCAACTATACTTAAAATCCCACGTCAATTATGAAATTTTTTTTATCAAATTTACTGTAAGTTGGTGGATTTTGACTTTTGAGCTAATTTCGATGGCGATTGAATACATATTTAGGATTGTTTAAGTTGTATTCTTTTATTAAGATTAATCTCATCTTAAACAGAGAGACATTCTTCATGCATGATTCTTCTTCTGCCTTACAATGAATGTTTAGTTTGGTGAGCAATAAAATATGAAGAATCTTGAATAGCTTTAATCTAATCTTGATAAACTAATCAAAATCTTGATCAATTTGATTAGGATTGAACAGTGGAGCTTGAGATGGCAATGATTATGGGGAGATTGAAGTAAAAAATTTATGTGCTGTTATGTATCATGACAGATAGAAGCCAACTGTCATGTATATGAACCATTTTTCAATATTGGAATCACTTCTTTTATTCAAAATATTTGACAACCAACCATATTCATTGATTTAATATATGCTTTATAAGGTGTCTAACTACTTTAATGGATATCTCTATATTAAAGTATAATCATGAAATAGCCACATAAATATAATTTTGAATCACTTACAAATAAATTTTGTATATTTTATTTATTTGGTTCCGGTTAAACCTAAACCGCCGGTTTAGATTTCTGCCGGTTTGTAGATTTAGGTTTAGGAAGAAAAAACCTCTAAACAGGCGGTTTAACCGCCGGTTTGGTCCGGAAAGAGCCGATCGCTAATTTTTTTTATTTAATTTTTTTAACAAACCGTTGCTAAGCCAGCGGTTTTGATTTGATTTGAATACCCACGGCTTAAGTTTACATCCCAAGTATGTCAAACACACATGTGTATTAGGTGTGAGCAAACCACACTAGGTTAGTTACCTAGTTCATCGTCGATGAATAAGTATTGTATTTTTCACGCGTCCCTTCAAGTACAACCGTTTGACTCGGCTAACACTTGACAACACGTTTTAAAGGTCGATTAGTGCAATCGGTATGATAGCATGTGAAAGTCCAAATAGATTAAGTATACATGAGATGTCAACGTACATCCGGTATACATACGTGTTAGTTTCAATTTCAATGAATTTTATTATGAAATCAATTTAGTACACCGACTTTATACATATTATGCTAGTTACCTTGCATATTATCAAGAACAATTTGTTATATTTTAATAGTATGTGTTTGTCAAAAAGATCCACTAATGTATACTTATAAGAGGTGATGAGTAGAAGCAGAATGATGAGAGAGCCTCACAAATACAGGCTTACCAGCCCCACTCCAGGGAATCAATAATGGATTACACCAAAGCATACCCACCATGGATTCCTAACATGCAACCTTTGATATGACACAAATTAAAGATAGTTTGAATAACCCTTTCAATTTCATTGACTTTTTCTAAATCAATATTTCTTGTCTTTCCTTTTAAGTTTTAGTTACACTAACTTGTATACATCACTTGGAATCCCTTTTCAAAACAGAGATCGAATTTGGGCCGTCACATGGGCCTTCTTTCACAAACCGGCCCAATTGCGGTTACGGCCCACTTCACAATAAGCCAATAACTGCTAACACTGAAGTCAATATATAAGTTTGAATATATTTAGTAATTATATAAATATATTAAAATTACTTACATAAACAAATATTATATTTAAAAATAAAAAGTTTAGTTTTAGTAAGTTTTTCATTTTTTTTAAAAGATTTGATACTATATCTTAACAATAAAGATATTGACCATATTTGACAGTTAATTTATTTTTGATTTATATATTATTTGTAAACAGTTTTTTAAATGGACCCGGTGTGTAGATCTTTTTTTTTCCTATCTAAGAAATGTATACAATTATTTAATTTTTAATCGCATTTTTGTTTTCATTAAATTGAAATCAAAGTCTTGAAGGATGACGAATAAAATAAGAGAGAGGGCAAACGAAAAATAAAATAAAAATTGGAAACCTCCATAGCTGATAGATTAGACTCCGCAGATCTAATCTTCATCTTTCTCCCCTCTTCCGAGTCTTTGCAGATCCGACTACTTCGTAATTGCAGGGCGGATCAGGTTTCCATGGCTCGATCTCTCTTCCCCACCTTCTTCTTCTTTCCTTTTCTCGCTCTCTCCCTCTTCTCTCTAACCCTCGCTTCCGAATCAGATCACAAGGTCAGGATTTCAATTCACTTCTTCATTCGCTCGAATTCTCTCTCTTATGCATTTTACTTCGATGGAGTTGGTCCGTTTGTCTGATTTGAATTTGTGTACGATGTCAAGGTTATCAGTTTATTTTATTGGGACTTGTTTGTGATTTGAGTGGTCTGTAGCTTTTAGATCTCTGATTACGTTTGATAAGGTGGTGAATTTGTGGTTTGGATTTTGGATTGTTTTCTAATTTGACCTAGTTGCTGAACTGCAATTGTGAAATCCCATGGTTCTGGGAGAATTTTAGTAGGGTCGTGGTTGGATTTAGGGTTTTGAAGCTGCAAATTGTGACTGAATGTGGAAGGCGTGTATGGAAGTTGCGGCGAGTTGCTTGTGTCGCTGGACTATTGGGTTTGGCTGTGAGTTTATAGGAGTAGACTAATGGGAACTTGGAAATTTATAAAAGCATTTAAGCTATCCACAGTTGTTGACGATACTACATTGCATGTATAGCAAGTTTGTGATGTATTTACACTTTTGCAGATAGTTTGCTTATCACCTTTATCTGGATTTTCTTTTACTTCTGTTCCTTTTTCTAGATCGAAAATTTTTCATGTTATGAAGTGTGAAAGGTTCGAAAGGATTATATTTTTGTGCGCAAATATGTCATCATTAATGGTGATAGTCATTTATTTTCCCTCTGGCAGTACAATGCTGATGATGCCGTGACACTGTGGGTGAACAAAGTTGGTCCATACAACAATCCACAAGAAACTTACAATTATTACAGTCTTCCCTATTGTCACCCATCTGGTAATGCTGCTGTTGCTGCTCACAAATGGGGTGGCCTTGGGGAGGTTCTGGGTGGAAATGAATTGATTGACAGTGAACTCAGCATAAAATTCGGGAGTATGTACATTTGGTTCATCTTATCAGAGTATCCTCTTTGATGTTTTATACACACAACCTGACATTGATTTCTCTACAAACACCCTGTGGCAGAAAATGTTGACAAAACTACAATATGTGAACTTGAGCTGGATGCAGCTAAGGTTGCACAGTTTAGAGATGCTATTCTCAATTCCTACTGGTTTGAATTTTTTATCGGTATGCCGCTGGTTATGTTTCCTGTATTTTTTGATTGCTATATGTTCTTTTCTTTGTATGTCAAGATAATTTTTCTCTCTCTCTTTCTGTGCTTCTGTACTCTGTATGTTTAGACTGATTTACTCATTCAGTTCTGTTGTTTGCTTTGTGATGCAAATTTGCTCCATCTCTGGCTTCTGGCAACAAATTTCAGATGATCTACCACTATGGGGTATGATGCAGTTCATTTTTGTTCTCTCCTTATTTCCATTCATGTTATAAATGTTTTAGTATCTTTTGTTCTGATTCTTCTTGTTTTAAGGTTTTGTTGGGGAGTTGCAGCTCGATAAAAATGGTGATGCCAGACCATTGCTGTTCACAAACAAAAATTTTGTTATCAAATACAATGGTAATCAGGTAAGTTCTCAATTTGGTCCAATGTAAGATATTGTTTGCTTGGTCTTATTTTTTTTAATTTTTTTTTTCCCTTCTATTTTAGCTCTGAATATTTTGTAATGTGCTTGAACTATGATGTTTGCAGATCATACATGTCAATCTCACTCAGGATGTTTCCAGGCCGCTGGAAGAGGGGAGGGTATATGACATGACTTACACTGTTAAGTGGATTCAAACAAATGTTACCTTTGCAAGGCGTTTTGATGTTTATTTGGACTACCCATTCTTTGAGCATCAGGTATAGTGCTTGGAAGCCCACTTGGGTACACTTTGTTTGTTATTTATATATTCTGCTTTGGAAGTTTGGTTCTTACGATCCTGGAGTTGAAGGAGTGATACCAAATTCTCTTATTATATGTTTTTTCCACTGATCTGTTATGTAATAATGTTGCTTTGTGCAGATCCACTGGTTCTCCATTTTTAATTCTTTCATGATGGTGATCTTCCTAACTGGTTTAGTTTCAATGATATTAATGCGCACACTTAGAAATGACTATGCGAAGTATGCCAGGGAAGATGATGACTTGGAGACCCTGGTAAGTGGTAACTCAATTTTCATCCAATATTTTGATATGTTGGATGATGTTACATAATTATGTTACCCAATTGTTATTATCAGGAAAGGGATGTCAGTGAAGAATCTGGTTGGAAATTGGTTCATGGTGATGTTTTCCGTCCTCCCCGCAATTCGGCGCTTCTCGCAGCTCTTATTGGAACGGGTGCTCAGTTGGCTACTCTTGTTCTCCTCGTCATCATCTTGGCAATTGTTGGCATGTTGTATGTTGGGTAAGTAAAAGTAGAAATATATGCAAAATAAATTTTAACCACCATGGTATTTTGATCGGTATCTCTGTCAAGTTGAGCTCTTAAAATATAAGATTGATGCTTTTTTTTGGCATGTAGGTACTGTGTTTCTATTTATTTGCTTTTTTTTAAATACTTTTCTTTCTTATTCTTCTTGAAGTACGGTATTCAAATAGTTCCAATCCTATCTTGGTAAATTCTTATTTTCTGCTCCTTGCAGTTACCAAACATAATTCTTCATTTTTGTTTGTGCTTCAGGAGAGGAGCAATTGTTACAACTTTTATAGTATGTTATGCCTTGACATCGTTCATTTCTGGCTATGTCAGTGGTGGCATGTATTCTCGTAACGGTGGTACGTTCCTCTATTTTTGGATGCAAGTTATCTTTTTTTTTTTCTTTGAAACTTCCTCTTTCCTTGGTTGAATTGATGTTTGTTCATGTGTTGAGTGACTTGTTTGCTGTTGGTACATTTCATTAACACGGTTGACTCTTGCTCTGATTATTTTGTCAGGCAAAAATTGGATAAAGGCAATGATTCTCTCTGCTTCTCTTTTCCCCTTTTTGTGCTTCGGAATCGGTTTCATCCTCAACACAATTGCCATATTCTATGGTTCTCTTGCTGCTATTCCTTTTGGAACAATGGTGGTCATATTCGTTATCTGGGCTTTCGTCTCCTTCCCGCTTGCACTAATTGGCACTGTTGTGGGAAGAAACTGGAGTGGCGCACCAAACAACCCATGTCGAGTGAAGACCATTCCCCGACCCATTCCTGAAAAGAAATGGTATCTCACTCCATCTATAATCGCGCTCATGGGTGGGCTGCTTCCCTTTGGTAGTATTTTCATCGAGATGTACTTTGTCTTCACATCCTTCTGGAACTACAAGGTGACAAAGCATTTTTTCATCTCTGTACCTAGTTCAACATCTGTGTTTTATGGTCTACATTTATGGTTTTTATGGCACGCAGTTTATAAATACCGTTTCACAAGTATAAATGTTTCTAAACAGTGCCAAAAACACCAGTGCAGCAACGTCTTGATTACTTATTGATTTATTCACTCTTTAACTATTTTAAATTTCTTTTATATCCTGTGTGCAGGTGTACTATGTTTACGGGTTCATGCTGCTCGTTTTCCTCATATTGGTCATTGTCACCATTTGTGTTACAATTGTCGGAACCTACTTCTTGTTGAATGCCGAAAACTACCACTGGCAATGGACTGCGTTTTTCTCTGCTTCTTCCACAGCCATCTATGTATTCTTGTACTCAATCTACTACTACCATGTGAAGACCAAGATGTCAGGCTTCTTCCAAATCAGTTTTTACTTCGGATACACCATGATGTTCTGCCTTGGGCTCGGAATTCTTTGTGGTAAGTATCCTTTGAACCTCAACTCCTCCCTTTCCCAAATCCAGAGCCTTTCTAATGCAGTCATTTAATCAAACAGGGGCAGTTGGCTATCTGGGCTCAAACCTGTTCGTCAGGAGGATCTACAGAAACATCAAATGCGACTAGAGATTCATCCAATTCAAGCTTTGTCTGTACTCAGATAGATATGATGAGCAACTCAAAGTCATTATTGTGGGTCAGATTGCAGATTACCGGGGGAAATATTTTGTACAACCAAGTGCCTGAGAAGAGTAGTAGACGTTACGATGAAAAGGTAATTTTTGACAATAACTATAAAAAAAATCATGTTTTATAACCATGCCTCGAACCCTTTTCAAGTAGAATTTTCAATCCCCCTTTACGCTTTTGTTTATTGGATTTTCCTGTCTAGGTACCAATGAGCTGACAATTTTATACTTATGTCATTGATGTTCAATAGTATAATCTTTCATTGTTACTTGTTAGTCTTGATTATGATGAACTAAAATTAATGGCTCTAGGATTCAATAGTATAAACTTTCTCAAAAATCTGAAAACTCTAATGCTCTTCATAATCATCGAAAAGCATAGCCAACGACCCACGTTACATGTGTATTTGACACGAAAGTTTTATTGTGGAGAATCAACTCGAAAGTTTTGCTCGAATATTCCTTTTTCCCCTAGTCGATTTTTTGGGATTTGTCTGATAAATAAAATTTTCCCCGTATAACTATAAAGAATATAAAAGGTGTTAATGCAGGTTTGGAGATCACGAAAAAAGATGGAACAAATATAGGAAAAAAAGTATGGGCCCTGGCCCATAATGGTGCAGTGGGAAGTCCATTTTGTGGAGTAGTGACATTCACAGTTTCACACGAATGCAATGTGAATCCCCACGCGCATTTCACTGTCTCCTAAATTTTACCCCAAACTCTAATCAACAGTACCTCGAAGAAAGGATTTAAAAGATCCTTTATATTTTGCACTGCCCTTATCACGCGAATCAGCCCTGCGTGATTACCACCTCATATGTAGCCTGCATACACCAGTAGGGCTGTAATATGAGACAAGCTACTCGGGCTCGGCTCGTTAAAAGCTCGGCTCGAGCTCGTTCATTTTCTAAACGAGCCAAGCTTGAGCACATTTTAAAGCTCGTATAATTTTTAGGCTCGGCTCGTTTATAAACAAGCCGAGCTTGAGCATGTCAAAGCTCGACTTGTTCGGCTAAAATAACACTATAGGAGCATTATTTTAGCCGAGCTACTCGGGCTCGCCTCGGGCTCGGCTCGTCAAAAGCTCGGCTCGAGCTCGTTCACTTTCTAAACGAGCCAAGCTTGAGCACGTTTTAAAGCTCGTATAAATTTTAGGCTCGGCTCGGGCTCGGCTCATTTATAAACGAGCCGAGCTTGAGCATGCCGATGCTCGGCTCGTTCGGCTCGTATTACACCCCTACACCAGTAGAACCAATTATATGTACGCCCAAGATCCCGATCCCGCCTAATCGTCTCTGTGTCGGATTTTAATATGATATCAGAATAGTTAACCACTAATCGATCCAAGTTTTATTTTGAGACATAAAATTTATTGGTACTCAACTGTTCTGGTGGTTAATATAAGTGTTTTGTAAATGAATTAAGTTTGAATTTCGTGATGATATATATGAAAAAAATTAGTTATTAGTACACAAGACACTTTTTTGGAAATAGAGAGTTATGTACTCTCATTTTAGAAGAAAGTCCTTGGAAAGGGCAACTGTCTTTTTAATTCATTTATGAGGCGCGTGATTTGTGAAGAGCGTGAGGGAGAAAGCTGTCATCCCACTTTCGTCACCGGATTCCACTGTAGCCTCAACGTCATAACGGCGTCTGTGTTTCTGCGTCCTTAGCCATTTCACGACGCTCAACGGAGTTATGGTCCTCACGGAGTACAAAAATACAAAAAATAAATATTAAAAGAGGAGGGAGAAGAGAGAGAAAGAGAGAGTGTCGAGACTGCTCACCAAAGCTGAGGAGAATCATCTGGTCATTGTTGCTTTCCTTCATCCATAGGAAAGAGAAAGTAAAAAAGAGAGAGTGAGAAGTGTTCGATGGAGGCCACATCTGGCGGCGGAGGAGGAAGAGGCGGTGCTGGTATGGGGAACGAATCGGCCAGACTCGGAGGCGGTGGCGGAGGACTCGCCCGATTCCGCTCGGCTCCGGCGACATGGTTAGACGCGTTGCTTGAGGAGGATTTAACAAGAGACGAAACGCTCAAGGTAGATTCAAGCTCCGGCGGACTTACTCAGCTTCTCACCGCCGGAACCTCCAATCCTCCGGCCACCGCTTCCACCGGCCTAGCCAGGAGCAATTCAAGTTCTTCCTACTCTATCTCCGCTGCTGCTGCCGATCCGGCGTTCTTTGACGGTGGTGGCAGTGGTGTTGGTCCCCACCAGCACCAGCCATCGAGCTTGGGAGCTTTTCACCGGCAGAACAGCTCTCCGGCTGAGTTTTTGAGTGGCAATATCGATGGATACTATTCCAACTTCGCCATGTCCGGGAATTACGACTTCTTGTCGGGATCACAGATGGAGATTTCTCCTACTGGCAAGCGGATGAGGGACTCCGATTCTGACCTTCCTTCTCCTAGCAAGTTCTCATCTCAGCTGGTACGCCTGATGATATCTAATTCTTCGTTACATCTTTTAATTTCTATTCAAATTGGCCAATCATGATCAACTCAAAGTCATCGGACATATTTATCATGCCATTAGGGCATGATTTTGACCTCTTTTTCTCTCCAAGTAACCAAAAGTGACATTTGAACATATTTAGAAAGGGGAGCCAAGTAGCTTGTTGGACTTGGAGATGGATAAGTTGCTGGAGGACTCGGTGCCTTGCAGGTTACGTGCCAAGCGCGGTTGTGCCACCCATCCTCGAAGTATAGCAGAAAGAGTGAGTGTTCACATGAAAGCTTTTTTTTTTTTTTTTTACTAGGAATTAAAACACTTATCAGGATGCCTAAAGTTTGTCTTTTTAATTTGTGGGGACTGGGGCTGTACTAGGTCCGAAGAACACGAATCAGCGACAGGATTAGGAAACTTCAAGAGCTTGTACCAAATATGGATAAGGTAGGTGATGCTTTTTTTGTGTACTTGTTTGGTTTGTTCATATTCTTATAGATTTTTTGATGTTGTCTATGTTTCTTTGGTATCTGGTAGTTAAATGCTATATTCTAGCCATTTAGCTGCAGAAAATTTATTTTCATTTGAGAACCGAGAAGTTAAAGCAAGCACATAGTAAACTTAGGAGGCAGTAAGTTGGTTCATTTTATTTATCTTCTACAATGATTTGTATTTGCAACTGCAATTTGAATTGGGTGGTAGGTTACTACCTTAGAGAAGACTTGACAGAGGTGGGAAAATTTTGATGCTAGTCCCATCAAAAGATGACATCATAGAAATTAGGATACACATACATGTCTTTCACATTTCTAATAAAGGTGGGTATGAGGTCACATACGGCATCATCACCAAATTGGAGATTATGTACTTGTTTAAAACGGTGAGGTCTTTATCTCTGGTTTTGATTACATGTGCTTATGTTCTCAAGTTAGAAGTATCACTGTAGACAAAATGATGATAAAGGTTAATCACTGTAGAAAACCTTAATTCCTTCGTTTAAATGCATATTGCAGTAGCACAATTTACAACTCTAATTTATAGTATCAATCATTTACTGAAATTGTCTGGATCAAGATAAAATAAGTAATGTTCATAAAATATATTAACCCAAACCTGATTTGAAGTTGGAAAATTCTTGCTGATCATTATAAAATTCCAGTTTTCGAGCACGTGGAATAAGGATTTATGTGCTTTTTGAGCTCCTAAACAACGAAATATATCATCCGTGCCCCCAAAAGAGGGTTTATTATGCTTATTTATCCTCTCACCTGATACACGAAAGCAAAACTAAGGATCTCTAATTTGCTCACTACAATTGTCTAAGCTGTATACAGAATTCCTATGATGAGACCTGCCCACTAGTGATATCTATATATATACATTTCACGAGTGGGGCGATTTAACAGTCTATGTAGGGATCTTTGTTAACCATGCATTCTGATAGTCCTGCTCCGAGCTTCTTTTTTTGTTTGCTTGAGTATCCAACATCTTCATTTTTGGTCAAATTCTGGAAAATGTAATATCCCCATTGAAGGTTGAAGATACTGATGCATAAGCCGCAAGTAAAAATTTTCTATCTTCATCATGATGCATTTTCTAATATAAGATAACAAATTGTTGGCAGAGGCTAATCCATTATTGTCGTTCACTCATAACCCTTAAAGTCTTAAACATCAACATGTATAAGTTCTGTATTTTTCTTTAATCGGTTTTAGCCTCAGAGCAAATATGGGATGTCACCACACCATGTGATTTAGGCATTTACTGTAGAATGCTGGGAATACCCTCGATGATCTTCATCTATATAAATCGACAAATCTATTCGTAAGAAGTTATGTTAATTGCAAATAAAAAATTTGGTGCTTTACTGGTCACTGGACACCCTTTTATCCATAAATTTAACGTTCAGAATGACAATTTTGTTTGCAGCAAACAAATACGGCAGACATGTTAGAAGAGGCTGTTGAGTATGTGAAGCGTCTGCAAGAGCAAATTGAGGTATCCCCCGTGACAGATTTTTCTCTTAAGTGTCCCATTTTAGTATAAATGGAAGTTATGCATATCCTGGATGTTTGGACGTCTCTTCTATTGGATAATACCATAAGAATTTTTATGTCCTAGTTGTTCGGCATATGAACCGTTTTCTAGAGCTGTCAAAATTTTGACAGAATTTTCTGGAATTGCTTACTCAACCACTTAGTATTAAGTCTTGACTCTTGAGGGAAAGAGTAGATTAAAGACAACTTCCCTTGTTTCATATGTTGTTACTTACTAGGAAGTGATCAGAGGAGTTTAAAAGCTATTCTAGTTATCCAACGGGCTTTAATGAAAAACAATGAACAGTTACCTATATCCCGTTAAGCCAGAGAAACCTTCTTCTACAGGGACACCCATAAGCCCCATATACCTATTCAAATCCAGATTTAGTTGGAAATTTTGAATTGAATGTTTTTCATCTACTCTGCTACTTATGACATCAAAGCATCTATTGTGGCTTATCTTCTGTTTCTATCCAACATTGCATGAGAACTGAACTGAACTGCAAAATAAGCTACATGGTAATGAAATGAAGAAATGGCTTGATGTGATATACTATCATCTTAGAAGTCCTAAGCTGCTAGTATGTGAATAAGTTGTGGTTGATGGCTGTGACATTTGAGTTGGTTTTCCGTCTGACTAAATTGAGCATCGAAATATGATGACAGGAACTTACAGAACTCCAGAAAAAATGCACGTGCATGCCTAAGGATTGACATACAAGAAAATCATTAAATTTCTCTCCCTTCCTCTTGATAGATAGGATATTCATCTGAATATATGGGCTGTAAACTGAGATTCGAGTAGTGACAGGCTGCACTATCTCGAGAAGTCTACCTTGAATTCTTTGGATGTTGTGTTATTCAGTATGGGAATGCTACTCCAATCTAGATCTCTCTGGTGGGTCATATTATCGGTGTGACAGATTCACAATGGCGAAGCCATTTGCTCGAACAAATAATCTAGGCAAGTTCTACTCTCTAAACTCTATTAGACTGCTAGCGCTGTTGTACTTATGTAGCATGTTGTACACATTAAATATGTTTCTTTTGTTCTTGATGATCACGGTTAAACATTCTTATTTTTTTGCTTCGTTGTTTTATTTGGAAAGGTGATGCATATGTGAATAAAGCTACCAGATTAAGAGATAAAACTGCTGTATATGAAATCTTTTGTAACTCTCGAGTCCCATAAGTTTAGTTATCCAAGTATGGTTAGTTGTCACTGTAATCTCATGTAAGGTTGGACCTTTAGATTTTTGCTTCTGAAACATAAGTCCTGCATTCTGCAAACTACAACATAGTGGAAGTTGGTAATTCAAATTGCATGGTGTTGCATATGTTCATGCTATGAGTTTTGGCCATACAGAACAATCTTATCTAACATTGCTGATGCATAACATTGCTCTTAACACATTACTAGAAATGAGATGCCAATAGTCCAGTTTGCAAAGAAGACCATGCTTGTGAAATACTATCATTATTACTCAATCCATGTATTCACCAGTTTTTCAAGTGCAGCCGTGGAAGACCCGCCTTGTTTCCGAGCAGTCAAGGCCATGGCTCTCATTGTCTCGCTCTTTTCCTTCATTTCTCTCCCTTTCTCGGAGTTCATCAACTCATTCAGTCTCGTTGCAAGCTCCTCACCAGTCACGAATCGGTCTCCTTGCCTCTGTTCCACAGGGATGACCATTCTCATGATCTTCACCAAAGCAGCTCGGTTCACGTATTGCTCTGCATATAGTGGCCAAACAACCATGGGTTTTCCGGCCACCACAGCCTCCAGCACCGAATTCCACCCACAATGAGTCACAAACCCGCCTACCGAGTCATGACTCAGTATTGCAACTTGCGGGGCCCAACCCTTGACTACAATGCCAATGCCTTGGGTCCTCTCTAGGAACCCTTCTGGCAACAGCTTTTCCATGTCGATTTCCTGTGAGTCGTCATCTGGAGGATTCTTTACAACCCATATGAATCTCTGCCCGCTCCTCTCTAGCCCCTCGGCTATCGCCTTTGTCTGAGTCGTCGTGAATCGGCCCCGGCTCCCGAAGCATAGGAATACAACGCTTCGACTTGGCTGCAAGTCCAGCCATGACAAGGTGTCGTGTCTACAACATAACAAAATTAAGACACCCAATGTCAATGACTAATCTAGAGCTCAATTCTTGTTAATTTATAGTGACAAAACATGACACTTAAAAATTTATCCAAATAATCTTTTTCTTTTATATCAAACAATTACATTTTCGAGGGATTTTCCTTCTGAAATTCCACTTTCTAAGCTGTAGTTATTATAATTTCAGCCTTGGTTTATACGTTACTAGCAAATCAGACCCGTTAAAGTTTTCTATTGATTATTGTCGCTTCATCTAACATACTTGTTAGAGCGGAAATGTATCAACCATGAATATAATATATAGTAAAAATAACCGGTTTGCTATTTACGTGAACTTTACGCAAATAAAAACTATGTGATGGAATTAATGTAGGTTTTAGTGGAAAATTTTTACTAAAACCTCAAGGTCACCATAAAGAATTTTCCTTAAATTTAAAACTATTAGTTTTACAATTTTTATACTATGTACTTCACCAAAACTTAAATACTAATTTTGACAATACAAACATTTTTTATCGATAAAATTTTTGGGAATTTCCTCACCCATGAGATTTCGCATCTTTTGTTTAATAGTATTAATTTCCTCACCCATGAAATTTTGATAAACTAAATTCCATAACCCATTCACTACTTTTCTCCACTCTTCCATTACTTTCCATCCTATCATTTTTAATGAATGTTAGTATTTTAAAACTAAACCTAAATTTTGTCAATAAAGTATGCTACAACAATTTTATTTAAAAAGAAAAATATGAAGCAATATCAAATTAGGTTTGTGTTGGCTTGTGCAGGGATTCTTGTATTTTGTCATTATCGTTAAATTCTCGTTCATGTTATTTTATTGTGTATTTTAACGATAATTATTAGCAATTCGTTCTTGTTATTTGGTTGTTATCATTAAATTCCCGGGAGGTTGTCGTGATCGTTAAGTGACAAGTAATTACGGGAATTTTGCTAAATGAGTTTATGCTATGTGTACTCTTAATAAAGTAATAGTGGGTTAAAGTCTAGTTAGCCATTTACCCAAATAACAATCACGAGAATTTAAAGATATAGATAAAATAAGAAGAACAAGAATTTAGCGATATCGTTAAACTTCCGTTCTTGTTATTTTTGTCGTTATCTTGTTAAATTCTCGTTCTCATTCTTGTTTTTATTTTTTATAAAGTTTGTAGTGTTATCATTTATCATTAAGTTTTGCTTTGTTTTACGGTTATCATTAATTCCTCGTTCTTGTTATTTTGTCATTATCGTTATATTTCCGTTTTTTATTTTGTTGTAATATCATTCTTGTTATAATTCGTTGTCGTTAAATTGTTATTTTTTATTTTGATAAATTTCTGTTTTTGTTGTTTTGTTAGCATCACATTCTTGTTATTATTTCATTATCGTTAAATTTTCGTTTTATCCGCTCCGTTACTGTAAGAGCCTTAGTCCGTAAGGAGGTGAGAGTGACTGCTGAGGGCACAATTTTAGCCTAGACCGCCCCTGCGTGAGCCAAAGGCCGCCCCTGCGGTTTGCCTGGGCCGCAACCTGCGCCTCCCTGAGCCGGCCCTGCGGCTTAGGGTGTGTTGCAGCCGACTTTGTTTACTCTTGACTCGTGCTTTTGGGCTGACTTTCTATATAAGCCTCCCTTGCTTCCTGATGAGGGTTTACTTTATCTTCCTCAGGTTCATCATCTCTCTCACGTTCATCTTTTCTCCTCCCTTCTTTGAATCTCTTTCTTGATCTTCTTGGATCTTTGTGTGAGTTTGTGAGAGTTTGAGCTTGGCTTTGATGTTGATGATGATAGTTGATGTTGTTGTGCCTTTGGTGAGCCAGCCTTGAGGTTGTGGAGAGGACTCTTCCTCTGTTTAGGTTCAGCTTGGTGAGTTCTTTATCCTTTGCTTCCTATCTTCCTTCTTTCTTTCTTCTTTCCTTCCTTTCTTCATCCCTACCTTAGGTTCCACAAGATTGATCTTGTGAAAGCCTTTATAGGCTTCATTTGATGTATATATGTATGTATATGTATGTGCTTGGCTGCTGGTTGAAGAAGAAGTGAAGAGAATCGAGTGAAGAGCAAAGAGAAGTTGGAAGTGTGCCTTCTACACACCATCCGCCCCTACGCCACCTTGGAGCCGCCCCAGCGCCGGCCTGTCGCCGCCCCTGCGCCACCTTGCAACCGCCCCATGCGTCCACCTGCACCAACTTGACTTTGCCCTTGGTTTTGCAGGTGTGTCTTGCCTCTAGGCTTGCCTATGGATGGCATTGCCTCTTCCTTTCCTAGTGTGAGTGTGTAGTACCATGCTAGGTGTAGATGAGAGTGTGTTATTGATGTTATGATCATGTTGTCCATTGTATGGCTTTCGAGGATTAATAGGTTGTGAGATTTAAGTTGAGGATGATCCTATGGATCCCTTGGGTCTAGGTGTGACCCCTTTGATTGATAGAAGATTGATATATCTCTATGCCTTGTTATTAGGCAGTGTACCTCTCAGGATTGGAGGTTGATCGTGGTTTAGTTTTGTATGAGGTTGAGGTAAGTCTGTAGGACTTACTTAGTTACCATCCTTATATTGGGTGTTTGCATGAGTGGTGTGTATGTTATATGGTTGATATGATAGCATGTGATGTCGATTATTACCGACCTATGTTTTATTTAATGCCTTGTATGTGTGGTTGTGATAACCTTTCCCTTTCATCCCGCCTTGGAGTCTGGGAGGTTCTCTGACGTCAGACCAGACTGACTTTACAGGAAGGGCGCAATCCACTCTCATAGGGTACACGGGTTGTGTGACCGATACTACTACAAATGGCTAGCAGGCCCATAGGCGAGGATGATATGTTCCTCGTGTCACATATTTTCATATATATATATATATATGATTTGAGTGAATGACTATTATATAAAGATGATAAAATGGGTAAATGTGTGACATTATGCTTATGTGTTTATCTTTTATGATTGTGTTTGTGCTTATGCATTACCTTATATACGTATGGTTAGCTAATGGTTTCGTACCATGTTGTAGATGCCTTGCAGGATAGGCGAGTTGCTGAGTGATCTCGCAGGGTGACAGGCCGATGACTCTTGTACATTAGGGGGTTATGGTTTTGGGATGTTTATGTTTCCCTCATGCGTGAGGATGATGTTTTGTACACCTCATGTGTGAGGGTTATGTTTGATACTCGGCTATGATCTTGTTTACCTTTTTGGTTGTATATTTTATATAATTTTATGTATTTGTTTTATATCTGTCAGTGCCATGTTGTAAGGTCTAGTGAACTTGTTGTCAGGCTAGGGTCAGGATCCATTGTGAGATCCTAGCCCAACGTGGCAGCCCGAGTCCCGCGAATTTGGGGTGTTACAGTTACAGTTGGGTCAAATGTGATTAATGAGAGTGTGATGTTGTGCGCTGAACAACAAATCGTAAAACCAAAACTCGTAAACCTAAAACATTAATTGAACCGGGACTCGTAAATGAAAAAGAAAAACCACATAAAATTACAAAATAAAAGACTTTACAAAAAAAGGGGTCGTTAACACACTTAATCAAGCTAAACACGTTTTATGCATGTTTACTGTTCAGGGTGCACCTTTTTATAGCATATCCAATTTTGATGTCCTATTGGTAGCTAACATGTTATGACTAAACATATTTTTACTAAGGGCATGTTCGGCGAAGGTTATTGCGTAAATTATTGTAGAGCTTTGTATTTTTTGAAAGCTACGTGATATTTGGCATAATAGATTATTGGAGAGATTAGATTTTTGAAGAGATTTTTTAGGAGTTTTTAGTGAGATTTGAAAAAGATTTCTACGATAGCATTTTGGGTTAATTATCAAAATTTTTATAAATTTATCCCTCTTTTACATAATTAACAATTTGTACATTTTTGTCCTTTTGGCTTTTTTATAAATCTGTCATACAATTCTATCTACAAATCTACTTTTACTAAACATCAATTATGTTATTTGTTAGATTTTCGAAATTTACAAATCTGTTTGAAACTCTACTAACAAATCTACCAAAATAGTTAAAGCTACTCAAAAAGCTTAAACTAACCGAACAGGTCTAAGATAATATAAACCTTTTATTATTTTATTTATTATTATAATTATATAAAATAAGTTACACATTCACGTTGTCAAAAATCTTGTTTAGTCAACACAACAAATCCCGATTTGAAATATTTTCTATAAACGTACATTAAATAGATAAGATGGATATGATTTTGTTAAAAAAAATAATATTGTTTTTAGCTTAACTTATTGACAAAATTTAGACTTAATTTTAAAAATATTAACATTGACAAAGAAATTGAATGAAAAGTAATGAAAGAATAGATAGAAAAGAGTGAATGGGTTATGAATTTTACTTTATTAAATTTTTATGGATACCATATGAATGTGTATAAAAGAAAGCCTACCAAACAAAAAATATTAAATCTCATGGACACAATTATGTTAAATTATGGATATTTATGTGACAACCATACCTTAGGTCACCATCCTTGGCGCTCTCAGTCAATGGGCCAATACTGTACAGAGGTGGGGTGGGCCCATCCGGCACACAAGCGCCACCGGCGATGACCTCTATGACCACCGGCTCGAGTTCATTGAAGGTGTTCAAAACAATGCCCTCCGATTTCTGTAAGCTTCTGCAGAAGGAAACAATCTCATGGTAAGACGTATCCCGTGATTCCAAAAGCGGCCCCGGCATCTCGGTGGCCGGAAACGACGGCAGGCCTGGGACCTCGATCAACAAATCCGGCGAGTCCTTAAAAGACCGGTCTACCCTCCGATCGATTGTCGGCATGTGGAGGAAGACGGCAAGGGCCGCGGCGCCGGAGGTGATGTAGAAATAGACGGGGATCTCTTGCTCGACGGCTACAGGGAGAGCGGTGCCGCAGAACAGATCGATGACGAGGGCTCGGATCCTGGTTCCATTTGCGGCGATGCGTCGGAGTGCGTCAGCGAGGTCTGGGGCAGAGTTGCGGATGGACTCTAAGGAGACGGCGGCGCGGCTACGGGTTGGGGAGGTGTCGACGGGGCGTTGAGGGAGGTGGAGGAATGATATGGCGGGATTGGAGCTAATGATTTGAGAGATTGCAGTGTTGGTGCTTGGGGGCTCACACGGATCGGTGCCGTAGATGACAGTGAGGGAAAAACGACGGTGAGGGTGGCGGAGGAGAAGGTGGTGGCGAATGACCTTGGCCAACTCAATCATGGAGATAATATGCCCCATTTTTGGAATGACGTAAAAAACAATTGCTTCTGCCATGCTCGACGAAATGCCTCTATCAGAATTTTAAGTAAGAACATTATATTCATTCCCCATATTGTGATTACAAAATAATATTTTTTAGATGAAGTAACCCGAGAATTTAAATTTGAATATTTTGAAGGACACTGGCACTGTCAATTATTGGCATACAATAATACATCATATTAATGGCCCGGCATCTCGGTTGCCGAATCAACGTCAAGCAGGATCCCGATCATCAAATCCGGCAAGTGCTTGTAAATTGTAAGTAAGATCCGCCTCCTACCCTCGGATCAATGGCTGACATGTTGAGCAAGATGACCAACACTAGACAATTATCCCTTGGAGCAGCTCCGGTGGAGTGACCCATCTTTGACAGGAGAGAGTTCTGATTGCCTCCTCCTTGTTCGACGAAATGCCTCAGTTAAACTGCTAGCCACGTGCGTTGTTGATTAGAAGTAAAGTGGTTTCTCATAGTGAAAGGAGATGGGATCTTTAACAACACAAGTCAATGAAGATGATAATCCACTTCCAGCTCATCGACAATGTTGAGTATGTAAATTCTTTTAACGCACCTGTCTTCTACTCTTATTACATTCATCTTTCTGCCAATTTTTTTATTTGATATTCTACTTCAATTGTCGGTAGAATGAAAGTGTAACAAAATGGAAGGTCAAAGAAGAATTCCTTTGAGAAATGTTTCTACTGCTAGTGGAATGAAAGGGAAAGGATATATAATTCAGCAATTTGCCTACCCAGTATTATTGTGAACCAAGTGACATTGGTCCTTCTGTTTTCTTGGAAGTATGATTCTCAAGAGTAACTGTGAATTTGTGCTTTGCCATTGTTCATATGTAAGATTTATGAACAATGACATTGGTCCTACTTCAGTGATCCCACTAACAATTCCTACTACCCCTTCCCATTTGTCGGTCCCACCTCTCCATCTCTCCCACTCACAACCGCTAACTCCCGGTCCCGCACCCCCTCCTTCGGTGCCTAACCCTAAACCCTCTCCCTCCATTCCTGATTCCAATTTAACTCACCGTCTTGCCCAACCCCCTGTGCCGACACCTCCATCAAGTCCATCCACTCCTCTTCATCCTTCTGCTACCCCATCTTCCTCTCCGCTTACCACTCCCCCTCCGCATCAAATGATAACTCGATCTAAAAATAACATCACCAAGCCTATCTCAAAACTAAACCTTCATACCCATCTATCCATCCACAAAGAACCCCTTAACATCACCCAAGCTCTCAAAGATCCCGATTAGCGAGAAGCCATGTCTAAGGAGTTTACTGCTCTCTCGTCCAACAACACTTGGTCCCTCGTACCCCGCCTTTCCTCCTATAACATTGTTGGCTGCAAATGGGTCTTTCGCGTCAAAACCAACCCGGACGGGTCTCTCAATCGCTACAAAGCAAGACTTGTGGCCAAGGGCTTTCATCAACGACCGGGTTGTGATTTTACAGAGACATTCAGTCCGGTCATCAAACCCGTCACAGTCCGCACGGTTCTCTCTCTTGCGGTTCAATCTGGTTGGCCTCTTCGACAAATCGACATCAATAACGCCTTCCTACAGGGTACTCTCACGGAGTCAGTTTACATGGAACAGCCCCCTGGCTTCATCGACAAAGCTAATCCTACCGCCGTATGTCACCTTCGCAAAGCGATCTATGGTCTAAAACAGGCTCCCTGGGCTTGGTACACTGAGTTACGTGTATTTCTTCTTGCCTCTGGTTTCATCAACTCAGTCTCGGATCCGTCCCTGTTCATCTTCCGCCAAAACACAATCATCATCTACCTCTTGGTTTACGTTGACGATATAATTGTCACAGGTAACAATCCTTCCGCGCTTGATCATTTCATCTCCTCTCTCTCCAACAGATTCTCCCTCAAGGATCTGGGTTCTCTCTCCTATTTTCTTGGGGTTGAAGTTCTATATCGTCCTCACGGTCTCTTCCATAACCAGCGCAAGTACATTCAGGACTTGCTTGCCAAAATCAATATGTCTGACTGTAATCCTAGCACCACCCTAATGGAAGTCTCTTCTTCTCTCACAAAATCATCCGGCCATCCTCTCCCAAATCCTACGGATTACCGAATGATCATTGGCACTCTCCAATACCTTTCCCTTACCCGTCCAGACGTTACATGTGTTGTGAATAAGCTCTCTCAATTTGTTCAAGCTCCCACTACAGATCATTGGTCAGCTCTAAAGCGTGTCCTCCGTTATCTAAAGGGCACAATTGATCATGGCATCAACCTCCACAAATCTACCACCGCCTCTCTTCATGGCTTTACTGATGCAGATTGGGCTGGGAATCGGGATGACTACAAGTCCACCTCTGGCTATGTCTTTTTCCTTGGCCCAAATCCCATATCCTGGAGCTCTCGTAAGCAACGCACTGTTGCACGTTCCTCCATTGAAGCAGAGTACAAAGTCCTTGCTGATGCTTGCTCTGAACTTGTCTGGATTCAGTCCTTGTTAACTGAACTATGCCATATTCTTCCACAACCTGTACTATACTGTGACAACATGGGCGCTAAATACCTGAGTTCCAATCCTGTCTTCCACTCTCGTATGAAGCATGTAGCCCTTGCCTACCACTTCGTCAGGGAGCAGGTACAACTTGGATCACTCCGGATCTCATATGTCCCGACAAATGACCAGTTAGCTGATTGCCTAACCAAACCCATGCCCAAGCCTCGGCATCTTCGTCTTCTTCACAAGATTGGCCTTAGGCCACCCTAGTCCATCTTGAGGGAGCATATTAGGATACAATTATACTGTCATGTATTGTGAATATTATGTTAATAGTTTTTCCTTTTTTATTCAGTAAGCAAATAGCTTAGAATAGAACTAGTCAGCATTAGTTAGGAGGTTGAGAGATTCTCTCCTTGCTTCTCTATTCCACTATCTCTCTGTAATTTAAATAGCCTTCTCTACTGTAAATGAAAATTATCAGATACTGCTTCATTGTATCGATTACAAGATTAAGCTCCGAGTTTTGCTTCTGAAACATCAGTTCTTGTGTGCTGACATTTGTCTATAAAGTTGGTACTGAATCTGCTTGTTACTGCATGCATTATGCTCTATGAATTTTGCACATTGGTCCTTCTGGTTTCTATGGCTTAGATTGAATCAGGTTGAGAAGACATCTATTATTTCCTGCTGTATGCAAAACAATCTCATCTATATTACTGATACAACATTCCTTGTGAAACCATTCATACCTCCATCCATGTATTCACCAGCTTCAACAAGGCAGCCATGAAAGAAGGCCAAGCTACCATCGGTTTTTCGGCCACCACTTGCTTGTAAGCTTTGAAAGAAGGAAAGCAACTGCTTGTAAGCTGGATCTTTTGTAAATTGGCTCTAGCATCTGGGTGACCTGAATTGCTGGCAAGCAAGGGATCTCAGTAAACAAATCCGGCGAGTCCTTAAAAGACCGGCCTCCTACCCTACTTAAATATGTAATTTATATTATTAACACGTACTTAATGTTAGTAGCTTTTGGATCAACCGAACTTTCGAAATTGTCTCATCTTTTATTGGTGATGCCAAATCATCCATTCTGATGTATTCACTAGCTTTTCGAGTGCAGCCAAGGAAGACCCGCCTTGTTTCCGAGTAGCCAAGGCACCATAGGCTTTCTGGCCACCACAACCTCCAGAAATCAAAGGGAATTCTGGTGAACACTTTCCCAGAGCCTTTACTGAATGCAAAACATCCGGCTTATCCGGAGATGGTGTATTTCTGCGAAAACTTACAGAAATCAAAGGGAATTTTGGTGAACACTTTCGATGAGCTGGAGTCGGTAGTGACTAGGGAGGCGATCGACAATGGTGGTTGCGTGCCGGGTGGACCCACCCCCGCTGTGTATAATATTGGGCCATTGATTGAGGGCTCTATAGACGATGACACAAGGTATCTCGGTTCAGTTGAGAAAAATCTCATCCTATGTTAATTAGTTAATAATTGATTCAAACAGATCGATGGTCTTGCTTTTGTATGTTATAGCCACGAGACCTTGTCATGGCTTAACACGCAGCCGAGTCAAAGCGTTGTGTTCCTGTGCTTCGTAAGCAGGGGACGAAGGCGATAGCTGAGGGGATAGAGAGGCAATATAAATGAAATTACGAAAGTTTTTCTGAAATTAGGTTCGGATGAAACTTTATTCCGAGAATACACGACGGAGCCAGATTAGGAACTACAACGCGGTGAGTCACCGCGTTTCTTCTCTAAAGAAACGCGGTGAATAATCACCGCACCAAAAATAAGTCGGAAATTTTTTTTTAAAAAAGAATAAAGGAAAGAAACGCGGTGACTCACCGCGTTTCTATCATTAAAAAAATAAATAAATACAAGAAACGCGGTGAGTCACCGCGTTTCTATTATTTTATTTTTTTTAAAATACTTGCACTATTATATAAGTACGCAAAAATATGTATTTACGTATTCATTTGATACACTTTCAATCTAACACCACAACAATGAGGAACCTAATTTAATTTGTTTCTCAAATATAAAGGGCACCTTATAATTTTCCATTTGTTTCCGAAACTTTTATTTTATTTTTCTGTTTTACTAGTTATTGTTATTAAAATAAAAATAATTGTTCTCTCCACTAATATTTTTTAATAGTGAAACAATAAATGAAAATAAAAAACATAATTATTAAAACAAGTACAATCAACAAATGCATCATTCATTAGTTTATCAAAAATATAAATAAATGCATCATTCATTAGTTTATCAAAAAAAAAAAAAGCATCATTCATCTTCATCATCTTCATCACTTTCATCGATAACTGACATGTTTTCGCCTTGATAATCTGTAGACGGACCAATGTGCCTGTTAGGGTCTATATATGAAGACCGACGAGGAAGAGGGGGAGATACGAAAGGCTGTGGGATCGTCCCAAATTGCCCATGCTCTCAGATGGATATGAATATGACATGCTCTTCATAAGGCTAACAAATCCTGAGCCGATGAAGTATACCGACGGCCCTGACATAGCACCCGAACCCGAAGCACCTCCATATGATGTAAAATTTGGTTGGGTCTGGGGCTGAGCATGGGGAGGTGTCGCCTGTGGATAATGTGTCGCATGTGGAGGTGTCCCCTGTGACGTACCAGCGCCATGTGAACTCTGATGCTAGTAGTAAGACGGATGAAAGGGTAGGTGACTAAGTATATTTGCGCCTTGTGAACTCACGTAGTCATAGTACCCTGAAACTCCACTCATCATGTCCCCATATTGCTGTTGTGAGTGCAACTGTGAAGCTTGGTCAACAATTTCTCTTCCTCTGCTTGTTACGTCAGAAATATATTGACCTTGGAAAAAAAATCATTATACCAAGAACTAATTGATTAACTATATGTTTATTAGTAAAATACTCACGTTGGCATAAAGATCAGGAGCGAGAGGCTGATAATGGGCAAGTGATGTCTGTCCTGAAGGGCTGATCAAAATACGCGTCCTACTCGTGTACCAAGTCATATAGTCATGTAAGAAGTTTGGCACACTTTCAGGTGGGTAAGAATGTGCTATAGTTTCTGCGCGCCTCTCCCACTCAGCGATGTAGGTGCTATGAAAAATTGCCCAGTCAGTATGATGTTGCCCCCTTCTATCAACAGCGTACAACTCTTGTTGTAAGCACATGAGATAGGTGGGATTTGCACTTGCCCAAAGTGTCTCAAAACACGCTCAGGCCGATGATGCTCCACTATATCAAAACATATCATGGGTGTCTCACTCCTCCAAATATGTCGACCCTGACAACAAATAGGAGCAAGGGCATCCAAAATGTCGTCTGTATATGGCTCCCATACAAACTACAAAAACATTTTGGTGAGAAAAACATGTATAATTTACAAGATTATGCCGTTAAAGAATATTAGATCTAACCTCATCAGATCTCTGACTATCTAGGGCATCCCGATAATACGCTAGATTTTTAGGGGCGTGCTCATATGAGAATACAGGGCCTACCCATCTATAATATTTTAAAAATAAAAAAAGAATTTTATCATTGATATACACGTATATATACAACCAAAAAATTATCAATTTATATACCTCATAGCCAACACATCTACTTTGCGAAGAAAGTGATCACCAAGTGTAGGTGGGTGTAGATCTGCTACTGGATGCCTCTGTCTCCTATGCCTTCTCGCAGCATTCCAGCGATCTGCTTTAGTACCTTGAGTCGGGTAAAACGAGCATTGGGGTCTTCCTATGAGGCTCCTCTCCCACGACCATAACTACAATTGCTTAATAAATATTAGAATGTGAAATAAGTTAATTTATTTACCGAAATATGTTCAATATTTAGGGTTTACCTGCAATAAGATCAATGGTCCTATAATCTCGTATTTTTCTTTATGGGCCGCTTTACATAGTTGTCTGTACAGAAAAGCCAACGTCGCAAAATCCCAACTGTATCGACCAGCTGCCTCTAGATCCCCCAGCAATGGGAGGTACAAAAGCTGTATAGAGCCACCACTAGTATCTGCAAAGATCATTGCGCCCATGAGCAATAGTATATATGCTCGAGCATGACGCTGCACTATATCCTCGTCAGCATCCTCTAGGAGACCTCATGCAATGAACCTCCGTAGCCACGAAAATTTTAAAGATGAACCCTTAATTTCACTCGGCTCGGGACGCTCTCCAAGAAGCAACTCAACAACTCCCCCCACTGGTAGTCTGCACTACCAGTCACAGCAGGTCCATCTATGGTAAGACCCAACAATACTGCGACGTCCTGAAGTGTGATCGTCGCCTCACCGACAACTAGGTGAAAAGTATGTGTCTCAGATCTCCATCTCTCAACTAATGTTGTGATCAACTCAACATCTAACTAAAAGGAAGATCCAAGACGATATATCCCATAAAATCCAGCCAGCTTAAGATAATGAATTACCCTCTCATCTGGTGGGAGGCATGAAACAATGTTTCTAAGATGCATTCTAGCAGTCAATGACTGCTGAGTCTGCAAATGATTAAGCATATTGTTAAGATTAAGAAATCAACACCAAATTATAAAACTTATCAAATTTAGTTTAGAGTTGTTCTTACATAAGGGACACGCGACCACACATCATCACTACGATGCTCAGCCTGACGCCTAAGCAAATCTGGTACACGGGGGCCAGGATCCATCTACAAGTGGTAAAGAACTTTAAGTTTGATTGACTAAACAATATCACAACAAACAAACACAACTTCATATTTCATTGATAATACAACTTAATATAAAAACAAACAACTTCATATTTCATTGACAACTAAACTTAATACAACAAACATATAACTTCTAATCTCTGCTTGATGACCCAACTTGAGAACGACAACTCCTTCTATTATGACCAAGTTGTCCACAACTTTCGCAACGACTTTTTCCTCTTTCACTTTGATCCATTTCATTTTTGATTCTCGAGTTTCTTTGTCTTCCACTTGGGCGCTTAGAACTTGGATCCGGGACTATTAACGGCCCATGTACTATTGGCCATTCTGTTTGATCACCAACATGTTGGAAGTATGGCTTGTACGTCTCAAGATATGAATGTGTGGTGAAAAATCCATCAACAAAGGGCTCAAAGGACCACTTGTGATAATAAAAAACAACAAGTACATGGGGGCACGGAAACTTCAGCAACTGCCAGGTATGACAACTACATTAACGTTGTTGTAAATGAACGGTAAAGTTGGGGCGACCGCCCCGGTCTACTCTAGGGAGGTCCCTTGATATATTCCTTGCTCAATGTTAAATGGACTCACTGTTGCTGTCATGGCTACCTCCTTAAAGTTTTCAATTTTTTGATATATATGTTGAGATAAGGTTAAGCCGTCTTGTATGCGTTTAATAGCTTGACCATGCCTTGTAACAAAATAACTGTTCAAACGGGCGAACGTTGCTTGCACAATGCTAGTGACTGGAAGAGATCTTCTGCCTTTCATTACCCCGTTGAAACACTCAGACATGTTTGTGGTCATGCATCCATATCATAAACCACCGTCATGATGTAGAGACCATTTCTCGAGGCCAATTTCTTGGAGAAACTCACGACATTCACGGTTTTTTTCACCAATTTGGTCAAACCCGGCGGAAAAAGGACGTCGCTCACGGACGTATGCAGTCACACCCACTAGGAATTTGAGTTGCGAATCTTTATAACGAGTTTGAACATTAGACTTAAGATGACGGATGCAAAACCTATGATATGCATTTGGTGGACTCCATCTTGGATCCGTCATTGCCCTACTTATCCCTGCGTGTCTATCAGAAATTACACACAAGCCGACTCTATCTGTCACATGTTCGCGAATGCAACTCATAAACCATGGCCAACTTTTTGTATTCTCTGCTTCCACTGGGCAAATGCAAGAGGGAAAAGTTATTCATTTGCATCAACAGCCATATCAATTAGCAGGACGTGCTTGTACTTTCCATATAAGTGGGCTCCATCAATTGAGATCACAGGACGACAATGCTTGAAACCAGCAATAGAAGGCCCAAATGCCCAAAAGACGCGTTGAAACATCCTCACTGACCGATCACTTGTTTCTGTTGTAACCCAATCAACCACTGTACCCGGGTTTGATTATTGTAGGGCTTCTATATATCGCGGTAAATCAGCGTACGACTACTTCCAATCTCTGTTCGCTCCAAACGGTGTGTGCAAGCTTTAAATTTATAACCCTAGACTTAAGCTTAAAACAAGGATGCGAACCCGCAGTGTACGGGTCAATCGTAGTAAAAAGCAAGAAATTCCAGGGGTCGATCACAGGGACTCGGTGAAACAAAGTCAATAACGGTAAGCTTCGTGAACACTAACCACAAGAGCAATTAACACAATCAAAGATGAATAAGAAGTCAATAAAGCAAACATGCAATTCTAGGGATTAAAGCGTCTAGTTGTGGTTCCAACTCAAGATCTAAAGATAAGCGGACAAAGCTGAGGTTTTTGCATGGGGAAGGCGTTACTAAAGCGGAATAGATCACCGGGTAAGTCTCACTACTCACTAATCCTAAACCGTAACTCCTATTACCGGGTAAGTCTCAAGGAATTAAGATAAAGAACTACAACCTCAAACTAACACACCATCTAAGGGGATAGAATCAACCTTTACCGGGTAAGTCTCAGGCTAACTCACAAAGATGGGATGAAAGCACACTCAAACCCCAATAAAGGATAAACCTTTATTACCTAAACTTATGATCGTTGGTACACAAACTAAGGAATTACCGGGTAAGTCTCATCCTAAGCTTGCATTGAACTAGGAAAGGTGTAATAAGAATAGGATTTGGCAAACTCTAACACTTAACTCTCAGTTCAGGATCAGATAAGTCATCTCGGTCAGCCAAATTCCACCCCGGCCGAGATGTTCATCGACTGAACGAGATGCTTAGGGTTAAGGTTAAAGACTCGAATTTTCAGGGTCCTACTGGAATCTAAGATTATTCTATCATTGTTTTTCCCACAACCTTCAGCCAATCACCCTAGAATCACACAAGGAAATTAGCCACTCATCATCATTATGAAAGTATTAATCAAATATATGAGAAGAAGGTGAATACTTGAACAAGAAGAATTTAATGAAAAGACTTCAATAACTGAATCAAATATCACAACAAAAGCATTCCTTGGATAGCAATCCAACAAGACAAGACAACAAGGAAGGGAATTAAAGACAATCTTACAAAACCCTCCAAAAGCTATAAAAGCTATGATCTTCAATCTTCCTTCAACCTTCAAAAAGGTTCTTCAAATCTCCCAACTGGAGTATGGCTGCTGCGTGCTATAAACCCTGATCGATGGTATAGCATGATCCTGGATTTGTGGAAATCCAACCCTTTTTATAGGAAAATAACCCTTCCAACGATAAAATATCTTAAAAAGATCTCTTCCCATAAAAATAGGTAAAATATAAGATCTTCTTCCTTCCAGGAGTCAAGCCCAAAAATATAAGATCACTTTCCAAAGATAAAAGATCTCAGCCAAGAATAAAATATTCTCGCCGCGTCCTAGGTATTCGCCTCGGTCGAGTCGGCGTCTCTGGATCACCTCGGTCGAGATGAATCTCTGGTCAACCGAGGTGAGTCAGAACTGGATGTGAAATCTCTCAAAACTGGTCCAAAGTGAATCTTTAATCCATGACTATGCTTCCTGGATGGTTCCTTATGCTCCTCAATGTAGCTCCAATGACTCCATAGCTCCTTTTGCTCCTTTTTGATGCAAACGTGCCATTTTACCTACAATTACAGCAAAACTAGGTGTAGACCTCGATTCTCGCAAAGGTAGATGAAATTGTGATATAATCGCATAATATACATACAAACATGCAGATTATGAAAGATAAAACGTCCAAACAAACCCCAAAATATAGACTATAATTCATGCTATCAAAATACCCCATACTTAGCCCTTGCTTGTCCCCAAGCAAGTTCCGCATATAGAAGACAAGATAGAATGGATTAATAGTCAATATAATCAATGAAAAGTCTTTCAAAAACATTTTTATGGTGTGCAATAATCATAGATCACTCTAAGAGAATACTTCATGGAATTTAAAATCAAAATATGATCAAAACATTTTATAAATATAGAAAAGTTGTTCATCTTTGCATAAAATTATAGAATGCATAATAAGTCATAATTATCAAAATTAATCATGTATAATCCAGTTTAAACCACTAAGTCAATCAACAAGCTCAAGGTCTCAAGGGCTTCCCAAAAGAAAGGTCAAGAAACGTGTAGGGTAGGGATGTATGTAAGGTATTGTGGTGCTAGAATCCGGGAAAAGGATGAACTTCACTTTCACTTTGACTTGCAACATCTTCCACCAATAAGCTTTGCTTATTTCACACTTTTTCTTTTTACTTTACTTTTTGGGATGCATGGACAGAGGTGCACAATAACCGAAGCCTAGGAGATCCGCAATCATCAATTTCTTGAGATGCATCAAACCCTTGATGCACATACCATGACCCGTTAGGAATATCGCTCAATCCGACTTTGGCAAGACACAAACACCCGGCTATGTGAATGGTGCCGAGTTACTCATCTTCATGATTGACTTCCCCAAACCTAAAATTACTTTCTAACACTTTCACTTCCAGCCAACTTCTCAACTTTAACTTCACTTGCTTTCACCACTTCGCTTGCTTCCAAAATCCCGGATAGGTAAAGGGAGGCAAAATGTATATGAGGGGTTAAGCATGATCAAGAAGAAGAAGAGAGAAGAATGAATTACCTTGGTCTTTCCAGGAAGAAAGTGAGAGAATTCATAATGTGGTGTCAACCTTCAAATTCAACATAATTTAGACAAAAACGAAGTATTAAACATGCCAATAATTTCAAACAAAGCATTTAGCAACTTAAACATATTATAAAACCTTTCAAACACATAAAGAATTTAAAACCAGTCAGTAAGCAAGATCTTCACTGAGATCATATCCAGATAAGAAGCACAAAAAATCGTTTTTGAAAACTCTCAGTTAACCCACCTCGGTCGAGGTGTTCTTGGGTCAACCGAGGTGAAACGCCTCGTTTGACCAAGACTGACTCGGTCGAGGTCAAAATTTTTTTTTTAAAACCATTTTTTTTTCAGTTTCGACGTTTTTCTCAATCAAATAACCTGTAAATATGCATGTAATCTCAGATAAACACATAAAAGCAAACTAAAGCATAAACATGAAATATCCGATAAAGTGTGAGTCATACATCAAAGTCATCGAATAAGTACATCAAGTCGTCATCAAATAAGTACAACAAATACCCCATACTTGGGACACACTGTCCCAGTGGGTCAAAATAAGTCTAAAGATAAGAGTACTCACCGGATAAATAGCTGAACTGTATAAAAATATAATAAAGAAAGTCCTGCAGCTCATCAGTAGTCACGATCCGGTGGTGGTGGTGGCACGTACGGATACTGGGTCGGGTCGAATGGATGACCCATGATACGCTCGAACTGAAGTTGGGCCATAATGTACTGATAATGATGCCTCTCCTGCATCTCGCGGATATCCAGCGATAATGCAGCATATGAATCAATAACATAATCCGTCAGGTCATCGATCCGTCTGTGGGCATCTGGATCCCTCACTCTGCGTCTCCTGCGTCTAGCAGGCCTAACCGAAGAAGTGGCAGGTGCATCAGCTGGTGCAGGCTCAGTCTCATCATCATCATCATCCAGATCTATAATCGGCGGTGCACTCGTCCCTACAGTATCTGTCCCTGTATCCATCGGGACTCCACCATCTCTCTCATCCACTGTCTCCTCGTCATCAGCCTCCTCCTCCTCAGCTGGGGCAGCTGCTGCCTCCCTATGATCCTCCATCAGTGGAGCCCAGGCGGTCTGCCAATAGTGTAGGTCATAAACGGTGAACTGGGCAGACCATCGGATCCCCTGTGGCGCAGTCAGCTCCCACGGCATAGCCACGTAAGGAGTAGTCAGACCTCGGGGAACTAGAATCCGCCGAGTGATCATCTCCTGCAATCCAAGCGGCTTCGGAGCCGCCACCATCGTACAAGAACTGAGGTCCATGTCATGAAAAGCAGCTATGTGGGTGACAAGCCCTCCGCATCAGATGTCTCCCTTCGCTTTGGCCTTGATCTTGTGCAGGTCCTCTGCCAAGATCAAGCCAAAGTCTGGGAAACCCCTAGTAACCATACAGTATAATCTGAAGAGCTCGCCTTGTCGGATCTTCTGGGGCGTCTCAGTACGCGCCAGAAGTGTCTCGCTGAATATCCGGTGGGCTAACCTAAAGGCTAGGTGGAAGATGACCTTCTTCCTGGAATCTCCAGGGCGCCATCTATCTGCGTGCTCAACAATATGGGCAATCTGCCCCCAGAACTCCCTAGCTACAGATCGGGAGGGGAAGTCAGTGGCGGTGGGCTCAAAAAAGCCGAAGATCTCTCTCCAAATCTCGAGCGGCACTAAGAAGTTCCGGTTCATCAACCGGTACTTCACAGACTGCTCTGTGGGAAAGTAGGTGAAGGAGCTAACGAACTCTAAGGTCGGCTCCAAGTAGGCTGGGGCTCGGATCTCAGTAAACTGATCCAGCCCAACTGTGGTAATCATCCTCCTGAGGTCTCCATCTACCTCTAAGCAATCAAAAGCAGACACGTCCAGGAAACGTGGTGCAATCACTGGACGGCCAGAAATACGGTCAGAATCCACCCGGTGTCGCTCATGGATCACCGGGCGGTAAGGTCGGGAAGAAGAGGAAGAAGGGGAAGGAGAGGATCTATCCCTAATGGCAAGTAATCTGTCAGAACTCATCTTCAAAAATATCTTACTGTCAGGTCACCTCGGTCACTGACAACTCTCAGGAATCATCTCGGCCGAGGCGCAGTTCGACTGGACCGAGGCGGAGACAGTTCGCGATTCAACTCTCAGAAATCCAGTTCTTTTCCCCCAAAAATCACTACAATTGCTTCCTATGGGATACTTAAGCCTTTTCTCAGCAGATGCAAGGGCAACCAAAGCCCAAATTGAAGCGAATGAACGAGTTAGGGTTTCGACTGGTTTTACCTCGTTTCAGCCGATTCGTTCGATTTCTTCGCAGATCTGTACTTGCAATGGGATCCTCTATGCCTCAATCGCAGTTTGGAAGCGGAAATCTTCGAAAACGAGCAATAATCAATGAAGCGAGGTGGAAGAGCGCCGCGGTCGAGTCGAAATGGGTAAAAAAGTGAAAAAGAAATTTTTCCCCCTTTTATACTGTTTTTGGAACTGTTGTCACCTCGGTCGAGATGGTCTCGACTGGACCGAGGTGGTACGGACCGAGGTGGTTCTGCAGAAACCCTAGTCGCCTCGGTTGCTCAAGAATCAACTCGGTTGTAACACCCCAAATTCTCGGAACTCGGGGAGTTACTGGTTAGGACCTCACAATGGGTCCCGACCTTGGTTTAACAACAACATTACTTGGATCTTACAACAAGGCACAAACGTATTTAAAACAATTTCTAAAACATAATATTTTTAATGGTATAAACGTACACATGTGACAGCCTTACAAACATATACATAGATACATAACATGCAAGACGTATGGAAGACTCCCCCGTCCCCGTCTAATGAGTACGTGGACCCGGCTGACCATCCGTTCCGGATCTCTCTGCAACTGTCTATCTCTAAAGATCTACAACACGGATAAACCGTTAGCTAACTATCCAAATATAAGCAAAAAGATAACAGCACAAACACAAGTAGAGACAAAAATAAACAAACATCATGCTGGCACTCAACCATTTATTATCTGTTATTTAAGTGATTCACATTATTCAATTTAAGTTGTGGCACGAGAACTATTATTAGTTCTCGCCTCCGTTCCTTATCCAACTGGTGTAGGTATAGCTGACTTCCTTTGGTAGCATCACTACAAACCATGTGTGGACTAGTCCCGAAAGAAACCCCCAGCGCCCTGCGAGCTACTGAGCGGAATGCCACCGCCCGTTACTCTTAGGCCAAAATACAGGTCGGTATTTATATATATCACAACCTATCTCTCTACATGTCAATCACACACCACCATCATCATTTATACTCATATTTAGCAGTCAGCTAAGTAAGCCCAAAGGACTTACCTGTTATAATGCTCGACTCTTTAGTAATCACTTGCACTGTAACTGTACCCACTCAGTTGCCTGTTAAAGGCGATAAGTGTATTAGCACACTTTCACGTAGATAGAAGTCTAAAACTTCTGAGATTAAATAAATATTAAGACGTACTAACTACGTTATTAGTTTTAGGGTAAAATGACCATTTTACCCTTCGTTCCGATTTCCTCGAAGACCCTAAAATTTATGTCCAAACTCCTATTTGAAGTTCTAAAATATATCCTAACTCTTAGAATTTTATTAGGTGCGAAACGGACATTTTTCTTATGTTTCAATTTTCCGGAAGAACCGAAAAAGGTTTAACTTCGGCTCTAAATATAAAATTCTTAACGGCTTATAAAATTTCCGAATTTATTATCTAGATCATCTATGAGGTTCTATCTAGCCTTAGAAGAAAGAATTTCACTAAACTGTTCAGCCGATATTTTTATAATAATTCCCAAAGTCGGTTCCCCACTCTACTTTCTTATACTTGGCCAATTTTCTAAGTTCAATAAAACTGCTCAACTACCTAACTTCGGGAGCTCGTAACTTTCAATCCGACCGTTCATTTCTCACCAAATTTTAATATGATAAACTACATATATCCGTCTACAACATATCCAAAATTCAACGGTGGATCTTTACCCAAACATTTTATAATTGATCTACAAGATGGCTGTTCGAAACTTAAAAACTGAAGAAATAAAATTAATTTACAGCAGCCATTTCCACTCATTTATGCACATACTCAGCAGCTCGTTTACGTTATTTATGCTTAGGCTTAACAACAGCAGTTCACAACACATGGGTGACAGCGAAAACGAAGAGGGACGGAGCAAGCTTACGAAATCTGCAAATCCGGCGTTAAGGGTTGGCGGGTTTCGGCGTCTCCTTCGGCTGCAGAGAATTGACTCGTATCCTCCCTTGTTTGTACCGTTCTGCTGGCCGGCTATCACTGCAGGATCCGTGAGGGACCGATCTAGTCGATTAGTCATACGGAATAGGAGATAAAGAAGGGGTATGCGCTGCACTTTACTTACGATCGAAGGCTGCGGAGTCGGCTGAAACGATCACAACAGGAGGCACCGGAGGGAGGCTGCAGGCTCGGTGGTGGCTGGCGGCGCACTGGGTGGACGCCGGAAGCAGTAGCCGAGGACGGTGGCGGCTGCGGCGCAATTCCTGGGAGTGAACAGCACCTGCTGTGAGTTCCGAACAGATTCGCGTATCAAAGGAAACCTAGCGGAGGAAGGGATCGGTTCGACTTACCGATGACCGGCGGCGCGGTGGTGTGACAGGCGTGGCAGCAGGCGGCGGCCCGTTCCTTCCTCAGGCGTCGGCGAGCCTTGGCGGCGGTGGTTGCGGTTCCTTCTTCTCAGCGGCAAGGAAACGCTGTATTGTAGAGGTGCGTTCGATTGAGCGATCGATTTAACGCAGGATTAGGATTAGGTTTTATTAATTAGGTTAATTAGATTAGTCATTAGGAATGGGCTGGCTGGGCTGGACCGGAAATTTGGGCCTAGTAGCGGGTTAATTCCAATCCAACTCTTTTTAGGACGGATCCGGAATTCATTAAAGTGCGGGAATTTATATAATACGGAATTAGTTTCCGTATTTATAAATTATAATTATTTTTATTTTACCAACGAAAATTATTTTTGGTCATTTAATTTATCAATTTATGTGAATCTAGGTCACATAAAATGATAGAATTAAACTCGTTTTATTTTACTTATTTATTTATTGACGATGGTCTCATCGGACTTTGTTTAATTTTACTTTACCGGAAACTTAAAATTTTTGGTTATTACATCAGTGCCCCCTTAAAAGAAGTTTCGTCCCGAAACTTAAATTATTTACCCTTACTCGCACATTTCTTTCGGTATATTTTAGTTTTCTCGACATTCCGTTTTCTACCATGCAGCTACTCAGGCATCAACAAACAAGTATCACAGAATAAAAACAGAGTCGCTCAAAACAATCATGAAAACCTGAAAGGTCAAACAACACAACATCCGAGTACTAACTCGTCAACCAGAAATAACCTCTAACCCCGCGAAGAACTCGGGATAGTTACGTCTAATACTCTCTTCAGTCTCCCAAGTGGCCTCATCAGCTCCTCTCCTAGACCACTGGATCCTCAGCATAGGTATTTCCTTGGATCGCAGACGTCTGGCACTGCGCTCCAAGACAGCTACTGGGTACTCTACAAATGTATGGTCAGGCTCAACTGTCAGATCCTCATGGCTAATGACGTGTCTCGGATCCGGAATGTACTCTCGTAGCTGAGATACATGAAAAACTGGGTGTACTCCCTCTAATCTCGGTGGCAGTGCTAGTCGGTAGGCAACCTCTCCGACTCTCTCTACGATCTCAAATGGTCCGACATACCGGGGACTCAGCTTCCCCTTAATGCCGAAACGTCTAACTCCCCTCGTAGGTGACACTCTCAACCACACCTGTGCACCTATTTTAAACTCCAAAGGTCGACGCCTCTTGTCAGCATAGGACTTCTGACGACTCTGAGCTGCTAACATCCTCTCCCGGACTAAGGCGATCCGGGCGATGTCGTCCTGAATCTGATCTGTACTACTCCATCAGCCTTACTAGGCTCATCCCAACACAGCGGTGTACGACATCTCCGGTCATACCAAGCCTCATAAGGTGCCATCCCAATAGACGCATGCCAGCTGTTATTATATGAAAACTCTACTAGTGGGAGGTGATCTGGCCATACCTGTCCCCAATCTAGCACACATGCCCGCAACATGTCCTCTAGGGTCTGGATGGTCCTCTCTGACTGACCGTCTGTCTGTGGGTGGTAGGCAGTGGTAAAGTGAAGACTCGTACCCAGAGCAGTATGTACCTGCTGCCAGAACCTCGAGGTAAAACGTCCATCCCTGTCGGAGACGATAGTCCTCGGTACTCCATGGAGTCTCACAATATGCCTGGTGAACTCCTCTGCTAGACGACTTACCGGCCACGTCTCCTTAATCGGAATGAAACGTGCGGTCTTCGTCAGACGGTCTACTACCACCCAAATGGCATCAAAGCCTCTGTTGAGCCTCAATCCAGTAACGAAATCCATAGAAATGTCTTCCCACTTCCAATGTGGTACTGGAAGTGGGTGTAGCTCTCCTCCGGATCTACGGTGCTCAATCTTGACCTGCTGACAGGTCGCACACTGAGCTACATAACGGGCCACATCAGGCTTCAAACCACCCCACCAGAAGGAACGTCTCACGTCCCTATACATCTTACTCGCTCCTGGATGTACGGAGTAAGGGGTAGTATGAGCCTCACCTAGTATCCTCTGCCTCAGCTCACGGTCTGATGGCACACAAACACGGTCCTGTCGTCTCATCACTCCATCGGCACCAATAGTGAACTGAGGTGCCTCGTCTCGTGACATCCGGTCTCGGATCCGGGTCAACATCGGACAGGCCTCCTGCTTCTGTCGGATCTCACCCAACAGGTCAGGGAGTAACTCTATGGTGGCTAACTGATGGGCTGTATCCGGGGACTGGATCTCAATCTCTAACCAAGCTAAGTCTCTCTGCAGCTGTGGCTGTACTGTCAACCGGGCTATCGCCTTCTCCTGAGGCGTCTTCCGACTCAAAGCGTCGGCAACTACATTCGCCTTTCCAGGGTGGTAAAGAATCTCAAGGTCAAAATCCTTGATCAACTCTAGCCACCGCCTTTGGCGGTTATTCAACTCCCGCTGAGTGAATATGTACTTCAGACTCTTATGGTCTGTGAAGATCTGACAGGTCGCTCCAAAGAGATAATGACGCCAGATCTTAAGAGCGTGCACTACTGCTGCTAACTCTAGGTCATGGGTAGGGTAGTTCTCTTCATACGTCTTCAGCTGTCGAGACGCATATGCTATAACCTTACCCCTCTGCATCAAGACACACCCCAAGCCCAGCTTGGATGCATCACTGTACACTACGAAGTCCTCTGTACCCTCAGGCTGTGCTAAGATCGGAGCAGACGTCAATCGCCTCTTCAGCTCATCAAAACTCTGCTGACACGGCTCAGACCAGACGAATCGAGTAGTCTTCCTTAGGAGGGAAGTAAGTGGTCGGGCGATCAGGGAGAACCCTTCCACAAACCGACGGTAATACCCTGCCAATCCAAGGAAACTGCGAACCTCCTTCACATTCTTCGGAGGTTGCCAAGAAGACACTGACTCAATCTTCGCCGGGTCGACCTTAATCCCCTCGGCAGTCACTACATGGCCAAGGAATGCCACCTCTGACATCCAGAACTCACACTTGGATAGTTTAGCATATAGCTGCCTATCCTGTAGAATCTGCAGCACTGTCCTCAAGTGTCCGGCATGCTCTTCTCGACTTCTAGAGTAAACTAGAATGTCGTCGATGAAGACCACTACAAACTGGTCTAAGAAGTCGATGAAAATCCCATTCATCAACTCCATAAATACTGCTGGCGCAATAGTGAGCCCGAATGGCATCACTACAAACTCATAATGACCATACCTAGTCCGGAATGCCGTCTTAGGTATGTCCTGGTCTCTCACCCTCAGCTGGTGATAACCCGATCTCAAATCTATCCTCGAGAACACTGATGCTCCATGCAGCTGGTCCAACAGATCATCTATGCGAGGCAATGGATACTTATTCTTGATGGTGACCTTGTTCAACTCTCTGTAGTCGATACACAGTCTCATCGATCCATCCTTCTTCCTCACAAACAACACTGGTGCGCCCCAGGGAGAAACACTAGGGCGTATGAAGCCCTTCTCTGCTAACTCCTCTAATTGCTTCTTCAGCTCAAGCAACTCTATTTGTGTGGAAAGCTAAGTAACTTCTATCTGGTCTGACGTAGGATCTGATCAAAATTATCTACTTCTTCTTACTCCTCTAGTTCTTCTTTTATAATCCATCCGTACTAACTGTGATATGCACCCTTTTCCTAGCCAGTAGGCAGTAAATTCCTCACACGCTTCCCTTGGTCTTCATGTTATTATTAAGGTGCTAGTACGCGGATCGATTTAGCTTCACATTTGTCCTTGTTGATCTCTTGAAGGGCCCTCTAGACGTCTATAAAATTCGTTCATCATTCTATAGTTATCCCCCTTATCTGATAATCAGTACCACTGGTAGACCCGCACGTGTTATGTCTCAATTATTACTGACTGGTATGTAGTTGACCTTCCATAAAATCACAGGCTTATTGTTCTTCTATCTCTTTTGAGGTTTGATAGACTTGGTCAACATCTATCTCCTCTAGTTTCTTTGTTAATACTCTTTTAGTTTCCTCCTCAGTCTGCACTTCTCTTGTTCTCTTATGAGGTCACTATACTCTTCTGAGTCTAGTCCTAGTATTCATCTGTCACCAATGAGTTCATCAAGTCTTCCACATTAGCTTGTAAGCGTGTCTTCGCGATTCTCCTTACTTTAGTCATCATCTGTTTGCGGTTCTCTGTTATGAACCGTTAGTGTTGGTAACTTAAATCTCTTTGTAATTGAGAAATTATTGCGGACCCTTGAGTCCACCAAATCACTTTTCCACATTCTTCCCCTTGTTTAGTGTCGTCTTGCTCATGTCGCCTTTATAGAAACTCGTTGTCTCAATTTTAGACTTCTAGTTTCTTGGATTTTTATGTCGGACTTTCATTCAAAACTCTCATATCCTTGAAGGACTCCACATGCTTGCATGGTTACAAGATTTATTTCTCGTCATCAAACTCACTCTTTATCTTTGTACCTTTTAACCTCTCGCAACTGGGTCGACTCTCTATCTTCTTTGTACTCTCATGTCCATGCTTGCTTCTGGCGGCGTCCGTCTTGATAGTCACGTCCTTTACACCGAAATTTTTGGTTGTACTTCGTTCTATATGATTCTTATTTCTCCATTTTTATCTCCATTCTACGCTCTCGTCGTCTCTTGCATGGTTCTTCTAATTCATCTCTCGACTTCATACGACAAAGCCCCTTGCATGATTCTCAATTTCTTCTTTCTAAGCTGACTCGGGAACTTCTTTCTCATCCGGTTGTACTGGCGGTAAAAATTTTCTAAACATCTTTATTGCTTTGCCCACCCGTCCTTCGGATGATTTATAAGTCACCAGGACGTCCATCAGAGTATCATACTAAATCTTGGTCTGAATCCCTTATCTCGTGTGGAAAACTCTTCAAACTCGTTACCGATTTATCATGAGGCGCTAATCGCTTCATGATATCACAACTAAAGAATACAAGATATCCTTTAGGATACTAGCATACTACACACACACAGATATATAATTTACACTAAACCTATCGATATAAGTCTATATACTAACTCACCTATCGTTCCAAGCTGCAGAGATCCACGGAGAACGATGGTGGTCCGACGTACTACTAACCCAACGACCCGACTATGCACGTGTGTAAAAACAGAAATCCGTTTTGAAAATCTTAGACCCCTTTCGGGTTCTAGTTATTTTATACATTCGGTCTTTCGGAAGATTTCAAGTGCCATTGTTGCCAACCCAGAGCTCTGATACCATGTTGTAACACCCCAAATTCTCGGAACTCGGGGAGTTACTGGTTAGGACCTCACAATGGGTCCCGACCTTGGTTTAACAACAACATTACTTGGATCTTACAACAAGGCACAAACGTATTTAAAACAATTTCTAAAACATAATATTTTTAATGGTATAAACGTACACATGTGACAGCCTTACAAACATATACATAGATACATAACATGCAAGACGTATGGAAGACTCCCCCGTCCCCGTCTAATGAGTACGTGGACCCGGCTGACCATCCGTTCCGGATCTCTCTGCAACTGTCTATCTCTAAAGATCTACAACACGGATAAACCGTTAGCTAACTATCCAAATATAAGCAAAAAGATAACAGCACAAACACAAGTAGAGACAAAAATAAACAAACATCATGCTGGCACTCAACCATTTATTATCTGTTATTTAAGTGATTCACATTATTCAATTTAAGTTGTGGCACGAGAACTATTATTAGTTCTCGCCTCCGTTCCTTATCCAACTGGTGTAGGTATAGCTGACTTCCTTTGGTAGCATCACTACAAACCATGTGTGGACTAGTCCCGAAAGAAACCCCCAGCGCCCTGCGAGCTACTGAGCGGAATGCCACCGCCCGTTACTCTTAGGCCAAAATACAGGTCGGTATTTATATATATCACAACCTATCTCTCTACATGTCAATCACACACCACCATCATCATTTATACTCATATTTAGCAGTCAGCTAAGTAAGCCCAAAGGACTTACCTGTTATAATGCTCGACTCTTTAGTAATCACTTGCACTGTAACTGTACCCACTCAGTTGCCTGTTAAAGGCGATAAGTGTATTAGCACACTTTCACGTAGATAGAAGTCTAAAACTTCTGAGATTAAATAAATATTAAGACGTACTAACTACGTTATTAGTTTTAGGGTAAAATGACCATTTTACCCTTCGTTCCGATTTCCTCGAAGACCCTAAAATTTATGTCCAAACTCCTATTTGAAGTTCTAAAATATATCCTAACTCTTAGAATTTTATTAGGTGCGAAACGGACATTTTTCTTATGTTTCAATTTTCCGGAAGAACCGAAAAAGGTTTAACTTCGGCTCTAAATATAAAATTCTTAACGGCTTATAAAATTTCCGAATTTATTATCTAGATCATCTATGAGGTTCTATCTAGCCTTAGAAGAAAGAATTTCACTAAACTGTTCAGCCGATATTTTTATAATAATTCCCAAAGTCGGTTCCCCACTCTACTTTCTTATACTTGGCCAATTTTCTAAGTTCAATAAAACTGCTCAACTACCTAACTTCGGGAGCTCGTAACTTTCAATCCGACCGTTCATTTCTCACCAAATTTTAATATGATAAACTACATATATCCGTCTACAACATATCCAAAATTCAACGGTGGATCTTTACCCAAACATTTTATAATTGATCTACAAGATGGCTGTTCGAAACTTAAAAACTGAAGAAATAAAATTAATTTACAGCAGCCATTTCCACTCATTTATGCACATACTCAGCAGCTCGTTTACGTTATTTATGCTTAGGCTTAACAACAGCAGTTCACAACACATGGGTGACAGCGAAAACGAAGAGGGACGGAGCAAGCTTACGAAATCTGCAAATCCGGCGTTAAGGGTTGGCGGGTTTCGGCGTCTCCTTCGGCTGCAGAGAATTGACTCGTATCCTCCCTTGTTTGTACCGTTCTGCTGGCCGGCTATCACTGCAGGATCCGTGAGGGACCGATCTAGTCGATTAGTCATACGGAATAGGAGATAAAGAAGGGGTATGCGCTGCACTTTACTTACGATCGAAGGCTGCGGAGTCGGCTGAAACGATCACAACAGGAGGCACCGGAGGGAGGTTGCAGGCTCGGTGGTGGCTGGCGGCGCACTGGGTGGACGCCGGAAGCAGTAGCCGAGGACGGTGGCGGCTGCGGCGCAATTCCTGGGAGTGAACAGCACCTGCTGTGAGTTCCGAACAGATTCGCGTATCAAAGGAAACCTAGCGGAGGAAGGGATCGGTTCGACTTACCGATGACCGGCGGCGCGGTGGTGTGACAGGCGTGGCAGCAGGCGGCGGCCCGTTCCTTCCTCAGGCGTCGGCGAGCCTTGGCGGCGGTGGTTGCGGTTCCTTCTTCTCAGCGGCAAGGAAACGCTGTATTGCAGAGGTGCGTTCGATTGAGCGATCGATTTAACGCAGGATTAGGATTAGGTTTTATTAATTAGGTTAATTAGATTAGTCATTAGGAATGGGCTGGCTGGGCTGGACCGGAAATTTGGGCCTAGTAGCGGGTTAATTCCAATCCAACTCTTTTTAGGACGGATCCGGAATTCATTAAAGTGCGGGAATTTATATAATACGGAATTAGTTTCCGTATTTATAAATTATAATTATTTTTATTTTACCAACGAAAATTATTTTTGGTCATTTAATTTATCAATTTATGTGAATCTAGGTCACATAAAATGATAGAATTAAACTCGTTTTATTTTACTTATTTATTTATTGACGATGGTCTCATCGGACTTTGTTTAATTTTACTTTACCGGAAACTTAAAATTTTTGGTTATTACATCGGTCGAGGTGGCCTCGACTGGACCGAGGTGTCTCAGTCAAACTTCGTCTTCTCGAATTCTCGAACTTCTGTTCCTCCAGTTATGCTCCTGATTGGTTCTCCTTCCTTAGCTGTAACCTGTTATCTGTCTAGGACGCCAAAAACAAACAAAACAAAGCAAAGCAAAAACTATCTATGCTAAACTAGAAAAAGGGATAAGAAAGCAATACCTTGGGTTGCCTCCCAAGAAGCGCTTGATTTAAGGTCGCTAGCTGGACCATGATGCGTCTCAAACGAGGTATATCGGTGCAACCTCCTCAACCGGTGTTTCCGGTTGGTACTTCTTAAGTCTATGACCGTTGACCTTGAAGCTTCCGCTAGTTTCGCCCCATATCTCAACTGCACCATGAGGAAAAACATGTTTCACAACATAAGGTCCGGTCCATCTTGATTTTAACTTACCTGGAAAAAGGCGGAGGCGGGAGTTGAAGAGTAGAACTAGGTCTCCTTCGTTAAGCTCCTTTGGAATGTTACGCTTGTCATGCCATTTCTTCGTCCTTTCCTTATAGATTTTGGCATTCTCATAGGCGTTCAAACGCAGCTCTTCCAGCTCGTTGAGTTCCAATAGTCGCTTCTCGCCGGCCTCCTTAATGTCGAAGTTCAACCATTTGATCGCCCAATATGCTTTGTGTTCCAATTCAACGGGCAAATGGCAAGACTTCCCATATACCAAATTATAAGGGGTGGTACCTATGGGAGTCTTAAATGCGGTCTTGTACGCCCAAAGAGCATCGTCCAATTTCATGGACCAATCCTTCCTCGTTCTAGAGACGGTCTTCTCCAAAATTGCTTTGATTTCTCTATTCGAGATCTCGACCTGTCCACTAGTTTGAGGGTGATAAGCGGTTGATACCTTGTGGGTTACCCCATACTTCGATAGAAGTGCCTTGAACTTCCGGTTGATGAAATGTGTTCCTCCATCGCTGATGATGATGCGTGGAGTTCCAAACCGTGGGAAGATGGTCCTGTTTAGGAACTTCACAACCACCTTGGCGTCATTAGTGGGAGAGGCGATGGCTTCAACCCATCTAGAGACGTAATCAACCGCAAAAAGGATATAGAGGTTTCCTCCGGAGGATGGGAAAGGTCCCATGAAGTCAATCCCCCATACATCAAAGATTTCCACCTCTTGGATGTTATTAAGTGGCATCTCGTTCCTTCTTGATAAATTTCCTTTTCTTTGGCATGCATCACAAGAGACAACAAAAACTTGTACATCCTTAAATAATGCAGGCCAAAAGAAACCGGAACGTAATACCTTAGCGCATGTTTTATCGGTGCTGACATGTCCTCCACAAGGAAGTGAATGGCAATGCCGTATAACGCTATTAACTTCATCTTCCGGAATGCATCTTCGAAGCATCCCATCCGGTCCGCGCTTGAATAGCAGCGGCTCGTCCCAGTAATAATGTCGTACTTCTTTGAAGAATCTCTTCTTTTGAGAGTACGTCAATCCGGGCGGTGTTTCCTGGCAAACAAGATAATTCACAATATCAGCATACCAAGGTCCCTTATTATCAGAAAGTTGGTGGATGGAATGTTCCACCAACTGAGGATGAATGTCAGAGAAGGGAGTAAGAAGTTTATGATTCTCAGTAGTCTCAGTTGACATCATCTCGCCATCGACCTCGGTCGAGGCGCAGAGGCGTTGACCGAGATGTTCTTCGGTCGCCTCGTTCAGTCCAGGAAGTGCCTCGGTCGAGGTACTGCAACTGGAACCGAAACTGGAGATCTTCGTCTCCTGGATTAGCTTCTCAGTTTTTGCTCCTGGATCCTCTTCCAGTGCCTTTAAGCTCCGTATATCTGCATCACAAGAAGCATCTATACCTTCCTCCATTAAACTGAAGCTAATAACTCTTTCGAGTGGATCGTTAATAAGGATAGAGCTTACCAATTCTCTTGATTCTTCTTCATCGTAGATGTTGAAGATATCATCAGTTAGCTGCTCCCCTTTCATGGCTGCAAGTAGTGCGAACTCCACCTCATCGCCACCAATGTTGAATTTCAACTTGGCGTTCTTGCAATCCACGTTGCAACCCAAAGTTGCTAGAAATGGCCTCCCGAGAATAATAGGAACAGGATAATCTGCGGGAATGTCAAGTACAATAAAATCTATAGGTAGATAGAAGTTACCTAACTTGACCGGAACGTCCTCCAAGATGCCCACGGGATGGGTAATGGAGCGATCTGCCATATAAAGTCGAATCTTGACCGGCTTGGGCTCTCCAAGTCCGATCTTCATACATAGCTCCAGCGGGATGATGCTCACGCTGGCTCCTAGATCACAAAGGGCTTCACAAGTGACATCCCCAACTTGAATGGGAATGCAAAATGAGCCGGGATCTCTCAATTTAGGTGGCATCTTCTCCTTCATGATTTGAATAAGCTCCGAGGTTTAGATGACATCCTAACTTCACCAAAGTCTTCCAGTTTCCTTTTCCTTGAAAGGATCTCCTTTAAGAACTTCCCATAGGCGGGCATTCCTAGAATAGCATCAAGGAAAGGAATGTTAATATGCAGCTTATTCATCAAGTCAAGGAACTTACCAAAGTGCTTGTCTAGATGTGCTCTGGCCATTGACTGGGGGAATGGAAGTGGTGGTTTGTATGCAGGAGGTGGAATATAAACTTCAGTTTTCCCCTCCGCTTTCTGTGGCTCCACCTCGGTTGGCATCTCGGTCGAAGTGTTCTTCGACTGCACATGGACCGAGGTGGTCTTCGTCGGTACTGGCACCGACCGAGGCACTGGATCTGCAGTATTCAGTCCACTCCTCGTAGTTATGGCCATGATCTGGCCCTTAGGGTTGCTTTCCGTCTTTGCTGGAAGTTTCCCTGGATCTCTTGGCGCTTCATTCGCCCTACTTGCAAGTTGTTGTTCGAAGGACTTTTGGGCCCTCAAAAATGAAGTCATAGAAGTCTCCATAGCACTAAGCTTGATCAAGATAGCCTCCAGAACTGCGTCTTTCTTTTCCGGCTGAGACGAACTTGATCCTTGCCCCTGGATCTTTAATGGAGTAGAAGAAGAAGAAGGAGAAGAGAGGAAAGGGTTAGAGGAATTACTAGAGTTGGAGTTAGAATAATTGTTACCAAGATTCTGGTTGTTTTGATTGTTCGTCCTCCAATTGTTGCTATTGGACCGTCTATTGTTGTTGTTGTAGTTGTTGTTCCGGGAACCGTTGTTGTTGTTACGGTACCCATTGTTGTTGTTCCTTTGTCCTTGCTCTTCCTTTTTGGTTTGAGCAACCAAGAGTTCCTTCAATTGCTTCACGTCATTCTTAAAAAACGTGAGTTGATTGTTGTTGGATTGAGTCTCTTGAAAGTTGACTCTTTTAACTCCACCTTCAGCTCCTTGGTGGGTGTACTTCTCCATATGCAAGGCATGCTTCTCAATGAAGTCCCAAGCCTCGTCAATCGCCATGTCCATGAAGGTACCGGCAGAGAGTAGTTGGAGATTGAACTGGGTGCTTCCGTCCAGTCCCTTGAAGTAAATCTCCAACAACTCGATTTTTGGAATCCCATGATGTGGGCAATCCAAAAGGATGTCCTTGAACCGCTCCCACGACTTGGACAAGCTCTTCTTGTCCTTCATAATGAAAGCATTGATCTTCCCTCTCATTTCAGCTGTCTTTGAGGGGGGAAAGAATTTGGTTAAGAATTCCGTCGTCATATCCTCCCATGTGCTAATTTTACCTGGAGGAAGAGATTGATACCAAGTAAGAGCTCTATATTTTAAAGAAAAGTAAAAAGGTCTTAGCTTGTAATTATTATTTTCAATTCTGGAAGGTCGCAAGGTTTCCATCAAGATCTCGTAGTTTTGAAGATGTTGATGTGGTGATTCCTTCTCCATCCCTCCGAATTGGCATTGGCGAATCATGGATAGAACTTGCGGTCGAAGTTCGTAGTCATGGTCCGCTGGATCTCCTAGGTTGACTCGTGGACGCCTCAGTTGTTGATTAGGGTCCATCCTTTGACCTAGGGTTTGTGGGATTCCTGCAAGAAGAACATCTCGGACTGGCATCCGAGGTGGAAGTATCTCGGCCGGGGCGTCAGGTACTGGGACCTGCCTCGGTCGAGGGTCAGCAACTGGGACCTGCCTCGGTCCAGCATCGGGAACTGGGTCTTCCCTCGGTCGAAGTAGAATCTGGTCTCGTATGACGGCCATTTCTGCTTCGATTGCTTCAGTTTTGGTGTGAGTTTCTTCCTTCTCTCGCCTTAGTTCTTCCTTGATGAGGCGTAGCAGCTCTAACGCCTCTTTCAATTCGGCCTCAAGATCGCGGTTGTCTTGTTGGGTCATCTTCGCTTCTCTTAAGCGTCGCTTGTATGTCTTTTCTGGTTCGGGATCGTAAGGAACGATTTCCTTCCCTTTGCGGGTTCTTCGCATATACCTAAGAAAGAACCTGCAAAAGTCACTCAAGTAGGGTGGTTAGAGGACACGGGGGCAAGTGCCCCAAGAACAAACCGTACCGGCTCGGTCTAGACCAAGTCCCCGGCAACGGCGCCAAAAACTTGTTCGCTCCAAACGGTGTGTGCAAGCTTTAAATTTATAACCCTAGACTTAAGCTTAAAACAAGGATGCGAACCCGCAGTGTACGGGTCAATCGTAGTAAAAAGCAAGAAATTCCAAGGGTCGATCACAGGGACTCGGTGAAACAAAGTCAATAACGGTAAGCTTCGTGAACACTAACCACAAGAGCAATTAACACAATCAAAGATGAATAAGAAGTCAATAAAGCAAACATGCAATTCTAGGGATTAAAGCGTCTAGTTGTGGTTCCAACTCAAGATCTAAAGATAAGCGGACAAAGCTGAGGTTTTTGCATGGGGAAGGCGTTACTAAAGCGGAATAGATCACCGGGTAAGTCTCACTACTCACTAATCCTAAACCGTAACTCCTATTACCGGGTAAGTCTCAAGGAATTAAGATAAAGAACTACAACCTCAAACTAACACGCCATCTAAGGGGATAGAATCAACCTTTACCGGGTAAGTCTCAGGCTAACTCACAAAGATGGGATGAAAGCACACTCAAACCCCAATAAAGGATAAACCTTTATAACCTAAACTTATGATCGTTGGTACACAAACTAAGGAATTACCGGGTAAGTCTCATCCTAAGCTTGCATTGAACCAGGAAAGGTGTAATAAGAATAGGATTTGGCAAACTCTAACACTTAACTCTCAGTTCAGGATCGGATAAGTCACCTCGGTCAGCCAAATTCCACCCCGGCCGAGATGTTCATCGACTGAACGAGATGCTTAGGGTTAAGGTTAAAGACTCGAACTTTCAGGGTCCTACTGGAATCTAAGATTATTCTATCATTGTTTTTCCCACAACCTTCAGCCAATCACCCTAGAATCACACAAGGAAATTAGCCACTCATCATCATTATGAAAGTATTAATCAAATATATGTGAAGAAGGTGAATATTTGAACAAGAAGAATTTAATGAAAAGACTTCAATAACTGAATCAAATATCACAACAAAAGCGTTCCTTAGATAGCAATCCAACAAGACAAGACAACAAGGAAGGGAATTAAAGACAATCTTACAAAACCCTCCAAAAGCTATAAAAGTTATGATCTTCAATCTTCCTTCAACCTTCAAAAAGGTTCTTCAAATCTCCCAACTGGAGTATGGCTTCTGCGTGCTATAAACCCTGATCGATGGTATAGCATGATCCTGGATTTGTGGAAATCCAACCCTTTTTATAGGAAAATAACCCTTCCAAAGATAAAATATCTTAGAAAGATCTCTTCCCATAAAAATAGGTAAAATATAAGATCTTCTTCCTTCCAGGAGCCAAGCCCAAAAATATAAGATCACTTTCCAAAGATAAAAGATCTCAGCCAAGAATAAAATATTATCGCCGCGTCCTAGGTATTCGCCTCGGTCGAGTCGGCGTCTCTGGATTACCTCGGTCGAGATGAATCTCTGGTCAACCGAGGTGAGTCATAACTGAATGTGAAATCTCTCAAAACTAGTCCAAAGTGAATCTTTAATCCATGGCTATGCTTCCTGGATGGTTCCTTATGCTCCTCAATGTAGTTCCAATGACTCCATAGCTCCTTTTGCTCCTTTTTGATGCAAACGTGTCATTTTACCTACAATTACAGCAAAACTAGGTGTAGACCTCGATTCTCGCAAAGGTAGATGAAATGGTGATATAATCGCATAATATACATACAAACATGCAGATTATGAAAGATAAAACGTCCAAACAAACCCCAAAATATAGACTATAATTCATGCTATCAGTTCAATCTACGATGAACAAGGTTATGAATCTCATTGCTGATGAATCTGGAAGTTGCATTACGGTTATCGAGTTCTCGCAAATGAGAGACACAAGCAAGGATATGAGGCCCAAACAAACCCCAAAATATAGACTATACTTCCAATCTCCATAGATATTAGCAATTGCTTTTTGTTTGCCCTCCCACGCTTTCTTGTAACTTGGAATCACTTTGTATTTCATGTTTATAACTTCTATAATGGTTCGCGGTTTGATTGTCAAGTCTTGGTGAACAAGGTTATGAATCTCATTGCTGATGAATCTGGAAGTTGCATTACGGTTATCGAGTTCTCGCGAATGAGAGACACAAGCAAGGATATGAGGCCCGTTATGCCGGTGCACAGACCACAAATCTAGCGCTTGATCAACCCGATGAGCAGAAACTAGCCATGTGCATCCGGTTTTGCTTTTTCTAGCACAATAGACGGTGTAATAATGTGCATATGCTCTACCTGTCTTGTAAGGGTATGCACTTCTTAGGGAATAACTTCCAAGCTGCATTTTCAAATCGCTCAATAAGTTGAAACATTGACCTATATAAAATCCATCAACGTCGTGCATTTGAATGTAAGCATAAGGATCCTCCCATGAATTCATCTGTGTTGATATTGGTTCGACGACGTTGTTCTAGTTTGGGTTGATGGCTTGAGCTCTTATTATTCGATCCGCTTCTGCTACGACTTGATCATAATCTAGTGCTGCAGGGCCATCTTCAACGTGACGATCTTCTTCAGTTTCAAGAATCTCATCATTAGTCTCAACATCATTCTGATCAACATGTATATCATCGTCATCAATTTCATTTCCATCTCCATGGCTTGAGGACACATGTGATGTCGATGGTGCCATGGTGGGATGAGTTGTATGTATGAGAATATTTTCATACCCGACCATCACAGTTTGAGCGTACTCATTATCCGTCAGCAATCTCGTGTACGTTTCCATGTTTTGCCATAGGGGGTAGTTATTGTTGTCATCCATCTATTTTACATTACATTAACTATTTTACTTAATCTAAATAAAATATTGTCTACTCAATATTCATACTAAATCTATAAATTTTATATAGTAATCTTAATAATGATTAACAATTATACTAATGATTAATAATTTTTTAGTGATAAACTATTATACTAATGACAAAATCATATTAATACTAATCTATTTAGACATTTCTTAATAAATATATTTAGACTAACATTTTTTACCTATTTTAAAAAAATATTTTACTTAAATTATTCTACTTAATCTAAATAAATTATTTCCTACTCAATATTCATAGTAAATCTATAAATTTTATATAGTAATCTTAATAAAATGTTGGAACAATTTGGCCTACTAGGCCTTTTTGAGTTTTTGTTTAAGAAAATGTACCTTAAATTTTTTACCACTTTCATTTAATAGTAGGTAAAAATTATTAACCCTTTTATTTAGAAAGAAAGAATAAATGATGTTTGTTATTTGTTATATAAGTATAAGTTTTAATTTTTAATTACTGAATTTGTTTTCTTTTATTATTTTCTTGCCTTTTTTATATATTTTTTTCTTTTTTATTTTCTGGACTGAATTTCTCATACCAAAATTTCTCATACCATAATTTCTCATACCAGAATTTTCATACCAGAAATTTCATACTAGAAATTTTATACGAAATGTTCATACTAGAAATTTCATAACAGAAATTTCATACCAAAATAATAGAGGTTTATTAGTATTATGTAAGTGTAAGTTTTAATTGTTAATTGCTGAATTTTTTATTTTAATTATATTTTTTTGCCTTTTTTATTTTCTTTTTTATTTTTTTTTTATTTTTTTCTCTATAATGAACATACCAGAATTATTACATACCAGAATCATTACATACTAGAATCATTACATATCATAATTACATACCAGAATTTCATACTAGAATTTCATACCAGAATTTTAATACCAGAATTTTCATACAAAAAAATTCATACCAGAATTCATACGGACTTCATACTAGAAATTTATATACCCAAAATTCATACCAGAAAATTCATACCATAAATTTTCTGGTATAAAATTCATACCAGTGGTTGAACTATCATATAATCGCAAGTTTTAGCTCTAACTACAACCACCTATTTCATATAAGCAACAATTGATATATTCAAAGATAATAAATAACACACTACATGAACTAGAATCATGAAACACAAAGAGGCAAATTATTTGTTCATGTAAAATCATTATGCTACTTCCTGTAAGTAAAATGAAAGAAAGAAGAAAAGAAGCAGGAAAGAGGGTGTGAAGTAATTTCCAACGACCGACTGTGATTACATTGTTAGCTTCTTTGCTAGTGGCATAAAAGTTGACAGGAAACGATAATCTTACAATTCAAGACCCTCTTCTCCACTACAATCTTCGAACCCTATTGTTCCCTTACTTAAAAGAAGCATTCCATTCCCTCTGCCACCTTTTCCACCGAACAATAACAACACCCTCTGGCCAAGATACAACAGTTCTAGCAACACCTCCCCTTCAAATCCATCATCACCGGCCTCTCAGGTAACTGTACTCGGCGCAACCTTGACCACCATATCCTCCCCATTAGCCTCATGTTGATCCCTTCCCTGTCATTTTTCCCGTTTCCAGCCCTAAAATGGATGTGCTTCCTGAAAGGGAACAACGAATTCATGGCTACAAATAACAAGGAAAACAAATTACCCGAGATCAAAAGTGTGTTCCTCAATTACGGATATAATGAAATCCTACAGCAAACAAATAGACAAGAGAAACAATATTTCACACTTGATGTATGGGTTCTTAAGAGAAGGGAAATAGTAATTTATTATTTACATATCCAGGATTTTTAATACTTATATACAACTTCTCAATTTCAAACCAGAAACAACATTAGGCCACTATATTTTCATAAAATCCTATAGCAAACAGATGGACAAGAGAGACAATATATCACACTTTATTGTATGGGTTCTTAAGAGAAGGAGGTGGCATCACTCGGCAGCGCAAAGCAACAACTGATTGCGAAACTATTACTAGAAGAGATCGAAATCAGCCCAGGGCTGAGAGCAATGATGAGGCTGGTACTTGGTTCCAAGACCTGCTAGGACAAGTTGAAAGCAAAGTAACATTCGAGCCTTTTGATTTTGACGCACTCATTGCTAAACTGTTGAAAAGATGAACCAAAGCTTAGAGAGAAAGTCAGGAATCAGGCTAGATGTTGAGGCTTTAGTTGCTTCTTCCTCCTTAGCCTTCTCCACGCCTCATACCAAAAAACCTTGTACTGCTCCTTAGCCTTCGCATTGATCCATGAGCCACTGCTCCTTAGCCTTCAATTTTATTTCACCCTCCGTAGCCTCCTTATTTGTATGAATCCACCTTAAACTCTCTCAACCAAAAACGCAAGAAGCGAGGTTCTATGTCTACTTCCACAGTCTCTTCCTTCTCGTCACTTGCTAATCCTTGAGTTTTCTATCTATTGACTTCCATAGTCTCTTCCTTCTCGTCACCTTCTTGAGCTCCTCCACAAACCTATCCACCACTATTTTAATCCTGAGCGACATCTCTCTTCAAATTGAAGAAATCAAACCCTCAATGTGTATGATGTGAATCTAAATCCATTGAAGAGGCAAATTGATTAATCGAAAAGTGAAAGCGTTGATTTGATTGGAAGGTTCAAAACGAGAGAGGTTGGCGGCTACGAGAGGAGAAGCGAGAGACTGAGAGAGAATGAGACGGGAGTAGGGTGAGGCAACATGAGAAATTAGGGTTGAAAGAGGGCAAACAGTAAAAAATTCAAAATGGGGTACACTTACTAAATTATAAAGTATAAAGGGCTAGTTACTAAATGTAAATCTCAAAATAGCCTATTTACCTAATTAACCCTAAAATGTTTCATATTAAATATTTTTCGTTTAACTAATGATTAACAATTTTTTAGTGATAAACTATTATACTGATGACAAAATCATATTAATACTAATCTATTTAGACATTTCTTAATAAAATGTTTCGTATTCAATATTTTTCGTTTAACTAGTGATTAACAATTTTTTAGTGATAAACTATTATGCTAATGACAAAATCATATTAATACTAATCTATTTAGACATTTCTAAAAAAATATATTTAGACTAACATTTTTTACCTATTCTAAAAAAATATTGGGAGAATTTGACATATTAGGCTTTTTTGAGTTTTTGTTTAAGAAAGTGTACCCCAAATTTTTTACCACTTTCATTTAATAGTAGGTAAAAATTATTAACCCTTCTATTAAGAAAGAAAGGAATAAATGATGTTTGTTATTTGTTATATAAGTATAAGTTTTAATTTTTAATCACTGAATTTTTTTTTTTTTTTTTTTTTTTTTTTTTTTTTTTTTTT
>BSUD01000003.1:14948702-14967316 GCA_033239045.1 Fagopyrum esculentum
AAAAAAAAAAAAAAAAAAAAAAAAAAAGCGGTCTTAATTATCAAATCCCAAAACTTATTTTTTAATATAGCAAATTTTCTGACAAAAGTATAAAAAGCGGTTTTAATCCATGTATTTTTATTTAGTATATTAAGAGTTTTTTTTATCTAGGTACCCTCAAGTTTAAACTTTTTTCTTCGTGTACATTTATTTTAAATTTTTTTAATATTTTTATAGTATAATTTGTTTTCTCTTTATATTTTTTAATATATTTTATTTAAAATTCAACTGTAAAACAAAAAAGTATTTAAAAAAATTTTAAAACTAATTCTGAATATAAAAAATTTACTTAATATTTATTATTCTGTTTTTAAATAAAAAATAAATTTAAAGTTTTTAAACTAATTAACTTTATAATAAAAAAGATCATCTTATTTTTATATTCTTTTTTGAAATTAAAAATAAACTAATTATAATCACATTACATTTAAACTAATTAACTTTATAAATACTAAGTAATAATAAAAATATTTTTATATATTTTTTATTTCAAAATTTAGAAAAGTAAATTTTGGCCTAAATTTGTTATTTAATTGAATAATAGTAATTTTTTTATATATATATATACGAATTAAAATAAAATATAAAACTAAAACTAATTCGAAATAAATAATTCAAAAATTATAAATATATTTTGTAAAATATAGAAACTAGACCTATTTTTTTAAAAATTTTTTATTTTATAATCCAAGAGGAAACTTTTAATGAAATATATTTAATATTTTATTTATTTATTAATATAATTATTTGATTGGAACTTTGTTACCTGAAGAAGGTGCTCCTCCAAAGTTCTGCCAATTTTATATCGTGGATACTAAAGATGAAGAACGAGACCGAATTCGTGCACTAAGGTATAATTTTAATTATTATTAAAATAAATATAAATTTTTTCCAATTTTTTTTACAAAGCTATAACGAGTTTGTCAACTGTTTATTCGTGTTTTTAGTAAGACGGGCAAAAGCATATTGGACCGATCTATGGTAGCTGATATAAAGAGTATGATTGATCAATTCAATCCACATGCAAAGGCATTCAGAGTTGCAAAGGATTAAATTATAGTGGGGAGATATAATATGCCAACATAAGTATTAAATTGGTTAGCACCAGAAACACTGATGCCACGAGATATAATATGCCAAATTCATCGGAAGTGGCTGCTATTATAGTCGGAGATGTTGCAAAAGTTAATAGAGATAGAGATATCTATGTGGAAAAACACGGAGGTCAGTTGCGACGTGTTACCGAAACTCTTCCTGCATTTCTTGCTCTCAAATATCCGTTGTTGTTTCCGTACGGCGAAGACGGATATAGGATTGATATTATGCTACGAGAGAGTGACAGGAGTAAATCAAGGAAGAGACTTAGGTTAATCTTGCGGGAGTTTATAGCATTTCGTCTTCAGGACAGGGAAGGTAAAGCAAAAACTCTAATGGTATCTAGGAGGTTGTTTCAACAGTTTGTGGTGGATGCACATACAATGATTGAATCTCAGAGACTGAACTACCTAAGATACAATCCGGAAAAATTGAGATCGGATTTGTATTGTAACTTGACATTTGTTGTTGGGAGTGGTACTACTACTGAAGCATCTTCTACAGGTAAACCGACCGTCTTGCCGTCATCGTATACAGGTAGTTCGAGGTACATGATGCAGAATTACCAGGATGCTATGACAATTTGCTAATCTATTGGTTATCCGGACTTAATTGTAAAATTCACATACAATTCTAAATGACCTGAGACTATTAGATATTGTCAGAAAAGAGGTCTTCAACCCGAGGATCGTCCGGATATTGTTAGCAGTGTATTTAAAATGAAGTTGGATCAAATGATTAAGGATATAAGGTTCAAGAATATTTTTTGGAAGGGTTTCAGCGGGTATTCCTTTAGACATATCTCTTTTATAAAATATTTTATCTATGTTTATTAACTTTATTATATTTTTTTTCTTCAGTTGTATACACCGTTGAGTTTCAAAAGCGGGGTCTTCCACATGCTCATATTCTTATCTTTCTTCATTTCGATAACAAGTGCTCTACAACTGAAGACATTGATCGTATTATATCTGCTGAGATTCCTGATCCGGTTGCTAACCCCGCTCTCTATCAAACCGTGAAGGATTGAATGATGCACGGACCTTGTGGAAACATGAATCCAAGGTGTATTTGTATGGTGGATAGAAAATGCACCAAGAACTACCCTAGAAAATTCGCGGATAGTACCACTATTGCTGATAACATGTATTATAGTCTATATTTTGGGGCTAGTTTAGACGTTTTATCTTCATAAATCTGCATGTAGGAATGTATGTTCTATGATTATATTGTTGTTTTGTCTACCTTTGCGGGAATCGAGGTCTATACCTAGTTTCGTTGTAATTGTAGGTAAAATGACACGTTTTGCATCAAAATGGAGCTAAGGAAGCTAAGGAGTCATTGGAGCTACATTCTGGAGCTTTAAGAAGATCTCAGGAAGTATGGAAATGATTAAGAAGATTGACTTTGGACCAGATTTGAGAGATTTCACATTCAGTTGAGATTCACCCCGGCCAGCTACAGTACCACCTCGACCGAGGTGATCTTGAGGAGCGTCCCGACCGAGGCGAACACCCTGTCGCCGGCAAGATCTTTATTTTTGGCTGAGATCTTTTATTTTTGGAAGGAGGATATCTTATATTTTTGGCTGGATTTCTAGAAGGAAGATATTATTTCTGGCTGATTTATTTTAAGAGATAGAGATATATTTTATAGGAAATTATCTTTTTAAGATATTTTTATCTTTGTAAGATAATTTTTCTATATAAAGGGTTGGATTTTCCACAAGTTGAACCATGCTTGGAGCATCCAACAATTGAGGGATTTTCTGGAGGTTTGAAGGAAGAGTTTAAAGAAGTATTGAAAGATTGAAGTTTAAGGAAGGAAGGAATCATAGTTGGAATTAGCTTTTGAAGGAGTTTGTAAGATCTTCTTAGATCTCTTTTGGTTTGTTGTCTTTGTTGATTTGTGACTGAGGAACGCTTGTTTGTTGATTGTTTGATTCGGTTATTGAGACCTTTTTCTTAAGGTTTTCTTGTTCGAATATTGATTCCTTTTCCATATATTTGATTATTGTTATCATGATGATTGTTGGCTAAGTTTCTTATGCGATTCTAGGGTGATTGGCTGAAAGTTGTGGGAAAGACGATGATAGAATGATCTTAATGCCAGCAGGACCCTGAAAGCTCGAGTCATTACCTTAACCCTAGAACACCTCGCTCAGTCATTGAACATCTCGGTCGGGATGAAATATAACTGAACGAGGTGATCCTTTCCTGAACCTTATCTGAGTTAAGAGTTTAAGTTTGCCAAATCCTATCCTTATTACACCTTTTCTGGTTCAATGCAAGCCTAGGATGAGACTTACCCGGTAATTCTTTTGCTTGTTTACCCAAGATCATGAGTGTAGGTAATAAAGGTTTATCCTTTATTGGGTTTGAGTGTGCCTTCATCCCATCTTTGTGAGTTAGCCTGAGACTTACCCGGTAAAGGTTGATTTTATTCCCTTGGGTGGTGTGTTGGTTTGAGATTATAGTTCCTTTCCTTAGTACCTTGAGACTTACCCGGTAATAGGAGTTTTGGTTTGGGATAGTGAGTAGTGAGACTTACCTGGTGATCTATACCCACCTTAGAAACACCTTCCCTTTGCAAACCTCATCTTTGTCCGCGTTATCCTTTGAGATCTTGAGTCGGAACCACAACTAGATGCTTTAATCCCTAGAATCCGCATTTCCCCTTACTTGACTTTTACATCATCTTTGATTGCTTTAATTGCTTTTATTTGCAACATTTGACTACTTGATTCTGTGCTTTGTTTCACCAAAGTCCTTGTGTTCGACCCCTAGAATTCTTGCTTTTATTACAATTGATCCGTACACTGCGGGTTCGCATATTGTTTAAGCATACTTCTTAGGTTATAAATTTTAAAGCTTGCACACACCTTTTGGAGCAAACAATTGCCGATGATGGTTATCCCGTCTATAGGAGGAGGGTTCTGTGAAGTACAATAACCAAAGGTGGGTTTGAGTTGGATAACAAGAACGTTGTTCTGTATAATCCCTTCCTTTTGCTCAGGTACAACGCGAACATAAATGTCGAATGGTGCAATCAAGTGCGTTCAATCAAGTATTTGTTCAAGTATGTAAACAAGGGTAGTGATCGTATCCTTGTCGCCATCTCAAACGAAGGTCAACTTGTTGAACATCATCAAGATTTCAGGATTTCCTAACCACGTTTTGAAGCTGAAGGTCGGGATTCCAATTATGTTAATGAGGAACATTGACCAGTCTGCCGGTTTGTGTAATGACACTAGGTTGATAGTGAGGAGGCTTGAAAAACATATCATCGAGGTAGAAATATTATCCGGTAAGTCAGTAACAATATTGGCAGAAAGTCTTCATTCCGCGGACGGTTCTTTCTCCTTCAAATTCAAAATTTTCATTTAAGTTTCAAAGGAGGCAGTTCCCTGTTATGGTGTGTTTTGCTATGACAATAAACAAAAGTCAAGGACAATCGCTTGCACACGTTGGATTATATTTGTCTAGACCGGTGTTTAGTCATGGACAATTTTATGTGGTTGTTTCAAGGGTTACAAGTAGGGACGGATTGAGGATTATGATATGTGACCATAACAAATTGGAGCAAACTACAAATAATGTGGTCTATAACGAAGTGTTTATAACTATTTTTACATATTAAATCGAATAATTTCAAATTATCTGTATATTGAATATAGTTATATATGCATAGCAAAAGTTAAAAAAATAGCATTAAATATTTGCGTTGATTATAGTTTTTTTTCAAAGCACGTGATTCAAGAATACTCACGGCCTATATCTGTTTATATCTGTTTGATCTGTTGCGGAATACTCATTGTATTATTATTATTATTATTATTATTATTATTATTATTATTATTATTATTATTATTATTATTATTATTATTATTATTATTATTATTATGTGATTTGTTTTGGATTTTTTATTTTTTGAGTTGATTTTCAATTTGTGGTTTGACTTGTAAAAACTATAACACTTATATACTGGACACTCCTGACTTGATATGCCTTCACATTAGTCATATTTATATGGTATATCCTCGTATTAGTCATATTTATATGACGAACTGAGTCAACAATTAAGTGAGTTTTTTATTTGCTATAATTACAAGTCGGCATTACATGAAAAGTCGTATCCATATATTATTAACAAATACAATACTCTTATATGGAACAAAGTCCACGTATACATATATTTTTTTTTTCAAAATCCGTGCAAGACACGGGTCTTGAACTAATTCTTCTACTATTTCTAAGAGTTTTCTACTTTTATATATATATATATATATATATATATATATATATATATATATATATATATATATGATATGATATATATGATATATGGTATGATATGTCTATTTTTTAGATCTTTTTTTCTAAAATCTATTTACAAATACAACAATAGTAGGCGAGGCCTTTTGAAGAATTGCTGTTAGTTGTAATAACCGGAAAATTTAATTTCCGTTTAAAACCCGTTCAAACCGGATTCCGATCCGCCAACTTTCATTCTTTTAAATAAAATAAAAGTATGTTAAATTATATCATTTATGTGACCTTGATTCACATAAAATGATAATTTATGTAACCGTAAATAATTCCGCACTTCTTAAAAACCGAAGAGCGGTTCCGTGTGATTAACGATTTTATTCTTTAGCTCATTTTTTTTACTAGATGAGCAGGCCCATCGGAGTAGGCCCACTAAGATTAGCCCACTGGCCCAAAAACCCTATCTTTACCCTAATCCTCTCTTAATTACAATTAACGCTAAATCTAATTAACCCTAACCTAATTACTCTCCCTCACGTCTAACCTAATTGCTCCTGCACGAGGTCATCTAGCCCATCTCTCCTCTCCACCGTACCCAGTCACGAATAGCAGCGCCAAGCGATGGCCTCTCAACAAGCTCGAACTACCGCCTGTCTCCTCCTCCCTCTTCTGCGCTCCGGCGTCAACACCGACGACCTTACCCTCGCGATCCTATCAACCACAACTCTCCCGTTTTGATCGAAGGCGGTCGATCACCTCTCCAGCCTTGCAGCAGTGGTTGACGCCGAAGGGGGCGGACACCATCTCCTTCATCGGCGACTGAGAGGACGCAAGTGAAAAGGGCTCTGCCTTGTACCGGAACGCACCAATCCAGTGTCTTTCCCCTCTCTCCCTCTAGCCCTGCACATCGTCGATCTAGACGACCCGCCCAGCCTCCTCTCGCAATCGACAGCGGCCTAGGAACCGGTACCGTCACCGACCGTAACCGCCGAGATCCATCGCTTACCAGCGAACGCGGCCGGACTCCTCTCGGTGGTTGCCTAGCCATCCAGACGAGCCTCCTTACCCTCTCCCGATCTGTGCGTGATCGTTGTTGCCAATCGACTCAATTATAACCGTAAGTCATCTCCACCTTGCAACTTCTATTGTTGATAGCCTGCGTTGTGTCCTAGTATGACTAAAGGGCTGTGCAGATTGCATCAAAGTTAGGAATAAGTTGCACCGCCTCCTTTAGTCGACTACAAGCTTGGGGTAAGTGGAGTCTTAGCCTTTCTTTTCCCATTGTGTATTCATGAGTTTATACCTTAAGTTAGCCAATGTTTTGGTGAGTTCCGAATCTGGGTTTATGGGCTGAGTTTTGATTCCAAGAACTGTGAGTAGTGAGGCTCGAACCTTAGATCTTTGACATACTTTTATGTTTCCAATTTCCAGCTTATGCAGTCACCTTCGAACCCAAGTTTAGATATTTTATATATAACATCCACCGTTGAATTTTTAATATGTTGTAGATTGAAATACATAGTTTACTGTGTTAAATTTTGAGAGAAAGTTAACGGTCGGATTGAGACTTACGAGGTCTTGAAGTAGAGCAGTTGGGCTGTTTTTGCAAAAGAGGAAGAAAAATGACTAAGTGTAGAAATGTTAATTTTACCCCAACTTAGAATTTCATGGGAGATTTTTGGTTAAGAACTTTTAGAGAGATCTTGACACATATATTTAGTAGGTATATCATAGAAGAATTAGGAAGTATATTCCGGAATTTTGATCTTCCATTAGAACCTTGGATCTTAATCCAAAGTCGGACCTTAACGACTTTTTATGAAAAACTAGATTTTTGTGTAACTCTTATAAATCCTCACTAAACCTTTGTATGAGAACTAGATTTAGGACATAGGTCCTAGAATAGAATTTTAGGACTAAATGATAGACTTCCCGGAGTTTCGGAATCAGGGACAAAGTGGTCGTTTTAACCTAATAAAACCTTTTTCATAAATTCCTTCCACGAGATTGTAAAACTTAGAAGTTTATAACTTTTAAGAGTTTGAGATGTAATTGTTGATCCACATGCCTTGTTTGACAGGCGATTGAGTTACTACGGTTGCAGACCGAGTTGAGACTTTTGAGAGTTGTGAATTGATTCAGGTAAGTTCTTGTGACTTACTTAGCTGGTTTCTAGATGTTAGTTGGATGACGATAGTGGTGTGTGTTGTGTGTTATAATAACAACTTGTTAGGACGACCGTTGTTATTATGTGTTAAGGCCCAAGTGTATGTATAACGGGCCGTGACATCACTGTCCATCTCTGCCAGGAGACTGGGAGGTTCTCTATACCCAGACCATACAGGTACACGGTGAGATGCATCGGATCCACTCCTGGTGGGTACACGGGGGCGGAGGCGAGGTTTGGGAATCCCTCGTGTCACAAAATAAGTATCATTAGAGTGAATGACTTAAATGAAGATAATAAATGGATTGTTTGAAAGCATGATGAGTGTTTATTATTTTATGTGTGTGTGTGTGCTATTATTATTCTCCTAAGTACGGTAGGCTGTTAGACTTTATTGGATTCATCCTTTTTCAAATACATTTTATGAATTTCGGTTTTTCTTATTTGTATCTTGTTGTAAGATCCTAGTAATATTGTTGTCAAATTTCAAACCGATGCATTGTTGTTGGTCACACCGTCCTCTTTGGTTCCTTCATCTATCGTTCTTCGCTCGATTCGTACGGTTACTATTTGCATTTACCGTATTTTGAAATTTTATGCAAGTTTTAAGTGTAGTAAAGAATGCTTTAGACAATACACTTTATTTGGAAATTGGTAAATTTGTAATTTAATTTATATTAAAATAATTTTGATAGTATTTATGTAACTTGAGTTCAATTCGTACTTCTTCGTCTACCACTCTCTGCCGGTCATTCGCATTTTGCAGAGAAGCATTTCCTCTAACATGGAGGAGGCAATCGTTTTCTACAGTGCTCCAGGAATGGGTCATATCGTCTCCATGACCGAGCTCGCCAACCTCATCCGCCGCCACCTTCTCCTTCACTACCCCAACCGCCGCGTCTCATTCACCGTCATCTACGGAAGCCGACCCTTCGAACCTCCGACCACCACCACCGCCATCTCCCAAATCATCAACTCCAATCCTTCCATCTCCTTCCTCCACCTCCCCCAACACCCTATAGACACTTTCCCAGCTCGCAGCCGCGTCGCCATGGCCTTCGAATCCATCCGTAAATCCGCCCCAGACTTCGCCGAATCCCTCCGCCGCATCTCCGATGCTGGAATTAAGATCCGATCTCTCGTCATCGACCTGTTCTGCGGCACGGCGCTTCCTATCGCTGCTGAGCAAGGAATTCCTGTTTACTATTTCTTCACCTCCGGATCTGCAGCCCTAGCCGCCTTCCTCCACACGCCAGCCATTCATCAGAGAGTCGGTGGTAGAATTTTCAAGGACTCGCCGGATTTGCTGATCGACATCCCTGGCCTGCCTTCGATTCCGGCCGACGAGATGCCAGAGCCGTTACTGGATGCAAAAGATCCGGCTTATCCGGAGATGGTGTGTTTCTGCGAATGCTTACAGAAATCAAAGGGAATTCTGGTGAACACGTTCGATGAGCTGGAGCCGGTAGTGACTAGGGAGGCGATCGACAGTGGTGCTTGCGTGCCGGATGGATCCACTCCCGCCGTGTATAATATTGGGCCATTGATAGAGGGCTCTAAAGACGGTGACACAAGGTATCTCAGTTTAGTTGAGAAAAATCAATCTCATCCTATGTTAATAATTGATTGAAACAGATCGATGGTCTTGCTTTTGTATGTTGTAGCCACGAGACCTTGTCATGGCTTAACACGAAGCCGAGTGGAAGCGTCGTGTTCCTGTGCTTCGGTAGCAGGGGACGATTCACAGTGGCTCAGACGAAGGCGATAGCTGAGGGGCTAGAGAGGAGCGGACAGAGATTCATATGGGTGGTAAGGAATCCTCCAGATGACAACTCGAGCGAAATTGATTTGGGAAAGCTGTTGCCAGAAGGCTTCCTCCAGAGGACAAAAAACATTGGCATTGTTGTCAAGGGATGGGCACCCCAAGTTGCGGTACTGGGTCATGACTCAGTGGGTGGGTTCGTGACTCATTGTGGGTGGAACTCGGTGCTGGAGGCTGTGGTGGCCGGAAAGCCAATGGTAGCTTGGCCGCTGTATGCTGAGCAGCATCTTAACAGAGCTGTATTGGTGAAAACCATGGGAATGGCAGTTCCCGTAAAGCAGAGGGAAGGAGACAGGTTTGTGTCCGGAGATGAGCTGGCCAGCCGACTCATCGAGCTGATGAACTCCGAGAAAGGGAAAGAAATGAAGGAGAAGAGCCGGCTGATGAGAGACAAGGCTTTGGCTGCTAGGAATGAAGGCGGGTCTTCCATGGCTGATCTCGAGAAGGTGGTGAATGAATGGATGGAATAGTGAAAATCTGGTTTGTTTGATTTGAATGAAGCTATTTTCTGTTTGGTATCTGTCATAAATGGGAATAGAAGAACTTAATTGCACTTAAAACTTGCATAAAATTTCCAAATAAAGCAACACTAGGTAGCCAAAAACATCATATTGATGATGAATGTAAGATTGTTCATAGAGCTGGACATTTATTGGTGACCCTAAGGGTGGATCATCCTCTACCCCATTTAGTAAAATAAACTATTATTTTAATGGTTGTTGGAATAATGGGAGACAAGACTATTAAGTAGGGATGTTATTTATCTTTTTATAAAAATTATAATACACGAAGCTCAATCCTTTTTAATACCCTACTAAAAAAAGTTATTTTAATAAATATATTTTAATAAATATTTTTTCTACTACGAGTACATCTTGGTATGATAAAAAAAACTTCTTAAAGAATAAAAATTATTTCATAATATCTTGGTGAAAAGTTTAATTATAAATATTAATTTTAAAAATACAAGTGAAATAAATATTTTTTTGGTTGAATTATATTTATTAAAATAACTTTTTTTAGTAGGGAATTAAAAAGGATTGAACTTCATGTATTATAATTTTTATAAAAAGATAAATAATTTTTGCATACCAAAAATTTTTTTCATACCAGAAAAATTTTCATACCAGAAGTTCATACCATAATTTTTGCATGCCAGAATTTTTTTGTCCTTTTTATTATATAATTTTTTGGTATGAGTTTCTGGTATGAAATTTATACGAGAAACTCATACCATAATTTTTTTTGTTTTCTTTTTATCCTTTTTTATTTTTTATAATTTACATACCGAAAATTACATACACATAAACAACAAAATCACAATCCCTTGAGTGATCAATACTTGACTGCAACAAAAGCTCCTAGATCCATTCCAAATAGTTCAGCTATTGGCACAATTCAATCAGGTCGGCTGATAGTATAGTAAGTTATGAAAGAACTTATATTGATAAGAAATGCTCATTTTAAACCAATTTTAGTCTTAATTCAAACATACTAGTGACAAAAATAAGGATACAAAGTTCCTTCAGTGTCTATGTAAGCAACCTTCTCATTTCCTACTCTCATGTTGGTGGGAAGCTGCAATTGGAAGAATAAGAAATCAAAGAAACAGGTTGATGTTTAAGCATTAATATCACATGGAAAGGAAAATAAAGTATGTGTTCGACTGTCTCACCTATGGGGCTGGAAGAATACGAGCTTCAACCGAAGCATTCTTTCACTAATTTTCATGCCTAACTCTTTTGCATAAGGGTCTTGATCGTAAAGATTTTGCTGAACAGTGTGCATTTGTAACATGAAATCAAACACTATATTACTTTATGGTATAAAATAAAAGCTACTCAATGAAAAATATAATTGAAGTAAACATGAAATCAAACACTATATTAATATATTGCATGATCAGATTGTGAGGTGACTTTCAACAGAGCAGTAATCTGTTTCTCATTCAACCTTTTCGTATATCTTTGACCCTCCAAGCAGCTTAGTAAACAGTTTGGATAGTACCAGAAATCTTAGTTTCATCACCTCACCTATTGTATTCTCTATCTTTAGTATAACTTTCAACAAGACTATAAATAAACTAAACATCTACTTTGAGCATAAATCTTAATTTTACCATCTCACCTATTTATTAACAACACAACTTTCTAATATTGTCACAAAACCTTATAACTAAACGCTCTTTTATGCTTCTATTTTCTCATATAATAGCTGACTTAGTGAACTCAGTTGGCCCTATCGCACATAATTATCTTGCAAGAACGTTATTATATACGCAACTCTGTGCATTTGTTACCTGTGTAGAAACACAAAGAGTATTATGCACTAGTTGTGTCTTCCTGGAACTGAGATACTCACGACCAAAACACCAGGGTAGAATGTTCACATGGGAATCCGGAGGGAAGACGCCTCATTATTAGGGTAGAATAGCAAATCGGAAGGAAGATCATGAGAATCCGGAGGTAGCGCCATGGAGAAGCAAGACGTCTCGTACCAGATCCAGATCTAGAGATCGAAGGAAGAGGCGCGTAGATCTAGGTCTGGATCTACATCGTTCTATTCTGGATACGCTCGTCTTCAAGAAGCCGGGTGAGCGTTGGAAGTTCGCGAGTTTCGACGGGGTCGAAGCTGTTCTGATCAAACGCATGGCTCGAGCCGGGGTCGAAGTTGCTCCGGCGGCCGATAAATGGGCTGAGACGGTGGAAATCGGATATGAAGAGCTTGAAGACTCCATTGTTGGAGGTTAAAGATGATGGGTCTTTGAGCTTGAAGACTCCATTGTTCGAGGTTAAAGTTTTGGAGGAAGAGGGAGAGGGAGAGTAAAGACTTGCGTAGAATGTTTAAAAGAGAAGAGAGGAAACGGTTCTGTTGGGATTATCTGTAAAAATAGAAGGGTATATTAACTTAATTAAAAAACTAAAAATTCTACTTACTAAATAAAAACCTCAAAAGAGCCCACTAACCAAATTAGTCCATAAACTTTTACAATTATATATATAATTTATTACATTAGTTATTGATTTAATTATACCTATTTCCCTTTAAAAAAGAATTCTTTTTTTATATCTATATAAACCTTATAATTTTCTATTTTAATTTTTATGATTAGATTTATATAATTAATTAAATTATAATCTAAGATAATTTAGCCAACCTACAAATATTTTGAAATATAATTCTAGATCCGTCCAATACACCACCGTTCATTCAACTTGTAGGGGCAATGATAAGTTTACTCATCTATAACTTCGACACTATTTTGGGGCTCAGAGTTGTTATAGTTCTCGGTGTTGTGTGAAAACTTGTTTTGAAAAAAATTCCGAAAAAATATATTTAGTTTTTCATTTTACAGTTTTTCGGAATTTTATTTTCAGAACAAAAAATATTTTAAAAAAAGAAAAATAAATCCAGAAATATCCAGTTTTGGGGAAAAAAACTAAAATTGATTTTTTTTTTTTTTTTAATTTATTAACATCACAATCAATCGACTAAAATCTGTAACATATCATAAAAATAATATTTAATAATTTAATTGTGATGTGACAACCATATATTGGTTATTAGGTATAGTTTGTAATTTTGTATACCAGTCAAGTCGAAGAATAATTTGCTCTATGGGCCTGGGCCTAATCGAATATGGGCCAACGAAGATTTTTTTAACAGACATCACAATTAAATTATGGAAAAATAATCCAAAATAATACCAACTATCAACATTGAACCGAAAATAATACGAACTTTGAAAATTAGGAGCGATACAAACTATCAATATATTTACCAAAAATAATACGCCACACTTTTCCGGCAAAAACCCTAGCTCCGGCGATGACGTGGCAGCCGGAATGTTACATGTCATCAAGTAAATGGGTTAAATGTGTGATGTGGATTTATTTAAAAAAAACAATTTAATAATATTTATTATATTAAAAAATAAAAATTATTATTTTAAAAATTTAAAAAATATTTTTTTTAAAAAAAAAATTTACAAATATAAATATTTTTAAAAAAAATATTTTTTTAAAAAAAAGTTTGAAAATTTTTTAAATAGATTTGTAAAAAAATGTAACAATATTTATTTTTCCAAAAAATATAAAAATATAATTTTTTTTAATGAAATTTATTTTCGGAATTTTGTATAAAATGAAAATTTTAATCCTAAAAAAATAATTTGTAAAAAAAATATTCGAATTTAATTTTTTTTAATTTTGTAACCTAATTCCTAAATAATTTTTTTCCCAATTTTTTTGTTAAATTATTTTTTCCTAAAAAATATATTCGAATTTTTTTTAACATTTCATAAAAAAAAAAATATTTTTACACGTTTTTACTAACCTATTTAAAAAAAAATGTTCAAACTTTATTAATTTTTTTTACAAAAAATATTTTTTTTTAAAAAAATTTGTACAAATGTTTTTAAAAAATTATTATTAAAAATTTTAAAATTATTAAAATTTTTATTTTTTAATATTTTAAATATTATTATATTGATTTTTTGAAAAATAAAATCCACATCACACATTTAATCCATTTATTTGATGACATGTAACATTCCGGGTGCCACGTCATCGCCGGAGCTAGAGTTTTTGCCGAAAAAGTATGGCGTATTATTATTGGTAAATACATTGATAGTTTGTATCGTTCCTAGTAATTTTTGAAGTTCGTATTATTTTCGGTTCAATGTTGATAGTTGGTATTATTTTGGTTTATTTTTCCTTAAATTATTAAACAGACATCGCTTTGTGCCCCGCTACGTATCTTCGACTTCGCCCGAGCCTCCTTATCTTTTGAACAGACATCGCTCGTCTCACTTATATATTTTACGTAAATTCAAATCATAATTCAACTTCTCAATCCAAAAACCTCGTAAAATATGTCAACATTTTTTTAAAAGATCGAAGTTGAATCCAATGGTGAAAGCGTTAATCTTCCGTTCGATGAAAATAATTATGGCGATCCAAATGAGCTTCTTACACATATGGAAGTCAATATATTATTTCATTTAACGTGATTGTTATTTCCCTTTGTTTTTTATGTCATTTTATATCCTAGTTTTAAGCATGATAGATTTGAGAACAAATATCGTATAATTTATACCTCTATTTCGTTGTTGTTAGTGTTAGACATGTTAGAACATAAAATGTTAGCTTTAGGCGTGGTAGAATATAGAATATAGAGCCGAAATTTTAAAATTAATTTATTGATAGTTCACCTCATAAAATATTATTTTTAGACATGATAGAATACAGTTACCATATCGTATAATTTCATTGTTGTTCTTGTGATTGGTTGCGATTCACTTCAAATTTAAACAGGTTGCAATATATTCTCAGTTGCCTGCCTCCCACCCAGTACGGCCAACGAAGATTCGTTTATTACGGTGAAGAGCCGATCTCCTTTGGTGCGTTTATGAACTAAACTAGTGTTCTTGTAGTCTTAGTTACGTGTTGGGGGTTAAACAGGTTGGTTTTGACTCATATTTTGGAGCTTATAATCATTTGTTGTTGTTTGTAATGTCGAAGAGTTGATCTCCTCTGTTGCCGACAGGAAAATTTGTTTTAGATTTCATTTTCGATGTGTTTGTTCTGTCGACACTAAAATTGTTCTATCCATAGTGAAATTGTTTATTCGAAGACGATGAAATTGTTTTAGACTTGTTCTGTCGAGAGAAATTGATTTATAGGTACTTGGTCTTGTTCAAGATGAATAATTAGGATATAGAGGTGACGTTAACGAAAATAGTGAAATTGTTTTATAATTGATTTTTGAATATTGTAGTTCCTGGGAGAAAGCTTTTGTCGAGCGAGATTTTCTGGCATAAATCGTAACCAAGACATGAATCAACTCGAATATTGTAAATCCACAACGATCAGATGCAAACACTAGCGGAAACGCTGATTATCGTCACTCTAGGTGTGTTTTTCTCCTTTTTTTCCCCCCGTTTTGTAATTGATACTTAGTAAATTAGAAATCAATTAGATTAAGAAGAAACGAATTTGAAAGTTGCGGAATTTAACGTTAAATAGATTAGGTTTTTTTTGTTTTTTCGGAATTGGGACTGTCATTGTAGATGTTGTGGAAGCTCTTTATCTAACTTTAAAACATTCAAACAAAGTTAGAAAAATAAAATTCGAATATTTATAACTTTTAAAAAATTCAAATAAAGTTAGAAAGTATAAAAAGCGCATATTTTTACTTTAAAAAGTTCAAATAAAGTTATAGGAATTTTTTTTTAATATCGTTTAATTGTCCATATAAATAACAAAAAAATGGCATATTTATTCCTCAAAAAAAATTGTAAGAAATTGAAAAATAAAATTCTCATATTTGTAACTTTAAAAAACTAATCACATATTTGTATATTTAAAAAAAATTGCATGTTTCTAACTTAAAAACTACAAATAAAGTTAGATAAAATTAAAATTCGCATATTCTAAGTTTTAAAAAATTGAAAAAAGTTTTAAAAAATAAAAATTGTATATGTATAACATTAAAAAGATTCAAATAAAGTAAGAAAAAAAATTAACATTGTTTAATTGTTCATATAAATAATAAAAAATTGAAAAAAATAATAAATATATAAAAATCGCATATTTATAACTTTAAAAGATAATCGCATATTTTAAACATTCAAATAAAGTCAGAAATTTTTTTAAACACCGTTTAGTTTTTCATATAAATAATAAAAATTGCATATTTGTAAGTGAAAAAATTGAAATAAATTTTGAATTTAAAAATTGAAATAAATAGAAGACAGAAGATGAGACTTGTAACGGCATTCTCCCGTCGAGCATGGAGATGTGGAGTGGTATATATTGAGGAGCATAAGCCTATCGAGGAGCAAACACCTTCTACTGATGTTGATGTACGGAGCAAACAACTTATCCTATTGACACAAATGTACCTATCGAGGAACATGTGTCTCCTATTTGCGTTGAGGTAGATGTCGAGGCCGCAACATCATCACAATCACACTATTTTTCCGAGTATCATACGGAAGGGTCGGATGATGATGGACATCTAGACGACATTGGACATGATGAGCAAGTAGTTGGTGAGAATGTCCAAATACTTGAGGAGCATATACATCCGGATGAGTAGTTACCGCAGGAGGAGGGTCAGCTACCGGATGAGGAGGATCAACTACTGGAGGAGCATATACATCCGGAGTTGTTGACAAGTTACGTTACTCATATAGCTAGAGCGGTATGGGATGACGAGGCATAATTTTCTTGTTTTAACAAAATTGTGGTATAAAAATACTCCAAACAATTTTTTTTTATTAATTTTCTCGACAATACTTTTGTCACCTCAAATTCAAACTCACACATACACTTCTTCGAGTTTTTTTTTACGGCTAGTTATTGACACGTGATCGGGACCAACATCTTTCTCCTTTCTAGGTGCTCCGTGTCTATCGTATGCCAAATGAAAGATACGGAACCTCCGTCTATCTAACCATGATTTGTTTATGACCAACACTATATTCATCGAGTACCCCACAAATCGAGTTCAACCCACTAAATTATCTCTATCCAAAAAATATCCATGAAGGTCAAACTTGAACGAAAAATCGGTACTGATAATATTCTATAAGATCCCATTGTAAACAAAATAAAATATTAATTTTAAATTATGGTTCTCTATTCTAACATGTCTAAAACTAATAAAAACGAAATAAACTATCAATTCTAAAATTCCGTCTAACATGTCTAAAACTAATAAAAAAAACAAAATAAAACATTAATTCTAAAACTCCGGGTTATTATTCAAACATGTCTAAAACTAGTAAAAACGAAATAAAGGATTAATTATACGATTTTGGTTCTCAATTCTATCATGCCTAAAGCTAGGGAATAAAATGACAAAAAGAAGGGAAGTAACAACCCCGTTAAATGAATTAGTATACTTACTTCCATATGTGCAAGAAGATCATTTGAATCGCTATACTTTTTTTTTTCATCGAATGGAAGATTAACGCTTTCACCATCGGATTCAACTTCAATCTCTTCGAAAAATGTTGACATATTTTACAGGGTTTTTTGGATTGAGATGTGAATTGTAATTTGAATTTTACGTAAAATATATAGTGAGGCAGTGGGTTAGGGTAAGCGAGATGCTCGGCCCGTTCAAAAGACTAGTCCCGCACGCAATAAAAAAATTGACAACGGGGCGCAATTACAACGTGCCTTCGCGACAGTCACTATGCCCCTAGAGACGCAACCATTGTGCGCCCTGGAGGCGCATTTGGACTGCGTCCGGTAGACACAAACACGTTTTGCGTCCGTATTATCTCCTGTGTATGACCGAATAACAACCCGTTAATTTATAGTTAGAAATATTAAAAATTTTCTTATTAAACTCAACCCTGCACAAAAATAGTATTAGACCTACTTATTACTAAAATTCTCCTATTCATATTCTAATAACATATTGGCTCAAAATCAATGTATAAAATAAAGCCAAAATATCTGTTGTAGACTAGTAGTCCCAATGAGTCATCAAATGATATGCATGATCATCACATTGTAGAAGTATCTTGTTATATTAAATTATCAATTTTATTGAATCTTAATGTGAGCATGGCCCAAGTACATGGTAACATGGTGGCTCTTTTAATATAAAAACAATAATAACAAAAATAATAATAATAAGTGGGGGAAATGTCAGAAAAGAAAGAGAATAAGTGGCATTAAATAGAGTGTCCAGTCCATCATCTAATCTAATATTGGATAGTAAATGAGGTGCTACTTGGTAGCAATGGGAGTAGTTATATGTTGTTGTTGTTGCTGCTAATTTATGATACTACTTGATGTTGATATATTTCCCAAGGTTAGACAACCTATACTCATATAATATTTTATTATATTATATAGTTTTCATTCATATCTATGCCTTCACTTCCACCATCACATATTCACTCATTGGTTCCACAACTACCATTACTTTTGGCAAGAAAATTGGGACATGCATTTATTGCTTAAATAAGTTTAACTTTAGGGTCTATACTTTCAAATAAATTGGATAAACCATATATTTCTCACTAAATTTGTCATCTTAACTACTTTTTTTTTTTTTTAATCAAGTTCACATGATTTATACAAATCATATTTAGTTTAGTTGCTTAGCTTTAAACACTCACATTCTTACCTTAAATATTCACATTTTTTAATTTATGGGATTGAAATCCAACTCTAACAATCAAATTTATTGACTTTCGAAT
>BSUD01000003.1:14967370-15084455 GCA_033239045.1 Fagopyrum esculentum
AAAATGTTGAAAAACAATAATCTAATATATATATATATATATATATATCGAAATTAGAAGATAAATTTCTCAGATGCTTTAAGAATTGAGTATTTAGGTCAAATTTGCATATTTTAATAAATGTCCTTTTTTTTTAAATTATTTAAATCTTAATTCCTATATTTTTAACAAATTACATTGAATCTATATAAATTTCACGTGAGTTGTTAAACATATTTTCATGAATTTTGCTATCACACATCAATTAAGTATAACAAAAAGAGAACGGTCGATGATAAAACTAATCATACATTTTTTTTACTTTTGACTAAAATCAAGTATAATATTTATTCATATCGAGTTAATATCGGGTTTATATGTCACCTACCTACTTGTATGTGGGTTATCTGCCTAAAAGCGGACTAAAAACATAAAAGTTTATAATAGATGCATTATTTAATATTTATTATATCAATTTGTGTTATTTAGTCATGAACATTTGAATTTGAAAATTTAAATTAATAATTCATGATATATAATATAATAAATAAATTAAACACATTATTATCAATATACTTAGAAATCATAAAGATTTTTTAAGTATACATATCTTACAAATACTCGTGTACGACACGAGTCCTAAACTAGTTAACCATTTTTGACGATCTCTCACCTATATATAAATTTAGATTAATTTTAAAGGCCTAAAGTAAAAAATTAGGTAATAATTTTCATTTATAATAAAAAATAATTCAGTCATGGTCTTACTTTAGTTTTAGTTTAGTTTATTGTATTCACGAGTAAATTTTTTACTTGAAATTATAAATATTATCCTCCTTCAATAAATTATATTGCAAAAAAATTATCAAAAATGTAAGAAATTATTTTTTATGAGAGGAGCATTTTACCTATTTTTTGAACTATCATTAAATTAATTAATTAGGCAATGAATTTTACTAGGAATTCCGGAAATCATTCCTAAAATAATGTTGATGATCAGGTAAAGTAAATAACGAATCTAAATTATCGGTAAGTAAATCTCGATGATTTTGCCGTCCAGGGCCCCACGCACAAGCCCGAGATATTCACGATTCATTGGGTCTAATTAGGTTTTGAATGGAGGTGGGGCCCACGAGGTGGCAGTCGACGGGCCCACCGGGTACCACAGCCTGCTCCGCCGTGGGATCCACTTGCCACCCCTCCTTCCACCTCAGGAGGGGGTTGTTTCCTACCTCTCTTCTCAATTTCACTACTCAGTTATTATCTAGAAATTATATTAATATATTATAAATAATTATGTTATGTAATTATTAAAAATAAAAAAATATTGTATTTGACCATGTTTAAATTAGCGATGATAAATTTGACTATAATTTAAGTTATGTTTCCATGTGATTGGGAAAATGAGATTTTTTTTCTCAGGAGATAAATATAAAAAGAAAAAAAGAAAAAAGGGTGGGTACCACAGAAACACTCTTCACCCGGCTAGAGAAGAATAATGAATTCCGAAAAAAGCTCCTCAAATCCCTATCAAATTCCCTTCTACTGCTCTAATGGGCGTTCTCAAATGGCCCCCACCCTCTTCCCCTGTTGAAGTGCAATTTGTTGGGTTTTGGTGACTTTATTCCATGCCGTCACCTTCTTCGCTCCAATCGCCAGGATCAAAACTGGCTTAGACTTGTGCCAAGAGAGATCGCCCCTTTTCGTTTTCTCTCTCTTTTTCTTTGCTTAACATCTCGCTGCAGATTGTTTGATTGGCTGTTCAACAACTTCACCACCCGCATCTAGAGGTAGAGAATCCCTTCAAATGAGAGATTTAGGTTTCGCCTCTTTCTATATACCTTCTTCCTCTTATCGCTTTGAATGCCCTTTAATCAATTCTCCTCCCTCCATTCCTGGTTTCGTTTAAGATCAGGTTAGTGTTTGTGTACAATTTCTCTTTGGTTTTCCTCTTCTTATTTGGGTTTTTTGTCTTCATGGTGATTCAAAATAGGTCCCCCATCCCTATCTCTTTCTTTCCATCTCTATCTGTCTTTTTCCTTGTGTGTTTGTATCTGTGAAAATGAATTCTGGACACTTTTGTTTGCATGTGGATTGATGGTTGCCTATTCATGTGAAATTCTTCAGATGTGGCTTAATTTTTCGTTATGATTTTGTTTGATTTTTTTACTTTTTCAACATAGGTTCCTCCTGTTAGCAATTGTTTTGGGAAGATGACATCTTGTACGAAGGAGAAACATAACTATATACTGTATATCAGGATTTTTTTTTGTTCAGTTTCGTTGTTTTGGGAGAGTTATAATGTGGGTTTGCTTTAAATTCATGCTAATATGGAATCTTAGGAGTTCTACTTTTGACTTGTTGCATCTGAACCCTGTTGTTGAGTGGTGCAGCATTGAATTAATGGTCAACATATTGCCATCTTGATTCGTATTCTGCTTTTATGATCCTGGTCATTTTTAGTATCATTTTCCAAAATGACCCAATTTCCAATTAAGTCATCCTGATTATTAAAAATATTGGCTCTGTGTTGTTTTTTTCCTTCAGATTGGAAGATCAATCCTTGAGGTTCTAAAGATTGCACTAGGTTTGGAAGCAACTTCATTGTTAGATAGTGTTACTTAATGACATTCTTCGGTTCAGCATTTGAATCCTCGTCTGGTTAGGCTGTGATCCGTGTCATTTCAGTTCTCTGTTAGTCTATTGGTACTTTCTTGTAAGGTGCTTAGTGGTAATTGTGTTATCTGAACATAAGTTTTACAGCCATGGGAAGAAAGGGCGGTTCGGATAATAATGTTTCCTATGGCGGTTCTACTACTAGCAAAGATAAAATAAAGCTACAAAGCTGTGTTCTCTCATCTGCTACACATTCAACAATTGATGCCGGAGCAAGCGTAACTAAAAGTCTTTCTGAGGGAACTATTACAAGACATCAGAGGGATGCTGAGGCCTCAACCATTTCCTCTGACGGGATTCCATGGACACGCCAGTGTTCCCTTAGGAGAGTTGTTAGTTTAGAGCCTGTTCTACCAGGTGCCAAAGAGGAGATCATAAATACTGTTGTTGGGGAAGTAGAGAAAAACGAACCAGTGGATGATATGCAGAGCAATCTCAAGTTGACATCTAAAGCTCTATGTGTTGACAAGCATCTTCTAAGCGAGTCCTCTTCATCTAACTCCTCACATGTAATTGCTCCTAAGAGTCAGTTGGAGCTGTCTGCGGAAACCAAGAAGGTTGAGTTGTCGAAAGGAGCAGTGAAGCAGTTGAAATCATGTGATGAACAAGCTAGTTCGGAAACGTCTCAGTTGAGTGAGCTGCTTTGCTCAGAGAAGCTGAAACCGAGTGGTCCAGAAACATGGGATGAGTCCAAAAAAGCCACCCGTGAAGAGCAGCCATTGTCAAAATTAGGTGTTACCAGTGACCAGGGTCCAAAGGTTTGTGGGTTTGACCTAAATGAAGACTTGGAAGTAAATGAAGCGGGAAATGCAGACAATACTATTGATGAATTAGTTTCTTGCAATTATGAACCGAGTGTATCAGATCCGATAGTTGTGGTAGCTAAAGTTGGGGTTCCAAATGGCTTACCCACTGTCCCTTTGCGGTTTGATGGGGAGCTAGGTTGGAGGACATCTGTGGGAGCAAGTGCCTTTCGCCCGACTTCTACTTCCAAGAACTGTCCTAAAGGCTTTGACCTCAATTTTGCTCCTCCATCAGAGCCTGGTCATACTGTCGGGTCTTCTATGGAAATCAGTTTAAAAGACACGGAAAGCGTCACATCCCTCAATTTTAACTCTGAAGGTACTAATAGGTATATTGCTAGGCCGAATTCGCAAATCCTGAGTTTTGATTTAAATGATAACTTGTTGACCGATAAGGATACAAGCAGTGGCCTTCACCATCCAGCAGGTCTAAGTAGCCAGCCAAAGAGAAATTATCCACCCGTTGATTCAATGAACGGGAGTGCAAGGCAGGGCAATGTGAGTGGTATTAGGCCTGCATATTGGGTTGATTTGAGTTCAATGCCCGGCTTTACACATGTTCAAGGGCAACCATTTCTTGTAGCAGCCCCAAGTTTATATCCCTCAGTTGAACACAAACAGACCCTTTCGCCTTTACAGCCGAACATTGCCTTTACTCCAGGACCACCACCTTCTGGTTATTACATAGGAACATCTAATGGCTTGTCCTCTTCTATTTATTCTCCGAATATTTTTCCTCATGCTGGCAGTCAACATGGAACAGGTCCCACTCTCCCTCAGATTTCTGGTCCACTGCTTGCCACCTACCCTGGAAGCCTACACCTCATGGAGGCCGCCACACAAGGGTTCAACCCCGGGGCCTATACAACCATGAGACCGAACTTCTTTCTGAATGGCGGGATGGGTCCCTCGGAAAATACGCTAGCTGATGAAAGAATGAGATTGCCACAGACAGTTGCTTTGCCTGCTTTAGCAGATAAAAGAAAGGAACCCGAGGGGAGCTGGAGTTCGTACCAGCATAACCACAGAAGGATGACTACATGGAAGTAGGACAATGCACATAAGTCTGCTGTTGAAGCACTTAACATGGTTATTTAGTTCAGATAGGTAGTCAGAGGACCCGATTCAAGGCTCGGTGCTGTTTATCATCTTCGTCGTTTTCCACAAGAAGGTGTGTCGTTGCAGGTATGGCGGACCTTTAAGGAAGAAGTATGCTGTTACTGATGTGCAGTATGCACTTAGCAGTTAGTATAGCATTTTTAAGGTAAGGTGTATATTGAACTGATGATGGGTTAGTTTAAAACAAGTCTTGCTAAATTATTTTGGATGAGTAGATTTGCTTCAGATGTTTATTGGGAAATTTCTGTTGAATGGTAAAACTCATAATCTTCTATGATCCCTTTCTATTTGCATGTATATTATGGGTCCGAAGTACATTATAAGATTCACTTCCAAAAATAGCTGCCCTAATGAAGGGCTTTTTAGGCCCCTTTTTTCACCACCTTTTTTCTCACTTCAAAACATACATCTGAATGGCAAAAACAAACGATGCCTATTGAAGTTTCAACATTTCTCTTTGTGTTCCTCGTCCTATGTCTATATCTACATCCTGAAGGTTTATATATGTTAAGGATTTAGAGTTAGACAAATATATTATGTCATTTAGCTTTTCTTTTTATTTATTAATGGGATTTATCCATGTATTGATTGGAAAAAATTCCTCAATCGGAATTCTCAACCTATGTCATAAGACATAGGTTAGGAAAAACGATATTTATTTCGTGTGTTATTAACAAATAACAATTGTCATGAATACAAAACAGAAGGGTTTTAAACCAACTTCTAATTTTGGAGATACTTGGTTTATTTTAGAAAAAAGTTATAAACACGTCCCCTTTTCATGGAATTTTAAATAAAAAAAAAGGGCCCGGTTCTTGGTTCCGGTGCCAGTTGAGTCGAACCCGAAATTCTCGCTTTTGCTATTGGAGGTCTCTTCTAACCTACTATGAAGCCTGTGTTTCACACGGAATTTAAAGAAAACGTTGTACAACGACACTATACTTTCTCTTTTACAAGTGACTCTCTTTTACAAGTGACTCCGCTACTCAATTCAATTGGAGAGTAAATTTTCAGAATCACAACGGCAGATCCAGAAGCAAAATCTTCAAAACTGTAGTTCAATATTGTTGATTTAGAGGATAATTAATCCCTTATAAAGCACATGATTCAAAGTATGTTAGAAGAGATCTACAATAGTAAAGACAAGGGTTTTGGTATTTCGATTCAACCGGGCGCCTAAACGAACGCGCCAGCTCTTGACGTCATCGGATTGCAAATTTATTTACGTTAGTAAATCAAACACCGTCACCGTCTATACAACATGCCCCCTTGTTTTATTATGACCTTTGAAGGTCAACTGGAAAGTTCAAAAATTATAGGTAAGCACTCAATCTCTTCATCCACCAAAACATTTGGCAATAACAAAAAGGGCAATACGTACCAGTAACAATAAAAGCAACACGCATAAACAAAATTGAAGTTCCTTCACGAATTCAAGAAGATAATATACTATATAGTATTTACCTTGAATGAATAAGAATTTGATGGATTTTTTAAATTATTGCCGTGGCAAGATGTTAACTCTTCTCAGCTTTTGGGCATCCTCTCTTCTCCAATGAGCCATCTTGTTAACTGGGAAGGATCTCTGGCAAAGGATTTACACGTAGGGAAGATTCCGAGATCGGCTCCTATTTGATCATACTCCTTCAACACAGCTTCCATTTCTGCTTCAACTTTTGGGTCGTCCATGAATTCTACCTTTCCTGTTCTAAGGACATTCTCATAGTACTGCTCACACTCTGCATCATTTTCGAATAGCTCCATTAATGGCCCCTCGCAAAGCTCTGCGTAATGTTTGTAGATCTCACTATTTTCATCTAGATCGCCGAGCAAAGTCCCACCATACCACCCATTGTCTTCATTCGTTGATGTCATAGAAAGATAACTGCAAGGAAATTAAGAAGTATATCAGATTAAATGGGAATCTGATAATTCGAAATGTGTGTAGAATTCATCAGTCAAGCTTTTCCTCCATAAGCATACCTCTGGTAGTTATCCTCTTCAACGATATCATCATATGTAGAAAGCCAGGTTAGGTCAAGTGAATTATCTTCCGTTTCTTCTTGCGAGATGCCATTGAGATTTGCACATGAAGCCATTTTAAGGGCTGTAGCATTTTCTTCATACTTTCTCTGGCCAAAGAGCCAATTTGGACTCTTAAGTTGTACCTCTCTGCAAAAAAAAGTTACATATTGTGTATAAAATCTTTTTATTTGTAGAGAATCCGTATTTTCTTGTCAGGATGGAGAAACTTACACAGCATCAGGGGCCACTCCAGAACTCCCAGCACCACCGCCAGACTTATGATCTGATTCACTGCATAAGCGAACATTCTTTATTGCGCTGCAAGTCCTTTCTATCAGCTTATCAAATGATGTTAACTTGATCCTTGAGAAGTCTTCTTTGCATGCAGGAATGGGTTCAAAAGTACTGCTTACTTCTGTAGGTATAGTATCTTCTGATGAACTACAACCACCAGAGTTGGAAAATAAAATTTGTTATGCCACACATTAGGTTCAAATTTTTTGTCAATTTTGAAAAGAAGAGCTTTGCTTCACCTCTGAGCTGGGAGCAACTCGTCTCCAACTCCAGACACATGAAGATAATAGTCAGAATCAAGCTCCCAAAGTGCAGGTTTCCCTTCCTGTGGCTTGAAGTAACCCAAGAATCTGGAGAATCCATCATAAGTCATCAAATTTGGAATATCTAAGAGAAGCCTCGCCAAATGTAAGGGAGTCCATCAAGTGGTGATATTAACTAAGGCCCTTAGGATGGTCGATAAATTAGGGTTGTATATGCCTTTGTCAAAAGTGATGTTCATGGAATCTTTCAATGAGAAGAATATTAAATTTATCATGTTACCTCTTTTATTGAGATACAACTTTTGTAGAAATAACCATTGGTTAATAAAGTACTAACCCTCTAAAAAGACCCCAAGACCACATAAGATTGTAAGCACTCTCAGCTAAAATACATCTCCATTAGAAGTCTATATAGTTGGTTAGAAGTAAACTAAAGAAGTTGTAACATTGCTTACAAATTTATTGCATCTTGTTTTTCCCCGTCAGTGTATGCATTGCTGTAATATCGCTTGATAGACTTGAAAAGTTCTCGGGACTGAGTAGTGGCTTTCCACTTCCCCTGCTTATCTGGAAATACCTAAAAGGCCAACATACATATTCACGTTTAGGATGTAAAAAAACAAGTTGATCAATGAGAATTGGATGAAAGAGTAGATACAGTGTTGTGAGCAGCAGATCCTCCATACTGATGGGCAAGGGCATCACCCATACCCTGATACATATCCATAAGAGCTGCAGCTATGCTACTATCTGGGTCCACTTTAGGTGTATCCGTCAAGCACATTGCATGAAGCTGACGGCCCAGAGCTGCTAGGCCATAAGCATACTGTGCAACATTTGTACGATCCAAACAATCAATACAGTTTGTGCGAAGTACACCACTCTGGAAGCAAGGTTCGGCACCGCCATAAATTTCTTTTTCAAAACTTTGACTAGAATCAAAATCTTTATCTCTACCGATGAGCGAATTTAGCGTATCAGTGCTTGCGATTCGAGAAAGATCACTGGAACTAGTTTTGAGATCCCTAAGAGAAGAATCCCTCAGAGTGGTAGTTCTGCTAAGTTGGGTAGCTTTCTTTTTCACAATGGGAGACTTTCCGCTATAGTAAAATCCAGTCAAATCAAGTGCTTCATCTGCCACAGCTCCTAAAACTGCCAACACATTGGCAGATTTCCTGTGAAGAGATCAAGAAGGTGACACGGTTATAGCGAAGTGCATTGTCATTTACTCATCTATTATTCCCTAAAATAAATTGTGTGCTTACGTCTTTGCAAACTTATGGAAGTCCCAATGGATAAACTTCAGATGCTTTTCTTCTGAGAGTATCTGGTTTAGATAGCCAACAGCATTTGCAAACTCACGCCGGAGCATCATTTCACGAGGTCTTTTCTCAAAGGTCTGCATTGTTACACAGACATTAAATTCACGACAACAGTAACTTAACCAGTTAGGATTGACAAGCATCCTAAGTGTAACCGAAAAGTCCACCTTCTTACTAAGAAATTCACGATAAGGAAAATTACATTATGTAAGTCGTATAATAATTCAACAAAAGAATGTTCGCACAACACAGAAATATTGTAAAACACTGTTTTGCGCTAATGGGAATGAACAGACCATCATCAAGTACAGAGTTGTGCACTAAGCCAGCCTCAAACAAACAAACAAAAAAGTGGACGTTTAGACAACCTTTATTAAGTTGAGCACAATAATAGGATTGCCATATCTTTCAGCTAGATCTTCAAAGTGCTTTTTGGTGGCCTCATAAGTAGGATCATATCTCTGCACTGACATAAGAAAATAGAAGTTGATCATGAATATAGTGTTCAGTAACGAATTCAAGGAAAGATGCGGCCTTAATTCACTTGATGTAAAAAATTTATCATGTCACTATTCCAAGAAATTATAGTCTCCTGATCTCCTCTATGTGTTCAAATACTAAATACTCATACCGGCACAATGACCAGAACTCAATGCTGGATCAATCATATCAAACAGACCAAATATATCCTTACATATTATGTCTGGCTTGGGACTGAATCTTGAGGCTTCTTGTGACCAAAAGAGAGGAATTGAACCCCTCATCTGCACAACAGAACTCATTTTGCCCTTGCATGACCCAGCATCTTCATCAAGAACAATTTGTTCTGTTTCAACATCATTTGCAACTCTTCCTTTGTCATTTACACCCCTCTTTAGATACCTGACGTAAGAAAAAGCAAACAGAAGTTACATAGTTCTTAAAATTGAACAAAAAAACATGACTGGCATTCTTTTTGACAAAAGAGGATAATGCTTCCCCCAAGATTAAGCTGAAGCAGTATAGTCCATAGTTCTACAAAATCAATCAAATATACCAACGCTTTTGCATTCACATGTGCAAAGGATCATAAAGACACACATATGGACCAACGGAGATGCTAACTTTTCATGTCCTTGTGAAAAATCTTCAAAGAAGCTACCACATATATTCATAAGTTGGTGCTCCCAAACACAATTAGGGTTCGTTTGGGAACACCAAGCTTATTAGAGTTGAAGTTGAAGCTGATGATTATTGGTAGTGGATTGTGTAGGTGAAACATGTTGTTGATTGAACAAGATTATTTTTTTAATAAGCTTGATGGGTATTTGGGAAAACAAAGCTTATTGAAGCTGATATATGTGTAAAATTACATAAAAGGGTTTACTTTTTATTTAAATATAATTCTTTGTAGGATTATATTAGTAATATATTGTTCAAGAAGCTACCATAATTTTCACAAACTTCCTCCGTGCAGCTTATGGAATGATAAGCTACCATAATCTCCGTAAGTTGGTGCTCTCAAACGCCCACTTCCTAGCTTATTATTCTTTCCATAAGCTGCCATAAGCTAGTATGATGTCTCCCAAACGGACCCTAAGTAATTCGTTCAGCTTTATTTATTCTTTTTTACATAAGATATGCATTAGGGCATACATAGTATAAATTGTATAATACCATTACCACGATTAATGAACAAAAGGACAGGCAACAATTCGAAAGAAAATGTTTACGGAAGATTTGGCCAATTTTACTTGTAAATACGGGGCCTGTTTCTCATAACCCTAGTGCCTTGAAATTAAGAAAGTCATGATTAATGAACAAAAGGAGAGGCAACAATCAGAAAGAAAATGTATACGGAAGATTTGGACCATTTTACTTGTAAATACGAGGCCTGTTTCTCATAACCCTAGTCCCTTGAAATTAAGAAAGTCAAGATACACTGCACACGGAAGGGGGAGTGAAAGAAAATCTGCAACTTAAGCTCTTCTCCATATAAATTCAGTACTTCAATAAGCTTACCTTGTCCCGGCAAAATGTCGGGAACGCCGAGAGACCAAAGTGACACTGAAGTCCCGGCCAAAAATTGACATCCTCACCTGCCAAGAAGAAGTATCAAATGTGCATTGGACAACAAATTCAATTTCACTTAAGTACAGGTGACGAAAATCAAATTCAAACAGGGAACGACTATAAGAAAGAACTGGAGGAGGACAAGGGAGTAAGAGATGCCTACTTGCTTAAAATGCCCATGAACTAGTGCAATAGTCCAAATATTATTTTTGCATCTTGAGCGTATGGCTTCAGTCAGATACGCATTCCATACAAACATGTTGTCGTACGGCATCCCGCCTTTGCCCTTTGACTGTACATTCTTTTGCAGGCTCTGCATAATAGGATATGTGTAGCTGAAGAAGAAGTCTTTTGTCAAATCCACACTAGAAAAGAGCTTCTTGTACCTGTACTTCCATAAACACGAGTTATAGGTCCATAGGATAAGAAAATGCATAAAATGGCAAACCACACTAGATGCAACTATAGGTAAATTAGCAAGATAATATTGACTATACACAATTGGCAATTTTCAAGTCTCCTAGCAAAAGAATAAAATACCTCAACTCGGTCTTCGAGTTTGCAACATCAGACTGAATGGTAGCATGAGGTATAGTAATCAATTGTCTTTCATCGATTGTGTATATTGCATGACCACAAATTGAGCCAATCTGCCGGCGCTTTGTCACCAGGATCAAGTAATAAGACTCAAGAAACTTAATGCAGCCTTTTAAAAAAAACATAAACAAGGACCAATCAGTACAGTGCGTTTACCAAACTTGAAACCAAAACAAAAACAATCAGATGGAAGACATACCAGCAACAGCGAAGACCTTAGCCACAAACAACAACCCTCCAGTGGCGCGATTTCCTTCCGCAATCCGCTGCAGCAAACTCTTGACCTCCTGCTGCGAATATACCACCGGATCTTCACTTATGTTGAGCTCGGTGACCTCGCATCGATCGATCTTCAATACTCGGAAGAACCTCTTGTGCCGATCACTCCCAATTAGGTAAAACCTCTGATCACATACCCAAAATAAAAAAAAATTGAGAATTGGGGATATTTGTTGTGATAGAAGAGACAATAATTTCCAAAACAATCATACTTGTCGGGTTTCGTAAAGCATAAATTTCTCCAAGACGTAAGAGCTGGGGTCGATATCGGGATCGTTAGAAGGATGGACCTTGGCGGATGGAAATGGACCCGCTTTGGCAATCGAATTGCTATCGGATTTGCTTGCCATCGGAGAAAGCCGAAATTGGTCGCTGGTACAAACTAATGAGGGGCTGAATTTATGGCCATATCGCCATTAAACACTGCGAAAAGGGAAAAGTGAATTAGGGGAAATGTTAGGGTTTATATAGTCTTCGATGAGATTGAGGATAAGTTTTCTTCGTTTTAGTTATTTTCCTTTTTGCATTAAAAGAAAAAGAAGAAGTCAAATACATTCACTATAGGTAAATATTTAATATTCTCACGTTCACTAATCACGTTACATGTAATATATATTTTACTAAACTACATTACATTAATATTGACCCCTAGTTATTTAATTAAATTTTTTACTAAATTACGAAGATGATAAATATTTTTTTTATTAAAGTAATATCTAAAAAATATTTTTTTTAACTACCTCTATTAAAACAATATCTAATTAGTTAGTTTAAAATAATATTTAATTAATTAGTTTAAAAACGAATCCAAACAATAATATAATCTTTAATTAGTTAGTTTAAAACAGAATCTAAATTATAAATGTTTAATTTTTTGAAGATATGATAGTCTGATTGTAAAACTTCTAGTTATGTTGTTAACTTACAAAAAAAAAAGCAATATCTTAATTTTAAATAACTTAATGTAAACTTCTCAAGTACACTTCTCACATTATTTTCACTATATATATGAAGCACATTTTCTTATAAGTCAATACACTTTTCTTATATTCCATGTTAATCTAAATTTTTTTACACCTTCCAATTCCAATTCTACTTTTTATTGATCATCTTTCGTCGTCTTTTTAGAGTTTTGACGATTTGAAGATATTTTCCAGGTTACAATTTTATTATTTTGTCGTACTTTTTTACAGCTAAATCTCGCATTGATCTAATATTCAAAAGTTCGTATATTAATCTGTTTATTGAAAATTTTTATGTTTTGTTGTATTTTTCATGTTCCATCTAATAAGTTTCGTCGTATTTTCCATGTTTGACCGTAATTTTTTTTAAAAATTTTGATCAGATTTCAATCGCCCTAAGCACCGTCTCATAAGCAACAAATTGTTTTTTAAATTTTTGATTAGATTTGTTTTTTTAAATGCCGAAATACTTTAACACTTTGGTGAGATTTTAATCGGCCTACACCATCTAATAAGCAACATATAGTTTTTAAATTTTTTATCAATTTTTTTTTTCAAATAACTATATTTTGTTACTGTTTTTATTTTTACAAACATTTTTCACAAAAATATTCTACCTTTTCTTTTTCTTCAAAAAATCTCGATAGAGATAAACTAAAAGATCTGTAAATCATTTTTTTTATAAAAGAGATTCGTTTTTTTATCTTTAATATTTCTTTTCTACATATTTTTTTTAACAAAATTTGAATGAGGTTTAATATTTTTAAAATGGCAAAAAAAATTTTAAAATAACTTTTGAAATATCTATATTTTATTTCTATTTTTTATTACAAATATTTTTTAAAATGCCGAAAGATTTAAAGCTAAGATTTTGTAACTTATAAATTATATTCTCTTTTTTTATTTTTCTTTACAAAAGTTTTGTTACTGATAAATTAAAAGAAATATTTTATTTGTTTTTTTTATAAATATATTATTAGTTCCCACATACACAAGTTGATGACATTTTATTCAAAAAACATCAAATACATAAATATACTCGCACAAGGTGCGGAATATGAACTAGTGTAAGTAGATTAGCAAATACATCTTCTTCTTTTTTCGAAAGGAAAACTACTATTATTATTAAATATCGGAACCTACCAATCGAATCAACTATGCAGGATAATCAGAGAAATACAATAACCAATTGAGAGAGCTACGTAAGCAGCATTATGGGCCACTATATTTCTTGTACGACGGACATGCATACAATACAATTGAAGAAACCTAAAAAGTGTGAAAGCAAATTATACAAGAGGCAATAATTTCCAAAACAATCTTACTTGTCGGTTTTGTAAAACATAAATTTCTCCAAGACGTAAGAGTTGGGGTCGATATCCGGATCGTTAGAAGGATGGACCTTGGCCGATGGAAATGAACCCGCTTTGGCAGTCGAATTGCTATCGGATTTGCTTGACATCGGAGAATGCCGAAATTGGTCGTTGGTAAAAACTAATTAGGGTTTGAGTTTATTGTTGTGTCGCCATTAAACACCTGCGGAAAAGGAAGAGTGAATTAGGGAATTATTAGGGTTTATATAGTCTTCAATTAGATTGAGGATAAGTTTCTTTTGTTTTATTTATTTCCCTTTTTGCATTAAAAAAGAAGAAGCAGTCAAATACATTCAAGATAGGTAAATATTTAATATTCTCTCACATTCACGATGCATGTAATGTAAGCAGCATTATAGGTCACTGCATTTCTTGTACGAAGGATATGCATACAATACAATTGAAGAAACCCATAAAGTGTGAAAGCAAATGACTCAAACTGACAAATTTCATAGTAAAGCAGTTGTAAAGGCTAAGTACTTTTACGATCTCCTACAAATCAGGCATTATAACTACTCAAAAAGTCTTATCCTAAAGACCAATTACGTAGTGTAATTGTTGTTGATTAAGTTAGCTTAGGAAAACATAACCAAATTACTTAATTATAAACAACTAAACACGTAGGAAATATGAAATGTTTCATCTAATATGTCTAACATATCCTCCTCCAAGGTGAAGCTTGTGTACAAAATCAACTTCTGATTCAATCTTCAGTAGTGAAGTTAGTTACTTCACATACTCCCAACTTATCCCTCGGATGAAAAAAAACATTCAACTTGAGTGCCTTTGTCATCAAACTCATCACATTTGCAACTTGATCATGAGTGTCACAATGCTCCGACTCTATCACTTCATCTTTAAAAAGGTCACGCAGAAAGTGGAACGCACATCTATGTGCTTACTTCGGTCATGCAGAACCCGATTCTTTGATAACTTAATAGCAGAACTATTGTCACATGTAATCATGGTTGCAGATTTCACACTAGAATTCCAACCAATACCCTCCAAAATTCTCATCATCTAGACACAGTGTGCTACACATTGTGAAGCTGCAACAAATTCAACCTCGGTTGTTTAAAGTGTGACAATTGATTGCTTCTTTGATGCCCACGACACAACTCCTCAAGCTAGAAGGAAAACATATTTACCAGTGCTCTTTCTATCATCCACATATCCCACATATTCACTATTTGTATATCCAATCAAGCAAGTTTCCTTAGCATTCTATTTATATCATACTCTATAACTCAGAGTTCCCTTTAGGTACCTCAAGATTATCTTGGCAACAAGCATATGTTGCCTAGTAGGTTTCTGCATATACCTACTTAGTAAATATACCGTGAACATGATATATGGTCGTGGTGCATTGATATACACCATCTTCATTCACTGACATTTTGAAACCATGAACCATAGGATTATGGACAGAATTGCACTCTAGGAGCCGTAATTTTTCCATAATTTCTTTGCCATACTTTTACCGAGTAATGAAGATTCTAATAGCACTTTGAATCACTTCAACTCCCAAAAAATACCTCATTTTTCCCAGATCAGTCTTTCAAACTCAGGCTTCATTGTGCCTTTGAATTCCTCTATCGTTTTAGAAGAAATACTGATATACATAATGTCATCTACATACAAGCTAACCAGTAGAATATGTGAGTCTCTTTTCCTTATAAACAATGTGTGTTCATAGGTGCATTTTTCGAATCCAGTCTTCGAGAAGTATTGGTCAATTCAACTGTACCAAGCTCTTGGAGCTTGTTTCATTCTGTGGAGTGCTTTCCTCAATTTGTAGACTGTGTTTTCCTTCCCAACGACTACAAAACCTTGTGGTTTCTCAACATAGACTTTCTTCATTCAATTAACCATAGAGGAATGTACTCTTTACATCCAAATGATAGATAGGCAAGCCATAATAAACTGTAATAGTCAAGAGGCTTCTAATGGTATCCCACCGTACAACAGGGGAAAATACCTCAATGAAATCAATACCTTGTGTATGTGTGAAGCCCTTAACTACAAGTTTTGCCTTGTACTTATCAACCTCCTCATACTCATTCAACTTAGTCTTGAAAACCCACTTGACTCCTATTTGCTTTACTCCTAGTGCAAGGTCGGTGAGAATCTAAGTGTTGTTTCTTTCAATAGCAATCATCTCGTGTTTCATAGCTTCTAATCAATTTTCTTCTTTAACATCCTCTTCAAACAACTAAGGGTCTCTAGTAGCTGCCATCATTGCACACCAATCATCTTGACTGAACCCCAAATCATAGACACTAAGATAGCTGGGACTTTTCTCTACCTTGGTGCCAATTTTAAATTGGGTAGCTCCGGGGATTATGCTGCATTATCAGATTCTTCTTCTTGCGAGTGGGAATCCTGAGAAACAATGGGCTATGTGGCATCAACAACAGGTTGTGCTTGTGTATTTGTGTAGGAGCTTCACCTAAATATGTGTCAACTTCTTCTGAATCTGATTCATCGGTGTCATCACAACCTTCCCAATATAGTACAACTCAGGTATCATATGTATCATCCTTCCAATCCCAGTCATGTTACTCATCTAATGATACATCCCTACTGACAACAACTTTCTTTGTACTTGGGTTGAACAATCTATAAGCCTTTGATTATGAGGAAAGGACTAGAAAGAAGCACTTGATGCTTTTCACATCCAACTTCTTTCTATTCTAATTAGGAACATGCACATAAACAACACAACCAAACACTTTGAAGTGATCTACTGAGGAGGTGAGTCGTCCAAACCTCTTGCGGAGTTTTTTTCCCGATTTGTTGATGTAGGACACCTATTTAAGCTATGATTTGTTCAACTTACAAATTTTGGCCAGAATGATACAAGAACTTTTGTGTCATCCAACATACACCTCACCATATTTATTATGGTCTTGCTCTTCCTCTCAGTCACCTCATTCTGTTGTGGAGTGAGAGTTGTTGTAAATTACCTTCTTGTTCTTGCTTAGTCACAAGCAACTTTGAAATCATTAAGAGTGAATCCCCCCCCCCCTCGTCGTCGGTTCTCAAACAAGCAATGGACAATTCTCTTTCCTTTTCCACTTGCACTCTAAGTCTCTTAAATACTTATAATGCTTCAGACTTGGCATGTAGAAAATACACCCACGTTTTATTGCTAACATTATTATTGATGGTAAAATTGTATCTCTTGCCACGATTGGAAATAGGAGTAATATGCCCACATAGATCTACATGAAGAAGATGAAGCTTTCGAGTTGTACACCATTGACCTTGTTTAGGGAAATGGCTTCTCTGTTGTTTGCTATTCAAATAGGTGGAGCAAATGGATAGAGATCCTTGCAGACTTGGAATTCCCATCACCAATCCCTACTCCCATAGCTTTATCAAACCTTGTTGGCCTAGGTGACCAAACCGCCTATGCCAAAGTACCAAGGTCGACTCTTGAGTCTTTGTAATATGTAGACATTGATCCCCTATGTTCATATTATCAAACTTTAAATCAGAATGTATCACAAACATTTTGCTAGTTGTCATAATAGTTTACAAAATCATGTCTTTCTCATCATCATATATCTTGCAAAGTCTACCCTTGACCAGAAGCCCATATTTCTTTCTTGCATTTGACCCATGCTCAATAAACTTGTATGCAAACCATGAACATAGAACACATCTTGTATAACAATTTTTTTCCCAACAAACAACCTTATATTCCCTTTACCCACCACTTTTAGTTTCATTTCATTCCCCAATTTCACAACACAAGTGAAACTCATACTTAGTAAAATAAACCACTCCTTCCTACCACTAATGTGGTTGTTGCAACCATAATCAATGATTTACCAACCTTATTGGTTGTTCTCTGGATGACTATCAATGCAAGAAAGGTTATCATATTTAATGCATCAACCCTTAAATTTGCACTTTTGACTAACGCCATTAACAAAAAATCTTCTCTACTCTTATGATCGTGTAATGCGGCTGTTGAGAACCCCATTTAGGACACTCGTTCCTGAAATGTCCCAATTTGTGACAATTATAACATTTAACTGTCTCTCGGGACCAAGATTTGTCACCACGACCTCTTCCTCGACCACGAGAAGAGCTTCCTCTTCCTGATTAATGGGGGCAAAAGGGGGGATCATATCAACTTGTTCCGGCCTAGGATAATAAGCTCATGAGCTTGGTCTTACTTCACCCCCGAGAAACGAAAGATGACTTCTATCTCCAAGCAGGCGTCGCTCACTTCTTTTTGGGTGTGAAGTAGTGTCAAACCAAAATACCCAACAAGCATTAGCTCTCCCTAAAAAGGAGGTAATCCAGCCGAACCTTCCAATACATCTACCTTGTTACGACTTCACTCCAGTCACTAGTGAGTGTATCTATGTCTTTCGAATCCTCTATATAACACACTATATAATTAAACTTTTCAGTCAAAGTTCTGGGTATTTTTTTCATAATTTTAACATCATTCATGGTTTCACCATAATTGCGCATAGAATTTGCTACCTTTAACACTCTTCCAAAATAGTCATTCACATATTTCCCTACCTTCATCTCTAGAAGTAAGAAGTTTTGCATGAGGGTTTGAAGTTGGGCCCTTTTGACGTGAACGTTGCATTGGAACTTATTCTTCATGGAGTCCCAAAGCTCTTTTACACCCGCCTTCATGGTGAGGGTATTGAGAATGGTCTTGTCAATTGAACTACACACGTAGTTCTTGGCTTTGAAGTCTTTGAGTCTCGCCTCTCCTAGAAGTTTGATCTCTCTATCACTTAGAACAACCCCTACAACAGGCTCCTTGAAACTGTTCGTCACCACTTGTCATAACTCCTTAGATCGTAGTAGATTCTCGATGAGTAAACTCCAATGATCATAATCGTCATCAAACTTTGGAATGCAGACTTGTGCAAAATTAATGTTGTCTCCCATGTTTTTTTTTACTCAAATGAACAATACTTGTGTTTAGCCGATGTATCTCACAAGGTTACAATTTGATATTTCTCTGATACCACTATGTAAAAACAAATGACTCAAACTGACATATTTCATAGTAAGGAAGTTGCAAAGGCTAACTACCCACAAACTCTTAGCCTTAAGACCAGTTACGTAGTGTAACTACAACTGACTAAGTCAAATTAGAGAAACGTAACCAAAGTACTTAATTAAAAAAAAACTATGCACATAATATGTAGGAAACATGAAAGACTTCATCTATTATTTCTAACAAAAAGAAGCATGCAAAAGTCAACCACCGAAATATCTTCATATTAGTGACCCAACGAAAAAGTTGAACTCCTAATGCGGCCAACACTACTAAGAGAATCTAGCTCCACCTGTATAGAAGAAGCCTCTGTGACAGTCAACAATTGGGCAACAAACACAAGTGCCTCCAATTCCGCAACAATGGGTGATCGGTTACCATGTAATTTCGAAGCTTGGCACCCACAATAAAACCAACAAAGTTACGGACCACCACACCCAGACCGGTCGTTGAACCACTCACAACTGCATCTGAATTATCTTTCAACCAACCATGTGCCGGGGGCAACCATGAATTGATCAAAACCGGCGGAGAAGAGACAATAAGGATCATACCATGCGCTTTATAATCAAGAACATATTTAAGCAGACCATGGAGAACAACAAAATCATATCTTGGCTCAGTTTCAAACACTTGCTCATTTCTGAATGTCCAAGCAACCCAACTGTGGACGATGAAATCTTTGACACCCTGCTTGCCACATAAAATCATGAGGTGTTCAACGTGTAAGATTTTATTAATCTTATTATTATTAGTGGGCTTACATATTATAATAACCAATTATATTATGTGACTAAATTTATTAGCCGGCTAATAAAAGTGATGCACTCGAGTAAAGCCCGTAGACTTTAATTAAGTGGTATGGGCTTAATGGGTGGATACTAGACTTTGGCCCAATAGGTTTAATGGGGTTCTATTAGGTCATTATATAAACGTTATTAGGTTATGGTTCCCAATACGTCAAATCAATCGGCAGTTTTCTATTCTCTTACCATCAGAGAAAAAAAACCCTAAAGAAACCCTTAGGAGGTTTGACTGAGGAAGACTGTATACCAGCGGCGCTCATTCGGATCATAGATTCTGCACTAAGGTTTGATCCGATTGCTACTGGTTCATCCGATTGCTACTATGGAACCAGGTAAGTAAATTCTAGATTCCTTAATAACCCTAGCATGATAATGATCCTTGCGTTTACGGTTTAGGGAATTTGATTATTCCAACACAGCGACCCTATACCCCCCCACCAATAGACCTACCCAAACCAGCCATCAGCAAGTCCTTCGATCCCCAAACACTCTTCCTTGTCTAACTAGAATTATAGTCAACCGGAGCATGCACAACATCCGGAAGTCGGAATACACTCATAATTTATAGCGGGTTATCACAATATTTGTAGAAGGACTTCCGGCATTAGATATTGGTTATGTGTTTTGTGTTTAGATGTAATGTTATGGGATTGAAGAAGACTAGTGATGCAACTAAGGGAGACAATTATAACCCAATGGATGTCGACTAGCATCGTATAAAAGATGGACCAGCCTCACCTAAGTCATGAATAGTTCTGAGTCGGTCGTAAAGAATGAAATGTGAAGATATTTCAGCTTGTAGCATATGGAGTCCGAGTAACTACAATGAAGATTAGTTGCGGGATTGTTGGTGCTTCAACACACAGTTGAGAAGCTTTGAAATTGGTCACCACACGACTAAGAGATTAAGCGAAGTAAAGATTTCGAAATGAAGAAAATAAGGGGGAAAAGAGTGTCTTAAAATTGAGTTGATTTTGACTTGAGGAGAGCTTACCGGTAGATGAAGGCTTATAAAAGTGAAGGTTACCTCGAAGTACCGACATGTGTATAACCCAAGAATCGTGATAGTTGAGATGAAAATTGACAATAGAGAAACAACATGACCAAAGTAACTCACAAGAATAATTTAGAGGTAGGGACAAGTTTTAGAGTAACAAATTCCCTTCATATTTCGAAGCTATATCAAGGAGTTATGGAAGACAAACTGGATGAAAATTCCAAAGTGATTATTCTATGGAGTGATGACATACTCGGGAAAATAGAAGACAATGGTAACTCATTTGGTGAGTGATTTTTTTTATAGCAAGTGATAAATACCAACATGTTTGCCTCGTGTCGAAATTTTGCACAAATTGAAATTAGTGATAACCCGGTAGGAGACAATTTGTGAATGGTTTTCCGAGGATCTGATCGAATCACCTTGGTGAAAGAATCCAATATAGGGTTGATCTAAAATCAACATAGAGGTCGGTCAAGGCCGTGAGAGATTGTTAGGAGCGTCACGACCCGAGCCACAAAAGTAGTTGAATGCATTTCATCGGATGATGGTTCCATCCTTTGTTGAGGACATTGAGTAGAGGTGTAGTAAAGACATTGACGAGTTAGTGGTGCCTTAATTCGGGAAGAGCACCCATGGGACGGAGATTGAAGTTAGTACCTATATTACAAGTAAGAGATGCACTTCATAGTGGTTCTCCGGACATCATCAAAAGGTAACGAGCTTCGAGAATGTTAGGGTGTTGATAAGGGAAAGATTTTGCCTCTCCGATATTAGAGAGGCTATAGTACATGCATTTTAGGAGGCCGAGCCAAAGGAAATACCCGTGGTTGATAATGTAAGGAAGTTCTAAAGAGAGTTGGTATTTGTGGCCGAGAAGTACCCGAATGAGAGACAACGGATCCGAGCCTTCGTCATGCGTTTAAAGCCATATATTCAGGCATGTGTTTCGGGATTTAAGTGCACAATATTGGACCAGTACCAGAACATTGCGATGGCGTATGAGATGACTCACCGACGCATGAGAAGTTAGAGAGCTCCCAGGGTCCGAGCAAGAACTCAAAGACCGTGTTTGATGCTAGTGAGTATGGTAGATCGAGATCCACTTCTTGAGGTAATTTCACTCAAGATAGAGTGAATCAGTTAGACATGTTAGAAGGAGATGAAGATAGAAGATGTTATAGTTGTGGAAGCACAAGTTGCACGATGAACGATTGTCCGAGACATATCGTGACTTGTTTCACTTGCGGTCACATAGGACATCGAGTTGCATATTGTCATAACTGACGGAGGTATAGTAAAAAGAAGTCGGTGTTGGTCAACCTCAAGTGTTAGAGATGAAAAGGGCAAACGAGCTAGATATGTTTATTACACCAAGTATGATAAGAATTCAACTTTTGATAGTATGGTTGTGTTACATATACACATGTGATCGTGTTTTGAGACAAGTTTAGTTTGGTGAAATTGGTGAGGTAAAACCCTTGAAATAGCTTGAACGTGTTGATGATTTGGAGACCTTTTGACTACTTGTTTTATCTTTAAGTTTCTTTTTAATAGTAGTATATGTAATACCCAAGTTTGAAATTTTCATAATCGGTTTAAATTGAATTAAATTGAGTTGGTTAATTTTTCAAAGAGTTAAAGACGAATTTAATTGAATATTTTGAGGTAACATGATGCGGAGGGATTAAGAAATCTCGTTATGGTTACTTGTAGATTGATTTATTTTCGGGTTTATAAACTAAATGAGTTTATATGGGTTTATACTTTATTTTTTTGGGCTTATTTTACTTCAAAAGAGACTCATGCACCTAAAAAACTCGAACAATTACGTTGAATACCCAAGGATGATCAAACAATATCGGGATGAAAAAGCACAAGGACAAATCGGGTTTTAAAGAAAAATAAACTCTACCAAGCAAAAATAATCTTGGTCTGAAAAGTTTATTTTTGAGTGGTTTATAAACCCAAATAAACTCGTAGAGAAATAAACCAATCACCAAGTAAACACCTACAAAATTTAAAATTATAAACTAAATGAAATACAAATAAGCTACAAGTATCCTTAATTTAACAGATATATTCCTGAAGCTACTATTCATCTCCTCCACCGCAGTAACCCTTACACTATTCACCGACTGAACCTCCACCGAGCTCGTGAACCCTTAGCCATCTAGGTCCATAATCGCCGGAGGAGGAGAATGTCGCTGCCAAAACCACGCTGTGAAGCCAGCCCTGGAACCAGATATGCAAAACCAACCTCGATCGAGAACTACGAGCCCAATTATGCACCGACGTCGTCTCCCTCACGCCAGCCTCCGCAACTACATTTGCAACGACGTTGTCTCCCTTGCACTAGCCTGAGTCGAGAAGAGGAGTCCGTTGGAACCGCTTTTCCCAGAAACGGCCTTGCCGAAGGAGAACCCGCCGCCAATGTCCCTCTATCGATCCATTGAAGACGGAAACCCGAGTTGCCATGCCAGTCCTGAGCCAGAACGGCGCAACCACGTGCCCTTCTCCCTTCGTCTAGGACTGGAGCTGGCGGAGGAGAACGGTCTCGCCGCCGGAATCTTGCCGCCCAGATTTGCGTCGCCGTTCTTGCCTCGCATGCACGCTGCCGCCACCGGAATCTGCAAATATTCCCCTGCAAAGTTAATTACAGATTTTAGCTACCCATACTTCTTATTTGAGTTTATGATCCTAGTTTTTCAAAATCTGCAAATATGCCCCTGCAAAGTTAATTACAGATTTTAGCTCAGGTTCATATTCACAGGAATGACCCCAAACTTTTGGAAAATCAACAAATGCCTTTATTTGGTAAATTACAAAATATGACCCAAATTTATAATTATAGAAAAAGTCCCAAAAAATTATAATTATAATTAATGGCCCAAGTTTTATCAAATGGACTTACACTTGCGTAGTTGACTTGTTTGTGTTGTTTCTAGGTACTTGGTTGCTTGGATTTGTATCGGTGATTATTGAATTCGTCTTTTTGAGGCAAGTCATATTGGCTTACTTAATTGCCTTTTTGTTTTAGATTATATTTGTTGTCGAGTGTGAGTAGAACATGTTATGCATATTATATTTACACCATTTATGTTTTAAATAATTTTCATTAAATTATGTTGACTGTTATATCTTAAGTGTTTAGAAGAGGTTGATATTATGATGGCAGTGGCTAGGAGAAGTGTTTTAGAGTGATGAAAAATGATTATGAAAAGTGTTACAGATAGAAATGAGAGTGTGAGATGTGCTTATTATGAGTATCTAGATTATGATTACATAGGTGATAGTATAGACGATGACACACATGATTGTATGTATGAATGATAGGATATGATGTCAGTTATGAAGGGGGATATAAGTTGATAGTTTCATGGAAGTGAAGTATATAGGATATGGTGAGGATTGTGATAAGCTAGGGGATTAAATAGTTGTCTTGTTAGTGATAAGAATTGAAGGAATTAAGCATATGTATATTATGTCAGCAATTGTTAGAGATGGTTGGTAATTGTGTTATCCTAGGAAGGTATTGGTGTAGATAGTATACTAAAGAGATTCGATTAATTAAAGAGTTATGTTTGGTTTGAGTTAATGCTTAGTATTTTTTCCTTTGAGACCTTGCGTAAATAAATGGGTAGGGGCGAGAATGATATGGGGGTATGAGTTCAAAGATAAGTAGTGGAGTAGATAATTGTGTTGTGTGATGTGAATGTGATGGTTGACTCTAGGGATTATATGAGGATATGTTAGAAGCATATATGTTAGATGAATGATGTTGAGAAAAAGTGTTGTAAGTTGGGGTGTGTTGCCTTTGAGGATAGTTGGACTAATCTGTTTTTTAGGAATAATTTATAGCCTTATACACATATAGACATATTATATAGTTATAATTAAAGTATTTTACAACTGGTAACCACCAGTACGATAGGCATGGTGACCTCGATGAGGGATTGATATCCTAAGTATGATTGTGCGACGTAGTGGGGGTCCCTTCCATATATAAAACTTGCATACATATTTTGGAAGGTGCTCTAATAGAGACCGGACGGTGAAAAAAAGGTAAATATAAAATGGGAGATCTTCGTAACCATTAGTACATTGGAGAGGCACATGCGGACTTGAAAGAGCGTTGTGTTACCATGCGTTGCCGGGAGTTGAGAGATGACATCTTCATTACATTGCATTGCATTATGTGCAGGTCATCATAATCATTATCATCATGAGCATTATCATCGTCTTTGTTTGTTACAATATTTAGTGTGATATATGTTTACAACTACAGTGTTATTCGTACGTTTTAAGGAAATTTTATTACCAATTTGCACTACTTCTATAAAGTTAATGTGGTTACAAGTTCATTGGATTAGTGTACCTACTCTTGCTTGTCGTTTATTATGCTACTGTTAGAAAGTTATATAGTTTGATTTGGTGAATCGTGACCTATCATTTACTTGTTGGTTTGGGTTAATTGTGATAGTTTTAGGAGGTAAATTTTAGTGTATATTTTTCGTATTTTTGTTTTGATGTTCCTTATATGATGCGTACAAGTTTGATCTGATTCTTGAACCTTGACTCTAATTTTGGAACGTTAGCTAATGGTTTTATATGTTGTTGTTTTTAGGATAAGCTTCAGTTCTAGGTATGTTCGCGAGAAATTCTAAGAGTTGGTGATCAGCCGGACCCGCGTGTGTCTTAGGTTTTGGGAAGGCCATTTACTTGTTGGTCTTTGTCTTTTATGACTTTTGAGTTGGTTATTAAGGTTGTTTCGGTCTTTGTCTCTGTTTTTATATGATTTAAAGTGCATGTTACTTGTAAAATGAAGGTCGGATAGGTTATATTGTTGTGTTGTGTTCTTGTTGGAGGATCCAATAATGAATGGTTGTCAGACTAAATCTAGTGAACCCACTATGTGGTTCATATCCTAGTGACACTCCGAGTTTTCAAATCCGGGGCGTTACAGAGAACTTGTATAAATACAAAGTTTTCTTAATTTTAATAGTTTGAAAACTTGTATAAGTAGAGGATTTGAAAATTAAACAAATCATACATTTCTAGACCTTTTGACTTATTACTTCACATATAGTTATTATTGATATCGGATTCATATATGTTAGGTAGTTCATTTACCTAATCCTGTCATATTTATCTTTTAAAAAATCATTCACGATTACTAATTTTGAATGACCTAATTGTTTAGGAAATATCACTCATAATTTAAGATAACAATATATCATACTTAATCTAACTAATTTATAGTAAATTTTTTTAAAATATAAAAACGATTGACCTAATTAATTTCTATAGTTAATTTAACATAAAAATAATATACTTCTTATTTTAGATTAAACATGTACAAGGTGTGGACAGGTGAACACTATAGTATAGATAAAGACTAATTTAGGGATCATAATAAATATCATAGTTCATTTGTCATGTAGTTTACCAATCCATTAATGGATATTTCTTATTATTTTAACTAATAATTTATTTGAAATGTAAAAAATTGACCGATGATGACTTATTTTAGCTTTTTATCAGTGGATATTCGTAACCTCTTGACTTACCAATTTATGCTTTTTATTAATTTATCATAATTTGACTTTTAAGATAACGTATAATAAAGGTTAAAATATAAAAAGATTGAATCAGGCAACTAAATTATTGATAGTACTATTTTTGTTATATGTATAACTTTGTAATATTGAATAAATTAAGTTGTACAAAAATAATGTCAGGGGCAATGGGCCCAAAAATAATTTGAGACAATTTTGACCAATCAAAATTCGCCTAAACCGACCAAACTTAACTTACTCGTTTTTTCTTTGTTTTTTTTTGAAAGGGGACCAAGCTTACTCGTTAAGTGTACGAAGCTCAGCTACTCCATATCAGTATATTATGCACCCCAATCTAACCTTCAAAGCTAAAGCCTAATAAAGTCTTTTCCCCATCAAGAACACGTTTTCCCAAGGGTTTGGTGATAATCACGCGCATGTCACGTGCCAGAGCTATTGTTTGGTTGTCAAGGACATTTTTGGAATTTGGACCATCATGGTAAAAAAAAAAAAAAAAAGTCAGTGAACGTGTATAGTCGTATGAGTTTAGGTTGCGTAATTTATACAAAATTACCATTAAAAAAATTTAAGCATAAAATGAGAGGTGGGTGTTTTATTGAAAGAAAAGACTATTTAACGGGTAATTTTGTAAAAAAAGAGAGATGCTATTTTAAAAATAGTTTAAATAACTTTTATAAACTAATGCTTGTACAGTATCAAAGGGGTCGGATATAATAAGTTCTCACGTCGAAAGTTGAGGACATTCCGGGGTCCACCGACCCCGTTTTATCGGTCCGTCTGTATCGGATTTTGACATGATATTAGAGCGGTTAACATCTATTCAACTTGCGATATCAACCTGTGGACCAATCCGTAGTGCTTTGACAATGGGTCAAAATAAGAAATTAATATAACGTTATTACTTTAATAAACAAAGAAAATTCAAATGAACATTTGACGTTTGTCCATAGTCCAAGTAAACGAAGTTCTATTTGCATATACTCAAAGATAAAGAAAAAAAAAAAACTAATAAATTTTTTGACGCAATGAGAAATGAGAATGGCTATGATTTGGCTTTTGGTTTGAGGTTTGAGGCGTCCCCTTCGAAACCATACCTAAAAATCGAATTTATATTCCAATCCAATCCCTCATAATCATTTTGGCAAGAAAGAGAAGGAGAGAACAAACAAGTGGCCCTGCTTTGTCCTCTTTTCCCTATCCCTTTTTCTGCAACACAACAATAGAAGATTATTATATTAAGTAGAGCTTTGGATTGGCCAATCCATCCTTGAAAAACTCCCCAAAATCCCTCCAAAGTCGCTTCAAACGGAGAGGTATATAGATTCCAACGACGATGATCCGAAACGGTGCTAGTGGTGGTCGTTTGAATTTCAGAGGGATTGACAAGGTATCACATGGATTCGGATCCGGATCCGGATCATCCTCGCCGACGCTAGTCGTCACTACGTCGGGATCTCGTCGTCGATTGACGTGCTTGGCTGCTGGATTCAATCATTACGCCGTGTTAGGCCTGTCGCCGTTCGCTTCCAAGACCGATGTTAAATTCGCCTATAAGCGTTTGGCTTTGAAGGTTGGTTGATCGATTTCTTTTTTTGCGTGTGTGTAATTGGTAAACTGTTTAGCTTATTGATTGAGAAAATGAATGTTGAAATTGAATTTCGCAGTATCATCCGGACGTCGCGAGAGCTGAAAGCTGCTCCGGGAAGAATGAAACGTTTCGAGAGATCAAATCGGCGTATGAGGTTAGTTTGAACGGATTTTGTTTTTCCTGTTTTCGTTGTTTTTGTTTAAACTCATCCAGTTTTGAACTTATCGTTGATATTCCAAATTAAATCATTTCGAGTTTTAAATATGAATGAAATATTAGTAAAAAAACAAACGAGAAAATAAAATTAAAAAAAATCGAAGTAGAAAAAACAGTTCAATTGTGATATGTAATATGCTTGGTATTATCCAAAAGCGTTTTCATGGGGTCCAGTTGAAGTCTTCATCACGATAAATCTGAAATTTCATAATTGTGTTATCATAATTTCAATTTTAATTTTAAAAACAAAATTGTAGACCTCATAGATTTTCATATTTATCCATTTGTTTATATATCTGATGATGTATAATCTCTATTTAAGTACACGATTCACGGTAGCTTTTATGTGTATATAGAGTATAATGCAGAAGTTGGAAGAAGAAGAAGAAATGACGACGATGAATTCGTTTGATGAATGGGATGAGTGGGACGAATGGATGGGTTGTGAAGGAGGCATACCTACTCCTACATACAACGCTTTTTAGTTTGTCCTCATCGTCTCTTTTCAAAATTGTACCATAATATTTTCAAATTTCGATGAAGATGTAAATTAGTTGATTATCTTAGCTTCATTTCTGACCGTAATTTTGATGTACATAACTCTGGCCGGACAATATTTTACATGTGTCCATGTAATTTAAATAAAATTGTTTAATGTCGATTCAAAGCCAACCATCAAAATTCACCTTTTTGTATGTAGATGTGATTTATGGGGCAAAGACACACGTATGTTGTTACTTGTTACTTGAAGGACTCAAGTATTATGTCACACTTTTCTTGTGAAATTTGAAAGTTAAGGGACTAAAATGGAATCAAATAAAAAATGCCATGTATTCAGGAATGATTGCAATTAGTTTACTGTTTTCCATCTACTAGTGTGGTCGCGCGTGCTACGCACGCGCGCCGTGACTTTAAAACGTACAATACATCGAAAATCACACAAATTATGCATTAGAACAAGAGTACAGCACATTCCTAGTAGATCATCAATCAACAAATAAGCTTTTTCATATCAATTCCAAGGTTATTCACAAGGAGTACAAATCAAGGTAAAATAGATAGAACAACATATAAAAACAAATAAGCTTTTTCATATCAATTCCAAGGTTATCCACAAGGAGTACAAATCAAGGTAAAATAGATAGAACAACATATAAAATAGGACTATAATCACGACTGTGTAAGAAGGTTGGATAGCCCGAGGCGGAGATATAGAGGAGTCGCCGGCCCGGTGTTGGCGCGGCGGTACCAAATCGCCGAGTGTGGAGACCAAACAAGAGTGATTCAAAACCTGCCCAATACGCATAACACATATAAGAACCGGCAGTCGTTTTAAGTTCATTTAAGATATAATAAAGCATTTCCAACATAACAAGATAGTAATAGCCATAGGTATTGGCAGTGAGAAAATACAAGGATAAATCAACCATAAAATTAAGGGCACCATCGACATTCATAGTTCTACTTTGCTCAAAACTTGGAAAGGTCAAGTGTTGGTTTGGGTACTTTAGAAGGGATGTGGATTTGTTGGTCTTTAACACAATAGCTAAGTTTCAAATGAAGAGAGAGTGACATCATTAATTTATATCACATCTTTTGAGAGTAAAACTCATCTTTTTTTCAAGTTTATGACTACTGACATCATTAAACAATGAAAACACAATAAATAAGCTTCAAATGAAGAGAAAGAATATCATGATTTAATTTATATCACATCTTTTGAGAGTAAAATTCATCTCTTTTTTCAAGTTTATGGCTACTTATATCATTGCAACAATGAAAAACACAGCAGCGCCTATTTCTTAGGGTCTTCAAGTAAAAATCACAATACAACAATTACTCTCCTAGTGAATTAAATGATAAAAATTATTAATTCAACTGTTTCGAGCATTGGCTGATCGAATGAAAAACAAGCTTGTTTTTCTAATTAGAACGATTAATTTTAAGTTGTTTAACTGGTCAAAACAGATATAAATTGTAGAACAATAGAAAATAAATTAATACGGAGTATAACACATCATTGTACCAAAAGAAAAATGGTGATATATGCGGATTTAGGAAGACAAGGTTGTTTACCTTTGACAACTTCAGTCGGTTACTTCTTGTTAGGATAAGCAAATGTTATTGCCCTCGGTATGAGAACTCCAGCAGGTCACTCGTGGGACACATTATGGAAGCATTGTCATCTCTTCGTGATCGCTTGAATATTTAAACCTCTTAGTTCTCAATGTTGGGTAAAAAATTGTTATAATACACAAGTGGTGGAAAAAATTGTTATCACCCGCTCGTTTATTAAGCCATGTTACCATGTGGAATGTGGGCTTCATTTGGGAATGCAATAGTACGTAATATTTGTATCACAATATAGGTTGGGAGAATTAGGGCGTCAAAACAATTTCAATCAAATACCAACATCCAATAGATTCATAGCTAGATAGAGGAAATCAAATTCAAAATTTAGCTAGATATGACAGTAGAAGACAGGGATATGACAATATAAGACAGGGATATGCACCTTGCTTGGTCAGCTCAACAGCATGAGCAAGAGCTTGTATCTCCACCTAAGCTTAATGATAAAGAAAAAGCAGATAAATCAATACACCTTGACAACAATATAAAATTCCACATGCATTCATATAAATATAGTAGAACGTGAGATAGGCATGCAACTAAATGTCTGTCTACCAGACATCGCTGTATCATGTTGGATATGGCACTACTATAGTACTGATAGCCTTGGCGAAATTCTCACCTCATCAAATGGAGGTGCTTCATAAAGAGACACTTGCGGTGTTGCAGGGGGGGTCTTTTTCCTCAAGGAGTAACCTTTGAGTAAGATCTGATAAGGGAGATGAGATTACCTGACGAAAGCAATAATTTTTGTGTATACTGCATTTATTCATGTTGCCAGAAAAAAAACATAAATACCTCAAAAAGTGATGCAACCAAAAAGCCACATGACTAAGATAAGTAACCTGATCAAGTATCTCAATGCCATCAAAAACAAGGCGTCATGTGTATGTAAATGTGCCCTCAGAGTGGATGACAAAAATCTAACGACCACTGAAACATACAAACACAACAAAATAAAATAAACTGAGAACTCAAAATCAGAGAGAAGTTCTATATCTCGCCTGGATGAACAAAAATAAGAGATGAGAAGAGGCTCACAGAAAATCTATTTCATAAAATGTCCATGGCAAGCATAGGTTAACTTTCTGAATGCTAATAATACGAATACTATTAATGGAAACAAAGAAATTTTAATGATTTCATAAACATATTGACTGAACTCAACTCACCATGAAACTGAGAATAGCAACTCCCCTAAAATTGTCAGTTTTAGGAAACTTGAAGCAATTATAACTTATAATTGCTTTAAAATATGCAACTGTAAATGAATCTTGTGTTAAATTATAAAATCTTACATAGAAAATGGCTTGAAGAACACCAAATCAACATCAGGTTCGTGTCGGCAACAAAGCAGTTATAATCAATTCATAACATATTTGACTGAACTCACCTTGAAAGTGAGAATGGAAACCCTTTAACTCGTCTGTTTCAGGAAACTAAAAGCAGAAGACTTCAGTTATGGTACCACAGTGGTTCAAGAAGCTCCTGATATCATCTTTTGAATCATACGGAATTCCTTCAACATAAACCATCTTGGAATACTTAAAATCCGCGAAATCAAAAGACAGTTCCAAATTGCAGTTCCTCATCATATTTGGGGTCTTTGTAGACGAACGTCTTCTTCATTGGGGAATGTCTCTAATTTGACCTTCCAGTTTCAATTGTGAGATCGGTAAAATTGGATTACATTTGAGCAAAAACCCTACAATCAAAGTTCCTTTTAGAAGGGATAACTTTACAAAACATAATTTGTTCCAACATAATCCATAAATGCCTAAGGCCCCGATTATGTTTATTTTAGAAGGGATAAATTTCTCAACATAACTATCAAATACAAAGCTTTTGCTACTGCTATAAATAAATAAGGCAACGATTATGCTTATTTTAGAAGGGATAACTTTCTCACCAGAGAAGGGGACACAAAGTCATTGAAGAGGTATGTTGTTTCCAGTGACTTGAGCTTTTCAAGATATAATCTCTTCAATCCATCAACTATGTATGTCACATCACTAAGAGGCACCTGAGGAATGAATTACTTTAGCAACAAAACAATGGCATAAACAAACAATTCTTCTACAGCACACGAGGTAGTAGTTATCATCCAACATCAATTATATATAACAAAATGAGCAGCCTATGACGGAAAAATGAAATCGTGAGTGGAACAACAAAACCAAGTGCACAAATTATTCCCTAATCCCAAAAAGAGATTTGAAGAAAATATAACACAATAAAAAATAGTAGTAAACATAACAGTGGAAACATCCATGCAAGCATGGATTTCTATAGAATATGCATTCATCGGAACTTCAGATTATCCGTTCTCAACTCTTCAATTTTACTTAATAGACACCTGGACACTCAATTTAACAATAAAGTTCCAATTTTCAAACAACTTTGAACATGACCCAATCAACCATCCGTTCAAACTGCATGGTCAAAAAAGAGGAGTTTTGAGTTAAAAAAATGTAAGAAAATGAAGCAGGGGAGAGAGACGAACCAAATACCGCCGAAGAACAACCGAAGTTCTTTGGAATGAGGCGGCAACAGTACCGTTGGAATGAGAGACTGGGATGTCGAGAACCAGTGAAGGAGGACCAGAACGGCGCTTGAGGAAGATGGACCGGCTTCGGCAGCGTGGTTGGCGAGCTCGTACAAGAAACCGAAAAGGTTTAGCAACCCTAGAAAAAACAAAAAAAATAATAAAGGAAGATGGAAAATCGGCAAATTCGAAGAGAAAAAGACTCATAGTGAAGTCGTGGGCTTTTAAGAAGGACTCACCGCTACTACATCTCGCCGCCCCGCCTGCACGCGAGCCACGCTGCCCAGATCCGCTGTTGGTGCCGTCGTCGCTAGCGTGGCCTCATTGTCACCGCTATTTTGATTTTCGCTGCCACCTCGCCCTCACCGCTAGAGGAGTCGAGTCCGAGGCCGGGTTTAAAGAGGTCATCGATCGAGAAGAATATAACCCTAATAGAGCACCGCGACCAGATCTAGCTTCAATTAACTGGAGTTGAATCTTCGAAATAGAGGGAGAGGAATTTAGACGACATGGAGATGAAGAATCAAGGAGAGAAGACGGTGGGTGAAAACAAACCTCAAACAAGAAAAGGGAAATCAATACGTCGATCAACAACCAGTATATGACTGGAATAGTTGCTACTGAAACTCCAACAAGAGAATCCTAAAGCAATTCCACTACAATTAACTCGAATCTGCAACAAATCGGAGTAGGATTCAGAGAAAGCGAAGAAATAATTAAGAATCTGAAAGAGTGAGAGAATGAAATACTGAGGAACACACCTTCAATCTTCGAATGACACGATGAATCGCCTATTCATGCGAAGGGCATGTCGCCGCTCAAACGTATTGATCGAGTTTAGGGTTTGGGAAGAATAGGAAAGACCAGAAAAGAAACTCTGCGGCCAGATTGAATCAAATAGGAGATTAAGAAAGTGAGAGAATAGGAAGGAACAGCGGAAGCTTCACATGCAAGCATCAAACCTTCGTTGTTGGAGTCGTCCTCTTGAAGACGAAAGCGGAAGAGAAGAGCCCACGTTGAAGGAGGAGCAATAGACACGTATCATTTTACAAGGCTTAGTCATCAAATAAGGGTAAAAACGGAAATGTACTATTCATTTGAGAAACTCTCACTTTTAGTATAGTAAGGATTTGTACTCGACACTGTATTATCTCTCAATTTATCTGAGAACTAACACTCTCATTGTGATGAGTCAAATTGTAGCCATGGGTGTCTACACATCAAAATCAAAGTTGTTAACCTCAATTTATGATTTTTGAACCGAAGATGTCAACTTGTATCTCACAATTTCATCTTCAAATTTTCAACCAATCCAATTTCAACCCACATATTCATCTTTCTCATTCTAAATATATATTATAAACAACTCAAAGGTGTCGAAGTTTGTGATACGCTGGAGGACAATGAGAGGAAATGAAATAGACCAAGGATTGAGGAATGGCTTACACAAGTTAATTGAGGAATCTATATTCTATATAACTTACTAAAACAAAGACACTAATGTTACATGTCAATCAACGAGTGATGTCACCTCAGTATTTTTGTAAAATATTTATTGAAATGTCAATCCCAAAAAATTTATAATAGATTACTAAATTGTCATTCTTAAAAACTAGATGCCGAATTACTAAATAAATATTAAAGGTTATCAGTACAAATAATTAATAAGTAGTAGAACGCCGGACAGTGACATCACCTGCCCAATCAGCAGAAGAATATTTTAAAAAAATTGAGGCTTCTTTTATGTTTTTAAAAAATTTGTTTAAAAGATAGCCAAAATCTTTGATTATTTTGTAAAAAAAAAATTCAGGCTCCACATTTTTATCGGATTGAATCTCTTACTAAATCTCGAATTAAGCCAATAGTTTTTTTTACTAAACCTTAATTATTTTGTAAAATATGAATTTTGTTATCCCACATCGGTTATCAGATAAGGATGACACTTTGACAACATGTATAAATAGACCTAGAAGGTTTGAAGATTATACAAATTATACATTTCTGGACATTTTGGTCAGAATCAAGTATAATACTTATTCATACCGGATTAGTATTTGTATGTGCATTGTTGTGACCTACTAATTCGTAGGTCATTTTAGTCTAATGATTTTTAGGTCGTTGTGACCTACTGATTTTTTGGTCGATTTGATCTAATAATTAGTGGGTTGTTGTGACCCACTGATTTGTGGGTTGTTGTGACCTAATAATTTGTGGGTCGTTATGACTCACTGATTTGTGGGTCGTTATGACCCACTGATTTGTGGGTCGTTATGACCCACTGATTTGTGGGTCGTTATGACCCACTGATTTGTGGGTCGTTATGACCCACTGATTTGTGGGTCGTTGTGACCTATTGATTCGTGGGTCGTTGTGACCTATTGATTCGTGGGTCGTTGTGACCTATGAATTTGCGGGTCGTTGTGACCTATGAATTTGCGGGTCGTTGTGACCTATGAATTTGCGGGTCGGTGTGACCTACTGATTCGTGGGTCGGTGTGACCTACTGATTCGTGGGTCGGTGTGACCTACTGATTTGTGGGTCGGTGTGACCTACTGATTTGTGGGTCGTTTGTGACCTACTACTTTGTGGATCTATTGAACTATTAAATTCGTAATTCTTATTTTATCAATGTACTAAATATACATATATATTCTATATAATTTACTAAAATAAAAGACACTAATTCTAACGGCGCACCCACGTTTTTCCTCGCATTACGAATTAAGCTAATAAATTTTTTTTAACAAAAACATAATTATTTTGTAAAATATGAATTTTTTTCGTGGGTCGTTGTGACCTATTGATTCGTGGGTCGTTGTGACCTATGAATTTGCGGGTCGTTGTGACCTATGAATTTGCGGGTCGTTGTGACCTATGAATTTGCGGGTCGGTGTGACCTACTGATTTGTGGGTCGTTATGACTCACTGATTCGTGGGTCGTTGTGACCTAATAATTAGTGGGTTGTTGTGACCCACTGATTTGTGGGTTGTTGTGACCTAATAATTTGTGGGTCGTTATGACCCACTGATTTGTGGGTCGTTATGACCCACTGATTTGTGGGTCGTTGTGACGTGTGAATTTGTGGGTCGTTGTGACCTATTGATTCGTGGGTCGTTGTGACCTATTGATTCGTGGGTCGTTGTGACCTATGAATTTGCGGGTCGTTGTGACCTATGAATTTGCGGGTCGTTGTGACCTATGAATTTGCGGGTCGGTGTGACCTACTGATTCGTGGGTCGGTGTGACCTACTGATTCGTGGGTCGGTGTGACCTACTGATTTGTGGGTCGTTGTGACCTACTGATTTGTGGGTCGTTTGTGACCTACTACTTTGTGGATCTATTGAACTATTAAATTCGTAATTCTTATTTTATCAATGTACTAAATATACATATATATTCTATATAATTTACTAAAATAAAAGACACTAATTCTAACGGCGCACCCACGTTTTTCCTCGGATTACGAATTAAGCTAATAAATTTTTTTTAACAAAAACATAATTATTTTGTAAAATATGAATTTTTTTCTCTCACATCGATTATGAGGAAAGGGTGACACTTTGAAAACATGTATAAATAGATTTAGAGTGTTTGAGGATTATAAAATTCATACATTTCTGAACCTTTTGGTCAGAATCATTATTCATGCCGAATTAGTATTTGTATGTAATCATTGTGACCTACTGATTTTTGGGTCGTTTTGACCTAATGATTTTTGGATCGTTATGTCCTAATGATTTGTGGGTCGTTGTGCCTTTGTGGGTCCTTGTGATCTACTAATTTGTGGGTCGTTGTAACCTGATTTGTGTACCGTTGTATTAAACTCGTAAATTTTATTTTATCAATATACTAAATATACATCTATATACTTTATTAAAACATACGAAATTAATGCTGACATGGCGCTCTTACGTTTTTTCTCGGATTAAATTTTATACTAAATCATAAATTAAGTCAATTAATCTTTTTTTACTAATTGATTTCATATCAGATTATGATACTTTTAAGTTATATGATTATGTTTTTTTATTTAAATTATTATTTATTAAATAATAAATTAGATTTAATTTTTTTTTATTAGTATAAAACTAATTAACGATCAACACATGGGTTACGCGGTCTCATTTACCAAGTAACACTTGACGCGTTATTTATACGAGCTCATAACATATAACTAATAAAGTTAACAACATATAATATAATAAAGATGTAATATGATAAGCTATTTTATTAACAAAACCGCACAAGGTGTGGGCTATAAACTAGTGGTGTATACAAGTTAATTCATGAATGTAAATATGGGCCGCGAAATTGTGATGGGCCGTAGTGCGTGGGCCTTGGGCTAGAAAATTAACCCATGTTTAGTCCAAACACTCATTTCGCTTTCTTTGTTGTTGTCGTAATTGGCATATGTACAAGCAAAGCATAAGGAGTGGTTAGCTTGCAAAAGCTTTCTTCCCCATTCAACGGTCTCACACTATTAATCTCCCTCACTCTGATCCCGGCCACCTCCATATCTCTCCCGTCTCTCGATACCGACTTCAAACTTTCATCCCTTGAAACACTCGAAAGAGTCGTATGGGGTTTCGATAAATCTTGGAATATCATATCGACAAGTCAGTTATTTTGTTGTAGTAGGATGAATTAGGGTTTGAGTGTGGTCAATAATCGAATTGGGAGAAATTATGACGGAAATTCAACAGGATCATTTGATTGGGAACTACTTCCTTGAACTTGCGAAGCTTAGGGCTACCCAAGGTGGTGACGGCCATGCGGATATTGTCGTTGGTGAGGAGGAGGAGGATGCGCCGACGGAGCTTAACACGATCAACAGCTCCGGCGGTTTCCAGGTTGTGTCGACGGATAAGTTGTCTGTGCAATACACAGGTGTTAACCTGCACGGCCACGATGTTGGCGTTGTTCAATCTAATCGGCCGGCGCCAGTCAAGAGATTGATGTATTACTTTGAGATGTATGTGAAGAACGCCGGTGCCAAGGGGAAGGTTGCAATCGGATTTACAATTGACAGCTTCAAGATGCGTCGGCAACCAGGGTTAGACATGATTTTTCTTCAGTTCTTGTTTGCTTTGATTTACTCTATCAAGAGATTCGCAAAAGAACATTCACTGTTGCTTGTTAGTATGATTGGTCTGGTTCGAGTGTATAAGAAGATGATATTTGGAGTATAGCATTTGTGATAGTGGTACCTCATTTTAGAGTATTGATATGGTTGAGCTGTTTATTCAGTTCACTTGTTATAAACTTGATGTCCTATCTCTGATTCTATGCATGACATCTTGATGCACATGTTGTATAGCAATAGAATCTGATCTGTGGCTTAACTTAAATAATATGTAGGTGGGAACCAAATAGTTATGGCTATCATGGGGATGATGGTCTTCTTTATCGTGGCCAAGGAAAGGGAGAAACTTTTGGTCCAACTTACACGACTGGTGATACAATTGGCGCTGGAATCAATTATTCTTCTCAAGAATTGTTCTTTAGGTAAGAAAATTGTGGCTTTTAACAGTGTTAGAATTAAAATAGAGTTAGCTCCTCAAGTAGATTTAGTCAACTAGCCTGCTTAGTGATCAACTGTAATGGAATTATACTGCTGATGCTCATTTCTCATAAAACTACATGCTATTTTGCTTCTTGTCAGCAAAAATGGTCTGGTTGTTGGTACTGTATACAAAGATGTTAAGGAAGCCTTGTACCCCACAGTTGCTGTTCACAGTCAAAATGAAGAGTAAGTATCTCAGGATTAGATGTTGAGTGCATCAGCTGTTGTTTGCATAGCTTATTCAGAAGATTGCGCATACATCCATATTAGGAATGGCTTTTATAGTAGTATTAGAAATCTTTACTCATAGCAATCTATTATTTATTTGCAGGAAGTTACTGAGTTTTAGGGTGTGTTTGCTTGCACATCATTATAAACTAGTGTATGCTCAAATCGGAGTTTAAAAGGAAAGCTGATAAAATTTTATTGTAGTTTACAAAATATCATAAACTGTGTTTGGTTGTACAAAACTAGTTTAAATGTTCACATTTATAATTTTATATAAACTATTTGCCTTAAATATCCCGGTGTGTTTGTTATAAATAAAAGGATAGATTGGTATTTTTTATTATAAAACACTAGTTCAATTTAACATACCCTTGTCAATTTGGGTGTTCCATTTAAACACTAAACTAGTTTATTTTATCGTAGCAAACACCGTTTATATGATATTTTAAACATACTCTAGTTTATAAACTAGTGTTTATGGACAAGCAAAACACCCTTAATATAATCCATCACGTCCATTTATAATAATTTCCTTCTGAAACTCACATTCAAATTTCTCATGGGTTATGCAACATCTATGCTCGTATTTATGTGATCTCTTACAATGGAATAATATAAGTTTTAACTGCTGTAGTCACTTTTCCCCATGCACTCTACTATGATAGAATGTTTGTTTTTTTATCTGTGTAGGGTGTCTGTCAACTTTGGGAAGGATCCGTTTCTTTTTGATATTAAGGTAAGCTTTTATAGTCACAATATTTTTCTCATCCCAGCATCAACTCTCTTTTTGTTTTCGGTAGCTTATAGTTCTCCATTAAGTTAGGTACATGTGCATTCTTAGTGAGGATTCATGTGAATTAAGTTGTTGGACACGAAGGCCTCTTGTGATATTAGAGCAGCTTTAGTTTCTCAATAACCAATTGTAATTCTTCCTCTGCATATGTTATAATTTTCTTCAGGCATATGAAGCACAAGAGAGAGCCAAGCGACAAAATATGATCGAGAAGATTTCTGTGCCTCAAAATGTTAGTTATGGGTGAGTTCCTCTCGTCTCTATACATCTTTCTATGCACAAAATGCTCTGCTTATGTATGTTGCATCATATTTTGATTTTCTATCATATTCTGACTGGAGGATAATATTGGAGGTCATTTAACATGTAATTTTGTTCCTGGAAATTTCAATAAGTCGAACTCTTTTGGTAATTGCTGAGATGGATTAGAGGTTTAATGTGTACGTTGTCTTTCTTGGTTGTTCCCCCTTGCAGGATCGTTCGTTCCTACTTGCTTCATTATGGCTATGAAGAGACACTTAATTCATTTGACTTGGCTAATAAAACTTCTGTACCTCCTGTCACTTTAGCCCTAGAAAATGGATTTACCGACCAAGATACCTATGCTTTAAGTCAGAGAAAGACCCTTCGTCAGGTAGTAATTTTGTATTTGGCTATTTCTCAAAGATCTCATTTATACTAGAACATGATTACACCCCCACCTTTGATGGACTATTTAATTCTTTTTGTAACTTAAAAGTATTCTTCTGTGTCATTAAAATGGACATCCATGTTTAGTTTGTATCATCTGTGTTTGAAGTGAAATGCACTGTGTAGTGTTCAAGAAAGCGTTATCTCCTCTTTGCTCATTCTAATTGAGGTGACATTTTCCTAGTTTTTTTAATACATTCCTTGAGTCAAACCATTCTGCATTTATGTGATTATGGTTTATGCTTGTGGATATTAAATTACTTTATACAGTTTTTAACTTCAGTCTCAATTAGATCCTAACTAGTTCAATGCCCGCGCCTTGTGCGTTTTGTTTTAAAATTTTGACAATAAAATAATTAATATTACAACCTTTCGACCTGTTATATTATGTAATGTTTTATAGCAAATATTTTTGCAAATTCTGTAAATTAAATTACTTTCACCAAAAAAATTGTATAATATTGTAAAATATGTTTTTACCATCGGTTCAATTTCAAGCATTAAATATGTAATTCTCATTTTTAACTTCTTATCACCTTAAAATTAAATTGGAACCAAATAAAAAAGAAATCTAATTTTAAGCTGTAAGATAAAATCAATTAGTTATAATCGGGGAAGATTTTTTCAATCGTAAAACGGATCTTCAAATTTTGAAGGGAAAAAAAATTAATTTTATTACGTTAAGTGTGGGATTGACACATGCCACATCAACCTTAATCTCTACCTCAACGACCCTGATATGAATTACTTCACTTTTAGTATAATAGATAGATTATCTGTCTTTTTCCACATACATATAATCTCTTAAGTTCTTGCCTTTGCTGTTCGGATGTCAGATATATATTTGATAATTGATGTGTGAAATATGATTGCATTGCTCAGAGCCTTCTTATGATTGCTGATTTCCATTAGCTTTTTTCGCTCCTAGTCATTCTTCTGCGGCCCCTCTTTTATATGTTGCTAACTGTCAATTATACTGTCCAATTTGTGAAGCTAATCAGGAGTGGAAACATTGATAGTACATTTGACAAACTCGGTCAGTGGTATCCTCAGATTGTTCAGGTACAATTGTTTCAGGACATGCTTTAAATTCTATCATTGAGTTTATGTACGTTTGCTCCCAAAATGAGCCTAAGAAGGTCTTTGCACTTTCGAGCCCAATGTTTAACTTCTACAAATTTTGCTTATTTCCACTACAATGACTTATTCCTCTCTGATTTAATTATCACAAATCTAATAAATTTAAGTTTGGTTTATCTCCTTGGTTTCCTTTCAAAATCATTGTATTGATCATTACTCTAATTAGACCACAGTCAACAAAGGTGTGAAGCATTGTGATACCGGTATAGGTTGAGTCATTTGAGTGTTTGTACTCATGAGATTAACAGTTTTTCTTTCTGTCCTACCTTTTGTCATATTTATTGTCCAAAATAATTTCCATAATTGGTGCTCTGGGAATCTTCTGCACTATGGTGTTGTTCGGCAAAGAGGGGCAAACTGTCATCATAAAGTGCCTTGCCTATTTTTTCCTTTTTCAAAATGCCATCATAAAACAAAACAGCTTTCGTAATAGGCTGCGTAACAAATCCTAAATAAATTGCTTTTATGCCTCAATAATCTTGATTAATCATGTGCCATACTGTGTTGTGCTCTGCAGGATGATAAATCAACTACGTGCTTTCTGCTTCATTGCCAGAAGTTCATTGAGTTGGTTCGGGTGAACACCTCTCTTCTCATTTAGCATATTTTACAATTATCCTAGTAATTGTTTACATTCTGGAGATGGTGATATGAATCTTCCGTTCGATCCTTAATTACTGAACCTGTATCCAGATAAATTTCCAGTGTAGAAAGGTCAATCAAAATGACTGAGAATGATGATCTATTGAATCTTTTCTCAACTCCATTTACATGTGTATATGATCTTTTAATTTATACAGGTTAAGGAGCTAGAAGAAGCTGTGAAATATGGGAAGAATGAGTTGGAAAGATTTTTTTACGTGGAAAGCTTCAAGGAGCTACTAAAGGTACCCCCTTCTTTAATAGATTATGCCTGAGAACTTGGTCAAACGAATTTATGCCGATATACATTTTAAAAATAATATGGTTCTACTATAAGCAAGGATCTGAATATCAAACACTGTTGATATTGCCTCAATGACGTCCATGTTTTCAAGCTAAACCAGTTGATAGAATCCTTTAGAAGTAAGGATCTGACTCCTAGGACTGGAATGCAGGAATCTCACAGCACTGAAATCCAGGAATGCTGTTTTCTGTTCAATATTCAAGTCTGAGTAGTTCCTCCTTTTACAATAGGATATAAATACTAACTCCTAATAGTAACTAAAAGACTTAATACTAGAGATTCAGCAAATAAAACAAAGCAGTGTGATGGTAAAAACATGGAGAAAATGGGCAAGTTGAAGAACTTAACTGCAAAATGAAGATAAAAAGTGTGTTACAATTCTGAAGCCTGTGCATGTATCATAGCTAGTTGATGGGTGAATAGGCTCTTTCCATATTAAATATGCAATATTGTGCGAGTTGTAATTTTCACTTTTGTCTTTCGCCTTGTTCTGGATTCTGTCCAGGACTGTGTTGCTCTACTAGCATATGAAGAACCACTGCAGTCGTCGGTCGGTTATCTTCTTGAACACAAGCAACGAGAAGTTGTAGCAGATGCTGTCAACTCTATGGTATTGGCCACCAATCCGAACTTGAATGGATCACAACAGAACTGTCTGCATTCAAACCTTGAGAAGCTGCTTAGGCAGCTGACTGCTTGCTCTTTGGAGAGGAGGGGCTTGAATGGAAATCAAGGTGAAGCCTTTAATCTACAGAGAGTGTTGACTACTGGTAAATTGGGGAAGTAGAAACCGAGGAGACATGTCTTTGTTCATATTGTCATCACTTGCCCCCCAACAAAGGTAGCCTTTGGTAGAATCCTTGGTTGGATGAAACTGTGGAGTTGGGTATGATATACATATAAAGTGGTCTCTAAAGATGCTTCTGGGATTACTTTGAAAACCTGTAAATGTTTCATTGCATTGTTAATGGTTTCTTCTGTCACGTAAACATAGACGTAATTCATCCTAATGTTGAAAGTTTTGCCTCCGTCTTCTTGATGTTCGGTTTTGCAATGCTTGAATGTTGTATTTGCAACTCAAGTTGGCTGGCAATCTAGGCTAGTTTTCGGATCAACATACATCGTTTTCTAGGTAAGAACTAAGGAGCATTTGACCTAAACTGGAGAATGAATGTAGTTTTACAAGCATGAAAAGGCGTTCGTTAGCATTCTGTCTTCGAAATCATACATAATTTCTAAGAATAATGGATGTGGACTGAGCTTCGAATCCCATAGTCTCAGAAGCATTTTCTGTGAACGACAGCTGGGCCGTGCTCGTCATAGTCTGCCTTGGTAACATGCTGATTTTGGGGAAAGACGACCTTGGCAAGAATGGCACCTCCCACCCACGCTTGGTATGTTGACAAGTTTTCTGGCATGTATTCCGGAGGCTGTACAAAGTTTGTGCAAAACAAAAAGTCAAGAGTAGTGCACAAGTGTATTGAACAACATATCAAAATTTCATGTACCAATCTGTCTGCCATTCATTCTTGATTGGTTCACAGATAGCTAAATAATTCGAGATGGAACTCGAAGATGATTAACTGCTCAAGCTTTTCATATGTGAAGTGACGGAGCTTTACGAATATAGCCAAAGACACCGCCCTTTTAAATAAGTTTATCTTTCAATCAATCACACACCCCTTGTTTTATGCTTCAAATATAACTATTTTTTTTAAAATATTACCACAATTTTTCTCATAACATATAACTTACTAATAAACAATTAACCAGAATGTATAAAATGTAGGTGATAACTAAACATGCTTTTAGATATATTTTGAACATATATTGAGGAATGTGTGGTTGATTGAAAGAAAAAATGATTTTATTGGCGGTTTTGTGTAATTTTCTCATCTATTAATGTTTTGTGACACTATGCTACTGACATGTTAAAAATGTTACAATTATGGAGAGTGGCTCATCTTACCTTTACCACAGAAGGATGAATAGCTGATGAGCTCATGTGTGCTTCTTTCTGGAATCTATTCTCAAAACCTGCATTTTGCATAAACAATTTCAAGGTAATTGCATATGAACAACTCCGATGACTTATTTTGTGTCTGTTCTTACAAAGACGGAAAAACAGGTGAATTTTATAAATAGTTTCCAAGAGTTTGGACAGAATGCCATGTTGAATAAAATCATAAGATTCAGAAACTGTTGCTGATTACTTCGAGTAATAGAACACTCACCAGCCATTGAGGCAGTGCCACCACATAGCACAGTATTCTCAGATAGCTGTCTCTGATTCTCGGATGACACAGTTGATATGCAACGTACAAGCTGCTCCACTATCCCGTGTGCCTCCAGACCCAGTATAGATGGCTGGAATAAAGCCTCTCCTACAGTGTATCTCTCCCGCCCAACTGTTATCACCTGAAGATACAGCTGAGTTTGAGTCATTTGGGTACTCAACAAGTTTGATCCCTAGTGCAAGGACGTCAGAACTGATTATAAATGTTATCCTTGGCTATCCCCGTTGGTCATTTTATATCTATAAATTTTCCATCAGAAATACAATGGAACAACCTATGTTCAAAATGTAGCAGTAACGGCATCAGAAGTGAAAGACCGGAAGTTAAAGCAGGACTTATCGGTGTTTGATTATAAGTAAGAAATATTAATATGGAAGGGACAGAAAGTGAAGCATTAAAAAGTAAAGGGTAAAATGCAGAAAATCACTTGTATTATGCACCAAACATACCCACTTGTACATGATTTTGAAAAGGTTACAAATAAGTTTTTGATACTTCTGAACTTGAGAGAAAGTTAAAACAAGTACTGGAACTTTTTCTTGGGTGTCATGAACTTTGGAAAATATTATGAATTGTCCCTAAATTGTGAGAATTGGTTTAAATATATTTCCTCTACAAATATAAATGACAAATTTTCAAGGACTCGTTTATCACTCTTTTCAAAGTTTAGGGTGCAATTTAACCTAATGAAATAATGAATACACAAGGGTGGTATTTGGTAAGTAATATGCTTTTAGGTTGGTGTTCTACAAATATGCTTTCAACCGACGATTGTCTGCAAAAAGTTCTATTCTAAGTATGATTTGCTGCATTTTACCCAAGAATGAAATAGCTTTTCAGCAAGAGCTAAATTTAGAGAAACAATTCAAACCTGGCCATCAGGAAGAGTATGCTGCTCATTAGGGCATGAGTTCTGAGATTTCTCATAGTCAAGGTCATCATCAGCACAAATTGCATACTGTTCTTTGATCTTCTCAACATCCCTGAGGCTTATATTCACTAGTGGATTAGATTTCCCAAGCTCCCGAGCAAGAAGGTCAGTCAAATCGGCACCTCCAATAGCAAACCTCCTAGACGCAATGTGATGAACTGCACCTTCAATTACCGGTGCAATATCTGGTAGATTTGTGGCAGCCTTAGAATCATAATTATCAATTAATAATTCAACACTTATTGCGCCTAATATTGCAGAATATGCAAATTTGTCATCTGAAGTATGTTAATATTTACATCAACAAAGTTTACCTTGTGACTTCTTCTAATCAAATCTAAACTAAAGCTTGGATTTTTTTTTCAAGAATTGATCAGCCTTGATCAAGTTAAAACTAGCTACATGAGTAATTGGCTAGTGCAGTGATCAAAAGAGTAAACATATGGCTTCAGTACTAACAAGTGCTATGTGCAGTGAACAAAACATATATTCCAATCCACAAAATGCCCATTAAAACCAACGAACAATATCAAGTTGGAAAATACCTATCTTCCCATGACCAATATCAACAGTGCAACCGGAAATCCGTCCAGCAGCATAGAGAGACAAAACCGCTTGTTCAGTTGCATAGAAGCCTGATACATTAAACTTCTCAAACATCAACTGCACCAAATGCTCTCTCACAGCCTGGCAAAAACAACACTGGAATCTAAGCACTCTGACAGTAACAACCCTAAGCACAGGTGATTTGTAGGAACTACCAATTTGCATATTGACATTGTCAGGTGTGTCAAACAAAGAGCGAATTTGAACCTTTGGGGTTAAAAGTGGGTCTGTGAATAGTATCTGGCCTTCATTGCCAATCTCCCATCCAAGGTTCGTGTACAGTACGTGGTGCATCAAATCCTCCATCGCATCCCAATCTGTTATATATCCTCGAACTACTGGATCAACAGTAACACCCTCGGATTCCACAAGATCATCGCCCTTGCTATCCTCAGGTACAACCTTCATTTGCGTAGGAATAATCTGAAAGAAGCTCGAAATTTTGAATTGTCAATTTTGAGCACTCGTGAATCGAGGCTTAAAACAGCCAAGAATACTTGTAAAAATTGAAGAAAGCCGGAAAACATCATACAGCCCCCTTATCCCCCCATTTCCATCCCCCTTCACTGTTCGAATTTGAGCATCATAGCTTTCAATTTTAGGGTACTTCAGAGTGAAGCCTAACTTAGAAGCAAGAGAAGAGAGGCTACCGTAGAAGGGGGCTGGTCAGGGATGGCAAAGCCTGCCTTGAGAAGCTTGGATCCAACGTCGACCACCACTGCCTCCATCGTCGAATACAATCGAGCTCACCTTCTTTGTTTAATCTTGGGAGTGGGTACAGATAAAGGATATAGGAAGAACAAATTTTGAATTTGAAAATGGATGAAATTTATAGATTTGGGACGAAAAGCAAAGAAAATCCCAGTGTATGAGAGCTTGCAGAAAATTAGTGAGAGTAAATTAAGGAGAGATTCGTCGATTGCTTTCAGAAATCTGGGGCTCTTGTCGAACAAAGAGATATGGACTATGGCACTGTTTTCTTTTGTTCGGGTCGGATCCCGTCTTTACGCGTGGGCACACGCGCAAGATTTATATTAATTCCTTGAGTAATTTACCAAAAACCATCTTTTATTTACATGTGGTTCACTTAAACCCCTCTTATATTTTTATTTTTTTTTTCTTAGCCACCTTCTTATATTAACAAATCACCGCCCGAATATATTTTCGGTTGTAGTTCCCTCAAATTGTTGGTGGGGCCCACAAAAATATTGTATTTTAAGTTGATACGCTTAAGGATCTAGGAAGACTCGGTGCAAGATGATTGCTCGATTGAGGATGAATGGAAGATGAATTCGGCGTGATAAGATCTTAAAAAGGTGTGGAGATGGAGATTGATAGAAATATGGGGCAATCTAGATCGAGGAGGAACTTTAACTACTTTTTCTCGATCGTTCGAGTTGGATCAAATGTAGAACTTGAGCGACGAAAGCTTAAAATGGATGCGGAGCATATGGTCGATCCGATCTAGGTAGATCGAATCATCCACGAATTGGAGTAGATAATGTTGATCCTTCTAAAAGGATCCTCGAGTATGAATGTTTGGATCAAAGACTAGATCCAAGACAGAACTTTAAGAGGATTGAAGAAGAAGAAGGGATGCCCAAACCAAGTAGGAGAATTTTCCCTTCACAATACTTGGATTTAACTTAGACATATTTTACAATGAGCCAAGCATCCCCTTATATAGTACATGGAGGCGATACAAAGAGTCGGAACATAAATGACGGAAATTAAAGTCGAAATTAAGTTCCGAAAATGAAAAGTCTAAAATATGAAAGGCCGGAATTTAAGCCACGGATTTAAAGTCCCGAATATAAAATATCTATTATTAAATAGCCGAAATATTATTAATGTCTTCAAAATGTTGTCGGGTCCTTTTATCCGGAAACACGGATAACATCGCCATCCAGGGGCGTATCATTCTCCTCCTCTTGAATGTGAAACGTCCCCGTTTCATCGTCAGAAAAGAAAGGAGTAATTTTGTGAACGAGACCCTTGAAATTCAACACCGGATGCACATTGTCGGGCGGCCAAGCTTGTTGACTATGCCGACAAGGTGTCGAAAGCTTAGAAATGGATGTGGAAGCGTACGGTCTATCCGATCTAGGTAGATCGAATCATCCACAAAGTGGAGTAGATAATATTGATCCTTCTAAAAGAATCCTCAAGTATGAATGTTTGGATCAAAGACTAGATCCGATAGAATTGTAAGAGGATTGAAGAAGTGATGCCCAAACCAAGTAGGAGGATTTTCCTTCATAATACTTGGATTCAACTTAGACATATCTTACAAAGGAGTTAAGCATCCCCTTATATAGTGGATGTGGTCATACAAAGAGTCGGAACATAAATGACGGAAATTAAAGCCGGAATTAAAGTTCCGAAAATGAAAAGCCTAAAATATGAAAGGTCGGAATTTAAGTCAGGAATTAAGCTCCGGATTTAAACTTCCGAATATAAAAAGCATATTATTAAATAGCCAAAATATTAAATAGTTCTTCATAATGGTGTTGGGTCAGCCGGAAACACGGATGGCATCGTCATCCGGGGGCGAATCATTCTCCTCCTCTTGATTGTGAAACGTCTCTATTTCACCGTCAAAAAAGAAAGGAGTAACTTTGTGAACAAGACCCTTGAAAATCAACACCGGATGCATATTGTCGAAGTCGGGCGGCTTGAACTTGTATAGTCTTTCAAAAGGGCGGTAGGGCCGCCAAGCTTGTCGAACATGAAGAAGATAAACTCCGGATCGGGAGGCTCGAACTTGTAGTTCGATATGGTGGTGACGTTGTGGAATTTGTTTCTCATGCCGTAAATGGTCTTGACTTTGAGCGGCGGAGGCACGCTGAAATTATCGAATGGCAAGCTAGGATGGAAGTTAGTGGGCATAGTAAAGACAAGCCTCGAATCATGCGACTCGAATTTGTAATCCAACAACATAATGGTGCCATTGTCGGGGTTGATGACTTCTTCTTCCTTGTGGTGATCTAATCTTTGTCATCTTGAAAGTACTCTCCACATAGCGGATTGACAAGTTGAAAACCGGGGCACAATTTGAAATGACGATATCTCCCTCATCTTCAACTTTTTCCTTGCCACACAATGGGGTGACAACCAACTCACACCTTAGTTGTGACACCGCTTGAGGTTCTTCTTGTTGGGCGGACGTCGTGTGGGCTAGAAGTCGTTCCCTCAAAATTTATATTTCACGCTTGAAAAACATCATTTGTGGCCTTGAGCACAACATATTCTTGGGAACTAGGATGCCGTCAGGGGGAAATGTTGTCAACTTTTTCATGATGAGCACGCCATCGGGGAACAAAGTTGACAACTTGTTCATGATTGGCACGCCGTCTTGGGGCAACATAGGTAGCCTCAAAATAATCTTGTCGGTGTGGATACCGTTGGTGCCCGTCCATAGAAAAAGTCGACCTTGGTGGGTCCGGAGGAGGCAACCACTCCTCGTCCGTAATACGGGAACGATAACGGTGTTGTTGATACCGCCGGTGCTCATGTGTGGCTGCTTTGAACTTGGTGGATATGGAGAAGGCAATCATTCCTCATCAAATGAATCATCATCGTCACAGATCATGATGAACGTTGAAGAACACTTGAAGAACACCGAAGAACACTTGAAGATCTTTGAAGAACACTTGTAGAACTTCGAAGAACACCAAAGAGAAAAAAAATTTTGTAAAGAACAATCAAGAACACAAGTAAAGAACTTTACCTCGATCCTTTGCTCTGATACCAATGATAGAATTACGAACGATCTAGATCGAGGAGAAACTTCAACTACTTCTTCTTGATCGTTCGAGTTGGATCAAACGTTGAACTTGAGCAACATAAGCTTAGAAATGGATGCGGAAGCGTACGTTCGATCCGATCTAGGTAGATTGAATCGTCCACGAAGTGGAGTAAATAATGTTGATTCTTCTAAAAGGATCCTCGAGTATGAATGCTTGGGTCAAAGACTAGATCCAAGATAGAACTTTAAGAGGATTGAAGAAGAAGTGATGTCCAAACCAAGTAGGAGGATTTTCCCTTCACAATACTTGGATTCAACTTAGATTAATTTACAATGAGTCAAGCATCCCCTTATATAGTGGATGAAGACAATACAAAGAGTCGGAACATAAATGACGAAAATTAAAGTCGAAATTAAGTTCCAAAAATGAAAAGTCTATAATATGAAAGGTCGGAATATAAGCCACGAAATTAAAGTTCCGATTGTAAAAAATCTATAATTAAATAGCCGAAATATTATAAATGTCTTCAAAATATTGTCGGGTCCTTTTAGCCGGAAACACGGATGACATCGCCATCCGGGGGCGTATCAAAGATGATGTAGGTTGGGTAGATGCTCTTCTTTCTATGGATATGACACACCAAGTGTGAAAGAGGAAGATTGAAGACTCTCGAGTTGCAACACACTAGAGAAGTTTCAAATCACTTGATAGAACACACAAGCAATGAAAAAAAAGGTGTACGTTTCATTTGAGAGAAAAGTTGAAAATACAATGCGTTTATGTGAAATTGAGTGTGTCTTTCTAACTAAATTAATCTCTATTTATAGTTTAATTATCCTAAGAAGAAAATTGCTAAAAATACTAAGTAGTGAGAATTCACTACTCCTACTTGTATGTCAAGTTGTCCAATGATGATTAAAAAAATATATGTTTTCACTATGCTTTCTACTTAGAAGCCAAGAAAATTTACTTGGATGCCAAAAAATGGCATAAATTATTGTCTTAATAATATCATTAAAATAATAACAATGATATCATGTACTTGGATGAGTCTTGAGAATAGTGAGTAGCTCAAAAGAGGTTGGACTAGGATTTCCGAGGCATATAAGTCCCTTTTTAATCTCTAGTTAAATCTCCTTAGCTCGAGCTCTTGTGAATGTTACGAGGGAAAGTTGTTCACCTTGCTTTTATTCTTGGACTATGTTTGGATCATCTATCTCCATATACTTAGTTTGGGCATCATTCTCCTCATGATCTAACTCAACGGGGACATCGATTATCTCTTGATTCTCTTGATGGGACTTAGGCACATCATCTTCCCTCTCTTAAAAAGGATTCGACCTCGAATCCAGTTCATCACTTTCATGCACACAAAAGGGAACTAAGTTAGCCACATTAAACACACTATGTACATCATAAGAATGAGGTAAATCAAGTTTGTCAGCAATGTCATTGATTTTCTCTAACACTTGAAATGGTCCATCTTCTCTTGGTTTTAACTTGAAGCTACAAAGTGTTGGGAAGCATTATTTCCTCAAGTGAACCCAAACCAAGTCTCTTGGCTCAAAGAAAACTTCGTTGTGACTTTTGTTAGCATGTCTCTTGTATTGTCACATCTTCTTCTCTAGCTGCCGCTGTGTTTCTTCATGTAGATTCTAAATTTTTAATGCATGATCAGCTCCTTCGTTACTTTCTTGGTCCGTGATGGCATATGTCAAGAGCTCAAGTGGTGTCTTTCGGTTGGCTTCATAAACTATTTCGAAGGGTGTCTTCTTTGTGGCCGTATGGACTGATCGGTTGCAAGCAAACTCAATGAAGGAGAGACATTAACCCCCTCCTACGCATATTAGTTTGTAACAAATATTTAAGTAAAGCACCAAGTGTACGATTTATTACCTCAATTTGCCCATCCGTTTGGGGATGACAAGTAGTTGAAAACAATAGCTTCGTACCAAGCTTAGCCCATAGCGTCTTCCAAAAGTAGCTTGGGAATTTCACATCCCTATCCGACACAATGGACCTAAGAACTCCACGTAATCTCACAACTTTATCAAAAAAAGGTTAGCAACACGAGTAACATCATTCATTTTATGACAAGAAATGAAATGAGCCATTTTAGAGAACCTATATACAACTATAAAGATGGAGTCTCTTCCTCTATTAAACTTAGGTTAGCCTAATACAAAGCCCATGAGAATGTCTTCCCAATGAGATTTAGGTATAGGTAAAGGCGTGTAAAGGCCATGAGGGTGAGTTAGAGACTTAACACGCAAACAAGTAGTACATGAAGCACACAATTTCTCTACATTCCTAAGCATGTGAGGTCAATATAAATGATCTCTAAGAGTATGCATAGCCTTAAGTACTCCAAAATGTCCCATAAGCCCTCCTTTACGGGCTTCTTGCACTAAAAGTCCCCTAATAGAATTCTTAGGAATACACAACTTATGAACTTTAAATAAAAATCCCTCATGCACATAAAATTGATCTTTGCTACCATGAGACACAGATGAGCAAATACCACAAAAATCATAATCACGTGCATATAGTTCTTTCATAAATGAAAATCCAAGTGGGTTAGCATATGGTAAGGTTTAAAGAGTGTATCTTCGCTTCGGGAGAGTGCATCAACCAAAACATCATCCTTACCCTTCTTATGTTTGATCACATAACGGAAAGACTCAATAAACTCAATTCATTTAGCATGTCTTTTGTTGAGCTTGTTTTTCCCATTTAAGTACTTCAATTCTTCATAATCGGTATGTATCACAAAATATTAGGGCAACAAGTAGTGTTGCCACACCTTAAGGACTCTAACAAGTGTCAGTAGCTCTTTATCATAGGTAGGGTAGTTCAACTTAGCATCACCCAATTTCTCACTAAAATAAATTAAAGGTCGATCCTCTTGCATAAGCACCTTCTAGTCCTATTCTTAATGCATCGCATGCTATCTCAAAGGTTTTATCAAAGTTAGGCAATATACGGAGTGGTGCTTCTGTTAGACGTGACTTAAGGGTGTTAAAGGCTTTTTATTGAGGTGTTTCCCACTTGAATATCATGCCTTTCTTGGTGAGCTCGGTAAGGGGTGTAGGTAGGGTACTAAAACCCCTCACAAAGCTTCGACAAAAGCCATCCAACTCTAAGAAGCTACGAATTTGGGTCATAGTAGTAGGTGTAGTCCATTCATGAATAGTCTTTACCTTTTCCTCATCTACCCTCAACCCTCTTTGCACACAACATAACCTAAAAAGTCACATGGTCGGAGCAAATTTCTTTAAGTCGGTATATAACTTTTTTTTTCCTAAGTACCTTAAAGACCTTCATAAGGTGACCAACATGCTCATCTAGTTCACGGCTATATACTGAGATGTCGTCGAAATATACCACCACAAAATTTCCAAAAAAAGGCCTTAAGGCATGGTTCACGAGTCTCATAAAAGGTGCTAGGGGCATTAGTTAGACCAAAGGGCATTACTATCCATTCATACAACTCATACTTAGTTTAAAAGTTGTTTTCCACTCATCTCCTTCTTTCATCCTAATTTGATGGCATTTACTCTTAAGGTCTATTTTCGAGAATATACTTGCCCTGTGAAGTTCATCTAACATGTCATCCAACCTCGAGATGGGGTGATGATTCTTGATGGTGATGTTGTTAATTAAACAATATTCAATACACATTCTCCAAGTACCATCCTTCTTAGGCACTAAGATGACCGGACTAAGAATTTCCTTAACATATCCCTTGTCAAGTAAGTCTTGCACTTGTCACTGTAATTCTTTAGTCTCTTTGAGATTATCCCAATAGGCAGCCCGATTAATTAGTGTTACCTCCGGGATGAAATCAATTTGATGATTAATACCCCTTATGGGAGGCAACCCAATTGGCACATCCTCTTGAAAAATATCATCAAATTCAAGCAAGAGTTGTGCAATAGCATTAGGGAGTCCTTCAAAGTTAGAAGAGAGAACAAAGTGTCCTTATATTTAAATAATAGGCACGTCTCCCCTCTTTCAATAGCTTGAACAACTTCCTTTAGCTTAGCTAAGACCTTATGATTAGAAGCACCACCTTTAATTCCAATAGCCAATTTGCGATTCTTACCTTGTTCTTTGTTTTGAAGAGCCTTTGTTTGTTCCTAGCCACGTGATCATCCATGATTTCATATGAAGTCAATGGGTGTAAGGTTAATATTTTATCATTCATCAAAACTGAATACTCATTAGACACTCCTTGATGAGTGACACCCCTATGAAATTGTCAAGGTCTTCTTGGAAGGAGATGGCACGTTGTTATAGGAAGTACATCACACACAACCTCATCCTCATATCCCCTATGACAAATTGAATTGTGGCTTGGTCTTTGACCTTAAGAGGAGTGTTGGAATTCAACCAACATAAGGTGTAGGATTGGGGATGAGAAGTGGTAGATATATTGAATATACTTACCACTTATTGGTCAATGATGTTACAACATGACTTCCATCCACAATGACACCACACACACCTTTTCATTAATGATGCACCTTGTGTGAAATGTGGTTTCACGTTGATTAGGCACACCAGAGACAATCAAATCATTTTCGATCTCATACTCATCCTTAGTCAACCGACCTTCAAATGCACGCGCTTCTTTGTATTTCGACGGTTTATGACTGTGACACCCATGAACAACTGACACTTTCCAAGCACCGTGAGCGATCTCATTACACTTTATTTTAAATTTACAACCACATTTTTTTGTTCCGAACTTGTTATCCTTCACATACAATCTCATTCCTAGCATGATTATGAACTTACCGCATCTTTCGCGTACACCATAAAACTTCCCTAAACGCCACACAAATTATGAGTTTTTCCCTTTTACTCTAAGTCATTCCACACATACATCACAATATTGAAAAATTCGTTTGTGGTAATAACTACTAAAAAGTATTTTAACGTATACTCAACCGTCGGTTGCTCGGGTTGTTCATCTCCAATGAGGTCATCTTATTCAACATCATAATTTGTTACATAAACCATATCATCGATGTCATTCAAATCTTGATATTTGATAATTTGCAGAAAAAAAGAAAAGGCAATAATTATTACGAAAGTAACGACGAACATATTGAATACCCTGGACATAACGTGGATAAATATAAAATACGTTAAATGTTGGTGTAAATAATGTTTAACCACGTTGAATACCGGCATGACTTTGTTTTAACCACATTAGGCCAAGATATTAGTAAGACTTACTTGTGTTGGATCCCGAAATGACTAGATCTTACCCACGTTGAGTCCTAGTGGGGTTATAGACAACACACGGCATGTCACATCGTGTGATCATCGATCGAAAAATATTATGTAAAACTTACGTCATGGCAAAACGTGTGATCACCGAAAAACGTTTGATTCGCTAATTCATTGTTTTTTAAACGGTATCATAATCAAAATATAACGTACCTCCGAGGGAATGATATGTAAATCTGATTCAATTTACATAGTTGCATAAGATGAATGTCTCATAGTTCTTGTCAATGAACATGATATTTTAAACTTTAACCGATTTAGGTTTATATAGGTATTTACGTGAATGTTTTTTTCCCTTCCCGTTTGGGCTCAACCACATTATATCGTGTATCAAATTACAAACGTGAAATATGGTTAGACTCATACGTGAGGTAAACAACCACATTGAGATCCAACGTGAATTTGTCTTAGATACGTCAGCTTCTAATATGAGTTAAGTTATCTCTCACAAACCCTCAATTTGAGTAAAACTTATTTATATGGCGTGAGCAACGTTTCTTGACGCTGAGATGCAACATGATTATGTTTTAGTTATGTTTGCTTATAACGTCAGTTAAGTGGTCTCCCGTTCCTTCATTTTTCGTGTGCTACGACTTTTTATTACGTTATTTAAAAACCTTTTTTTTTTATATTGTAAAGAGTAAACAAGTTATTGGTTAATCTACATCCCAATAGAACCCAAGTGATCCAAAAACAAAGGTCTGTCCAGATCTCGAATGGGGAAACCTACCTGGACTCCGTCCCGTCTCGTGCCAACATATCCATTAGGGGCCGGGAGAGGATGAAATTGCAGAGTCCCGAAGACAAGTCTCGAAAATTTGAACAGTTTGCCGCCAATCCGCCATTTTTGTATCATTCAAAGGGGAACACCACCTCTCTCTTTCTCCATTCGAAGCGCCCATGGCTGCACCTGTTATTCTAATCGGCGACGATGAAGATGTTAGTCTCTCTCCATTATGTTTCCCGAGTACCCTATAATCTTTAGCTTGACTGGTTAACTTAAGAGTTGTCTTTTCGTCAACGTCTCCAGGAATTTGATTGGGAAGCAGCCGTTCAAGAAATCGATGTCGCTTGCCAGAATACAGCAGGACCGGTTTCATCTTATTCGTTTCAACCGCCGCCCACATCCGCTTCACCGGTGTGGGCGGAGAAGAGGGGTATTAGCAAAAGTCTCTGCGGCCAATTGAACGGACTGCACAAGAACAGTCGCCAATCGACCCTTGACCAGTTTATTAATCGGGATTCCGCCACCAATTCGAATTCCCATACGAAGAAGGGCAAAGAGCCGGAGATAGAAGCTAGGTTTAAGACTGATGTTAAGGGTTCCTTCGTTGAAATTGATCCAGAGGCCGCTAAAACTTGGATCTATCCAGGTTTGAACATGACCTATGGTTCTTCTTTACTTTCTATTTGAATTTTGCTGTTTGGGTTTTAACTTCTGGGTAGTGGATGTTTTGAATCGTTTGTTATTAGGGTTTTATGGTGTCAAAGTGTCTGACTGAAGTGACAATTGCCTTCTGTTGTTGCTAATTTGACTCGAGGAGTTTTGTAGATTCACCGAACTGCTTAATTGAAACAGAGATATACACGAGAAGAAACTTATGTAGTATTAGTAGTCTAGATGAAATGTACTGATCACAAAACGGTGTCTCTTTTGATTATTAGTTGCAGAAAAAATCCCTCTTCGTGAGTATCAGCTTAATATAACCAAGAAGGCTTTGTTTTCCAATACAATGGTTGCTCTACCAACCGGACTTGGCAAGACTCTCATAGCAGCTGTTGTTATGTACAATTACTTCCGGTGGTTTCCTGAAGGTATTTGAATTTGATTGCTCTACAGCCTTTTATGTCCTTCAAACCATTTGGCAGCAACATCTAAACGGTGTAACCTCATAGGTATCTTCATAGTTATATACCTATAAAAGCATCATAGCTTCAAATGTGGTTGCATGAGTCGCATGACTAAGAATTTGGTCAAAGAAGAAGCTAAAAACTCATATTACTGCAATGTTTTAAATTATGCTGTTGTATCGCCAATAATCCCTGATGTATTTTATTAATTTTTTAAATATCCTGAATCCATACTTGTTGAAATGGCAGGAAAGATAGTTTTTTCTGCTCCTTCGCGACCTTTAGTAGTGCAGCAAATAAAAGCATGCCATAAAGTTGTTGGCATACCACAGGCAAGGCATTCTTATGGTTTGCACTTTGTGGTGATTTCGTCATATAGTTGGTTCCATCTGTCAATTGTTAGTTGTTACATAGTACCTAACTACACATATATATAACTTTTTGAATCAATAAATGATAGTTTAAGAGGCCTTATATATTGAGCTTTTGTCTATTTTTGTAAAATCATAATTTTGTGGACTTCTTTTTTTGTGCATTTATAAGCCACCACATTATTTTTTTGTTGACGAGGAATAATCAGTTTTCCCCCCAACAATAACCACAATATGCTCACATTGAATTTAACACTCTTCCAAATTTTCAAAAATATGAATTGATTTTGAACAAATAATTATAGGATTTTTCCTCTTGGTGCTGTTCAATTTTGAACTTTTCTCTTTGTATCCACAAATTTCTAAGTTTACTCTTGGTACCCTCATGGTTTGATTTCTTCGCCTTTATACCCTTTCTTAATATATTACATTAAATATTCAATTATAAAAAAAGTTCAGAATAAAAAATTAAAACTAATAATACCTTATTAAAATTAATATTTATTAATTTTATAATAGAAGTATTTTTTATATTTTTTAATTTAAAAATCTAGAAAATTAAATTTAAAGCTAATTTTTCATTTTTTAAATTAAAATAATTTTTTTTATTTATTTTCGAATTAAAATAAAAAAATAGAAAATTAAATTTAAAACTAATTAAAAAATGAACAAAACTTACTATATTTTTTTTTAAGTAAGAGTACATAATTAGTTTTATAAATTATTATGACCACATTAAAGTTTAAAATTATTAATTTTATAAAATACTAATTAATGGTACAGAAGTATTTTTTATGTTGTTAGTTTTAAATTTTTTAGTTTAAAGTCTAGAAAAATATATTATATTAAAAACTAATTATGTATCCTTATTTAAAAATAAAAATATAGTAAATTTTATTTATTTTCGAATGAGTTTTAAATGTAATTTTCTATATTTTTATTTTAATTCGAAAATAAATAAAAATTTTACTGTATATTTATTTTAATTCAAAAAATAAATAATTAGCTTTAAATTGACTTTTTTAGAATTTTTAAAATTTAAAACTTCTATACATTACTTAGTATTTAAAAAAATAATATTTAATATTGTCATAATTAGTTTTGAATTTATTTCAATTTAATGAAATATATTAAGCAAGGTATAAGGGGGAAACAAATCAAACCATGAGGGTACTAAAAGTAAACTTAAAAACTTGCAGATACCATAAGAAAAAGTCCAAACTTTGAAGGGCACCAAGAGGAAAAATCCATAATTATATATCTTGTAAAAATACTATAGAAGAAGCTCATGCTACGTAGGGGCTCGAACACTAGTATATAAATATTTTGATCAAAACTGAAAACATTAATTGCAGGAATGGACAATTGATATGACAGGTCAGACAGCTCCTGCAAAAAGGCGATGCTTATGGAAAGAGAAAAGGGTTTTCTTTGTTACACCACAAGTGTTTGAGAAAGATATTCAATCTGGTGAATACATGAACTATGCTATTGATATTGTTGGTCAGGTTTCTATGCATTGATGATTGTTAAGGCAGTTATATTCTGTTTTTTTTATGTAGTATGGCTTATTTAAGTTAGATAACATATTGGTTTATGACCTGCTTAAGGCTCTTGATTTGCGATGTCATGACTGATATATCTAAGAAGACTAAGATGATGTAAAGGGTCTACAAAAGGTTGATGTATAGTTTACTTTTCTGGTTCTCTTTTTTTAATGGTAATATTTCTTTCAAGTTCCATAAAACTATTACGGCAGTGGCTGCAACCTGATTACAAGTTTATTATCCACTTATGCTTCTGACTGTTATCAAGGAGCATGCTTGGTACAATATTTGGTCTGTTTGGTGATTGACGAGGCTCATCGCGCGACAGGAAATTATTCCTACTGTGTTGCAGTCCGAGAGGTTAGATTTCCATCAGTTACGTACATTCATTAACTCTTCTATTATGACTTCTGATTATATATTAATTGTATTTACACTGTTTGTTTGCAGTTGATGGATGTTCCTGTGCAGCTAAGAATACTGGCACTAACTGCCACCCCTGGATGTAAGTTAATATATCCTCCTTTTGGTCTCGGTAGATTTTCCCAATCCTATATCTTTGACGGAAGCATTGTCTCCAGCGAAGCAGCAGGCTATCCAGCACGTTATTGATAACTTGCAGATATCAACACTAGAATATCGAATTGAAAGTGATCCAGATGTCGCTCCTTATGTCCACAACAGGAAGCAAGAGTTGATTGAGGTATAGTTATCTTCATTGTAGACAAAGTAAAACTACATGTCACATTATAATCTTATTAACTTGGATTTTGTAGGTTCCCCTGGGTCAAGATGCTCTTGAAATAAATAATTTGCTCTTGGATGTTATACGTCCAATGGCAGCTCGGCTTTTTAAACTGGGAGTGTTGCCTAATAGAGACTTTCAGACGGTGTGTCTATTATTCTCTTCACTTATTCTTTCTTTTCTTTATCTGAACTTTTTTTAAAAATACCATGTTGCTTCTGAGGTACAGAATTACAGACCATGAGGTAGTTATTAAAATGCCACATACAAGGAGTTTTCTTTCATCCTCCAATTGTAGCTGTGCATGAACCGCTTGTTGCCCTATTGCTTCTCCTCGTCATATCTTAACAATTATTTAAAAAAAATTTTTTTTTACAGCTGAGCCCACATGATTTTCTCACTTCAAGGGACAAGTTTCGTCAGGCACCACCTCCAGACCTTTCACATGTAAAATGTCAGGAGGTAGAAGGGTGTTTTGGCGTGCTTATCTCACTTTATCATATGCGCAAACTGCTCTCAAGTCATGGGATCAAGCCAGCTTGTGAGATGCTTGAAGACAAGTTAAAGCAAGGGTATGTAGACTCGCACTCCTCATTTGGAGTGTGCTTGGTGATCTTGAAATGTGCATATCAAATAGATGACCCAGTCTTATCTTAATCAATCTTACAACAATTAATGTCATTATTGGTGTTAAGAATGACTACTACCTAGGCGATCTCAATATATTTGATCTTAAAAGAGTTGAATACTTGAAGGTTACAACTTACAGGACCTTAGAAATTGATTGACAAATGTGCAAGACTTTTTCATCCAGAAAACGCAATGCTGCTTGCTTGGAGCTCATAGTTGCCAATAATTGCATATTTTTTTGTAGTAGTCAAATATTCCCAAAGTTCCATTTACTGATAACACTATAACAGAATGTCTTCTATGCCTGTAGATTTTAGATAGGACATTATCTAACCTCCTGTCATATTTCAAGTACGTAAGGCCACATCAGTGTCCTGCATTCTTGATCAAATGAACTCAGTACCAATATTTTAATCTTTTGCAGGTCTTTTGCCAGGCTAATGAGTAACAATGAACCTATTCATCAAATGAAGGTTTTAATGAAGCGAAGCATGTCACATGGAGCCCCAAGCCCCAAGTTGTCAAAATTGATAGAAGTGTTAGTCGATCATTTTAGTATGTATTTCATTTAGTTGCTCCTTTTTTTTCTTATGTTAGTTTTTCATCATAGCTATCTTCATCCGAATAGTACCGAGTGCCAGTTCTTTTCCATTACTATTTCTGTTTTTGTATGCACTAAAATTACTATTGTCTGACACTGTTGTGTTCAATGTTTGATTATACAACTGGAAAGATTTCCCTGAATGTTGATTATGTTAGTGTTCATTCTTGATATGATAGTCATCACTTAGTTACTAGGCCAGAGAATTCAATTCGTTTTTTCTTCATATGTTGAAATTATTTGCATGTTGGCTGCAGAGAATAACGATCCAGAAAGGTCTAGAGTCATCATATTTTCAAATTTTAGAGGAAGTGTCAGGTGAACAAATTACTGTGATGAGCTAATTGTAATATACTCTACATCAATATATATTTTGGTATTCAAAGCTTCTATGATAGTGTAATCTTCGATTTCATGCAGGGACATTATAGATGCATTATCAAATCTTGGAAATTTTGTAAGACCTGCAGAGTTTATTGGTCAAAGCTCAGGTTTGTTAGTGATATCATCCCCATCTCATGTGTACATGGTCATGCATGATTGTTTCTTAGATCAAGGAGTTAAGTACACATACATAGTTTTCCAACTTCTGTAAGACCGTTGTAGCGGCTCTGCCCTGATTTCATCCTGTTGTGACAACTACTTACGGTTTTGTTGATAAATGTGAGCTAAACTAATAAGTATAAGCATGATGTAGATGTTAAATACTCTTCCAGGTTCTATTTTTCATTGCCCCAACGTTAGTACTGAAATCTTGGTCAAACTTACAAATATACGGCCTGTTTTGTTGTGCAGGAAAGATTTTGAAGGGACAGACACAAAAGATTCAACAGGCTGTTCTAGAGGTGACATACATCATCATTGCATCGTGCTTTATTTCTTTTCTTGATTTTTTACAATGTATCTTCTGATAAAAAGGACTTGTGCAGAAATTTCGGAAGGGTGAATACAATGTCATTGTTGCTACATGCATTGGTGAAGAAGGCCTTGATATTATGGAGGTTGATCTTGTTATATGTTTTGATGCCAATATTTCATCAGTACGAATGATTCAGCGCATGGGAAGAACTGGAAGGAAGCATGACGGACGAGTTGATATCCTTCAATTACAATTAAACTATTTTCCATCAATAAATGTTAGTTATTATCATTATTATTATAATGGATTAGATACTTAGATTATGAATTGTGTTTTCATGAATAATCCTTGACAAATATTACTAATTTTAGCTTGTGAAGGCCCGGAAATGAAAGGTTACGTGCGAAAGCAAGCAATCAACAAAACTGTAAGCAAGCACATGCGAAACGGCGGCATGAATAGCTTTAATTTTCATCCTAGTCCGAGGATGGTGGGGTTCTCTCTATAGCCAAATAATTTATCATTTGACTCGCTTTAGCTTCATTACTTTGTGCACTTCCACTGCAGGTTCCCCATATTTTTAAACCGGAACAGAGGTGTCTAGAACTTTCAATTCCAGTGTTTGTCCACCGTGGAAAGAAAGTGAAGGATGATTCTGTCCCTGTGCTAAATTTTGAGGAGAAGCTTACTGATGCCGAGGCTCTTAAATTAGCTAGGTACTTCCCCGACAAGGACAGTACCTGGAAACCATCTCTCATTGCTTATCCCCAATTCCAGGCATTTCCCTCTAGAGTGCATATGGTGAAGCACTCATCGAGGACTGTATTGTTGATTGACTCAATGCAACATTTGCAAGGACAGTCCTGTACATGGAACAATCCCTCGTGTGATTTTGAGGTATTATGAGACCGGTGATTTTGTGTTTTGATATTTATGAATTCTTTCGTGCATATGCATATTAACTTCTCTTGTGACCTTGGTACCTGAAGTATCCAGATCAACGTGCAGCAGTTGAGAGTATTGAGAAAGTCAACAATATTGAAGGTAACAACTATTTAGCGTTCAACTTTCTGCTTAAGTGGATAATAGTTTGGTTTTCTAGCGTTTTAAATCCAACCACCTTCAATAACAAAACTTGCAATATAAAAAATACCATTGTACTTCATGATGTAGAGGCATACTTCTATACTTCTGCATGGGGTTAGTCCTCGGATGAATTAAGTGTAATACCTACAAGTGCAATAAAAATTAGTAAATACTGTTACTGGTTCATAATATGCTGTCCATGTTGCAGAAGAATGGGTGGAAGTATCTAATGCCGAGCTCTCTTCATGTACTTTAGATACTGAGATGCTTAGCGTTCCAACTTCTCCTGAAGAGCCATTAGGCACCACAAGTCCTGCTTTGGGTACTTTATTAGGCAAGGACAGATACATTGAGCCAGCCTCTATTGGCAATGCACTGGATGCTGTGCTAAGCAAGGAGCACCTTCTGGTTCCAAATGTGATGTCTATAGCCCCCTGTCATCACTTAAGTTTTTTTTCATCAGAACTTGCATCAGTTGATTCTTGTGGGAGGGTTTTAATTGCTCCTGTCCCTATGCTGGATGTCAAAGAAATTTTATATTCTAAGAGCCCTATTGCAAGGAATTCTATACTGCTGAATTGTCCAGGCCAGGTATCGGTTGCTGACTCAGAAGCCGTATCTGGAGATGCCAAAGAATTACTCGTGCAAACAACTGTTTTTGCATCTCTTGGTTCACCCGTTGAGGGTAGATGTGAGAATGTGGAAACAATGGTTCAATCTCAATCACCAGTTCCTTCTAAGATAAAACCAGTGCTTAAGACTCAAGAAGGAAGTTGTTTAGGCAAAACACGAAATGTCGTGATTCCTGGTTCTCCAGAATTCCTAGACTCCTCGAGTGAGGATGAAGAAGAACCCGATCTTAGTCCTCGACTAACAAATTTTATCAAAAGTGGATGTGTGCCCGAGTCTCCAATCAACGGTACTAATTATACTACATAATTTCTTATACAGTCCTTGTTTATTAAGGAACCGATAATAATCATATAGTAATCACTTAGCATTAATGAAGGTCGGGTATTAAAGTTTTTTCAGGTGGCGATAAAGCGGATAGTCGGATAACTGGTATTGAACCTGAAGAACTTGATCTTAGTCCTCGAGTAACAAGTTTTATTGTAAGTGGATGTGTGCCCGAGTCTCCAATCAACGGTACTATTTATACTCTAGAATGTCTTATACAGTCCTTGTTTATTGATGAACCGATATTAGTCCCATGGTAATGGCATTAATGAAGGTTGGGTATTACAGGTTTTTCAGGTGTCAATATAGAGGATAATGGGATAACTGGTATCGAACCTGAAGTACTTGTGACATCATGTGCAATACCAAAATCTTTGAAGGCTGCTGAGGATGACGGAGCCACTGTGATCAGAAGCCCCTGTACTCCCGTGTTGAAGGCAGCTAAAAATAGTATCAACACCGAGGGCAGTTGCGAAGTTTCTAAGGAATTTCGAACCCCCTTAGCAAATTTGACAAACAGTACCTGCAGCAAAGATTGGTGTATGAGTTCAGGGGAGAAATCTGTGGGTGCTAAAAGGACTTGCAAATTTAAAAGGCTGAGAAAAGTTGGTGATAAAAGGTCTTGCAACGGTGTAAAGGAGAATACAGGGAAATACTCCATGAATCATCCAGGGAAGTTTACTAGTATAGACGATATAGTTCCTGTTCGAAGAAAGCGTGACAAAGGTATGGCTTTGTCAGTATGGACAAATTTTAGCTTGATCTGTTATTTGAAGAAAGCCTCTAATTTGCATTGAATATATAGGTCGCCTGGAGACAGTTGTAGATGCTAGAGACTTAATTCTAGTAGAAGCAGAGTAAGTTGCATGTTTGAACTCTTAAATCTAACATTGCAAGATGGGAAGGCATTTAGCTTGACTTGTCATTGTTTTTTTGGTTATCAGGGTTTCCTCGGAAGTTGAAGTGTCTGCTGACGAGGAAGATGACCAAAATGATGATACATACGAGGATAGTTTCATAGATGACAGGGTAGATCCTACCATGGCAACCCAGGAGAATGGTAGCGAGGTTGATATGCTGGCCATTTACAGGTTCTTTCTCTCCAACTGTTTTCCCTCCAATAAATAATAATATAACGGTCTTTCTAAAGGGCATAGTTTAAGAACCTTGATTTGAATACTATCTCCCTAAATTGAGGATAAACCCCAAAAAGATTTTTAGAAAAATGAAAAATAACTAAATCTAGTAGAATCTTTCCAAATGAGGATTCTTAAATGTTCACTCTCCAGGCGATCATTGCTTAGTCAATCACCAATCAGAAGGCAACAGAAACACTCAAGTTGTGTGACACCGGATTCTTCGGTCTCTGAAACAAGCCTAAATAGTTTCAGTGAGACCGAAACTTCGTTGCAAACACCTCAATCTAGCACAAGGCTTGGTAATCTTTCCAGCAAGAGGAAATCAGTGTGTTCCAAGCTGGAGAAGATAGCAGAAGAAGCCATGCCAAGCACGAGTGGGACAATCCACATTGACGACATTGATCCTACACTGAGAAGGAAGAGGAAACTCAGCTGCCATGAGCTCCATGTACCTGCAGTCAACCTCGAGAAAGAATTTTCATCTCATTCCGCGAGTATAGGCAAAGCATCATCCTTGCAGGGTGAAGCCAATGGAAACGATCCAACTTGGAACTTTTACGCAGATGACGAGTTTTACGAGAGCCTTGATTTGGACGCGTTGGAGGCACAAGCTGCCAAGCTTCTTAAAGAGAAAGCAGGCTCTTCTTCACGGAAAGAGAGTGCTTCGAAACCCATCCAGCCAAAGGGTGACATTTTGGATTTCCCTTCTTTTGATCTTGGGATCTCATGAGATGAATTTGCAGTACAGAGAATAAGCAATCAACCAGTATTGTGCAGATGGGTGTTTTTTATCAAAATATTGGCACCATTGCTCAAATCAAGACTCAACCAGCCAGTCCAGTCCGGTGTGCATGGAGTGCCTTGTTGCAATGTTCGGACACAGCATTGGCTAGATGCAGGGGGCAATTTTGAGCTGTATTAATGGGACATAAATTGGCATTTTCTTAATTTAACAGGTCAAGTTTTTGAAGTTTGATGCATAGTGTATAGAGAAGGAAAAGAGATGCTCACTAATTCACATGTGTAGAAAGGAAAATTTTGTCAACACTTTCTCCTTAACATATGTAATCTCCAATTTTTTGAGGAATTTCTTTTGATTCATGAGATAGTTAAGCTCCTATTTGGTTGTAACTCCGGAAACGGAACTAGAATGAAAATGTATCTAGTCCATATCTGTATTCTTGTTCATGATTTTTTTTGGAATGATTGGTTGTGGTTTTATTCAAAATGCATTTGCATACACCTATTTTGTCTCTATAGGGTATCAAAACTAATCAAATTCTACTTCAATTACTTTGAACACAAGGAATGATTTCAAAAAATTTCATTCCAAAAAATTTCATGACTAAAAGCGTACGTATGGTCTACGTTTGTTTTCATTCATTTGGTTTCCGTTTTCGGAGTTAAACGGACTTTTGTCACAACTAAAGCTTAGGGTAAGAATTTTCTCTATATCTATCAATATAGAGATTAGGTAAAGTTGAAAGGATTTGAAAACCACTTTTTTACTGATGTGTAATAAGTAGGCAGCATTTGTAAACAAGTAGTCAATCTCAATGTGAAAAGCTATCCAAATATTACTTTGCCCAACTTGGCAAGTAACTCATCTAATCCTAAAATCATCCAAAATGTCAAAAGTTGTACTGTATAAAGGGATAACACCAATCTTTTTAAATTTACTGTAAGGAAAAGTAAACAGAAAAATTTTAATTAGAAAAAAGTCATCATATAAATTCCATTTTAATGACAAAATAAATATGAAACAATTTGGTTTACTAGGCTTTTTCTAGTTTTGTGGTTAGTAAATATACCCCTTGAGAGAAGAGTGTGTAAAGTTTGAAAATAAATACAAAAAGTTGGGGTATATTTACTTAATTGAAACATTAAAAAGCTAGTTACTACTATAATTTTTCAAAAAGACCTAGTAAACCAAATTATTTCATAAATATTACTTGATATGAATTGTCCGAGTCACAATTTTATATTATGAGCTATTTTTAGTAAAACGAACGGATCTTATAATATCTAATAAATTATAAATATTTATTTTAGCAACATTTTTGTAAGATGCAGAAGCCACATTCTAGAATATAAATTAGGTGGATTGGGAACCGAATATTTATAATGACCCACCCACAAGCATTTGATTACGATACTCCCCACACTTGACATTTTACCTAAACCATCCAAAATTAGGTAACACTAAATGATTGTGAAATGTGAAATTGGGCTATTTTAATTGTTTATTTTTTTGGGCTAGCTCAGCATCTTGCTTTACTAATATTATGATAATATTCCCATGTTAAACAAATCGAACATTGATATGGTCAAGTTTAACTCGTGCTTAGAAGCAAACCGAGCTTAATTTGAACCTTTTTCGAGCCCGAATAGTTAGCTAACGTAACAACCTATGGTGTTATTTTAACTGAACGAACGAGCATTGATATAGTCAAGTTTGACTCTTTATAAACAAACCGAACCAGTCTTTTTTAAAGCCGAGCACGAATAGATCTTAACAGAAAAAAGTCTTTAAATCTTAGAAAAATATAAACTCATATCAATTTGTATTCAAAATGTTTTGTTATAAGAAAAATTAGTTTGACCATTAATAGAAAATTGACCAAAGTAAGTGTAACTTAGAAGCAAATAAAGCAACAACCTTTAAACAGTTTCTGAAAATAAAAAATAATAATTGAGTTCTCCATTTCCCCAACTTTTTTGTCATGAACCCTAACGGTCTAAAATACACCTATAGAGCTACCTTGGTGGTTCGACAACTACAACAAACATATTTGAAGATGACCACTCTCAAACCCTAATGGACAACAACACTATCACCAGACATATATCAGAACAATCACTAATAGCCTTTCTCAGTTCTAAATCCAAACAGCCCAATTGACAGTTCCAAATCAATTTCCTCCCCTTTTTGCAATCGAGCATCATCATTCGTTATCGTCGTCGTCGTTTCACTGTTGGAAGAATCACCACTCTGGACGCTGAGTTGAGCTTCTGGGCAGCTGATGTTTTCAAAATTAATGATCTGCGAAACTGAACTTGTATCTAAAACAGGTAGAACCGAATCTGGATTCGTTACGAGAGGCTTGTGGGTTTGTGGGTCGAGACCGCGATTAACAAGCTTCCTCTTGATGTGAGTATTCCAGTAATTCTTTATCTCATTGTCCGTTCTTCCGTGTAATCTCCCAGCAATCAAAGACCATCTGCCATGTAATACCTCAAATTAGTAAGTAAAAATACAATAAATATAAAAAGACAGTGAATTTGATTGAAGAGATCGAATACTTGTTTCCGAGGAGGCTGTGTAGTTTGATTATAAGCTCGTCTTCTTCATCTGTGAAATTACCACGTTTAAGGTCTGGCCTTAAGTAATTCATCCACCTTAGCCTGCAGCTCTTTCCACATCTAAGCAACCCTGTAAAAAGGATAAAAAGCCAGTGAGAAATTTGACAAGAGGAAAAGGATGGAAAGCTGTAAAAGATAGAAACCTGCGGATTTGGGGAGAGAACGCCAGCAGCCCTGGCCATGGAGTTTGATGTAATCAATGAGGATTTGATCTTCTTCAGGAGACCAAGCTCCTTTGTTTGTGTGTGACTTCTCACAGCAGGGAGACCTTCCCATTAATTAAAGAAGCTCTGTTTTTGTAGAAAGGCTTTTCTGTAAAAGAAGGGGGAGAAGAGAAGAGAAGAATAAATAAGAAGGAAAAGGTAGGGGGAGTTTGGTAGAGGACACTCAGAGATGATTTATATGCAGGGGGAAAGTGAATGTAAAACAGATTCATTGATATAAAATACAGGACAGAAAAAAGAGGAAAAGAAAGGAGAAAAGAAAGATAAGGCAAAAGACTCTCGATCTATGGGAGAAGAGGAATTTGACCTTTGACCAGGTTGGTAAATTTGTAATTGGTTAGGCGACGGATATGGTAGGTAGGTCTACTTTTGCGTTTAGCCAAACAGCCGCAAAGAGAGGGATGGTGGTGTGGTGGGTGGGGCTTCACAATTCTTTGTCTCCATCTTCGTCCCTGTTTTTATCGGTATCTAATTCTTCTTCAATCGGTTATAGTTATGTCATGTGGCTTATGGTCGCCGGGCCACCTGGAATCCTTTTCAGTGAAATTCGAGACCCACAAAACTCGTTTAAATTAAAGGCAACAGATTGTATTAAATATTCTGGATTTTGCAGAGCATAGGATTTGATGATTAATAATTGAATTCTATGAAACGCTGCGTTTTCGTTTGTACACAGCTGTTTGCTCCTTTATAGGTCAAAATATACGTATTGAAAACCCTTCCCTCTTCCTCTCTCCGGTGACGATTGACTCACAGCCATGGCTCTGAACGGCGGATTGAGATCCTGTGCTTCTAAGCTGTTGAGCTCTTCTGGTTCGCTCGTCTCAAAATCAGGTGAACATCGTCATAATCTAGGGCTTCTTTGTTTTTTTCCGACATTTTTTTTAGCGTCATTGATCTGGAATTTACGGAGATCTGTTTGGTAGCTTATTGATGATCAATGAATTTTTAATTTCGGATTGTATAATGTTCTCGAGCTTCTCTTTTGAAGGATTGACTAATCTAGAGCTCTTGGTTGGATCGATGATGATATCTAATTTAGGGTTCATGTTTGATGAAGAGCTGCATTAGTTCTCCTTAGCAATTAGCAGGGAAAGAATCAGTAATTATTAAGAATTGGATTGGATGTGTGATTGTTTGATAGGCAATAGGTTTGATGGTCAGATCTTTTGTTTGACAGGAAGCTGGAAGAAGTATGTGCATTTATGGTTTTGTTTTACAAGATTTTATCTTTTTCTTTATTTTATTTAGCAGACCAAGATGACTATTGATTGTCTGATTGGTAGCATTCGTTTCTCGGATTTTTTTTTCGAGATTGGATCTTGATTTTAGGGAATTTGACATTGTCAAATGGAATTCTGGAACTAGGAAAAGATTTATAGTTTTACTTGTTTGTTGCCCTCAAGTCTGAAGCATATCTCTTGATTATTGATTATGTGTTTCTGTGATCAATTTTTTTTAGATTGTATTCTCTTTGGACTGCATTTAGTCTAACTGTGTTTACTTACATCTTATGTTCAATATTTGACAGTTAAAAGAGAATTTCACTCTAGCAAGATGAAAATGATGGGTGGAGGACATGCTCATGGCCACGACGAGCCAGAATACATCCACGCAAAGCACATGTACAACTTGGACAAGATGAAGTATCGGCAAATTAAAATGCCACTCTTTGTTTTCTCATGCTTTGCTATTGGAGCAGGCGTTCCTGTTTACGCGGTTGTCTTCCAGCAAAAGAAGACGGCTTCTGGCTAAAGCTTGGGACTGGTTCACTGCTTTTGCTCATGTTTTCAGATTTAGATTGTGACCTCATCCTCTTAAAATTTTTGTTTCGGCTTAAACTATGAATGAGGATTTCTGGCAATAAGACAGGAAACTTATTTTTCTTATTTTCTCTGTTGAGCTCATAGTCTGAGGCTCTGAGAAATTCATGTTTACAATTCAATGTAAATAAACTTTAACAAATAAAAAAAAAATAGTTACTTGCATTTCTAAGGTTGGGTTGTAAGTTATTTGAGTCGTGTATGACAATTATGAGATATAACTTTACTCATTACTCACTAATAGTGACAGAAACAAATGGTATTTAGAAGTTCTTTCTCAATTAAAACAGAGATATACCTCTTATTTAAAAGAAGCCACAAGCAAGAGTTCAGCCAGAGGCTTTCCTGTACTGAATGCCGATGTTGGTGGCGAAGAGAACCAATGACATGATGATTGATGATGGTTGTGATACTGAAATTGTAAATGAATTAACAAACTGATAACCCTTTTTGACCGAAGACTCTGTTCCTGCTTTGTTATATTGCTAAAGTGAAATGACTTCTATGCTTTATCTAGGGGGCTTAGCATGGCCAAGATGATGATCTCTTCATAAATGGCTTCATAAGCTTGTCTTCTTCTAGAGAGATCATCCCCAAGTGTGAGGGATCCTCCAACATCATCTTTGCAACCAGGTATCCTGCAATGGACCATGTTTGTACCTTCCTAGCTTGTTTACCAATGTAAGTACCTAGCTTCCCGTCATAGTATTCTGGCCAGTTGTCCTTATGAAGACGGCTCTCTGTCAGGTCAATGGCCCGTCTTGCTATCTGGACCCTACCGGTCTTGATGCATGCAGCTGTTAGCAACCACAGAAGAACTGCACCAATACAGCAGTAAACAAGAGTGTGAACATGAGCAAATACCACTTTGAAATATTGCTTGATGGAGAAATGTTTCACGGCTATTTGCAATCAAATAAAGGATCCTTAATCATGTCAAGCAATCAATTAGGATCAAGATCATCACTCTTGTGTTACCTTAACAAGTCACTTAAATTTAGCTAGCATCATATTGACTGCTAAAGAACGTAGCTAATACAGAAAAAGCTGAGAGATAAATGGTATCCAACTTCATCATGCTCATTACACGCTTTATCCAGATTGATCACAAGATTACCATATCAAACTAAACATCTCAAAGTACAAGTGAAAGATAATCAAACTAAGCTACTACTCCCTCAATATTCACTGATATATTTCTATACAGATTGATCACAAAATTAGAACAGAAGAAGAAAAAATATACCTGGCCAAGATCCTCCATTGTGATAACTCCACCTAGTATTCTTGGGGTCACACCCGGTAACAGTTCGCCACTCATGACTCTCTATTGCAGGATAGCAAATCTTCATGGGCATTTCCCCAATCAATTCCTCCCAACGTTCTTCAATAAGATCCATGATAGCCATAGATTGCTCAGGAGTGGCAAGAGAACAAAGGACAGCAATACAATTTCCTAAAGCAAACCACCTAAAGTCCATTCTTGCAGGACTAACATTGCCAATGAAGTAACCACCACGAGTAGGCATAAAATCGAAAATCCAATCTGGAATAGAATCAGGAATCACGTTGAACTTATTTACAGCAGTGTGGGAATATTCCTCAGTTTTATAACGGTAGATGTCATTCAGTTGCCTAAAGTCAAGCCAAAAGTAACTTCTCATGTGATAGCGTAGCGCATGTAAGCGTTTCTCAATTCTTTCAATGAATTCCTTCCCCTCAGTGTCGTGTTTTAACATGGATAGAGCACATCTCAGTGCCATGAAGAAGAGTGCTTGAATTTCAATAGGATAACCATAAACACCCTATACAAAGATAAAAGTTAATATTGAGATGTTTACGAAACCATACATAATTATATCTTGCTAGTTGCCATTGCCAACACTTGAATTTGTAAATTCGTTGACACATTTTTCACGTGTATCATAGTAAACTGTAGTTTCATATTATCAATACAGCAAGTTCATGCATGAGCCATGTTCAATGCTTGAGGTATTTCTTTTTTCTAAAATTTGTGTTACATGCAGCAGATAGCTAATAATATAGCAAGGAGCATGTGTGGACCATGTGGTGACAAAAACAAAGATCACCGGAAACATAGATATCAAATAAGACATCTTACCATTCTCCGATCAATCATACAGCAGCCATCAACACAGAGAAGAGTCGGAAAGGTATCGAATCCCTTTGACAAGCACAAAGCCAAAATAAGCCTCATCCCTCTTTGGCATTCAGCTGACTCTGCCAGTGTCATGTCACCAGTAGACTTTGTATATGCTCGAAGCAGAATAATCCACCAGAAACCTGAGTCAATAGGAGCAACTCTTCCAATAGCACTCTCACCAAAGTCAGCAACTATGGTGTCAGTCTTCCGAGTTGGATTATGACACACTTTGAAGCTTGCTGGCATTGCTCCTTCTCCTAGCTTAAACCTGTCAATTGTTTTTTCCCAACCCTGAAGTTGATGCGTCTTCAACAGGAAGTTCCTCACTATGTCAGGTTCACCATTCATTAGGAAAGCCAATGCACTGGGCACAAAATCTCTCACAAAAACCTAACCGAAACACACATTTTTGCACACTTTACTAATCAATTTTCTCTAAATAAGCACAGTAGTGTTCTGAGTTATGTCAAGTGTTTACCTGATCATAGTTCAAAATTTCCTCCGAAGAATGGTTAGAAGCAGCAATTGTGCCAACAGGTTGACCTCTGAAGAGCACCAAAGATCGTCTGAGAGCTTCCCATCCTTCTTTAAAGGCAGTAACGGGCTCGAATGAATTCCTTGCAAATGAACCTGGAGTATCGAGACTAGACCTAGTCCTCGGAGAAGGCAAGCTCTCAAGATTCTCCCTGTTCAATCCAATCGACATCTCAATGAACGATACTTCATCAAGTGATCTCCTATCGGTATTCAAAAACTTGTGCTTATCAAGAGGCTTTGAGAGATCGGAAACATCAGTCTCAGCAATTGAGAAGTTAGAGGTCACTTTCTTGTTCCCGCCTCTTTCCATTCTTGCAAAACTCAAAAAACGAAGCAGTCAGGAAACTCCTAACAGATTGTACATCATATATCTCAGCAGACATTCTAGCGCAAACCATAATGATTAACGAAATAATTTCAATCGCTTGTTAAAATGGACAAGGAAATTTCATGAACAACACCAAACAAGAAGATATAGGTGCTAACTAGGCTACATGCCACAATGCCAGATATCCAAAATTTTCAGACAACCTAACATCCTTGCTAAATCCAGATAGAATCACAGTCAATCGAATCTCTTAATTCCTCTTTCAGAAAGGAAGTAATTGTTGAAGTACTAAAGCCTTGATGAATCAGTTACGACTTACGACTTTCTACCAACATTTTTCCTGAACAATAGGAAACATAGTTCGACTTTCTTCTAAGCATCAGCCGTGATGTTGCTAATGCAAGCTTGATACGAAATTTTGAAGGACTGGAAAAATGTTTGACGTTCCGCATGAAAAACAGTTCTGTCGCAAAAACTCGCAATAGAATTTCACCGTAATCTTGACAAAGGAAAAGTGAAAAACTATAGATATGCTAGTATGAAGAAATTTACACTAGATCAGTGCATTGTGTAAGAAAATTAAGCAACACATCCAAAGGCGGAAAGAGAAGATCATTTCAGAAAGCTAGAACAGAGAGAACCTTGGAGAGATCGATGAGCTTAATTGTTTGTATTGCTCAGGGTAGAAGAAATCCGGTAAACCGGTGCTGGATGTTCGTCTTCGTTTGACGACGGACCGAAGAATGCTAGAGATGGATTAGGAGTAACTGTGCCAGAGCTCCAATTTATACTCCTCCTGACACTCATGGCTCATGAGTCATGAGTGAGAAAGAGGGTAGGCAACAGAAAATGAGAGGTAACGGCCGAGGAAAGGAAAAAAAAAGGAAAAGAAATATCCATACGTTTTAAAATAAGGCGCCGTTTGGTTGGCATGTAAAGCTACGTCTGATGTTTTCTTAGGGCATTACTTACCCGCCCGATGAAATTTACAAATGCACTCCGCATTCGAAATTCATAACCGTCACGTTTACGAGTTCTGAATCCGTGAAAACAAAAAATTTCCTGAGATCTGACACATACAAGGGCTCCGGAACCGGAACCGTGATAGTTACAGGTTCCGGATCTGTGAAAAATCTGTTACTTTTTTGGGGGTTAGAATTCACAAAAAAAAAAAGGATCCGGAACCCGGAACTGCCACAGTTACGGTTCCGGATCGTTGAAAATTTTGTCACGGATTCGGAACCCGTAATCATGACCGTTCTGGGTTCCGGATCCGTTATGTGTTTGTGAATTCCATTGCCGTGCGTTTATGACTTCCTTTTTTTTTTATCACCTTATAAAATGTATTTATGAAATGGGTTAGCAGTATGTACTTGATCACGACGATAAGAATCAACAAGATGTGATCTTGACACAGAAAAAGCATGATCTAAGGTAAGGCGTGTAGGGGCTATGTCGAAAGAGACATAAAATGGGATCTCAATCCAATGATAGAAAAGGTCAAACCTCTACATACCAAATAAACAACATTGATTCAATTGGTCAAAACCCAAGAACAAAGTAAAAAAACACTCTCTTATACAACCTAATGCAATCAAGGAACTAAGTCAAGATAATACTAAGAGGAGGCCTGCGAATGTTTCGTAGCACCAAAATCTCAATGAATTGGCACACACCCAATAACAAACCAAACTAACTAAATCATCACGATGATTTTCACTCAATCTCTCTAAACTACGTATAAGTAGAACACATAAGTAACCAAAACTTTTTTATTCTATTATCCAAGTTGCCAAAAATATGAGTGCATCCTGCCCTAATATAATCTAAATTAGGGTTGAAAAATAAGAAGAAGAAAAAAACTTATGTCAGTGTGCTCAAAACACAAAAACAAAAACCCAAATAGTTTGAATAATGTTAATTGAGTTAAAACCAGAATAACTCTAAAACTGGAAAATATCATGGGCGTCCCATATGTTGTTTTCATTCATTGAGTTTGATCATTGGTTTGACTCGAGTCTTATATAATTTAACCCTTGATGCCTCCGCTCTTCTAGAGTTGGTCTTCCTTTACCTTTTTATATTAAGTTTGATCATTGATTTATATGGTTTTGTACGGTGTTAAGTTCATGGATATATGGTCCCTCTTTAATTTCAAATTGAAAAACATTATATTCATTGATTAAAAATTTAGAACTTGCTTTAAAAATTGTAGAACTTTTGTTATATAGGGGCGAGTTTATTCCCAAAGATCAAATTAATTTCAAATTTTGTAATTTTTGAGTTTTCAGAGGCCGTAGTAAATAAAACTCTCATAGAATCTCTAAAATGTGAGAAAGCAAATCGGTTTTCTAAAAATTGTTTAAACTTTTTTGTCCAAGTTATAAGATGCATGAATTCTAAGTTATTTAAAATTATCATTTTATGAAATTTTCAATATCAAATCCGTGTTCGGTGTGTATTACTCCGTAGCTTTTAGTGTGTAACACCCCGAATCCGCGGGACTCGGGATGCTACGGGCGAGACCTCACAATGGGTCCCGACCCTTAGCCTGTTAACAATTTCACCGAACCTTTCCAACAAGGCACAAATAAAGGCCAACTCAAAACGTTTATAATGTATGCGCGAGAATGAAACGTAAAATACAAGGTGGAAACTCAGCCGAGTCATCAAAACGACACAACTCCAAATACGTAAATCCAAATATACAACGTAACAACATAAACTAACAACATAAAAACATAAACCATCCCCGCCCTATAATGTACGGGGACCCCCAGCTGTCAACTCCTCCACCTCACTCGGCGGCGTCCCTAACCTGCATCTACATCAACCGGTTTAAAATCGTTAGCTAGCAATTCGAATATAAGAAGAACAATAAGACACAATCACATATAATAATAAAGTAAACACACAAACATGCTAGAATAGAAGTCCGGTTATTATCTTTTAGTTATGTTATTCCTTTACTATTTTCCATTTTGTTGTGACACGGAAATCACAAGGATCCCGCCCTTGTCCTCTTTCACCATACAGGTTTGGACCGGATGCGAATCAACATCACCTGTTGGGATGGTCACAAGGCACCTCCTAGCCACCCCCATTTTGGGCCGGACAAGCGATCACCGTTCGTTATCATACACTTGGGCCAAACACACAGTATACAAGTCCACATCCTAATCCGGTTAATAGTTATATTAAGATAGTCAAAAACAATAACACACGCCACCCGTACGACACAACTCATATGCGAAAACCAACTATGTAAGTCCGTAGACTTACCTCTTCTCCAAGATATCAATATAAACGATCACAACTCCCCGAAGGAAAACAACCACAACCTATTCCATAAAAGGCACACATCATCAAACTCTCGAACATACGGACACAAGGACGTCCAAGACCACAATCGACACAAGACCTAGCAACAAATAAGCTAGGAACGCCCCTAGACCTTAAGAAGATGAAAACTCGGTAAGAATGGAAAAGCAAGCAACAACAGCCCCCAACCTAAACAAAGCTAAACACCACCCTTAAGTTGGAGCAAGGTCACAAGCTAGAAGAGAGACCATAAGGTCTTCACACACACAAAATCAACGATGATTCCAACGAGTTCTAAGGACACTTAGGTTCACAAGCACTAGATGGCATCTCATCTGCCCTAGGTCCACCCTAAGCATGCTACTATCATGAAACAACCTCACAACTAAGGAAGGAACGAAGAAGAGCCTACTGTTGAAAAAACGCAACCCCGGAAACAAGCTGGCGCGACTGCGTGTTGAAGGTCACGGCCCCCGCGGCACTGTTCATCCACCCCCGCGACGCCTGGCAATCCTGGCACCGCCCCCGCGGCGCTGCTCACCGCCTCTGAGGTTTACTAAATCCGTCCCCACGACTGAACTCCAGAAATAACGTCTTCTTCATCTTCGACTGTGGATGTTGAGCTTCAATGGCCTCCTTCTCTTGTTGGGTCTTCTCCAAATATCATCCATGGTATCTAGACTCTCCCTCACGACCTAATCGAGCTAAGAACACATGCATGCAAAGAATTTAACAAGAAACCTCTTTCAAAGCTTCATCCATAACCATGGAGAAGGAGAAAAGAAGAAGAAATTATGTAGCAGGGGAGAAGAAGGAAGGGAGAAGAAAAGACTTACCAAACTGAATCATGGCAGCTCTCCACTGCTGGCCACACTCAAGAGATCCAAATGAAAAATAAGAATAGAGATCAAGTGAAGGGAAGAAGGGGAAAGAAAACCAACGTGAATGAAGTGTGAGGAGAGAGAGGAAACCAAGCTGCTAAGGGGGAGGGGAACAAGGGGTCAGTTGACCTCCTTGTCTCCTTGGTGCTAGCAACGAAGGGTCCAAAAGGTAAAGGTGGGTAGCGAGGGGTCGGAACGGAATTTTGTAATAAAATCCCGTTATTCAGCATCCTGTGCCTGCGGAAAGAGTGAGCCGCACACGCGGGAAGATCGATAAACCTCTCGACAACCAGAATAAAAATTCTGGATATTACATAGTGGAGATTCTTTATATTTTGAAAGTTTGTGTTGGGTTTAGTTATGGTGAAGTTCTTGAAAAAAACTTTATCTAGAATTGAATGAATCTCAACCATTAGATGATAATCCAATGAGTAGATTAAGTTTATCCTCACTCCAAATCTTTTTTTATTTACAATTACCTTTTATTGAGTTTGATTGTTTCTATAGTAAATTTTTGAACTTTACCTAGAGTAATTCTAGAGAAACTAGACACATATTGTAGAGGTTCTTTATATTTTGAAAGTGTGTGTTTTGACATGTGAATATTTTGTAGAGGTTCCTTATATTTTAAAAGTTTGTGTTTTGACATGTGCATATTATTTGCAAGATTGGCTTTTTTCGGAGTTTATTAAGTAGATTATTGATCATCTTTTGAAACCTTTAATTCTTTAAATGATAGGTTTTGGGAAATTTTTTAGTGGCTTATCAATTTTGTTTACGATTTTGCTTTCCTAAACAAATTTAATTAGTTGCACATCTACGGTGCTTTTGTGTTTTGGTACATCTACCTTTAAATCAACCCACAAACCTATTTTATCAAACACTAATTACATAATTTTAATTATATTTACCTATTTTACAAAACCTTACAAAAATAAAAATTACACAAAATTTTAACTATTCAAAAAGTTCACCATACCAGACAAGGCCTTCGTCCACCCAATAATCCAATTATTTTTTTAAAAAAATATCATTTTATCTATTTTTTCAAAGGCTAGATAAAATTGGCGCAAATATTTTAAATTGAACATCAAATTTGTTAGTCCAAAATTATGAAGTTTTGTTCAACAATATATATGATACATCACATGCGTAAACTTCCAATTATTAAAACATTTTTATTATTTGAAATTTTCACCCAACTTCAAATGCCAATAAAATGCTCACAAACAAATTCTTGAACTCCACAAACAAGGTTCATCATCTTGATAAGTTGTTAATAAAGTGATTTTAAATGAACCCTTAATAATCGATGAGGAAGCACTTAGGGTACACTCGGTTGATCGAAAGTTATCGTGGATGAAGTTGAAGTTGGAAAATGAGGATGAAAGTGAAAGAAATTAAATAAAACTTAATTGATGGGTATTTGGTAGAAATAAAATTATTGGGGATGTAATAGTGAATAACAATTAATAGGTTGGTTGCCACGAAGTCATTTAAGATTTTCATGACAATGTGCTCAAGTTAACAAAAGGAAAACATCATTCTAGAATATGAATTGTAGATACCACAATCACAAATCAAACAAATAAGTGACCAAAATATGAAATGTTGAGACCACAATCAATAGGGGTGTGCATCCGGTCCGGACCGTGGACCAGGAAACGGTCTGGTCCATTACGATCCGGACCGTTTGGACGGAAGCAAAATGAATTTGAACTCGGAGAGGCAACCGAAGTAATCGTAAACAAAAATAACTTGGAAGAATATAATGAAGCGAACCGGAAGCAGTCGCCCGAAGCACGCCGGAACTCGGAAAGGCAGCCGAAACTGTGCCGAAACTCATACAATTTGTTAAATATGTCGGTTAATCACGCCAGAAGTCGAAGAGGAGAAGAGAGGACTCAAAGGAGGAACCACACCGGCAATCCAAGACTAGCACCAGATTGGAACCCGGAATTCAACTTATAGTGTACCGTGGACCGGATATGAATTGTAGTAGCAACAGCAGTATGCTTCAAGATTCAGCTATATTTCTTCATAGATTTTGTTATATTTCAAGTAACTAGCTAAGAACTATGATTAGACTTTTGATTTGTGCATTCTTTATAACTTGGACACATTTTCTAATTTCAACTCAAACATATGCTTGAGCAATAATAGTTAGCCTAATAATGAAATGCAATATGAATTGCAAGATGCTACTGATTTGTGACCAGTATACGAACTTCTAGATGCTGTTAAACATGACTATTTGTTTAAAAACTCTACCAAACATGAAAATCTGTTGAGAACTGCAATATCAATTGCAATATGCTACTGATTTGTACTAAATTTCTTCATAGATGTTGCTATGATCTTGCTTAGACAAATTTTTTAATCTCAACTCAAATATATGCTTGGATAAGTTTTTTAATTTCAATTCAATAATACAACCAGAACGAACGCCCATGACATCACAAGCCAAAATGTTCTCTTCACAGTAAAGGGTAGAAATTTTCACATGCCAAAATAGAGTGTTTCTCTTCACAAATACTCAAAAAGAACATGATTCTTAAATAGATTTTGAGCTTGCGGGGTGAGATCATTCCAATCTAAAATTTCTTCAAAATCGAATGGGAGAATAGAAGAGGTGAGAAGAGATACCGATCGCTTACTAGAGTTTTCTCTCTAGCGTTGAAAGAAATGCTTCGTCCTCATCACCGTAATGCCCAAGCTTCAATCTCTGTACCAAGCTTCAATCTCTGTACCGAACATACGGACACAAATCAAGTTTAACTATAGCAATCACTCACCTAATGTTTACGGCATCACTGTATTCCAAGGACATCAGGAGATCTACATGAAAGGCGAGTTTTATACAGATTAGAAAACAAAACATCAGCACTTGCCTGCCTTACCCTTGTACTTCAATCATAATCAAATGAAGCCGAGCCACATCGAGATCATCCAACTGAATTTGCAAATTGCTGTCAGGTATATAGCAACTTTCTTGATGTAAATTAGCAGGCAAAATCATGTGCATTGAGGTGAACGCGGAACATGCGTTCATCAGACAGAAGATAACAGTCACCCAACAGAAACACACAAATGCACTTGTATAACAGTTTACAGAAATGTACATTTTGGATACACTATTATAGAAACAGGTATTAATTTTAAATATATGAATGATGTTTTATTCAAGCAATTGTTTTACAACAAGAAATGTCAGGATGATGACCTATTAAACAAAAAAAATCTTCAAACAGGGAACCCTTTGATCATATTCCTTTTTGAGGATACTGCTAATCTTTTGACACCCTTAGCATTTCTATACGATTCCAGCAACTCCTCACTAACATCTGGAGGGTGGCATGTAATGAATGCCTTGGTGAACCGCTTATCCGTCATCCTTAATGCTGTCAAAAGTGCAGGGCCCTTGATTTGAGGAACAAGACCCAATTCATCAATCTTGCAAGCAAGATGCATCCTTGGCTTTAATGTAGTTTCTAGGTTGAAATACAACAAAAAAGGGTGATCCAAGACAATTTTTGCAGATAGCTTCATGATACCAACAACAAATGTCATATTCCTCTGAACCTTATCAGTAGACAGAGTCAGTAAATATGGAGAACGACCAATTGCTCCGAGAATCTCATCTTCAGACATTCCAAACTTCTGAAAATGGGCCAGCTTCTCACGAATGGTGTCAACACGCGAGATGGCAATGATGGCCACCACATACTTGTACATTCTGGATTCCTTAGAAGCACCCGTCCTGCTAATGTAATCTAATTTCTCCTCGCATAATTTAGAGCGAGGAATCAACGTCGGCCGAGAGGAAAGCAACGAAATGAAGTCGGATTTCCCAATGCCTAGTTTAGCGTACAAGTCAACGATAGGCATAACAGTTTTCTGAAAATCATAGGTTAAAAGGGAAGGATTACTAACTATGCCTTCGACTACGAGCTTTCTGGACCCAAAAAACGACTCCAAGTATTCAAGGCGGTGGTCGAAGTATCTGTTGATGCAGTACCCAAGGAATCGTGGACGACGATTGATAATGTTGACTAAATCAGAAGGGCTTATCCCTAATCCACGAAGTAAACTGAGCTTGGATTGGAGAAGAGCAAGATCAGCATTGCGTAGGGAAGGACGACGTGTCAAAATTCGTTGTATATCGGAATCGGTACATCCCCAGTGCCTGAAAACATCGAAAACGTCTTTACGGGTAGAAATCTCGGCCGAATGGCTGTCAATAGCTGCGGCGTTGGAGGTGGAAGCTGTTCCATTAATGGTGGAAAAGAATTGGAATTTGGACTGAGATGAGAGGAATATACCGAGGCGTTTGATGGGGGATTGGAATCTGAAAAGGGCATTAAGATTGGATTTCATGATATTTATATCTCAATCGACGAATTTAGCAGAGAAGGGTTTACCGGCATCTCGATTGAAATTTGAATTACAAAATCCCTAACACCGCTACTATACTAGAGGCGGGAGGGTTTTAGGAAAGACCGGAGAGTTGGGGCAAAAGTATGATGAACTTCAAAACCCTAATTCAGAAACTAGACGCGGGAGGGTTTTTCTGACGCCAAGGCCCAAATTTAAAGCCAGGAAGAACAGAGAGATAAGAGGAGCATATAGTGAGAGAAAAAAGAAAAGAGAGAGAGGGGCAAATTGGAAATAAACAGGTTTTCTAATTTAAATAGATTAAAATTTTTCTCCGTCCAAACACAATTCCATCACATATTACTACGATGCATCACTCAAAGTTACCGTATTTAATTTATGTTTTCTCAACAAGGCGATCTTATATTCGTCCAAAATTTATGTTTTAATTCATATTTTTCGTGTTTTGTTTTTGTTTGTAAATCTTTGGCCGGATTTTAGACTGAATGTCACCGAATGTTAGGGATGTTTTCGACTGCTAGTATTTAAAATTTTAAAGGTAAACTTAAATTACTTATCTTTTTCCGACACTACTCAATTGTTAGACCAAAAAAGTATAATGGTTCCAACGCTAAAACAACCACACACACGACTTCTAGCCCATCGTCAAGTGAATTGTAACTTGTGTAACTAACTCTTGCAACTTGATCTACTTGCCTCCAAGGGGACCACGACTTCTAGGCCTATATAAGGGGCATTTGGCTAATTGTAAAAATATCAATTCACCAATTCACATACATCTCTCTCATATACTCTCTTAGTAGTTTGGTTGTATAAACAACGTTTGGAGTTTGAATTGGCCGAATTTGGAATCAATCAAAGTAAGAAGCATTGTTGTTCTTCATTTTTGTTCTTGTTAGATCTTATTCCCAACTTGATTTGCTCTTAACTTGGGATTGGTAAGTCTAAATTGGTCCATTCTTTTTTGCCACTGTTATTTAGCGCATTTTTTTTTACTAAAAACGCACATTTGTCCGTAACGGGCAAATGTGTGTTATTTAGTATTTTTATTAAAGTTGTCCGTCACGGACAAAGTGCATCTGTCCGTCACGGACACCTTATCCGTGACGGGCAAAGTGTTATTTAGTATTTAAATTATGCAATTCAAAGGATTCGAACCAATGACCTACTGGTAGGACCCTCACTCTTCAACCACTTGAGCATCTACAACATGTTGAACTAATTTACTACTAACATAATTTTACTTCAGCAGGGGCAAAGGCCATTTGTCCGTTACGGACAAAGGCCATTTGTCCGTCACGGACAAATGAGCATTACTTAGTAAAAACAAATGCGGTAAATAGCCTGGACGTTCTTTTTCCTCCATTCCTTATTTCTCGTCTACTTTGCAACAATGTCACTTGTTTCTACTAATACCATGCCCACATTTTTTATATGTGAGTAGTTCCCTTTCTAGTTTTGGGGGTGAAAATCCTCAAATCATGCTAGACTAATATTGTTCTTGTGTTGTGTTTATAACTTGAAGGGAAACTAAGCATGTTAGTAGCATATAGGTGAGATCGAATCTACTTGTTATTCATACATGTTGGATTTATTTTGAACGTCAGATGTTCGACTATCAGTCGTTTAATTTGTTCCCCTAACACATTGTATATTTCTAAGCACGAATGAATGATGCTTAGATTAATAATCCAAATTGGAACCTATAAGTAATAAGAGGATGATTGTGCAATGTTGAGATGCTTATCATGCTAAAGTAGGGAGGTTATGGCCGAAAGGATTGTTTCCCTACTTGTGATGTTATTGTTCAAATTTTGGTGATATTGGATAGTGTAAGCAAATAGCAAACACAATGTGATGCTTATATTATCGAGTATCATCATAATTGCCACCAAGCTTAATCAACTAGTATGCAAATAGCAAACACCATGTGATGCATATTAGTTGACATAAAGCCATATGTTGTGACAAAGTTCACCTAATCACACATGTTACCTTCATATTTTCCTTCATTGATTGAGCATAATTATGCTACTAGTTATAGTGTGGGAGTAATAACCTGAAACCTAGTGTTTCTCCATACTTAATACTTGAGTGCGTTTACTTGCCTAATTACTCAAAACCTCCAAAGATTTGATCATTTGATCACCCATTTTGCTTTCTGTTACACACTTAGACCTTGCTCTTGAATTTGAAACACTTCAAATTCTATGAAGTTCTCTTGGAATTCGACCTTATGAAAAAAACATCATATACTTGCATTGACAATAACCGTATACTTGCGATAATATGTGATAATTGAGGTGCATCATCACTTCACATCAGTTGGTTTGGAAGGGAGGAAGCCGAGAGTAGGCAACCCGGCTGCAACCAGATGTCAATACTATTGCATGAGAATTTAGGGTGGTTTCTTTGCAGTTCAAGTTTCATTCATAGTCATCTGCATAATATTATCTGGGTACGCAGGTGGTCTGAATCATCAAGTAGATTGCTTGTAATGGAGGAATTGAGGAACTCATACACATTTGTTCTATACTACAGTTTGGTTGACAGAGATTTACTTTACGAAAATTCTGTTATACTTGCAATCCATAAAATGTTGTAAGCGACGGTAAGAGATTGAGTTTTACATATTTACAACAAACTCGTAATCTATCATATACACTTGATAATCAATTTGAGTAGATCAGCTTTGACAATGCTGGACTGACAAAACAAACCCTAAAATGCTAAATTATCATTATAAACAAACTGTTTACAAGCTAACAACCAAACCGACCCTAAAGTGATCATTATAAAAAGAAAAACACTATGCATGAATGTCATCAACGATTTTGCTTTTGAATCTCACAGCCTACTCAGCTCACTGCAAAGGGCAAGAAACGTTTAACACACGCACAGCCTACTCAGCTCACATATACTCAAGAAAACAAGTATATTTACATTGTAACCTTCAGCGTGAGCCCGAACCTGGTTCAACAGTCGGGAAGTGAGTGTGCGGAAGCATACGGGGAAAAGCTCGCAGCAGATTCACTGTAGTGTAACGGGTTTGGAGGCCGGCTAGTTGAAGCTGACCCCATGTACATTGATGACATGTAGCTCGGGCTTGGTACATAAGGTGACATGTACCGGGAGTTGAGAGGCGATGAAGGGTACCCTAGGGATGACGAATGTGGTGAGGGTGAGACCAGATGGGAGGAGGATCTCCGGGCAGATAAGTTTGTTGGATCAGCAGAGCTGCGGTTCATACTCATCGAGGAAGACGGGATGTGATGGGTATGGTAGTGGTAGACAGGACGATTTTGGCGGTTGGGGCTGTTCATGGCTGAGTAGTTAAGTGGGGATGAGCAAGACCGGGGTGATGGGGAAGCGATACGTAAGGCTGAGGAAGAACGGAGAGATGATCGGACGGAGGATACGGGAGACGATGCAATGGAGGATGGGGCAGAGAAAAGCAGAGGAGTGGATTCAGATGCCGGTGGGATGCCTGTACTCGTCCTTGCATCTCTCTTGCAGACCGGGCAAAATGTTCTCCACGAGGTGAGCCAACAGTCAACGCAGATAGCATGAAACTCTGTTAAAATCCAGAAAGCAATCAGTTTAGGAGCAAAACAAGATCTTCTAGCTTTCAAATGAAGTATCGAAAATAATTCATCCACTAATATTTTCAAATGAAAGCTACATTTTAGAATATTTCAGAATAGCTATCCTTTACCAATTTTTTATTGGGGAGGTTTACGTACAGACAGCCATTATCAATCCCTAATGAGCTGGAAATGAAGCATCCTTAAAATGGGTTCAAGAGCAGCAAACAAATGCATGTGAATGCCAAAACCATAATAATGATTGAAAAACAACTCTTAACAGCTGAATAAACAATACAACAAGATTCATGGGGACCTGAATAAAAAATGTAAGGATTCAGAATTCGGTTGTAGCTTGAATTGAATTATCAATAAATGGCTCTTTCCTCTCAAACTACCGACTTTCTTCACAGATCTTCCGAAGATAAGAATATGGCTTTGTGAGCATAAATGCCAAACTATAGTCCAAAATAGAGTAAGAGCGATAATGCAAGTCAACGTCATTTTGATCCGAGTTCATTCAGCTACAAATTTTTAAAAGGGATGCCAATATTGGAAAGCAATGCAGCATGCAGGAAAGTTTAAGATACAGTGGACTTACTGTGTTTGCAAGGAAGAACTCGAATCTTGTCTCCAACATTGTAATCATCGAGACAGATTGCACAAGTGGCAGATGTGCAATTATCCTCCAAAACAGCAGTAAATATCAGGCTTGGCATTGCTTTTACCAATCGGCTGCTCATCCCATGAAATTCCCGAACTTGCTGTCTAGGTTGTTGGCGTCTTATGCGATGTCTCCTGACAAAGAAACAAGTAGCTAGAAGAGCTGACATGGCAAGTAGAGCAATGAAAGAGATTGCCATTATCGACCATGCTGCGTCTTCAAAGCTAGGAACCAGCCACACATCAATGTTGTCTTGGCCAGCATAATTACTCAGTTTCTCTCCCGATGCTTTTGAAACAAACACCGCGGGTATTTTAATGCCAGCTGAACTGCCTGCCACTACAAATGGCAACATATTTGCTCAGTTTTTGTTAGGCATATGTACATCATGGATACTCTCAAACTCAAGAAGATAGATTCATTACTGACAGACAATAAGACCACACTAAAATGAAGGAGGTCATTAAGTTGCTAACAATAGGGAAAAGATGATTACTTTTAACCAAAGCCCCGGAATCTTCATTGTCGTATACTATAACAGCTTTGAAGCCAGCCTTTTGGGCTCTTCTAACCTTCTCCTCGAAGCTACAACTGTTCCTTGTAATCAATACAAAACGTGAGCTCGAATTCCCCTTCGGCCTGAACTTATTTGTCAATGGTGAACAAGCATCAAGGGGCTCAGCTACATAAAGTTTCCCACTTATTCCAGAGGATTTTATAACTGGTGCTGAGATCAATCAAATACAAATTGAATACCCAAATCAGCGAGGAAACCGACATAACATCATTGTAAAATTCAATTCCCATCATTCAAAAACAAGAACAATAATGAAAAGTTGAAAACCAAACAATAAAGGTGCAATAAAATAGTAAAGAAAGCTTACCGAAGTTTGCTGCTATATCCTCAAATGAGACTGTTACATTCTTCCCCATCAAAATCACAGTGGCTGATCCCCAAGTGAATACGATTGAATAGAAACTAAAAAAAAATAGTAAACTAGGAAGCTTTAGAGGTCTTGAACAAACCCTAGATGCCATAGCAATAAGACTGAAAATTGGAAAACAGGAAGGCAATTTTGAAGATAGAAGGTAGGCTACTAGAATCGGAAGGGTTTTTGAAGAACAAATTTTCTTGCAAGTGTTTTCATAACACAAGCAGAGTAGCTTACAGTCATAGAAGAGGAGAAATTGGGGAATAAGTAAACCCTAATTCCACAAATCCGACAAAGGAAAGATGAGGCAAGGCTTTGAAGCAATAGTTTCTTCCAGTTGAAAGGTTAAGCAGGTAAAAAAAAAAAATGATTGATATTTTTAATTTCAATAAATTAAAAATATAATAATTGGATTGGAGGTGGCAAATTGACAACAGGATTAATATTTATCTCAAATAGTCTAAAATCATTATCTTTAATTAAAAATTAAAGGTTTTTATTATTTCTAAGTTGGTATTATATTTTATAAATTTTGTTCTTCAATATAACTTAACCACATGTGACTAAGTGAGGGCCCATAGTCTACACATTCTCCACCATAATATGTCGTCAACAATCAACATTAATATTGTTGGAATTTAGATATTTGTTGGATTCGATAAAGTGGGAAATCTATAAAATTTTATGTATATTATAAAAAAAAATATCTGATAAAATGTTTATTACTTATTGAGTAAATTGTTATTATAACTCTAACGTGAAAATAGTATTAGAATCGTAAAATTAGTTAAAGAAGGTAAATGGCAATCACATGAAACAAATTTGTTTAAGATACAATTTATTGTGACAATTTATTATATCTTGTATTACACTATAAAATATATTAAATATACAAATGATTTATTGACATTGGGAATCAGAATGAAATAGAGAACGGGTTTATAGATATACTGACGAAAATATTTAATAAATATCAAAACTACGTACTTCGTGTGCATATTTAAGATTTTCTTTTAGGGTTTCAGACTACGGGTATAGATTGCGTTGTTGGACCGAGGACAAGCCCTCGCAACCGATGAAATACGCTCTCATTTGCGTACCTGAACGAAAAAAGGAAAAAACATGCTTTGGATCTAAACTCCAATTGCACTCCCCAATATCGACACCACATCCGAGTGCAGGAGGATATTGCGTTGTTTGTTCATGTCTCCATAAGGAAGAAAGGCTTGCTTTCTTCTTCCCCTTTCTCCGTTATTTGTTCGTGTCGACGGGAACCGGAAACTACCTTCGCCAAAAACCTATGATGCACCTACACGGACAAAGGAAAACAAACAAGGCGAGAACCGGGAAAGCGGCAATCCTCAAAAGTATAGGAAATAACCACACAACGAAAAAAACAAATAATATATTATTTTAAAACTATTGAAATGTCGAATTCATAAAATAAATATATATGAAAATTTTGACGATATACGAGTAGATAAAAACATTACGGAAGTCGTAAACGCACGGGTCAAGATTTAATAAAGGCACGACGTTTACGGATCTCGTAACCGTCATAAGTTCACGGTTACGGAACCCGTAACCGTCATGATTACGGGTTCCGGATCCGTGATAATTTTCTACATGAATTCTAACCCGAAAAAAAAATTTCTGATACCATCACCGTTACGGAACCCGTAACCGTGATGTCGGAAAAAAACGGTTACGGAACCTGTGACCGTGGCGGCAACGGATTCCGTAAGCGTCGTGCATTAACAAAATCTTGAACTGTGCCCGTAATACCCCCAAACATTAACATAACAATAAAATAACTTAAACAAAAGCTTGATAACAAACATTTCAATCTTACAAAACATATAAATAAACATATTTAGTCTTACAATCATAAATAAACATACTTAGTTTCCAAATTGAAGAACATATCCATTTTGCAAATCAACAGCATCCGAACAAAATTAAAAACCAAGGAAAACAATAATAAAAAATTGTATAGAAGAAGAAGAAGATCGGTGTCTAACATCCGACAACTACGATCGCGCAGGTGGCCATATAAGGGTTAGGTTTAGTCAAAAAAAAATGGGAGAGAAGAAGAAATATTACGGTAAATTAATTTTTTATAAATTTTTTTAATTGCCTTTTTCTTTTTTAGCCATAACAATAATAAAAAAAAATTTTGATCGGACACGATCAGTGTCCACGCCATGTCATAGGTGTGTCATCGGCGTGTCCTACATGTGAAACGTGTCTTGACCGTGTCAGGCCAAATTTGACCGTATCCCGCCATGTCCCCATGTCCGACACGGTAGGATACGGGACACTCTGTCTTCCAGAAGTGTTCGTGCATCATAGCCAAAACCCAATCCAGAGGAGGAAAGGTTCATTCAAAGTTTGTCTTCTTCTTTTCCCCCCTCTCTGATGTTTGTTCGTGTCGCCATAAACCGGAAACCCTTCTCTCCGCCTTCAATAGTAACCGGAAACCCTTTTCCGCCTTCGTCATGAACCATTCCAAGGAAGGAAAGGATTGTCATCATCTTTCCATACATTAGGATTTTAAACCACCTTATTTGGTTTCAATGAGGCTGGATTGGGATTTCTAGGGTTCCGGTGACTATCTACTTCGTCGCATTTTTCATTCGAAACCAATCCAGAGATCAATTGAGGAAATATGTTTAAGATCAAAAGCATGTCCACGGTCATGGAGATATCGAATTTAAAAAAGATGGCACATATGAGGAACATCCGGTGCAGATTTTCGAGTATGAAACAAAAAAGTTGAAAAATAAGGTGATAGTGTTATTGAAGGTTTTATGGTCTCGACATAGTACCGATGCATCTACTTGGGAGACTGAAGCAGAAATGAGGGAGCACTACTCCTCGTTTTTTGAGTCTTAATTTCGAGGACAAAACTCCTTCAAGGATGATGTTGAAACGTACGCCCCCTAGTTTAAGATTCGTTTTATAAACATTTTCCCCGTATTTTATTATTTTATATATCGTAGATTTAAGAGTATATATATATATATATATATATATATATATATTCGTATCTTATTTTTGTTAAAACTTCGGAAAATTACCCGGATTTGTAAATCCGTATACGAATATATATTTATCGAGTATCTTATTTTTGTTAAAACGTCATTTATTTTGTTACATGTATGATTGGATGCTTTAAAAGATGTTGATTTTTTTATTTATGAATTATGCATTCGTGGTATTTTAAAGCAAGGAGTTTATCGATTGATTATGAAGCTTTTGATGTTGGCTTTGACTTGAGTGACATTTTGCCAATGTTGGTGGTGATATGTTTACCTTGCATTTGTGATATTCTAAAAAGAGCCAAATTATTGTTGTTGAGTATTTGAGTGACAATTTTGTCTTTTTGACCACAACGGACATGATTTAATTAAATTTTAATTTGAAGTTTTATTATTTATATATATATATATAATAGTTATATAATATTATTTATTATTACTAACAAACTTAATATAAAAATATTAATTTTTTTTTTATGTAATTATATACTATTTTTCTATCTAATTATAAAATAAATATACTTGATGTATAATAAAGGTAAAGCGGGTTAGATGATAATATAAGAGTGATGATAAAGGACACCGGCAAAAGGGCCAGCGGAGGCGCCTTGCGAGTGCGCATGCGCCTCGCGCACTCGCAAGGCGCGCGCGCAGGGGCCGCGCAGGCGGGCTGCGCCTGCGCGCGAAGCTGGCGCGCAGTGGGCCTGCGCGAGGCCCACTGCAACCACCGGTGGCCTTCTCCACAACCTTCTTGAGGCGCCAGCGAGCGCGACAATGGCCGACGTTGCCTTCTCCTTCCGGCGCAGCAAGTAAGGGTCACGTTTTCTCTTCCTCCCTTCGAGACCCTGATCGAACCAGCAACAGGAGAAGTGGATCTCCCCTTCTCGAACAACAGAGGCGACACTATCGTTGCCGGCGGACCTTCCGTCCTTTCTATCGTCAGCCAACAACCAGGGGATGCCTTGCACCTATCCACCTTTGTTGCTACCCTGAACCATCTGCCATTGGGGGAACGCGAAGAAGGACGCGCATGCGGACTCCGCATGCGCGTGGCCTCGCGCATGCGCAGTCCGCATGCGCGTCCTTCTTCGCGCGGGCGGACTCCACCTCTATGAAGGCGCGAGTCCGCCCGAATAGTCAGGTAAATTAAGTAAAAGATAGTAGAAGGATTTGCTAATGATGCATATGAATTGATATTTTAAAACGATAGTTATTTATATACTTTTTTAATTTAAAAAGTCTAAAAATGAAATTGCACGAAAAATAGAACGTGGGTAAAGGAATTTTGTTTTAATATATATATATATATATATATATATATATATATATATATATATATATAAATGTATAGAACTTACATAATTACAAACTGTTATTTATCAAATTATAAAATAAAAATATTTGATCTATTATAAATGTAAAATGAGTTAAATGTCAATATAATTGGGGCAAATTAGTAAAATATAATAGAAAATTTTACTAAAATGTATAAAAAGGTATTTTTTGAAAATAGTTAGTTTACATAAATTTTAACATAATTACTATAATATTAACTTATATAAATAAATTATTATTAGTAATTTGTGAAAAATTAACTCTTTTATTCACGCAAGTTATAATAAGTAAGTTTAGTGAGTAGTTATTATTATGTATTATGTAATTTGATTATTTTAGTATATAAGATGTTGAATGAGTTGGTTAAGTAGATATTTTACGTATCTTTGTGCATAAAATAGGTACATTTTATTTTCTATTAACAAAGTAGGCACCATAATTTACGTAGAAAAAGATCAAATAGAAAAATATAAATGATATTACCATATAAGTGAATCTTCTCTCTCCTATAATAAATAACTAATTTTCCTAATTAAACAATAAAAAAAATTATGTTTTTACGTCAAACAAGCAAATAAATACTAACAACTCCTAAAATATCTCCATAATTAATTACGGTCATTTAACAATATTCATCATTTGTTATTCTATTCTCCATTGCTCAGCGTAAAAGAACTCGGATCTTCAGTTCGAGAGCATTAATGGAGGGTTGTCGATGAAGATACGTCCTACATAACTCAACAAAATTATGTAGTAAATGTGTATTCCCTGTGGATCCGTTATGAATACATATTTTTTGTGACTTTTTACATAAATGTTACAATTATGTAGTAAACGTGTATTCCTTGTGGATGACATACCTCGGAGTGTAGAATATGTTTGCCCAATGCATTTTATGTAGCTGATATTTGTGTTTTATGTTATTTTTTATTTTTTATTTTTTTTAAAAAAAAGAAAGCGGTTCGAAGCATTAGACGACACATCGTCTAATGAATCGAAAGGCAAAAAAAGATCGGCAGACGGACTAACCGTCATGAAGGACACAAAAGAGTAGAAAAGAAACACACAAAAATACATCAAAAAGACCCGAAAGCTAACAGGTCTTCTGGGGAAAGCAGGCTGATCCAGCCAACAAGAAGCGACGAGCAACAACGTTCATCTTGAAGGAAGTACACATGTATGGAGCTTGGGGAACAACTGTGGACACCTTAGATTTGGGCTGCAACAAAGCCGTCAGGAGTCGATCACAAATCCACGCCCCCTTCTCGACAAACTAATCGAACCGCAGCCAAATGACAACATCAAAACTGAGAAGACGATGCAGCAGAATACGGGTATCATGATATATAAAAGTGTGTTACTTTGATGGTTAAAAGAGTCGTGATTTATAAGGAAAAATTGTTCCGAAAGAGTTGGTTAAAAAGTTGGTTTAACACACAATAGCTTGCCCGAAGAACAACTATTGTTTTGGTTTTGTTCGAGTATGATTGAGAAATCTTTATTTCCTAGGACAATAAAGATTTGAGTCTTAACTCATACAAAGCTAACCTTTGGTCAACATTGCTGATGTAATAAGTATCGTTATGCTGATCAGTGCCGTTAGATCGCGAGATTAGTGCCCTTAGGAATGGTATGGGTAAAAATGGGATCAAATCTACGTAAATAACTCGTTTAGAGCACGGGGGTAACAAGCTTGGAGCTCCGAAATAAATCGCTCCCAAAAACTCGAGGTTTGGTTGGTTTTTGTTTGTGATTTAGGTTCTTGGGGATTGGTTGGTTGTTGATTGTGATCTAGTTTAATAGATTTGTAAAAATCACAAAGGAAATTACAAACTAGTAGCTCTTGTCCAAAGAGAGAGCATTTCATGGTGATACTCTCGTTTGAAATTTCTAATTGGTTGGATTGTAGCCTGTGAACATATATAAAGTATTTGGTCAAGAAACTTCTAAGAGCAAAGCTCCCTCCGTTTATGTTTTTGTGCTGATAAGGTTGGGTTAAGCCCGAGAGAATCGTTGGCGTAGTACAAATCATTTTTTTAATGGATATTGCCGGTTCATGACGTTATAGAGGTTGTACTCTTGGTCAATGACAATTGATTTTTCGGTGAAAGAAGATTTTATTGCAAAAGTTATTGCTAGTTTGATATTTTTAGTAACACGAATTGTGGAAAACGTTTTATTGTGGCAGTGGGATTGAAAAAAACTCTTAGTGTTTTATTAGAAGGGTACAATATTTCGACTATTGTAATCGGTTGATAGACAAAACTAGGGTAAATGGATCACAAGTGTTCCATCGAATGAATTTTTTTTTTTATTTTCTTCACAACAAATTTGATGTTCTCCTAAGCCATCATACTAAAGAGGGATCAAAATTTGTTGTTGTTGTAAATAGTAGTGAGGCAGGTTATGCCTATAAATTCTTGTTTAGTATTTAGGAAAATTGTAAATAGTAGTGAGGCAGGTTATGCCTTTAAATTGTTGTTTAGTATTTAGGAAAAAAGTGTTAGTGAACTTTAATGTGTTAGTGAACAACCAAAGTTCACTAATACACAATGGGATAAACGCAACTAGAGGTTTGTAGCAGCGAGGCCAATTCATGGACCACTGTTACAAAGGCAAATTCCACCCATACAGTGGTAACTCACAACTAAGGGAACGAATGAGCAAAGCAAAAAAATGACCGCAAATAAAAGAGTCAATTTAGGGAAGACACACAACAACCTATGTAAGCAAAGGAGTATGGAAAACTCAAAGGGGGAAACCCCATCTTCCACAAAGGTCAGCCCGTCAAAGATAAATACTCCATTGAAATTGGGATATGAGAGGCCTCTCTTTCTTTTGCAGAAAGTTTGTAAATAAGCTCAGATCTCACCCTTACAGACAACGCTAGAATCAATAAATATGAGAGGGAAGTGATAATTAAGGAATGAGTCTTGTTTCTGAGGATATCCCTTACTAGGAAAACTCCAAACTATCCTACACCAAAAGAGGGCAAAAAAAGCTTTTCATCTTCAGTTTGAAAGTAGAGAAGCCAAAAGGCAAAAACGGCGATGAAGGGAGAAAATTGATTCCCCCAAAAGCTCCAACAGCTTCCGTCGCCGCATAATCGGCCGTCAAAGGGAAGAAGTCCATGGCGAGGAGCTAGGTAAACGAAAGTTGGTAACTATCGAGGGTGAAATCACCATGGATGTTGTCTGTGGAGAAGAACCCTAATTCAGGGTGTTAGGAGTCACTCAATAAGAACTCAAGAGGAAGCTTGTTTGATTGTTTTTTTGTTTGCAGGGATATGATCGAGAATAAAAAGGTTTTGATATATGGTTAAGGGAACCATTGAAGGTTGAAGCCAGTGAGGGCAAAGGTTGAAGACGGCGTGAAGATTAGGGTTTGAGAAGGGTTTCTTCATCTACAGTAGGGAGCTTTTTGAGCTTTTAAAAGAGTTGGTTTTTATTTGTGTTTTATGTAATTGAAATTGTATAAGTTACATGTTAATTTATAGGAATGAAAGGAATGCCTACTGATAGGTGATGGAATCACTATCAATTAAGATAGTTTTTAGAGTCTTTTTATTGCATTTGTGTCGGTTTGTGCTACTAACTCCTTGGTCCATAAGAAGAAGACTAAAAGAAGCTAAGGAATGAGTTATAAGCACTTAGGAGTGAAGATCGTTCACGAAGCAAAGCTTCTGTTGCTTCACCGCCCCCGCGGAGCCTTGTCACCGCCCCTGCGGGTGACACCTTACTCCGGAGCGCTCCCTGCGCCTTCGCCAGCGCCAGCTACGAAGACGGTCACCGCACCTACGTCAACCCCTGGCGCCCCTGCGGTGACTTGCCCTGAAGAAGCGAAGACCAGCGCCCCTGCGCCTCCTCCTACGCCTCTGCCTGCGCCTCAACCTGGGAGCTGGAAGATGAAGAGTCTGTGTCACCGCCCCTGCGTTGACATTGGGACGCCCCAACGGCTTGGCATCAGAAACGGCAGGAAGTTGAAGAGTCAGACGTTTGAAGAGCATTAAAGATCCGCCCCTGCGGAATTGCCTAGCCGCCCCTACGGCCATGAAGAAGATCAAGCGTTTTTGCCTTCACCGCCCCTGCGGTTTAACGACAGAAGTTTTACTCCGGCTGTTTACACCACCTTTATGGCATTAAAGGTGGATGTTTTGGGCCGGCTATTTACTCCTATTTAGTGTCTTTTGTAGTATAAATAGTCCTTGGTTGATTGCTAAAATCATGCACCCATTTATCCAACTAATTATCAACTTTTTCCATTTAGACTATCTTGCTACCTTTGTAATGAGTTGCTAACTCCCTTGCTACATTGGGTTGGTTTGAAGCTGCATTGTTACTTTGGTTGTAAGTTTTCTTTAATATAAGTTTTCATTCAGTAATGCTTTGTGTTTCCTTGATCTCCATTGTCTAATTGCATGTTTTACTATTACTTGAGATTGATCACCTTAGGTTCTAAAGTGCATGCAAAGAACTAGGATTAATAGGTTCCGGGTTCGGGTCTTTAATCTAGTAGTAAACTTTAAGTAATAACGGATTGTAATTACTTAAAGAAAAGGAACACAAATATAAAGATAAGTTTAACGGTTTTAATCTTTTCTTTATATCTCTTAGTCATTGTTTGAAAGCTAACTTGTTATTTGTTCTTGTAAGTTTACGGAACACTAACCTGTTAAGTTGTGTTGATGCCGGTTGGCTCAACACATATATATGATCGAGACGAGAGATTTCTTGAAAACTTGTAAAAGGAACTCACCAAAGTAGCAATTGCATGCTAAGAATCAACCTAGTGTAGATTCACCCATCATTGTCTTACTTGCTACGTTATTCGTTTTCATAAGTTTTTGTGTGCATCAATTCAACCAAACCCTCCCCCCCCTTTGTTACTCGTTTCCATAATCAATAATTGCATCTAATAAAACACCTTAACTCTCTTGGGTTCGACCCTTACTTGATCACTATACTTGTTTTAGTGCTAAGTCGGGATTATATTTTTGATAGGGTATAGACGACCATAGAAATACCTCTAGTCACCTACTCTCATGTAAAAACATGATTTCACCTACAAAGCTCATGAAAACTATCAATGAGTTCCCTCCCTTGGAGCTACATCACTCCAAAAATACAACATCATACATAATCTTACACCATGAGAAATAGCTAAATCTAAACTTGTTGTACTATGTCGCCTATATAATCGGGAAAAGCCTCATACAAGAGCCTAAAAACATGGGTTTTAATAAGTCGTATAATGGTATCGTCCGGAATCTTGTTGTTTTCAAAGATGAGCGAATTTCTGGCATGCCATAAATAGTACAATGTTGTGACCATAGCAATCCTCATGGCTACTGTCTTCTTATGTTTCCGGCGCTTCCTAAATTGCAGTCATCGCAGCGCAAGAGCCAGTGTGCCCAGCCCTGACGGCATACCAAAGTAACTCCGGATCTCTTTCCAAATCGATCTAGCTTATCGACATCTAAAAAACAGATGCTCATGGGACTCCTCATCTCTTCTACATAACTGACATATAGGGTCTATCTGAAGAAACCTCAGTCTATCACGTGTTGGCAACCTCTTCAGTGTCGCCATCCAAGTGATACAAGCATGCCTAGGTGTAAGCCTCGAGTCCCAGATTGTATCACACTAATATACCTTGGCCTCTTTACTTCGAATTAAATTATATGCTTCAGTGACCTTGAACCTTCCTCCAGGCGAGAGTTTATCCAGAATATGGTCCAAAGCAACTCCTTCACCACCCATTGTCTTCATAAGATCTCTACCATGTAAATAGCTTTGATAAGACCGTAATCTCGTCTGTTTGACATTCAATCTTGTGCCTCCATAACCACAAGATACCGATGATGTATCCATTTAACCCATAAGATTTCTCTCCCTTCATGTATATGGCTATAATGCTTACACATGAAAGCCATGTTCCATGCTCTTAGATCAAAAAGCCCAAGTCTGCCCTCCTCCTTTGGTTTACACACCTTCTCTCATGCTACTCTCGATCTCGTCCAATGAAATTGACGTGCCATTCTCGTTAACCTCTCCAAAACAACCCTTGAGATATGTAGCATGGAAAGCTAGAAGTTGTCTACCCCTTGGATTACCGATGAAATGAGCTCAATACGACCTGCAAATGATAAATGTCTTTTGTTCCATGCCGAAATATGTTTGTCAATTTTGGCAAAGAGTGGGGTATACTCTGATGTTCTCAAAGTGTGTGGTGTCATGGGAACACCCAGGTATCTAAAGGGAAATGACCTAGTCGAGAAACCAGTGATCCTTTTCAGCTCTTCAACCTCGTCATGTGGAATAGAGGCAACATACATTGAAGACTTTGCCATGCTTATCTTCAATCCACTCATTCTTCCAAACCGATATAGAGCATTCATCAAAATCCCCATTGATTCTTTGTCTCCCCTGCAAAACAAAACAATATCATCTACATAGGCTAAGTGAGCTAACCTGAGTTCTCCACATTGTTGATGAAAGCGAAAGCATGATCTAGCAGTCTCAACCTTGAGTAATCGTGACATAATTTCCATACAACACACAAATAATAAGGGTGACAAAGGGTCTCCTTGCCGCAAGCCCCTCTTTCCCTTAAATAACCCATGAAACTCGTTGTTAAATTTGATCGAATACGAGGCTGTTGAGAAGAATTCCATGATCCAAGAAATGAGTTGTGGTGGGAACTCAAGAGTAACCAAAGCAAACCGAAGAAAGGCCCATGACACAGTGTCATATGTTTTCGCAAGATCTACGTTTAAGAAGCATCTTCTAGTATCTCTTTTGACATTGTATCTCCGTAAAATCTCTTGGACAAGAAAGACATTATCCGACATTAATCTACCCGGAACAAAAGTTGCTTGTGCTGGATCAATAAGGTACTCCAAGCAAGGCCCCAATCTCTTAGTCATGATCTTTGAAATGATCTTGTAGACAACATTGCAACAAGAGATTGGCCTGAAGTGTTCCACTCTTGAAGGGTTATCATTCTTTGGAACCAAAGAAACAATAGTGTGGCTAAGTTGTCCCAAGAGCTTTCCATTAATGAAGAATTCTTTAACTGCCACACACACTTCACTCCCAACAATATTCCAAGCCGATTTGAAGAAGCATGATGTATATTCATCCGGACTTGGCGCCTTATCCTCAGCTACACTCCAGAGAGCCTCCTTTATTTCAGCATTTGAAATCGGCACAACAAGATTTTCCTTATCAGATCTCTTGACCTTGGGCCCAATTGCAAGTTCTCCATCCAACGGCAATTGAACCTCTTCCATGGTTCCAAAAAGTCCCTGATAGAAGGATACAAAGGCCTGCACAACTTGCTCATTCGATCTTGTTTCTACCCCGTCATTTCCTTGGATAGACATAACATGACACCTCCTGGATCGAGCCTTCATGAGCCCATGAAAATAACTTGTACACCAATCTCCTTGCAATATGAATTTGGCCTTTGCTTGTTGAGCAAGGAAGCTAAATTGTGCATCATTCAGACGCTTCATCTTTGTCTTTGCATGATCTGTTTGTTCCCTAATACTTTGTGATGTAGGGTTAACTCTAAGCTCCTCTAGTACTATCTTACATTCTTCATTTGCCTGTTTAGCTCTTTCCACAATATGACCAAAGTGCAGCCTATTAAGTGTACGCAGAGTTCATTTCATGCCTTTCAATAATACACACAAACAAAATTGGTATGTACCCCGTTGGTGACAAACCCATCTTTCTTCTACCAAATCAATGAAACCCTCATGTCTTGTCCACATGTTGAAGAACTTGAAGCTCCTTGTACCACCATAAATCCGTCGATGTAGATAGGCAATTCCTGGTTTGTGATCCGAGTATTGCCATCTATCCAGGAAATTTGCTCGACAATAAATGCCTTGATCCATCCATGCTCCATTGACCATGATTCTATCTATCTTACTCCAAATAGTCCCATTTGTCCAAGTATATTTTGACTCGCTACTAAACGGTACATCTACCAACCCCAGGTCACGGAACACTTCATACAAAGGTCTACATTCATCTAGTTTCACTGGTGCTCCATTGATGCGCTTATCCGAGTACATAACATTATTAAGATCACCCAAAACCATCCAAGGCAAATTGCTATTCCCAATAATCTCTCACATTCCTTGCCAAACAAGACGCTTAACTGAAACACTATGCTCTCCAAGGATGAAGAAAGCCTCAAAGAGTAAACTTGTGGCTCTACATGTAGCCAAGCACGTAATGAACTGCACATGCACACGTAGGACCTGCACATCTACTTGCAAAGGATCCCACATGATTATCATTCTACATCTATTATCCAGTTCAAAGTTGTGAACATATTCCCATCCTGAGAATTGACGCCTCATAATAACATGCACATCCGTTAAAGATGAGTCAATACGAGTCGCTAAAATGCCACACAAACATACCATGAACATATTAAGCAAAGCTTTGATCCCATTTTGTTTCCGGGGATGGTTTAACCCCTGAATATTCGAGGACATGATACTCATGAAGGAGCATGGCATCCTCCCTTGGCCTTCTCACTCATCCTTTGTTTTGACTTTTGCCCTACATCCCCACGTGAAGATGCTAGTGGAGTAAGTCTTCTTACTCCTTCTCCATGTTGTTGAATTCCTATACCTTGCTTTCCTTGCTTTTCCAAGGAGGCATTCAACTTCCTGATAATCCTTCGTTTTGCTCTCGACAGGGCTGGTGTGAATATCTCATCATCACTGTCTCCTTGATCATCACTATCATGTCCTGAAGGTTGCTCATCCCCGAGTGGTATGTCCATGTCTATTGAATTCTCATCATCAAAATCCTCATTTGAATCACAGTCTTCCATCTCTTCACTTTCAGAGCTAGTAACTTTCTCTCGTTCTTTTGCAATATCATCAAAGGTGACTCCTTCAATAATCTTGTCCTTCACTTTGGCTTTCCTTCGTTCCTCATCAGTGATCCCTTTATCCTTATCCTCCTTATTTTCTGCCTCCTGATTCTGACGATCACCCTTACTGACCTGCTTAAGAGTACTAATATTTGGTAATTGCTTAGAAGGTCCAGTCGGTTGACACATAGAGTTACCTCCTGGCTTCACCACATCCTTAGTCCCACTAGCCCTTCTAGTATTACCAATCAAAACTTCTTTTGCACCACCAACACCATCTTTATTATTAGGACGGTGTCTACCCTGAGGAGGTTTTACCCCAGCTTTCTTAGAACGTTCGTTGAAAGCACATTCAACATCTTTGTGCCCAAATTGGAGACATCTCCTACAATATTGCGGCTCATTCTCATATAGCAAAGTGCAATCCAAACTAACTCCATCATCAAAATCCAAGGATACTTCCCGTAATATATCTTTTGAAAAATTTACTTCAATAAGAACTCTAGCATACACCCCCCTCTTCCTATCTTCCGTCACATGGTCCATGAATAAAGGTTTGCCAATCAAAGAACCTATACGGCCAAGGATTGTAGGTGTCCAAAATTCATTAGGAAGTCCGGTAATACGTACCCATAATAGCATAGAAGCAACATATTTTTGGTTAAAAGCGAACTTATCCGGGACATGCTTGAGCAACAAAGGTTTGTTGAAGATAAAATATGGCCCTCCTCTAAGCACCTTATCTCGTTCATCATCATTCAAAAAACTAAATATCATCCAGCCTGCTTCCATATGAAACTTCACCTTGACTCCCCAAGCCTTCATGACATTATTGATTGCAAAAAATTCCGGGTAATACCCCACATATTGACCTAAAAGAGTGCTTCCCCACACTTGAGATTTTGGCATGCCCTCCGAGCATTTGATAAATACTCGAGACGAAATTGGCGGGGTAAACTCTAGTCTACCTCCAAGACCAGAGTTCATGAAGATTCGTGATGAATTCCCTTTTCAAGCTTGACGCACACCCTCACTAGTACCAGGTTTACCCAATTCTGGAAACTCCGAAGCAGGTTGGCCTGCAATTAAACTATCATCCTTCACAGGAATCCCATCATCATCACATTTGTCATCATCCGACAATACATCATGTTCATCAACAATATCCTCTCGAACGTCTTCATCCACTGCATCATTAACACCCAAACCTGCTTGTTCATGACACTGTCCTTTTTGTTGAGTATATGATCGAGTACCCTTAGGTGGACTGATTTCCAAAGGGGCGACCATAGATATCAATTCTCCATGCTGTTGTGGCTTTTCTTGATTTATCGGCAACACAACGGAGATCCCCTTTATGGGAATCCCGTAGTCTCTGATGTATCCACCAAGGGGACGTCCCCTTTGCTAGACGTGCCCTTTGTCCCATTCTTAGCGATAGCATGCTTCGATCCAACATTACGTACTAGTTGTTTTCATACAATTTCCCCGGTAACATTGTGACCCACGCCACCCACTGGTCTCATTGTTCCAACCATCATACCCGAGCCACTGGTGGTTGTAGCCGGTGCAATTGTATCAATCTTGGACTGCTTCTGACACACTTCTTGATCTTCTTGATTTGTGTCTCCCACCATAACCGAGTTTTGATTATACACATCCAATCCTGAATCTCGCTCTTGCGACACCGTAGCACCTTGTCTAGATACTTCCTTTTCCGAACTAGCATCACCATCCCCTTTATCAGAATCAACAACCTGCTTCTTCTTTTTCGCCATGATTAATTGTCACCAAGGTGACAACCTTTTGGCGCAGAATCACTTATTATCGACCATGCAAATAATTTTAACCGGAATTCCACCAACCAAAACAGATGAAAGATGAAAGAAATCAAACAGATCTTTAGTGTAATCCTCTACCGTCAATCATGTGAATGAGATATTTACACAATTAACTTAACAGATGATGTCAGATATCATACAACACCCAAGAGAAACACGAGGAGAGAAGAAATCAAGAGAGAAAGGAAGAAGGAGGAGCATGCAAGAGGGAGAAGAGTGAAAAAGCGCTAAAACTCGTAAGGAGTCTTGGAGCAAATCTTCCTGCATTAAACCCACAAAAGAAAGGGATAATTTCGGGGTAACCCCAAATTCTCCTTACATCACACTTTAACGACACACCATCTTACAAGTTTTAAATGAAAATTGAAATTGTATAATTGAAATTGTGTACGGACATTGTGTAATCGAAATTATGTATCAAAATTAGGGGTGTGCATGAATCCCGCTTAATTCCGTCCCGTCCCGATCTCGTCCCGATCCCGGCGGAATTTGGAAAAAAAATTGTGTATCCCGTCCCGTCCCGCGAAAAATTTGCGGGACGGGACGAAGACTTCCCATCCCGGTTAATCCCGTCTCGTCCCGCATTTATATATAAATAATATTTATATATATATTATATAGATAAATATCATACATAAATTACAATTTTTTAAATTTTTTTTATATTTTCAAAATTATTAGTTCGATAATTTTTCATAAGTCATTCACTCATTCTTTACGACTCATTTGGTTGGATTCCCACAATAGTAATCGATAGTTAAATAAATGTGATTTTTTGTAAATTATTTGTTGTTATTTTTTGAATGTGAATTGGTAAGACACTTTGATGTAACTTGAATTTGTTTTCAATGTATTAACTACTAATGTAGGCGTCATGAATCGATAATTAGGTATCGAGTTTTTTTCCCCGATCATTTGTGTCTTTAAACATGAGAGAAAACAAGCATACATATTGAATATAATCGGTGCATAATTTGCGCGGAATTTGTCTCGTTCCGTCCCGTCCCATCCCGTCCCACATGGGACAAGGCCCGCGTGGGACGAAGAAAAAAAGTCGTAAATCCCGTCTCATCCCGTCCCGCAAATAACTTGCGGGACGGGACGCGGGATGCCCCCTATCCCGTCCCGTCCCGTCCCACATGGGACAAGGCCCGCGTGGGACGAAGAAAAAAAGTCGTAAATCCCGTCCCATCCCGTCCCACAAATAACTTGCGGGACGGGACGCGGGACGACCCCTATCCCGTCCCATCCCGTCTCATGCCCACCCCTAATCAAAATTGTGTATTAATATTGTGTATCATCAAAAGAATATACGAAGTTTGATTAGTATAACTAGTATAAGGGCGGGGGTGGGCCAACTCGTCCAGAGTTCGAATCCTACCTTGGACACAATATTTTACTTATTATAATTAATAATTAACAAGAGAAATAAGAATTAGTTACCCGATTTAACAAAATTAAATTGAGTATTAATAGGAGAGAGAGATCTTTAAAGTAATTGGAGTTGAATTTTGATTACCTATAGGGTAACAAAATGTGGGAAATCAAGTACATTTTGCCTTAAACCATAAGGAATTATTCCATACAATTTCATGAATAAGGATATAGATATGGACTAAATTTGTTTCCATTCCGTTTCCGTTTGCGGAGTTGGAAACAAACAAGCCCTTAATAAAGTAAGTTTGGTAAGTAAATATTTTATAGCATGTGATTTAACTATTTTTTGTATGTAAGATGTCAATTACATGGTTACTGCTATTCGTACCACCTTAACCATGCTATACATACCACATCTAAAAATTACCAAGCTAAAAATTACATTTTATTTATTTATTTATCATTATGTGCCCGTTTGGTGGGAGCGGTGGAATGGAAACGGAATGGAATCGAATAAGGTTAGAGAACGGAAATGAAATGGATGAGATTATTTTTATGTTTTAAAAGACCTCTAACCAAACGTAACTTTTGATTGATTCGGAATCATTCCGTTACCGGGAATGATTCCCGGTGCTTCCAAACGGGCCCTATATATTTTTAAAATAAGATTTTTTAAAACAAAGAAACTTTTATACGGTAGTTGTCTGGGCTAGTCACGTGTGAAACTGGGCTTTTTTGCCCAATAGTCTCAGCCCAATGGGCTCGTGATGGGCCGTAATATTTTCTTCTTATTTTTTCCCTGTAAATTATAGATGCCTCTTCTTTACCTTAAAAGTTGGTCTATTTTGTTGATCACCTGCCCAATATCCACCTTCCCTAGGTACATACAATTATACAATCATGATGTGTTTATTTTATAAGGTTGTCGGGTTAATTCCTGATCCCTGTGTTTTATTGTTCCACTCGAGTTAATCATATATGTCACATCCATTCGTCATAAAGGGTTATAACTTATAAAAAAAAGGATATTTTATACGACAAATTTTACATTATTTCATCTCCATATAAAATATACAAAAAATTTAAAAATCTAATAAAGTATGTGTTTTTTTATCTATCATTATAAATTAGGGCATATTAAATAATTGTTTAAAAGGAGAACGATAAACTTTGAGTTATATAAATTATATTTTGGTGTACAAAACTCGTTTAAATGTTTAGTTATTTACACAATATTTTATATCAACTAGTTGTTTTAAATATCTTGGTAGTTTGTTACGAATGGAAAATATAAGGGTAGGGTAGGAGTTTTTATTATAGAAGTTAGTTTATTTGAAAAAAAAAAGGGAAGGATTTGACCTAATAGACCTTTTTGAGAATATGATTTAGTAAATTTACCACATAATTTTTTACCACTTTCATTTAATGGTACGTAAAAATAATTAACCCCTTTATTTTAATAAATTAGAATAATGGGAGAATTTGACATACTAGGCTTTTTTTAGTTTTTGTTTAAGAAAATGCACCCCAAATTTTTTACCACTTTCATTTAATAGTGGGTAAAAATTATTAACCCTTCTATTAGAAAGAAAGAATAAATGATGTTTGTTATTTGTTATATAAGTATAATTTTTAATTTTTAATTACTGAATTTGTTTTCTTTTATTATTTTTCTTGCCTTTTTTATTTATTTTTTATTTTCTTTTTTATTTTTTGGACTGAATTTCTCATACCGGAAATTCTCATACCAGAATTTTCATACCAGAAATTTCATGCCAGAAATTATCATACGAAAAGTTCATACCAGAATTTTCATACCAGAATTTTTTTCATACCATAATTTTTTTCATACTAGAATTTTTTCATACCAGAATTTTTCATACAAGAAATTTCATACGAAAAGTTCATACCAGAAATTTCATTCCAGAAATTTCTGAATTAAAACTAGCGGCACAATCAGCACTTGATCCTTGTGCTTTCTGTCCGCTATTTATTTTTGTTTACATAATACTTTTATTTTGAGACAATTTTAACATATAATTCTCCACTCAAATAATGCTCAACTCCTCCACGTCTTGTCAATTTGTCATTGTCAATTGGGAAAAAGAACAAGTCTTTTGGAAACCAAAAGAGACGGTGATGGACCCATTTTTGCAAACCGTCATCATATACGCAAATTACAATAAAAAAAATTGCAAAATTACAACGAGCCCCTAAAATTTGCAAAACTAAATATTAGACAATTAAAAATTCATTCCGGTATGTAAATTTCGGTATGTAAATGTCCGGTATGTGAAATTCTGGTATGTGAAATTCCGGTATGTGAAAATCCGGTATGTGATAATTCCGGTTGTGAAAATTCGGTATGTGAAAATCCGGTATGTGAAATTCCGGTATGTGAAAATTATGGTATGTGAAAATTCTGGTATGTGAAAATCCGGTATGTGATAATTCCGGTATGTAAAATTCCGGTCCGGTATGTGAAAATTCCGGTATGTGAAATTTCGGTATGTGGAAATTCCGGTATGTGATAATTCCGGTATGTGATAATTCCGGTGTGGGAAAAAATTCTTCATTCTAAAAAATAAATAAAAAATAAAGAAAATAAAAAAGACAAAAAAAATTAATTAAAGAAAATAAAAAAAGAAATTCAGTTTTTAAAAAGTATTTGGAAGAAAGAAGAAAACAAGAGGATGGAAAAGGTTTGAGGGTAAAAAAAAATAAGAGGGGTATATTTACTTAATTGAAAAACAAAAAAGCCTACTTACTATCACTATTTCTCTAAATAGCCTACTAACCAAATTTGCCCAAGAATAATAGACATTAGTTAGTGTTAAGTTGTATTTACTATAACTGAATTTGTTTATTTTTTTATTTTTTTATTTTTTCTTTTTATTTTATTTTTTAAATTTTTATTTCCTGGAATAAATTTTTGGTATGAAATTTTTCATACCAGAAATTTTTCATATCAGAAATTTTTCATACCAGAATTTTACATACCAGAATTTTACATACCGGATTTTTTTTACATACCTGAATTTTTCACATAACCAGAATTTTACATACCAGAATTTTTTTAGTATTGTTGCTAGTACCAGAAATTATCATACCATAATTTCTCATACCAAAATTTTCACATATAAGATTTTTTCACATACCAGAATTTTTCACATACTAGAATTTTTCACATACTAGAATTTTATATACCAGAATTTTTTTATACCAAAAGTTTCATACATACCAGAAATTATCATACCATAAATTATCATAAAATTTATGGTATGTAAAACTAGGGTTGTTAACGGTTCCTGAACCCGTAGTTTTTTTGTGGAACCGGGAACCGAACCGTTTAAGGTAAACGGTTCGGTTCCTTTTTTTCCCCGGCCGGAACCGTTTGGAACCGAACCGGTCAGGAACCGTTTTTCCTGAACCGGAACCGGACCGTTTAAGAAATACAAGGAACCGTTTAGAACCGGTCCGGGACGAACCGTTTGGAACCAGAACCGTACATGACCGTTTTGAACCGGAACCGTTTGGAACCGGAACCGTGCATAACCGTTTTGAACCGGAACCGTTCGGAACCATTTGGACCGAAAAAACTGTTTGGAACCGGAGTTGAACCGCTTATAACGTACCTAATTTGATCCGTTTTGGATCGTACCTGACCTATTATAAATTTCTACCACACAATTGGAACTATAAACAAAATTAAGTAATCAACAAGAACAAATTATCAAAAGAAAATAATCCTTACACAAAAAAAGTTCCAAAAACAAGCTTGCGATTTAAATAAGTGCATAGTTGGAAATTGCAAGCTCAATTACAAACCAAAGTTTACAAAGTGGAAATGCACTAGGCAACCGGCAACACAAAGTGGAATTCTTCAACCTACAATAATGAATAATGTCACCATAAAAGAATTTCATATTAAATAGAAAATAATCAAAAGTAGTTCATATTTTATACCTTTTCCTCTAGTTTTTTTTTGTCTTTTGTTCCTAGCTTTGGACTCTTTGATGACTAGTGCACGAGCCGAAACTGAAGCATCTGAACTTTTTGTTTTCACACTTGGTATGGATGGATTGGATGCAGATTCAACAACAGCATCATTGTTGTCAAGTACCCCTTTCATATGTTCTACAACAAAAAAAATGTTAAGAGAGAATTTGCAAATAAACAAGTACATAATTGAAACTTGAAAGAAAATCAATTTATATATTTACCTGCTTCAATGATTTCATATGTCTCCATTTCCCCTGGTTCTGGAACGTATTGCAAGCCCATAATTGCATCAGATTTCAACCAATTTTGAAGACAAATCAGTTTTTCAACTGTCTTAGGCAACAAAGATGATCTGTAAGGATCAATCACCCTTTTACCGGTACTGAAAGTCGACTCACTTGCAACTATAGACACTTGTACTGCTAGTACATCTCTTGCAAGTGATTGCAAGTTCGGATATTTATCTCCATTCACCTTCCACCAATCCAAGATTGACCAATCCGCCTCTACACCCGGTTTTTTAACAACTTTCTCAATAGGGTCCAACAAATATCTATCAACCTCGTGACCCACAATAACTTCCTCATTCTGTTCAATCTCCCTATCCCAATCTTCTTCCATAGCAGCCCTTCTCCCACTAATAGGTTTGATTACAGTTTCAACCCTATCACTCACACCCCTCTTTTTTCCTCTTGATCCTGCACTATCAAACTGAGCTCCATACAAGTCACATAACTCAACCATAAGTTGTCTCACTTCATCAGATTTCTTCTTTATCTCAAAAGTAGGCAAATTCAGTTGTGCTTTACATACTCTTTCAAAGTACTTCAGCTTGTACCTAGGATCCAAAACCACAACAACAAGGAAAATAGAGTTCATGTTATCCAACTTACCAAAATACTTGTTGTACTTTACCTTCATTTTAGTGGCCATCCCATATAAAACCTTGTCTGCTTCACTCGAATCAGGCCCTAAGCCAACTGCACAAAGATCTTCTAGCTCAGTTTCAACGGTAACAATATCCTGGAAGGCCTTGTGAGATATTGGCTTAAGAGATGCACTAATATGCACAGTTGCTTCATAAAACACTTTCAAGAACTTAACAAATACCGCAGCATTGTCCCAATCTTCAACTGTGGGCGGTCCAACTCTCTTCACTCTCCTAGAAGTAGGCACAACACTCTCACTCGATATAAGCATCTCGTCCTCATCATCATCATGTTCATCCTCATCAAAATATCTTCTGAACCTCAAATCATCATAATACAATCTGTCAAAAGCTTTTTTGTATCCCAAAGCTCCATCCAACATCAGATAGGTGGAATTCCACCTTGTTGGAACATCCAAGACACAAACCTTCTTACAATCAATTTTCTCCTTCTCCACGCACTTTCTAAACTCATCATTTCTTGCACTAGAACCCCTTACATACCTCACAACATTTCTTATTGCTACAACAGACTTCTCCAAGGTCTTCAAGCCAGATCTCACAATAATGTTTATGATGTGAGCTAAGCATCTCACATGCATAAACCTACCTCCAAGAATTGGTTTAGTTTCCCAACTGCACAACTTATCTCTCACATATTCAATGGCAATTTTATTAGCAGATGCATTGTCAACAGATATGCAAAGAACATTATCAATTGACCAATCTAGCAGACAAGATTCCAAAATCTGACCTATTGTAACACCTTCATGATTTGGAATCACACAAAAAGCAAGCACTCTCTTATGCATCTTCCATCCTCTATCAATGAAATGTGCAGTGACAACCATATAGTTTATGTTTTGGCAAGAAGTCCAAGTGTCTGTGGTCAAACAAACACTACGAGACTTCAATTCCTTCTTCAACTCCTACTTCTTAGAATCATACATCTTTAAGAATCTTTTCATTATGGTTTGTCTACATGGAACTTTAAACAAAAGTACAGCCTGTGAGCAAAAATAACTAAATCCAGGAGCTTCAATGTAGCTAAATGGAAGTTCATCAACAACAATCATATGAGTTGCAGCAGTAACACAATTATCTTGTGTCCAATTAACCATCATTGGTGTGCCTTGACCATCCATCACTCCACTAAACATTTGTTGCCCAGATGATACCTTAGCTCTACCCGGATAAAGTTTGCATATAGTCTCAATATGTTTCCTAAGTGTAGAAGTACCATGAGTAGATGCACTTTTAACAAATGAAGTATCGCAATACTTACAGTGAAGTCTTTGGAAAGATCCAACTACTTTCTCAATACCATCGACCACATCCCTCAACGGATGACTCTTAGTCTCGAAATGAGAGTATATTTCAGCCCTTTGCGCTCCTTTTCTTCTTTTTTTTACTGTTTCAATAGGTTTCAAAACAGATTCAACAGTTCCCACCGGTTTCTTTTCACTCCTAGCTTTCTTGAGTTCTAGTTGTCGTTGAGATGATAGAGATGCAATCTCCCTACACTCCTGATCGCTTTCAGACTCATGAGATTGAGAACGAGATATACTCCCAGATAGTTCAGACATTATGCACCTGTAAATACAAATCAAAATTTTATCATGAACCATCAAATCAAACAACTTACATGCCAGTGCCAAAATTCAAAAACGTGATATGACCAAAATAGTAGAACTACAAGTCTGAGCAGTGAGATGACCAAAATCAGATTGCAAGTAATTCTGGATTCTATTTTTACTATTTTATCAACCTTGATATCCATTATCCAATCATCACATGCCTTGGTTCTTGACAAAATTAAAACAGAAAAACTCAAAAACGTTATATGAACAAAATCAGTAAGAAGGAAAAATCAAAAATCTGAAAAATGCCTGAGCAGTGAGATACTGAGATGAATCAACAAAGACGAGATGTGAGAAACAGACGCAGCAACAAATCAACAAAGACGGATCGAGGGGCGGATGGAGGGTGGCGACATACAAATGGAGGGATGGAGGGCGGCGACAGACGGAGCGAGGGGCGGCGACGGAAGGTCTGGTGAGCAGCGACTAGCGAGATGTGAGAACAGAGAAACAGAGAAACTGAGCAGCAGCGAGGTAAACGGTTCGGGTCGGCGAGAGGCGTTGAGGTGCGGCTAGGGTTGGTGACCGGCGGCGAGGGACGGTGAGGCGTGAGCGGCAGCGACGGATGGTGTGCGGCAGCGACGGCTGGTGCAGCGTGGGGCGGGAGCAGTGAGAAGTGAAAGTGAGAAAGAAAGTGAAACTAGGGCTTGGGACGGGAACGGGAAAGCAGGAAGCGCATCTTCATTTTTTATTTATTTTTTAATTTTTAATTATAAACGGTTCTAAACGGTTTGGAATTTTTTTTTTAAAGTCGAACCGGACCGGACCAAACCGTATATAAACGGTCCGGTTCCAAATTAATCTACAGAAATTATTTTAGGAACCGAACCGAACCGCTAAATTCCGGTTCGGTTCCTCCGGTTCCTAATGGAACCGGACCAAATTAACAGCCCTATGTAAAACAATGTCAAGAAGCAAAAGCAAAATACACAGTCTGAAACTCAAAGAAAAATACACAATCAACACAAGAAGTTGACAACATATATCCCTGTTTAGCAGTAAAAGCAAAATACACAGTCAATGCAAGAAGTTGACGACGTTTAAACAAACTTCAAATTGATGTTGCATATTTGTCATCGACTAAAGAGGAAATGCAACTCAGGTTTTAAAAATCAATAAGGCTATCCAACTCACCATACGTCTCAATACAGTATCCCAGACGATGAACCAATCAGGAAGCTCCATCAACGTATATCCTTGTAAAGCCTCAAAAGAGCAATGTCGAGCCAAACAAAGCGGGATCTGGACCAAGTCGAGCCAAGTAAAGCGGGATCTGGAACAAGGACCAAGTCAAGCCAAAAAAAGCGGGATCTGGACGAAGTCGAGCCAAGTAAAACGGGATCTGGAACAAGGCGAAGAGCTCCAAGTTGTGAACGGTGAGTGTATAGAGAGTAGGAAAGCGAGAGGCAGTGAGAATGGTGGTTGAAGGAGAGACGGTGAGAATGGTGGTTGAAGGAGAGAAGCGAGAGTTGGTGAGTTAGGTTTCCACGGTAAAGAAAAATGAGTTTGGGTTACATTTACTTAATCAAAAATAAAAAAAGCCTAGTTACTAATGCATAATTTCAAAATACCCTATTAACCTAATTTGCCCCAAAAAAATTTAATTCGAGTATTTTATTTAAACACTCATTTAAACACCAAACTAGTTTATTTTGTTATTGAAACCATTATTTCAAAGATATTTTAAACACATTTTGATTCATAAACTAATACATATACAAGTAAGTACACTTAATATTAACAACAATCGAAATCTTCAAATCTTGGTTGATGTTCTATTTATAATTTTTAACCTAAATTATGAACTCAAGAAATCTAATGGACTATAGTAATTGTCTTATTCATTCATTAGACAATATTCATTGATACGAATTACCTACATGGATACCACAATGAATTATAGTTTGTATTGAATCTTAATTCTTACCTAACCAATCTGAAATCATTTCAATTAAAATAAAAAAATATCAACTTACATACTTTTTTTTTTGAAAGAACCAACTTTCATACTTATTATGATCTCATATATTATAGATTATTAATTTATTAAAAGACTTGCAACCCACTAGGAAGTCTTCTTTGACTTCAATAAGAACGTTTTTACAATTCATGACTTCATATTCCCTATTGGTTAGGTTGGGATGTTTGACCTAAAACGAGGTTATATTTAGTGTTCGTTTGGTTGGAGCGGTGAAATGAAAATGGAATGGAATCAGATAAGGGTTAAGAAAGGAAATGGAAAGGATGTGATTACTTTCATGGATTAAAAGATCTCGAACCAAACACATTTTTTTAATTAATTCGGAATCATTCCGGTACCGGGAATGAATCATAACGCTTCCAAACGAGCCCTTAGCATAATTATACTTGACTACGTCAAGTTGTCATTTTCCATAAAAAATTTATTATATTGTTAGTTTTTCTTAAATTCCTTTCAAAATCATAAATCTTCTATGCATACGATATTTTTCATTAAGAATATTTTTTATAGGTCAATACACATTAAAATACTCTTAATAAATATAATTTTATTTATTTATTTATTTTCATAATTAGGATAAGTAAATACTGTTCGGTGAAAATAGGTTGAATAAATGAGATTAATCGTCGGGGCTATTACCCCCTTAAACTAAATATGACTATATATGTAAAATTGAACTTTTATATCACATTAGAAGCCAAAAAGCTTGCCTTCAAGTCTAAGTTGGAGCTAGGTAATCAGATTGCAACTTTTTATCATATAAAATTAAATAAATATACCCATTTTTATAACAACCAAACGAGGATGTGCTTGTTTGTTTGCCTTCCGTCTAAAACAAAAAATTGCCTCTTTGTTTTTTCTAAAGAGCCTAACTCTTGGTTTATTACAAGAATCATTTCACAAGAAATAAGACCGAAATCATGTGATACCCGCATTATCAAACTAAAATCTACAAAGTTGTTATGATATTAAGCTTCTGGAACATTAGAGGGATGGGCCGGAATAACCTTTGGACAAACCTCGAAGCTGTGTGCAAAATTCACAACATATCCATTATGGCTTTAGCTGAGACAAAATCGGAAAAACCCCCCGATGATAGGCTTTGGAAATCGGCAGGATTTGACAATATCATCTATTGTCCCGCTACAGGGAGGGCTGGAGGCCTTTGTTTGCTTTGGAAAGCATACCAATTGAAAAGCCATTCTATTAGACTCATTTCCAAAAGTGAACGATTCATCTGCATTGAATTGGTTTGTAACAATCAAAATCACAAAATTAATATTATCTTCACCTACGCTCCACCCCAAGAAGGAGGAAAAAATGCTTTCTGGAATTCAATTACCAACTTAATTAAAACATCCCATAACCCATGCATTATAATGGGAGATTTAAATGAAATACAAAATCATTCAGAAAAACAAGGAGGAGCCATAATCAACTCCAATAGATTCAATAGACTTATCAATTTTAAAAACGTGTGTAACTTGGACGACACCCAAACAACAGGCAATCAGTTCACGTGGAGGAAAAAACGCGACGGACCAGATAACATCTTTGAAAAACTTGACCGAGTACTAGTACATAGCCAAATTCTCCAATGGTATCCCATGCTAAAAACAAAAATTCACGCTTTCACAATCTCGGATCACAGCCAAATCTCAATTGAATTAACTGATCCGAATTCATATACCCCATATCCTTTTAAATTTGAAATGATGTGGACGAAACACAAAACATTTGAAAACGTTGTCAAACAAACTTGGAGAGCCAATCACAGGGGAAATGATATGTTCAACCTCATCAAGAAAACACATCTACTTAAAACTAAAGCAAAACAATGGAGTAAAACCAACTTTGGAAACATCTTCAAACAACTCAAAGAGGTGGAAACCCAACTTCTGAATATCCAAGGACTACAACCTCAAAACCAAAACCAAAGAACCGAAAATCTACAAAGAAACTTACTCGTAAAACAAAACCGTCTAATAAACTTCCACCAAAGATACTGGAGGCAAAGAATCAAGAATAAAAACCTTAAGAATATTGACATAAACTCCAAATACTTTCACCGGATTGCTACAGGTAGGAGAAATAGAAAACTCATAAAGGAATTAATAGATGCAAACGGAATCTCTATCTCATCCGAAAAGGATATTAGGAAGGAAGTCCATAATGAATTTAAGAGTAAATTCTTAAGATCCCCTCTTAACACAAACCTACTTAATGAAAAGATACATCTCATAAAAAACAAAGTCAGTAACGAGGATAATGAAAGACTAACGAAAACACCAACAAACGAGGAAATTAAAAAGGCCATCTTTGACATTGGATGTGATAAATCCCCAGGACCTGATGGTATGCCAGCCGGTTTCTATCAGAAATACTGGCACATTGTGGGTACAGACGTGTCTAAAGCTGTAAAAAAACTTTTTTAGAAGTGGAAAGCTTATCAAGCAAATAAATCATACCTTCATAACATTAATCCCAAAAGTTGACAACCCCATTACAGTTAACCAATTTAGACCAATCAGCCTTTGCTCTACGATTTATAAAATCATTGCAAAAATTATTACGAGTAGAATGGAACCCATTATGTCAAAACTCATCCACCCTCTCCAAGGGGCATTTGTTACCAAAAGATCGATTCATGATAATATTCTTATTGCACACGAAATTTTCCACTCTTTTCGAAGCAAAAGTGGTAAGGAAGGGTGGACGGCCATCAAACTTGACATGGAAAAGGCTTATGACCAAGTCAGTTGGGAATTTATTATCCGTATTTTACGAAAGTTTGGATTTAACAATAAATTTGTGGGATGGATTGCAGAATGCATCTCCACAGTCTCCTTCTCGGTTCTTGTTAATAATGGTCCAACTGAACAATTCTTTCCAGGAAAAGGACTTAGACAAGGAGATCCCCTATCACCCTACCTCTTTCTATTGGGAGCTGAAATCCTAACACAAATGCTTCAAAATGACTGCAATAACTATGACAACCACATTGGATTTCCCGTGTGTAGGAACGCTATTCCAATCCCTTTCTTGGCTTTTGCTGACGACATGATCATCTTTACGAAAGCAAATTCAAACTCTTGTCGTAGAACGAAAGAAATTCTCGAAAATTATTGCTCCATTTCTGGACAAAAAATAAATTACCTCAAATCAGCTTTTCAAACCACCAAAAATACTCCCATAAATACTATTACCGAAATCAAGAATATCCTCAACATGGAACATTCAACCTCCCTTGATTACTATCTTGGATGCCCTATTATTAATGGTAGAGTAAACAAGGAGACCTTCAGTAATATTAACAATAAAACCAAGCATCAACTACGCAAATGGAAAGCAAACTCCCTCTCACAAGAAGGCCGGAATATTCTTATAAAACATAATCTTGCAACCATTCCATCCTTCGCTATGCAAGGATTTATGCTTCCAAGGCACAACTTGAATGAACTTGACAAGACATATAAAGATTTCTTTTGGAATAAAGGCGACAATCATAGACCCCTGATTAGTTGGGATTCTATTTGTAAACCAAAGAAAAACGGTGGATTAGGTCTAAAAAAAGCCCTCACAACAAATAAAGCACTCCAAATGAAACTTCTTTGGAAAATCCTAGCCGAACCAAATAACATATGGGTGAAAATTATTAATGGCAAATACCTGAAAAACACAAACATTCTACAATATCATCTAAAAGGACCGGCGTCATGGCAATGGAATAACCTCATGAAACTAAAAGCCGAGTTCAAAAACGGAACTATCTGGCAGGTTGGTAACGGAAAAACCATTAATTTTTGGAAAGATAACTGGGTCACAACGACTCCACTTATCAGATTGGTTCAAAACACAAATGTTATCAATACTCATACAAAGGTAAGTCATTTCATGAATGTAAATGAATGGGATAACACCAAAATTGAAAATGAACTTCAACACGTTCTAAGTCCAACAATTAGGAAAAAAATCCTAGAAACTATAATCCCAACAAATGACATACAAGACAGGTTATATTGGAGAAGTAGCTCGAATAGTTGGTTCTCCACTAAATCAGCCTCATAAATGATTGATAAAGAGTCTGGATGGCTCCCTGACTATTCGTGGGAATGGATTTGGAAACTCGACACCCAACCAAAAATAAAAAACTTCATATGGAAAATCTCTAAAAATGGGATCCCAACTAAAGCTAAACTTAGCGAAAGAAGAATGGCGGTTACATCCAACTGCGAATTCTGTAATCATCAACTCGAAGACATTGTTCACCTTCTTTTCGAGTGCCCTTACATCAAAAACATAATCACAAAAATTGACAAAACTATCGTGAAGAACCTCAATACAATCAACACAAATAATAAAAAACCACACGAACTATTGTTGGAAACTAAGAATAAGATTGGCACAGCAAACTTTTCACGAATGGCCACTATATGGTGGAGTATCTGGTTTTTCGGAAATAAAATCATTTTCAATAATGACGTTGTCGCTTCGGATCACAACATCGTCAAATTCATCAATACACAAATCCAAAACTGGAAAAATCGCACCATTGATGATGACATTAACGAATTTAAATATATCCAAAAGAACAATACTTCTACCACAAGAAAGAAAAATAATATCAAATGGGATAAACCAAAACCTGGTTTCCATAAACTCAACTTTGATGGATCAAAACTTGATTCCGGGATAACATCTATTGGTTTTGTTATACGAAATCACAATGGCAAAGTAATAAGCTTGGACGCTAAGAAAAACAATTTTAATTCGGTCATAAAAGCAGAAGCCTACGCGCTGAAAGCAGGCCTTTGTGAAGCTAAAAGGCTCAATATAAAAAAGATTGAAATTGAGGGTGATAACTTATGTGTTATCAAGGCACTCCAAGGACTTTGGAGTTGTCCCTGGGAGGTCGAGATGATCTTATCCGACTCCCGACTGGATCTTCGCTTCTTTGAGGAAGTCCAGGTCAGGCATGTGTTCAGAGAAGTTAACTGTGTTGCTGACCGATTGACCCATTTGGGAATTTCGAACCCCAACACACCCTTTTCTGACGATCCAGAACTTTGTGTTCTCATCCGCAAGGATGCTTTAGGATGGACTACCTCTAGAAAGTAGGCCGTCCTAACCGCTTTCCATTTTCAAAAAAAAAA
>BSUD01000003.1:15084480-15356956 GCA_033239045.1 Fagopyrum esculentum
AAAAAAAAAAAAAAAAAAAAAAAAGAGATTAATCTTTTTTTTTTAATTGTGAAGTCAATGCAGCGTTTAAGTTTACCTGGCAGGGCCCACAATGAACCGGGTCAAACAAGGCGCACGTATATCCACCGTCAAACCAGATGACTTTTCTAAGACGTTGTAATGGAGGATCATTACGAACGATGAGGATGGCTCGATGATGATGAGTCATCAAGAGTGCCTTCCTACTAATCAACACGAATTGGGGGGAAAAAAAACAAAATTACATGTAACAAAACCACCCACAAAATCTCTCTTTTTACATCAAATCACCCATAGATATATATCTGACCATTTCCCCCCCAAATCTCTAAGAGTAGAACTCTTCTTCTACATGAAAAAAATATAGGGGTATGTTACGAGCACGGTTCAAGATTTCGTTAATGCACCACGCTTCCGCAATGCGTGACCGTCACGGTCACGTATTCCGTAACCGTAAAAAAAAAAACTCCTGACATCATGGTTACGGGTTCCGTAACCGTGATGATGTCAGATTTTTTTTTCGGGTTGAATTCATGTAGAAAATTATCACGGATCCGGAACCCGTAATCATGACCCCGTAACCGTGATCTTTTGGTCACGGTTACAGATCCCGTAACCGTGACCTTATGACGGTTACGAGATCCGTAAACGTGGTGCATTAACGAAATCTTGACCCGTGCGTTTACGACTTCCGAAACTATATTGGATGACGGGTCGATTACTCGATTGGATGCACTTATGAGTAGAATAAGTAAGTTTATCTTTAAGGGTTGTTTGGTGAAAAAAAACATATTTAGTGGGTGGTTTTGTGAAATTTATTCTAAAAGCAAACCAACATTGCAATGCACAGAATTTTTTGCAGACATCCCCTTTTCAGTTTTCCCATCCCTCCTCTCACATGCAATGGAATTGCAAAAATATGCCACCGCCATAAATAATTTCCACTGATTGCTCTTCTTCTTCAAAGCTCAAATTCTCTCAATTCCCTCTTGTTTCGAGATAGCAGTTGAGAGGGAAGTTCAATTTGCAAATCCAAATCCCAAATTCAAGCATTTTTGAGTGTCCGTTGACGATCACATTGACCTAGACGAGTAAACCCTAAATTCAAGACAGATCCCATTAGATTCGCCGAATTCATGTCGGAGAAACCGAATCCGGCGGTAAGGAGGTTCACGCCATCGGCGAGGCCGACTAGCTCTGTTCTCCCCTACCAGACACCGAAGCTTAGAGAGCATTACCTGATCGGGAAAAAACTTGGTCAAGGCCAGTTCGGTACGACTTATCTTTGCACGGAGAAAGCGACTGGGTTGCTCTACGCTTGCAAGTCGATCCCGAAGAGGAAGCTAATTTGCAAGGATGATTACGAGGATGTGTGGAGAGAGATCCAGATAATGCACCATTTGTCTGAGCACGATAATGTGGTGAGGATCAAGGGGACTTATGAAGATTCCGTGTTTGTTCACCTGGTTATGGAGCTCTGTGCTGGTGGAGAGCTCTTTGATAGGATTATATCCAAGGGGCATTACAGTGAGAGGCAGGCTGCTCAGCTGATCAGGACGATTGTTGGCGTGGTCGAGGCTTGTCATTCTCTCGGGGTTATGCATAGGGATCTTAAGCCTGAGAATTTTCTCTTTTCGAGCTTCGATGAAGATTCTAAGCTGAAGGCTACTGATTTTGGACTGTCCATTTTCTACAAGCCTGGTTGGTTTCTGTTTTCCCTCTTCTTGTTTCTTGTTTTAAATTTGTAAGTTTAGGGGCAAAGCTTTCAGTTCCTTTTCTTCTATACTTCTTTTTTGGGTGCCTATTTCCTTTATTCTAATATCTGATCTATTTGCTCAGTACTAGCATACATGTATGTTTTTTAAACTGGGGGTTCCAGAAGGATTAAACAAAGAATGAAAGAAGGAAGATGCTCAACCTGATTTGCATTATGCATTCTATGTAAGAATCAGAATGGTGCATCTAAAAGACCAAATAAAATGTGAAAAAATATCATTTAGAGTTAGGTAGCTGCGAAGAGAACTTGGTGGTCCCTCTGTATCTAGAATTAATGGCTACCTGTGCTTTTGTTAGGTTATATTTGTAGGGTTCTTCAGATGTTGTTGCCAAAACACTTCACTGATTCCAACATTTGCTGCCTCACAAAGGTGTTTAAAGTTTAACATGTCACATACATAAAATTCAGAATCTGTAACTCTCTTAAATAATTTTATTTTAGAAGAAATTATCATTAATATTTGATATTGAAACTTTATGCTTGTGATTACCCATTAAAATTTCTACATCTTTGGTAGGGCAATATTTTGGTGATGTGGTTGGCAGTCCTTACTATGTTGCGCCTGAGGTGTTATGCAAGCGCTATGGACAGGAAGCGGATGTGTGGAGTGCTGGTGTTATCCTTTACATCTTGTTGAGCGGCGTTCCCCCATTTTGGGCAGGTAAAAATTGAGAGTTTTGTTCCGTTTACTTTGCATCATTAGTCTGTATAACAATTTTCATTGTTTTTCATTATACTCAGAGACTGAGTCAGGGATCTTCAGACAGATTTTACATGGAAAGTTAGACTTTGATTCTGAACCGTGGCCTAGTATTTCAGACAGCGCAAAGGATTTGTTACTTAAAATGCTCGACAGGGATCCAAGAAGCCGGCTGAGTGCTCATCAAGTTCTCTGTGAGTTTAATTTAGTGATATGCTTTGCCACTCTTGTTGATTTGTTCATAGGGCAGTCCTCCATGAATGTCATGTGAACTGATTTTTTTCCTACTATTCTATCTTGCAGGTCACCCATGGATTGTGGATGACGATGCTGCTCCTGACAAACCTCTGGATTCAGCTGTTTTGACACGCTTGAAACAATTCTCAGCTATGAACAAACTCAAGAAGATGGCGTTGCGTGTAAGTCATTAATACCATCACTCTTGATACTTTGCAGTAGGTTTATATGTCCTTATGAATTGTATCCATGAAGTTGCCAATGGTCATATTGCGGTCACTGATTTGTTAAGTAACCACTACTGAAACTCGAGTGGATTTTGTACCACACCTTGAAAATTGATTGAACTTACGGTAACATGTGAATTACGGTGCAATTTGCTTATATTCATTTACATTTTATACTACATTTGTGTCTAAACTCTTCAGCTGGTGGCATGCATACTGTTCGCATCAGATTTGTGTTCATTTTTATTTTGTAGGTCATAGCCGAAAGGCTCTCAGAGGAAGAGATTGGTGGTCTAAAGGAGTTATTCAAGATGATTGATACTGACAATAGTGGGTCAATTACATTTGAAGAACTCAAAGTGGGATTGAAAAAAGTTGGATCTGATTTGGGGGAGTCTGAAATCAAGTCTCTTATGGATGCGGTAACATGAAAAATTTCTAACTGCATCCCTCTAGTTTTTTAATTTTTCCAGTTCTAGCAAGAACCAAATATGTAGATGTCAATAATTGCTTACTAGTTTGATTCATTTTCTTCTCAATAGGCTGATATTGACAATAGTGGAACCATTGATTATGGAGAATTTCTCGCTGCCACTCTGCACGTGAACAAGATTGAGAGGGAAGAAAATTTAGCGGCAGCCTTCTCTTACTTTGACAAAGATGGTAGTGGCTATATAACCATTGATGAGCTTCAACAGGCATGCAAAGACTTTGGGTTGGGTGACGTTCACCTTGATGAGATTGTTCAAGAAATTGATCAGGACAATGTGAGTTCATTACTTCCATTTCCCACAATTGTTCATAAGAACTTTGGGACACTGACATTCTGCATATGATTATATCCTTATACAAGAAGATATACGAAGATGGAAGATGATGAGATTGAATGTTTTCGTTTTTGACAGGATGGGAGAATAGACTACGCAGAGTTTGCTGCAATGATGAGGAAGGGTGATTCGGGGATAGGAGGAAGAACCATGAGAGGCAACCTGAAGTTTAACCTGGCCGAAGCATTTGGAGTAGGCGACAATGATGCTACCAATTTATCCGATCCAACTTCCAGCTGAGGATGCCTGTGTTTCTGAGAATTTTAGGACTTTGTAACAACTCTATATGAGGAGCTGATGAGATCCTGTGATTCCTTTTGTTGTTGTTGAGACTGGCAAGGCATAATAGATATCATAAGGCCTCTTTCAGGCATTTGAAATTTTGATTTCAACATTCTTATCATAAAGTTCCTAAAACAAAACTCACTCATTTGCTATTCTTATTTATTTATTCTGAATTTTTAGTTTTAGGAGGCTTTATATTTTCTAAACTTATTCGTGTAATTACTTTTAAATTATGTAATACTATATCAAACAACTTTTTTTTATACCACAAAAATTGTTTTTTAATTTCTATTGTCAGAACTTAAGATGTTTGAGGGGCTAATTTTTTTTTTTTTTTTTTTTTTTTTTTTTTCATTTTACTAAATTGTCATGCGATTTACCTATATTAAATTTACATTTTTTAATTATTTATTTTGATATTGTGAACCTAAGTTAGAAATTTCTAAATCAGCCAGCATACATTAGTTTTCATGAATCCGAAGGCAGGCATGGGGGCAATTTAGTAAATCCAGTACGGTGATAAGATAAGAGATGGGGAAAGGAAGGAACAAGCTGAAGAAGGAAGAAAGGGAAGACAGCAGCGAAAATGGCGGCACCAACGCTCGGCTTCGGTTCGGTCTGCTGCTCTACCAGTAGAACCACCTCAGTTTCTCTACCTCTCTCAACTCCTTGTTCGTCTCTTCTCTCCTCCTTCTCTCAGAGGCCTTTCCCGTCTTCTCTCTCCTTCGCCCCTCGTAGGCCCAACATTGCATTGTCTACCGTCGTCAAATTCGCAGAATCGGAAGCACCGGTGCTAGAGGCTGAATCGACGGCGGTGGAAGTGGAAGTAGTGGCAGCCGAGTTTTCTGAGCCATTGGAAGTCGTTCAACCCACTCTCCCTGCTCCCAAGCGCGAAGAGATCTTCGCTGTGGTCATGGTTAGTGATTTCTTCAGTTAATTGATTGAATTTTGAAACTAATTGGATTCTTGCGCCCGTGATTATGATATTCTACACGCTTACGTTGATTTTCTCCATTTTGCTATTTCTTTGGGGCTTTTAGGTTGGTTCTCGACAGTACATTGTTTTCCCTGGGCGATGGATTCACACTCAGAGACTCAAAGGTGCAAATGTTAATGATAAGGTACTTTTCGTTTAACTTCATTTATGTTGTATGCAGTTTAGTCGCTTATTAGTTGGTCATTATCAATGGAGTTTAGCATGTATATAGTGTATAACAAAGGGAAGACAGCATGCTTACCCTTATAGGCGTATGACTGGTATCAGTTGATATTGTTTTCCCTGAGAATTGCAGGATCAGCTGAGTTTATGTTAGTTTAGCCTTTCGTTTTCCCGATTGATGGCCTTTTAGGAGTATTATCAATAGATATGTTAATAGCGCAAGCTAGGCTCTCTTGAGCTTACTATTGGGTTAAATCTGCTTTCATTTGTTCACTTATAAGCCTAGTAGTTAAGTTCTGTTGGATTAACATTAACCTACGCTCTAGTGATCTCTAAGGGCAATCCAGGCTGATAGCTCCATCTTGAACTGCTATTGGATAGATTCATTTGGTCATTTTTAATGCCAGTAGAGTATTATGCAACTCGCACTCTGATTTCCACATTTTCCTCTCTGCAGATTATTCTTAGCAAGGTTCTGCTGGTGGGCACGAAAACAAGCAATTATATTGGGAAGCCTGTAGTTACAAATGCTGCTGTTCATGCTGTAGTGGAAGAACAGGTTCTTCCATTTTCCTTTCATTATATCGAACATGGAGCTAGATATTTGAAAAGCCATGAATTGTGATGCTTGCTATTCATAATGCAGTTGCTTGATGATAAAGTGGTGGTCTTTAAATATAAGCCGAAAAAGAACTACAGAAGAAACATTGGCCACCGTCAGGTATCACTGGATTTTGTTATGACTTGTAGATAGCAGTTTACATTAGTCACTTTTAACTTGATTCTGATCATAAATCTCATAACTGTTGGTGCAGCCCATCACTCGTATCAGGATCACGGGAATCACAGGCTACGAAGATTACCCCGCGAGTTGATTATGCAGGATCAAAAGAAAGCAGTTTTGAACCATCAAAGTGATCCATTCGGTTTTGCGGTAATCCTGTAATTTGTAGTTCTTCACTGTCTGTCATATTTTGAAGACATTTCCTCACATTATGAAGGAAGGGTTGAAGGTTCAATTAGGAACAAATCAAGTTTGCCAACACATCTTGTAACTGTGCTTAATATTTAGTTATATATGTGTGTGTGCTCACATAAAAGCCAACTAAATAACAAGAAACAGGAGCAAGAAACCCAGGTAAAAAAATCAAAAAAGGATTATACTATGCTTGCTATGAAAGCACGAGGTACAATGAGCATCCGCAAAGCCATTCAATCTAGTTGAAAAGGCAAAGTTGGTACAAGCTTAAACTCTGGTGCTCCGATGCTTCTTGTGGCACAAAGGGCATCTTCAATCAGCCACATATGACAGAAGTGCAATTACAAAATTCACTACACTGACTTCTACATATGCTTTTCTTGTATGTCACCAAGTTTGCTATTTGATTGTGCAACCGGAGTTCATCAGGTTCCTGACCGTAGCTGTTAGAGACAGCAAGACCTCTGAAGGTTATTCATATGTCCGCTTCCTCTTGATTAAGGTGGGGAAGATGATAATTGATCCGATGAGAAATAGAACAGTAAGCGTTTTAAAATCGTATAGATCTTTGACAGACTTCAGCTCTCCAAGGGCAAGACCAGCCTGGTAACCAAGTAGCAGAACCCAATGTTTAGGTTAAAAGCAATATGTATGATGAAGCAAAATCAGCTCTAACAAAAATTTAACTTCAGCCCGTAAAAACCTAGTTGCAAAGCCTTTCTACTTAGTATCTGCGTATTTTTCGAATCAATATTCCAATGCAAGTGTAAACGGAAGCCTTCAGCTTGACGCGTAACAGTAGTCAAATTTAAGTTACTCGCCAGCCATATTCCGCTTAACTAATTATATGATAATACAGCTACATAGAATGGCCTGAAAGGACAATATGCAAGAGATAAGATGGCAGGCTAAATGCAATCCTTTCCTAGACAATTAAGAAACTTAAATGTAATGGATTACCTTGACAGTGATGAAAGAGGCAGGTACAAGTCCCACTACTGTTGCCAGAAAGAACACGTGAAAAGGTATATCCACAATCGGAGATGCCAAATTGATGAACAGATTGGGTAAAGATGGAGTAACCCTCAGAAAAAGCATGTAATTCAACAATTTCTCCTTATGTTTGGCAATCTGAAGAATACAAACACAGTGTCATTCAGTAAATCACAAATGAAGCAACACAAAGAGCTAGCAAATTATGTAAAGCTTGGGACAGCACCTCTGATTGGAAGAGCTTTAACTTCTCGGGCCATAACCAATTCACTAATGGCTTGCCTATCAACTTTGAGAGAAAATAGCAGGATGACGCTCCCGCGGTAGCATTAAAAACGACCAAGATGAGGCCCCTAAATACACCAAAGAGAGCTCCTGCCAGCAATGACAAGAATATGGTTCCAGGAATCATGAATGTCTGCATGAAGATATATGTTGCACAGTAGCCAAGAATGAATGCTGCTGGATGATCCTGTGCATACATTGCAAGATTATCTCTGAAAAAAATTAAAAAAAGTGAAAACAGCTTAGAAAGCATATCATGCAGGTATCAGGTATCCATGATTTCAACAGAAAACAACCAAGAAAAAGACAGCATGATAGCACAATCAACATAAAATCCAAACAGATCATTAAAATCCCTTCCTTACTGTTCTGTTCACTATTAAACATCCATGAAATCAAGTTTCAAAATTGTGAACCTAACACATCAACCGATTTACAGCTGAAATGTGTAACATGACATCAGTTTAAATCAACAAAACAGTCCACCTCAAACATTAAAAAAAAAAACTATCATTGACTAGAATTTCCCACATGATATCTAAATAAAAAAAAGCACAAAAAAACGGAAGGGATAAACTCATCTGGATCAACAAGCAAAATTGACAAACATACTTTAGCATTCGAAGGTCGGAAATGGTGCGAGGCAGCTTAATCTGCCCATACTGAGCCGCCGGCATTGTCCAGAAGATACAAGACAACCCAACAACGAAAATGAAGATGACGGCCATGGCGGCAGCCATCTCCCCTCTGGTTAACGGAAACTTGGACTCGAGCTTGAGTTTCTTACTGCTCGGCGAATCATCCAGCTTCGAAGCGCTTTCCTCGTCTCGCAACGAAACCCTGCCATCGTCCCCAGTCAAACCCCTCGAAGCCACCATTACAACCCGCGCCCAAATACCTTCCCCAAGTCTCCGCAAACCCTAACTTAAATTATATTCAGCTGCCGAACAATTGATCATTCTATTCCACAGCTGAGATCAATTCGCCTTGAATTGATCGAATCGGATCAAACAACAAAAATGCAAACCAGAAATTGATCTTGAATAATAATTGAATCTGAAAAATCAAACTTCCTATAAGGTAGAAGATGAGATAGATATAGCTAGTATGAACCTGTTGACAGCAGATGCCTGTTAAATTTAGGGTTTTTGGAAATTGGGGATAAAAATAGCAATCGGCAATCTGGTTAGAAATGGGGGTTTTAAAGGAGGTCAAGCTGGAGAACAGAGAGAATTAGGTTAGGTTTACCACCCAGAAAAAGGGGAAGAGGTGGGACCATTGCTACTTTGCCACCGTCTTCGCTTATGTAATAAACTAGTTTAATTTTCGTGTTTTGTGTTAATTTATTAAAATTTAATGTAAAATATTTTTTTAATTATATTTTTTTGATAATTCTAAGTAAAGTATATTTATTTTGGTAATATATTATAATTTTTAATAAGATAAAATTAAATTTTAAAAAATCTATCTAATCGAGTATATTAAAAAATGAGTACATAAAAATAATTTATTTATTAAAATTAAAATATATTTAAAAATATCAATTAATTATTATGTTATATGATAAAGTAGTTAGATTTTAATAAAAAAAAAAGCAATAAAAATATAAATTATAAATTATAAAATGAGACGTATTATTCAATGTATAAATAAATGGTAAATGTATAGTATATAGATTTCAATCCTTCATCTAAAAAGAATTTTATTTATGAATTGTGTTTTTAATGAAGTAACTTCTACCCTTATAAACTCAAATTAAATTATAAATTAATTAAGTAATTCTTGACATCCCATAAAACAAATTTAAATCAAATCTAAGTACCAAAAGTTATCAACAATATTTTCATAAATGCTAAAGTATAGAAGTTGGAAGATAAATATATAAAAATAAAAATTATAAACTTACTTTGAAAAATCTATAAATTTGACTAAAATGTTATAACTCATGACTGTTAAAATGTTATTACAAATGAAATTGTTAGAAAATATAGTTTACAAGTAATATTTGGGTGGAAATTATAGATAAAAAGTAAAAATATGATTAAAGTTTGTAGTGATTATACAATGCAATTAGTTGGGGAAATGATAATTATTGGATGCGTAGCTAATTTGTGGTAGATTGGAAGAGCATCTCAAATGTTCCATGTATATTCCATTGTCATTTTCCAATTAACATAAATAGAGGGCAAATAAGCATATCGGGCCCAATATCCATTTTACGAGTTTTGAAAAAAAAAATCTATACATACTACTAAAGCAGCACCCATTTTGTCCACATGTCAAACTCTAAGCCGTCCACATCAGCATTTTTTCAATTTATTTACAGATTTGCCACAACCTATTTACAGATTTGCCATTAATTATTTTATAAGAAAATTTTTTTATTAGAATTTGTAAACAGTGATCATGCCATGTCAATTTTATTAAAATAAATAATAAAAAAAAAGAAATCTACTTATCTACCAATCAAAATTAACAAACTGATCTATTCTAACTCGATTTGATGAGAAAATCTAACGCAAATCTTACACATTTGTTAAATTTAAAATTAAATCGAATTTTGCTCCTCTATCTAAATCTAAGTAAAAATGATAATATATTAAGGTATAAATATAATACTCGAATAATAATCTTTGTAATAGAATTTTAATTATGTTCTTATATTTATTTAAAAAAAATTAATCCTCACATGTTAGTCATATTAATTAATAAAAATAATTTTTATTATAGAACGATATCAAATATATGATGTATGAAAGTGAAAATATAATATTTTTTATTTAGATAACTCTGCACAAGGTGCGGGCATTGAACTAAAACAAAAAAAGAATAATTCACTCAACCAACAACAACTACGAATAATACATTAAACGATATGACACCTTCGTAACAAAACTAATAATAATTACGAATTTGTTCTCATGATTACACAATAAGCCTGTTCTCGTAGGATCTATACTTTATATATATAAGAACAAGTCTACCGTGTAATCATGAGAAACAGATAGAGCCGCCCAATTTAGTAAATTCAATGACCTAAATTAATGATAGAAAGTGTAAAACAAAAAATCAATTAATAAATAATCCTTACTCACTCTCACAAAAGTAGAGTGTACACACTCTCTATTAATGTTTTTTAGAATATTCTTATAATCTTATATTTTAGGTGACAGTTTGTTAGAAGAGATTTACATGATAACCCCCTCTCTCGTCTCTCTAATTCTTTTCAACGTCATTCTCCTCTCTACACCATTCGATCCAACGTCAAACAAGCCGGAATTATAGTTACGAAGGTGTCATATCGTTTAATATATTATTCGTAATTATTATTAGTTTTGTTACGAAGGTGTCATATCGTTTAATATATTATTCGTAATTATTAAAAGTGATTGCAATTTGGTCAATACTATCATTGTAGTGCATTGTTTACAAGCTTATCATGTAAATCATAATACTTGTAGCATCAACATTATTCATAATTACAACTACTATATCACCAACAACTAACATTATCATTAGTTTATGATAACAACGAATTATTCGTAATTATTAACTTAATACTTGTCATTTTCAAATGATTCAAACCAATATTATTCCTGATTACTCCGTCTTTTTAACTTTGAATACACATGCTGAACCCAAGGGCCACTGATACGTCCGACTGCATTCGAGCACGTGTCTGTCGTCTTCAACGTCTTTGTCAGCGTCGTCCCCGCCGACAACAACATGTATGCGAACACCTACTCAAAAAAAGAACCATCATCATGTTAGTTTATAAATCCGCATATAAATGTTAAGTCTTCCATCATTCACATAAAACAATTCATAATCAAGGTAGAGTTATCAATAACTAGTTTAGTGCCCGCATCTTGTGCGAGTTTGTCTAAATGAAAATTGTTATATTTTTAATATTATACATTATGTATTGGATATTAATCTATAAAAAAATATTTAAGACTAAGAAAAACCTTTTCATCCAAACTTATGGAAAAAGTTAAAATAAAAAAATAAAAACAAATTTAATTTAAAATTAAATTAAAAAATTAAAAAATAAGAAAACAAAAACTATGATATAAAATTCAAAATTAAAATTAAATTCATTAATTAACTTAAAAAAATTCAAAAGTTAAAAATAAGGAGAAGAAAATGAAATAAAGTTTTAAAATGCGCCTATATTATTTTTGTAATAAATTATATAAACAGAGTTTCAAAAATGTTAAAAAGATTTCAAAATCTCGTTTGTTAAAATTTTGAGGATTTATTTTGTTATCAATATCTTATGATTTTTTCATTTTAAAGATTTGATAGGTATATTGTAACAAATTTTTAAATAAGTCAAACAAATTCGTACGTGACATGTTTAAAACGTGACGTGACATTGCTGATTGTTTATTAATGTTTATAAAAATTATTTTATAAAAGAAAATGGCAAATATGTAAATATCTTGTGGCATATCTGTAATATATCTATATTTTATTATTTTATGTAACTCGGGTAGGGCTTTTTGGGTTGATCGGATCTAGCGGGGCTTTCCGGTCTAGCTTCATCCCTTGTCCAACCACCCATTTTTTTGATGGCCCGGACTAGTTCGGGGATGATTAGTTCACCATGGAGTACAAGTTTGAAGGAAGTGCATCGGTTATTTTATTTATTAAACGCCGGAACTAAGCAAGTTGCGCTCGTAATTTCTGTTTTTTTTTGTCGAGGTCATAACTATTGATTTGGGGACCTTAGTTGGAACTGAATTTGAGGCGACAATAGCTTATGCCCAAAATCAAAAATTTCTTATGGAAACTAACTCTTGATGGGCAACCTACTAAATAGAATCTTGATAGACAACGAATTCCCGTTGTTATGAATTGCGAGTTCTGTAACAACCATATGGAAAGTGCAAAGCATTTGTTCTTTTAATGCCCTTATATGAGAACTTCTGTCGACAATATCAAAATCTCAAACATTATAAAGAATTATGACCTGGATAATAAGAGCACTACGGAATCTGTTTTGGACCTTAAAGGAACAATCACTTCTTCTGAATTAAGGTTACTTACTGTCATTTGGTGGAACATTTGGTCATAACTACTGATTTGGGTTAAGGCAAGACATGTTTAAAACGTGACGTGACATTGCTGATTGTTTATTAATATTTATAAAAGTTATTTTATAAAAGAAAAGTGACAAATCTGTAAATATCATGTGACATATCTTTAATATATATATATTATTCTCTATAACTCGGGTAGGGCTTTTTGGGTTGATCGGATCTAGCGGGGCTTTCCAGTCCAGTTTCATCATCCCTTGTCCAACCCACTGACTTTTCTGATGGCCCGGACTAGTTCGGGGATGATTAGTTCACCAGGGAGTAAAAGTTGAAGGAAGTGCATCGGTGATTTTATTTATTAAACGTCGGAACCAAGCAAGTCGCACTTGTAATTTTTTTTTTGTCAGGGTCATAACTACTCATTTCGGGACCGTAGTTGGAATTGGATTTGAGGCGACAATAGCTTATGGTTTATCGGTTTTTAAATCTCATCTACACATTTTGTCTCATATAGCCGCAATGAATTACGCGTGGTCTCGATAGTCAAACTGAACTACGCGTTGACCCCATACCCAAAGTTGAGTAAGAAAAAACAAACACACGATTATTCTATCGGTTACTTGTATTAAAGTCGATAAACTACACATATGGAGAGTGTAGTTACCTCATCGATTGGATTTTTAAAATTGTATAAAACTTTGGCTTATATAGTCTCAAACTCGGCTCCAATTACACTCACCAAGTACGCTATGACTCTAATAAAAAATTCGAAACTACACATTGTAATTTCCATATATTTAACTTTGTATCAAAAGAACCACTTTCGTCTAGAAAACTCGTTTCGTTGTGTAATTCTCTTTCTCTTTGATCAGTGTTATGTAATTCAAAATCCTAATCCTATACCCTATGAAAGGGGGAGTTGCCCCTTGCCACAGTACGAGCTAAAGAAGATTTGGGCCTCTAACGTTTACTATCTTGGACGGCCCATTCATTTATGATTGTGGCAGCCGGCGTGCCTTGTCGCTTCACCTTCAACTTCTTCTCCAATCGTTTGGGGCCGAACGCTCTTTTTGTGAGCTCCCACATGTCTTCTCTCTGCCGCTATCGGTTGCCTCTTCGGCGAGATATTGATACGTGGTGGTTACTATTGACATCATCTTCTTCGAGATCTCGACACCTATTGCTAGCGTGTTTTCTTCTGAGCGTGCCACGGCCGGTCATTCATTACAGCTGTATTTGAGTTTTCAATGTCCTCTATTTAAATGCGTTCACGCCCAATGGCCATCTGCTCTCAACTGGGAACGCACAATCGCATGTGTTATTCAGGTTCGGTTTTAGTTAATTTATCAATGTCGCTCTTCTTATTCTTCTTCGCTCCTTCTTCTGCCTCCTCTCGACTTCCGCCTGATTTTGATTAGTTTTGTGTTTTGGACTAAAGCAGATTTGGGCCTTTGACGTTTACTATCTTGGACGGCCCATTCATTCATGATTGTGACAGCTGGCGTGCCTTGTCGCTTCACCTTTAGCTTCTTCTCCAATCGTTGAGGGTCGGCCGCTCTTTTTGTGAGCTCCCACGTGTCTTCTCTTTACCGCTATTGGCTGCCTCTTCGGCGAGACATTGATACGTGGTGGTTGCTATTGACGGCATCTTCTCCGAGATCTCGACACCTATTGGTAGCGTGTTTTTTTTTCTGAGCGCGCCACGGCTGGTCATTCATTACAGGTGTATTTGAGTTTTCAATGTCCTCGCTTTAAATGCGTTCACATGTGGGTTCCAATGGCTACCTGCTCTCAACTGGGAACGCACAATCGTCTGTGTTATTTAGGTTCGGTTTTAGTTAATTTATCAATGTCGCTCTTCTTATTCTTCTTCGCTCCTTTCGCCTCCTCCGACTTCCACCTGTTTTTTTTATTAGTTTTGCGTTTTGGACACTAGATTTATCAGATTACGTTACTCACTATTTTGTTGTTGTTGTTGGTTTTGTTGATTATAGTTCGGTTTTAAACACGGAAACGAACGTGATGGTATCTATGAAGAAAATAGCGATCGCTTTTGACAACTACACGACTGCTAAGCGTCCGCTTCGCGAGATTAGGCTTCTTGTTTTAATGAGATTCGTGTGGATTACTGGTGAAGCCTCTAATTCAATCTCAATTTATGCCTATATGTTCAAGTTACAATGGTTTTGTTTTGCCTTTATTGTTTGTTTTTCTTTCACTTATTTGAAGTTATCTTTTTGCATTTTCTCAATGCTGGATATATTAAGGAAATTAAAGACTAGAAGTTTTTATGATTTCCTCAATCAGCAGAGCTTGTATGTCTTCGATCCAAGAAAAGGAGTCAAAATTTTCAAATGGTAAACTTTCATGACTCTCCTTTTGTAATTAGCTATTTGTTTACCATCAGTTTATGGCTCATTGTTACAGACCATTTGTTTTGTCATTATACTTGATTTTGTTTTACCCACAGCGGTTCTTGCCCTGCTGATAAAAATTTTGATTGCTTCATCAATGGAAGGCTAGATGATTGGTTTGTGCAATGGAGATGGCAACCAACTAAGTGTACAACTTAATTCAGTCATTATTGATTTAAATTTTGGTTTTGCTTGAAATGGAAGTTTTTGGTTTGTGCAATGGTTTTTTAGATTTTAATTTGTTGGGTTTTGGGAAAAGACTATTTATTTCGCAAAAAAATGTATTATTGTGTTTGATCTATTTTTTTGGCTTCGGCATCATTCAAAACTTCTCATTCTTGTGCAGGTTGGATGATCTTGACTAAAGGGCGTCTTTGTCATCTGATATCAGCAGAACAAAAATATGGGTTTTAACCTATTTTCTTCTAAAACTATGAACACTGATTCTTGAAAGGTAGGGACGAGGAAAGGTTCTCGAGGGTTGTGGTTCATTGTTAAATCACTTGAAATTGAGGTATCTCGTGCTCTATTCCCCGACAATCTAAAAATTGCAGAAAATAAGATTTTCAGCTTCTGATTTCATCTTCAATGGACAAAATTGTTCCTTCCAAAAAAATGGAAAGTTGTACGGCGCTGGAGCTTGGCTAGCATGAGTTGTTTGCAAATATTTTCACGCAGTGATTGTCTTATGCCTGTCACAAGTAAGAATTGCAAGCAGTCTTAATTCTTACCTTTTTTTCCTCTCTCCTAACTCTTAACGTCGTTGTTTTAATTGCAGGTCCATTTAGCCGAAGAAACAGTTGACCCCATTCATCTACTCTTTCATCTTCGCAGTGTAGAGAATGCATTGTTCGAAATTATTCTTATCTTCTTCCAGCTGAAGTTACTGGGATAATAAAGAACTGCTCCACATATGACATCATGAGAGGCAAGAGTAGTTGGGAGTGAAATGAATTCATATTAGTTTAATATGAATCTATGCCACAGATATGTAATAATCTATGCCAAAGATATGTAATGTGATGTGTACTATGAATTAAAGTCTGCTGATTTTTCCCACATGTTTTAGACAATAGAATTTCATGTTGGCGGCTTACATGGAATAACAGTTAGCTCCATAGGATTTCGAATTCTAAATGATGTTTTTCAGTTTTCATATTGGCAGAGTGTAGTTTTGACATCAACAATTCGATGTTCCTTCAATTTTAATGAACAACTCCCACTAGTGATTCCCCAAACCCGCCCTCACACGCGCAACCAATCCAGAATCACCAAACCAAAAACGATCTTCGATCTTTCCGTATCCACCACAAAGATATCTCCCATACCCCAAATCCCACAATGTAGGCCTCCAAGACCCGCAGTGGAACACTGCCATGGTCGACGAATATCCAGCCCTTATGCGGAACAAGACTTGGGTTCTGGTTCCTCGCCTTGTTCAGGCTAACATTGTGCGATGTATGTGGATTTTTCGTCATAAGTACAGGTCTGATGGTTCCCTTGAACGTTATAAAGCTCGGTTGGTTGCCAATGGATGTTTCCAGCAAGTTGGTATTGATTGTGAAGAAACCTTCAGCCTAGTTGTCGAACCACCCCCGCTATCAGGATTGTTCTTAGCATTGCAGTGTCCCGATCTTGGTCCATCCATCAACTTGACGTTCAAAATGTCTTCCTACACGGGCATTTGAATGAGACAGTCTACATGTTTCAACCTCCAAGTTTTCGAGACCCCTCTAAACCTAATCATGTATGCTTATTGCAGAAGTCTCTCTATGGCCTTAAGCAAACACTTAGAGCTTGGTTTCAGCGTTTGGAGGCTTCTTACTTCGGATAGGATTCATCGGCAGCAAGAGTGATTCATCCCTCTTCATTTACCGTCATGGATCTAACATTGCTTATCTGCTACTTTATGTTGATGACATCATCCTTACTACAATCTTTTGATGAGCTCCGCATTCATCTGGTCACCCTTCTCAGTAAGGAGTATGCTCTTAAGGATCTCGGGCAGTTATCATACTTCTTGGGCATTTCCGTTCGTCGGAGTTCCTTTGGTCTATTCTTATCTCAGGACAAGTACGCTACGGAAATTGTTGAACGTGCCAAAATTACCAACTGTAAACCGTCTGCTACCCCTGCTAAGCCATCTATGAAACTGAGTGCATCTTCTGGTCCAGTAGTAAGTGATCTGACGTTGTACAGAAGCTTAGTTGGAGCACTTCAATACCTCACTTTCACATGTCTTGATATCAACTATGCAGTTGACCGAAGGTATTTCTATGGTCGTCTATACCAATCAAAAGTAAATCCCGACTTAGCACTAAGAACAAGTATAGTGATTAAGTAAGTGTCGAACCCAAGAGAGTTAAGGTGTTTTAGATGCAATTATCGATTATAATGACAAGTGACACAAAGGGGGGGGGGTTTGGTTGAATTGATGCACAAAAACTTATGAAAACGATTAATGCGACAAGTAAGACAATAATGGATGAATCTACACTAGGTTGATTCTAAGCATGCAATTGCTACTTTGGTGTATTCCTTTTACAAATTTTTAAGTAATCTCCCGTCTCGATCATACATATGTGTTGAGCCAACCGGCATCAACACAACTTAACCTATTAAAGTTCCGTAAACCTACAAGAACAAATAACAAGTTAGGATTCAAACAAAGACTAAGGGATATAAAGAGAAGATTAAAACCGTTAAACTTATCTTTATATTTGTGTTCCTTTTCTTTAAGTAATTACAACCCGTTATTACTTAAAGTTGCTACTAGATTAAAGACCCGAACCCGGAACCTATTAATCCTAGTTGTTTACATGCACTTTAGAACCTAAGGTGATCAATCTCAAGTAATAATTAACATGCAATTAAACAATGGAGATCAAGGAAACACAAAGCATTACTGAATAAAAACTTATATTAAAAGGACTTACAACCAAAGTAACAAAGCAGCTTCAAACCAACCCAATGTAGCAAGGGAGTTAGCAACTCATTACAATGGAAAAACTCAAGTCTAAAATGGATTTTGTGAGGAAAAGCATGGATGATTCTAGCAATCAACCATGGACTATTTATACTACAAAAGACACTAAATTTATAGTAAATAGCCGGCCTAAAACAGCCACCTTTAATGCCATAAAGGTGGTGTAAACAACCGGAGTAAAGCTTCTCGCGTTAAACCGCAGGGGCGGCCTTCAGGACCCGTAGGGGCGGTTTAGGCAGAATCGGTTGATCTTCTTCAGAATCGCTGGAGCGGCAACACAACTCCGTTGGGGCGGATCTTTAATGCACTTCAACGTCTGACCTTTCGCCTTCCTGACGTTTCTGATGTCAAGGCGTAGGGGCGCCTTAAGGCCAGCGCAGGGGCGGTGACATAGACTATTCGCCTTCCAGCTCCCTAAGGCGAGGCGCAGTGGGAGGCACATGGGAGCTGGTCTTCGTCTCGTCAGGGCAAGTCACCACAGGGGCGGCTGCAAGGGCCTGCGGGGGCGGTGGAGCAACAGAAACTTTGCTTCTTGATCGATCTTTACTCCTAAGTGCTTATAACTCCTTCCTTAGCTTCTTTTGATCTTCTTCTTCTGGACCAAGGAGTTAGTAGCGTAAACCGACACTAATGCAACAAAAAGACTCTAAAAACTACCCTAAATGATAGTGATTCCATCACCTATCAAACTCCCCCATACTTAGACCTTTTACTCATCTTGAGTAAAACAAATGACAGCCATTAGACTCAAGGTCTCAGGAAGCAAGGTAAAGAAAGAAAAATAATGGAAAACAAGAGAAAAAACCAAGAAAGAAAGAAAGGAAAAGAGAGGCAATGTGAGGAAAAGAGATACTACCATCCTTATCACTCCAAGAGTGGCCTACCCGGACAACCTCCTTATGACTCCCCTTCTTATGTCGTCAAAACGCCGGAAGGGAAACCTACACTCGGTGTCGCTCATCTTGCCAAGGCGCCCTTTCGGGTTTTCACCTTGCCACTCTTCTTCTTTTCTCACTTAAGCTCACATCCTTCAAGTCCAATTTTGCACCAACCTAAGGTTGGTCGGACTACCTTCTTTTTACCTAAGCCGCCCTTTCGGATTTTCGGTTTATTCAAGGATTTTCATGCCTTTTTTCACTTATTTGGATTTTTTTAAAACTAATTTCAATAATGCAAAACAAAATGCCAAAAACAACTAACAAACTGTACAAGCAATGATATATATCCCTCCCCCATACTTGAAGTGCACTTTGTCCTCAAAGTGAAAATCAGTCAAAGATAAATGTGGGAGAAGGGAAAGAAATGTACCCCTCACTGGGGTAGTCCAGATGAACCACCAAGACCCTCCTCCGACGGGTAAGGGAAGTGCTTGAAGAATTACTCCTGCCGGCGGTGAAGGGTGTCGATCCGGTCCTCTTGAGCCTCCATCCTCTCTCGAAATGAAGTCTCATAGCTAGCATGCCAAGCTAGCTGCTGAGTCTCCAATTGCTGCCGATGAGCCACCTGCCAAGCATCCTGACGGCGGTCAAAGTGGGTGGGCATGGAGGAGGCAAAGCTGGGTTGCCACGCCTGCTGCTGCTCAAGCATGGACCGCTGATACTTTGTCTGCCATGCCTGGTGCTGTGTAGTCAAAGCAGCCATCTGAACTTGCAGACTCTCCATGGTCTGGCTGTCGTGTCCTGCCGTCGGCATCTCCCTATCAGTGGTGTGGGCCCTGCTAGAGCCGGCTGCGTACCTCCCAACAATATCAACCTGAGGTCGTCTCGGAGGGACAGGGTCAACCGGTACATATATGTCAGAGAGCTCTTCTCCCAAGGGGAGTCGTCGTGGAAGATATGTGATGTGACTCCCATCTGCAAGGGAGATCCAGAACCGATGCTCCCCGTCTCTCCTCAATAACCCTTCACCTCCTCAATAACCCTTCATTGTATAAGGGTGCCTCCAAACCTTCTTCTAATGGAGGAAGATCCATAACCCGCGCAACTAGTAATGAAATGATACCTCCTCCCACTATTTCACGAGGCTCATTCTTCCTAATCCGCTTAAGAGCGGTAAGGAAGAGATATGCCCAATCCGGCACCCAATCATTCGTGGAGAGGCAAGCATATAACAATGGAAGGTCCTCGAGAGCAACCTTATTCTCCTCCTTGTGTCCACAAAAGACACTCATGAAGACCTTTGATATGAGCCTCAAGCAGGGGTGAGTGAATTTGTTGGAGTACTCGCCACCTGCATGGAACTCTGACCTAGTGGCTGCATGCCAAAACTCAAGCAAATCCGGTGTCGGAATGGGTTCCTACCAGTCATCGGAAGCTGCTATTATCACCCCTAAAGCCTCCGATATTTGGGTGTAATCCAATGTGTACTTCTTCTTGTTGTATTTGAATGAAAGCCCAACACACATTTGGTCTACCGTTTCCATTTTGAATGTTGCTATAAATTGTCTGCTGATGTCGGGGTGTGTTGGATCGGTCTTTATCAGAAAATCTCCCAACCCGGCATTGTTTAGAAATTCCTGCATACTCTCCAAAATCCCTAGATTTTCCAAGGTGGAAGCATCAAGGAACCGGGTTGCATGCACCACCCGGCTTTGAGCGATCCTATACCGATCCTTCTCACCTTCCGTCAACTTGTATTTCCTTTGTGGTTCCATCACTTGCAATTGATCAAGTAAGAGAGTTAGAAAGTTCAGCAATTTGATCAAAAGACGAACCTTCTGTCGTAATATCCGCAGGGGCGGCTGCAACAGGCGTAAGGGCGGCTCGACGCAGGGGCGGGGGCTTGCAGGCGCAGAGGCGGTCGAAGAGCAGAAGGGCGATTTGGTCATTCGACGAAGGTGGTGGCGATTATGCTTTTCCGACGCCTTCCTTGTTGTCGCAGACGTTGCCGGAGGTGGGACAGAGGAGTGGGGAGAAAAGGGTGAGTGTATGTGGTGGAGATTGTTGGTGTTTGCGGAAAGGGGTGGCGCTGCTGGGTTGTCGGAGGTGGCGCAGGGGGCGCGTCGATGTGGTGGTGATGAGTTGCTGGAGGGCGCAAGGGCGTAGGGGGTGAGGCGGCTAGATTTTGCAGAGTGAATGGAGAGGGAGTGGAGAAGGTGATAGATGTAGGTTATTTTTGGGAAGTGTATTTTTTTCTTTCCTTAACTGCACCGTAGGGGCGGTGTGTATCACCGCGGGGGCGGTGACAAGAGAGAGGGGGCACACAGCCTCAACGCCGGGGGCGGAGCTGAGGGTGTGTGTCAAGGGTGGCCGCCGCAGGGGCGTAGAGTTGGCACCGCGGGGGCGGTGACCTACGTGAGCAGACGCAGGCCCAACGCCGGGGGTGGCGCTGGCCAGGGGTGTCGCCGCAGGGGGCGTGTTTTTAGAGCCACAGGGGCGGTTTTCTTGACAGAAACTCCTCTTCTTATTCCTTCGGGTTGCCTCCCGAATTAGCGCCTTTGTTTTACGTCGTTGGCTCGATGTAAGGACTCTTCCTCTATGTTTGGACCTCTTCTTGCATGCCTTTTGGGTTTATAACCATTTGCGACGGTAATCCTCCGGAGGCCCTAGTTTTAATTCTTGTAATGACTTCCGCCATTTGCCAACTTGCTTCTCAAGGTTCTTGATGCTTGATTCTGTTGTTTGGACATGAGTAGCAAAGTGTTTAGTCAAAACCTGCAACATATCTTCAGTTGAGTGATACTTACCTTGGCGGGGCTGTTGTTGTTGGTTTTGTTGATCCCTCCAACGAAAATTCTGTTGGTCACGCCAATTTGGCATGAAATTATGTGCATAGGGATCGTTCCTAGGTCTTTGCTGTTGTGGTTGTCCATAACCCATTGCGTTAACTTCAACATCGTCATCTTGAACTTGTGGACACATGTCCGTTGGATGATATGGGTCAGCACAAACTCCACAAGCCTCGAGCTATTGCGGTGTTCCCATAAGTGTTAGCCTCTTCACCATTTCCTTCAATTCCGCCAGCTCGGTGGAAATCTCGCTCTTCCCGGAGCTCACGGCATGAACTCCTTTCTTAGCCGGGGTCCTTCCAAAATTCCGAGTTCCTTTTGCTAGTTCTTGTATCTTTTCCAAAGCAAGGTCAGGAGTAGAGTTAAGATTATTACCTCCACAAGCCGCATCGACAATCCTCCTTTCATTGTCTAGCAACCATTGTACAAGTACAAGACTAGATCTTGAGTTGAATATCCGTGGAAAGGACAGCTGGATCGGAGGCGTGCAAACCTTTCGAAGTACTCGTAGAGAGTTTCGGTTGCCTCTTGCTCGATGTTGCTTATAGCTTTCTTCAAGCTATTGACCTTTTTAGTTGGAAAGTATTTCTCCAAGAATGCTTTGTGAAGGTTCTCCCAAGTGTCAATGCTCCCGGATGGAAGGTGATAATACCAATCATCCGCCGAATCCTTGAGTGTGAAATCGAAAGCCCTCATCTTGACCTGTTCTTCGGTAATGTTGGCCGGCTTCATGCTCATACAAACGGTGTGGAATTTTCCAAGGTGCTTGATGGGGTCTTCACCACTTAGCCCATGGAAGGATGGAAGTAGGTGGATGAGGCCCGGTTTGAGCTCAAAGTTGACTCCTTCCCCTAGTGCCGGTATAGCGACCGCAAGAGGGTTTTGAGCTAAGGTGGGTTGCGTAAGTTGAAAAAGAGTACGGTCAACCATCTCTTGTTGTAGTTATTGTTGTCTTCGTTGCCGGATGTGCGTCCTCTCAATTTCTGGATCAAAAGAAGCAAAGCCGGAATTAGTAGCACGGGTTTGAACCATAAAATGGTTCAAACCAATAATCAATAATAACAATAAAACACAAAACTCCCCGGCAACGGCGCCAAAATTTTGACCGAAGGTATTTCTATGGTCGTCTATACCAATCAAAAGTAAATCCCGACTTAGCACTAAGAACAAGTATAATGATTAAGTAAGGGCCGAACCCAAGAGAATTAAGGTGTTTTAGATGCAATTATCGATTATAATGACAAGTGACACAAAGGGGGGGGGGTTTGGTTGAATTGATGCACAAAAACTTATGAAAACGATTAATGCGACAAGTAAGACAATAATGGATGAATCTACACTAGGTTGATTCTAAGCATACAATTGCTACTTTGGTGCATTCTTTTTACAAGTTTTTAAGTAATCTCCCGTCTCGATCATACAAATGTGTTGAGCCAACCGACATCAACACAACTTAACCTATTCAAGTTCTGTAAACCTACAAGAACAAATAACAAGTTAGCATTCAAATAAAGACTAAGGGATATAAAGAGAAGATTAAAACCGTTAAACTTATCTTTATATTTGTGTTCCTTTTCTTTAAGTAATTACAACCCGTTATTACTTAAAGTTGCTACTAGATTAAAGACCCGAACCCGGAACCTATTAATCCTAGTTGTTTACATGCACTTTAGAACCTAAGGTGATCAAACTCAAGTAATAGTTAACATGCAATTAAACAATGGAGATCAAAGAAACACAAAGAATTACTGAATAAAAACTTATATTAAAAGGACTTACAACCAAAGTAACAAAACAGCTTCAAACCAACCCAATGTAGCAAGGGAGTTAGCAACTCATTACAATGGAAAAACTCAAGTCTAAAATGGATTTTGTGAGGAAAAGCATGGATGATTCTAGCAATAAGCCATGGACTATTTATACTATAAAAGACACTAAATTTGGAGTAAATAGCCGGCCTAAAACAGCCACCTTTAATGCCATAAAGGTGGTGTAAACAGCCGGAGTAAAGCTTATGGCGTTAAACCGCAGGGGCGGCCTTCAGGACCCGCAGGGGCGGTTTAGGAAGAATCGGTTGATCTTCTTTAGAACCGCTGGGCGGCAACACAACTCCGCTGGGGCGGATCTTTAATGCACTTCAACGTTTGACCTTTCGCCTTCCTAACGTTTCTGATGTCAAGGCGCAGGGGCGCCTTAAGGCCAGCGCAGGGGCGGTGACATAGACTCTTCGCCTTCCAGCTCCCTAAGGCGAGGCGCAGGCAGGGCGCAATGGGAGGCGCAGGGGAGCTGGTCTTCGTCTCGTCAGGGCAAGTCACCGCAGGGGCGGCTGCAAGGGCCCGCGGGGGCGGTGGAGCAACAGAAACTTTGCTTCTTGATCGATCTTTACTCCTAAGTGCTTATAACTCCTTCCTTAGCTTCTTTTGATCTTCTTCTTCTGGACCAAGGAGTTAGTAGCATAAACCGACACTAATGCAATAAAAAGACTCTAAAAACTACCCTAAATGATAGTGATTCCATCACCTATCAGCAATACTACAAGTTTGCCTCACTTTCACATGTCCTCATATCAACTATGCAGTACTACAAGTTTGCCTCTTTATGGCATGATCCCAGAGAAGCTCACTTTGCTGCCCTTAAGCACACCATCCGCTACATTTCAGGCACATCGTCAAGGTATCACAATTTCTCCTTCTCAGAAGTCAGATCTTATTGCTTATACAGATGTCGACTGGGTTGGTTGTCTTGATACCCGACGCTCTACCTCCGGTTATTGTGTCTTCTTCAACAACACCTTAATCTCGTGGTCTGCCAAACGACAATCTGTTGTTTCCCGCTCTAGCGCCGAAGTAGAATACAGAGGGGTTGCCAATGTTGTGTCCGAATGTTCATGGCTACGCAATTTACTACTTGAGCTTCATTGCCCCTTTACCAAAGCTTATGTGGTTTACACTAATAACATCTCCGCAACGTACCTTGCCAGCAACTCGGTTCAACACCAACGAACCAAGCATATTGAGATTGACATTCACTTTGTCCGCGATAAGGTTGCCCGTGGTCACGTTCGCGTTCTCCACGTTCCATCGGTTTTTCAGTCTGCAGACATATTTACAAAGGGCCTTTCAAGACAATTGTTTCTAGATTTTAGATCCAGTCTTACTGTAATACCTCATCCAGTTTCGATTGCGGGGTATGATAACACGCATATGTAAATAGAATATTATTGCGGGCTCCCTTTGTAATTATTGTAAATACGTCGTTATTAATATGACCCCAGACAATGGAAACCCTAAGGAAAATTTATCATATTCTCACAGTTTTGACATCAAGAATTCGATGTTCCTTCAGTTTGAGACAAGAAGCTTCTATGAACAACTCAGTTCGCTACAACTTACGACCTTAACCACCTTCAGTTTGAGACAAGAAGCTCTTATGAACAACTCAGTTCACTACAACTTACTATCCTAACCACCTAGACACTCGCATTGAACATTCGACCGCGTACAACCCCTATGCAAACAGTTTCGTAAAATATTTGTCTTGGGTGAAGACATATCGATCTTTTTTTTTTATGCCCTTTTTAATTTTTAATACACTTGACTAGTTTTAGGCATTGATCATCTTTTCACTATAAAATAAATAAATAAATTATAATATTGAGTAGATCGTGGTTTGGTTAGAAATAGAAAGAATCAACTTCTTTCTCCTTTCTCTCATTTTCTTTCTCTCATCTTCTTTCAATTCAGCACTGTCAGAGGACTGACATAAGGAACCCTAATTTCCTGCAATTCCCCCCATAAAAAACGGGTCTGTTTCAAATCCACACGCTTTCCGCGAAGCTCAATTTCTCATGTTTTCCTAAGCAACCACCAATCTGCTTCGATCTCTCTTCGTTCCTCTGCATTGGAACATAGAAACGGATTTGAGAAAGATTTGAGGGATATGAGAAGTGGCCGGAGAAAATTGATGTTGTTGTTGTATTGAATCAACAATGCGCCGATGGCTCAGCACAGGCAATCCGGCTTCGATAGGTCTGGAGGGAGAAACGCCAATGGTGCCGGTTCTGACCATGTCGCGATCGGTGTCCGAGCTTCTCACCACAATAACAAGCAGCATCGCTCCCGACGATTAACGCACAAGGGAGCCTCCGTTTTCAGGATCTCCATCATTACGGTTGTCGTTGTCCTTTGTCTCGTCCTCACCCTCACTGCCTTTGCTTATACTTACGTTTCCAGGGATAAAGGTCAGTTGACATTATAATTACCTTCTTGTTTGAATCGGCTCATCTATAGTAGACTAGTGTTGTTCCGCAATTAATACTTGCAATTTTTCCAAAACCAATCAGATATCCTACCATTTATATTGAACTTTTTATGGGAAATAAGATCCTGGATTGATGTCTAGTTAGAAGCGGGCTGATATCATTTTATAGATCAAAGTATTAGATACGTTAAGAGTTTTGCACCTCTTTTTAAGCTTAATCATCTAATAGATTGGGCTTAAGATTTTGAGTGCAGAGTTTAATTGACTCCTTCAGCCTGTGACTCTTCCAAATCTATGACTGTCTAGGTTATGAAGCACTATGTCCATGTGGGCTAACTACATACCTCTCTCAAATCCATTTTATTGGCATATGCTGCATGATTGTGATAATGCTGCCTTCCACTAACTGTTGTTTCTCTAAATATTAATTTTAAATGGAAGTTTGTGAAGTTTCTAATAACTTTGAGTTGATGCAGAGATAAACAGTGATGATACTATCCAAGATGATGATTTCAAGAATGATTTTCTTACAAACGTGTCACGGATAAATATGTCCAGAGTGAAGTTTGGTCGAGGTTCAGATACACATGGGCGTGACTCAAGATATTGGGATGGAGATGATAGAAGAAGAGATGAAGATTACAACGAAGACGTGGTCAACAAGAGTAGTAGGGATGAACATTTAAAGCGTCGTCCTGGAGTTAAAGGGAAAAATGCTAGCAGGAAGTCATATAATTATAAGCTTAAGGGCAATAATCATCAGGGTTTATACAATGAAGCTGGGCGAAATGAACTAAAGTTGTATGAGGAAAAGTATGTGGCTTCTTTGAAGAATGTCAGCCAAACTGGTGAAGGAAGTGACGCTGAAATTCATGTTTCTGATGATGGAAGCTTGGACATGGAAAATGAGGAAATTGATATAGATGATGAGTATGATGATGGGATTGATTCACATGATGCTCGAACGGAAGAGGATGAAGATACTAGACACGATGAGACAGCAAGTGATCCACAAAAGTCATACTCCGAAGAAGAAACATATTCTACACCTGGGGATCTAACAACTCGGACTATGGTTGAAAGGGATGTTGCTGCCTCTGAGCAATCAGCACAGAATAAAATCATAAGTACACATAGTTTAGATAACACTAATACAAATTCTACAGATGTCCACTTAGGTGGACAAACAAAAAGGAATTCTACATCAAGAAGGAAAAAACGTCGCAAGTTTTCCTGTATGCTTCCCCTTTCTCTTTGCATGTGTTTCTATTTTTGTGATTGTACCAGGCATACATTTTATGTCCTTTCTCTTGACTAGTTTTTCTGTTTGCTCCTGCCTTTCTCTTGTTTTCTTGTATGCTAGTAGCAGAAACCTTTTTGTGATTTTTTCAATAATGTCTGCAGCTTGTAGGACTGTATACATAATTGTGAAAGGTATTTCCAACTTTCTAAATACCAGAATATCTGAAGAAACTTTTGACACATTAACATACTTGGCGTAGACAAATATCAGTGATCTTTATTTCGCAGCATGATATCAATCACAATTTGGAGCCTTTTTGTTAGCTTGTGTAGCGAGAACTACTGCATTTGTCTGTTAATACTGATCGAGCTCATTGATTTTGCTTAATTATTCATTGCATGTGTTTGTGCAGCATCAAACTGTGAGCTGAAATTCTTGAATTCTACTGCAAATCTTGTAGAGCCCGGAGAAGATAGAAAATTTTCAAGATTTTCTTTGCAATATACAGAAGCTGAGGAAAAGAGGGATGAGTTGGAACATTGGCAACCAAGATTTGCTGGACACCAGACCTTGCAAGAACGTGAAGATTCATTTCTTGCACGTGATCAGAAAATCAATTGCGGTTTTGTTAAAGGCCCCCCAGGGTTTCCAAGCTCTGGGTTTGATTTATCTGAAGATGACTCGAGATATATTAGTAAATGCCATGTGGCTGTTGTTTCCTGCATATTTGGAAATTCAGATAGGTTAAGATCACCTACGGGCAAAACAGTAAGTAGAATTGGTAAACCTGTCATGTTAGTTTCCAGTTCTGTTTGGATCTATGCGGGTGCTTCTCTCAACAAATCCCTGTCCCTCCTCGGGAGCATGGAGGGAGTAACTATGACACAGCTTATGATCATCCTTTATTTCAGGTCAGTAGCTTATCAAGGAAAAATGTCTGCTTTGTGATGTTCATGGATGAAACAACTTTGCAAACTCTTTCTTCAGAGGGTCAAATGCCAGATCAAATGGGTTTTATAGGGTTTTGGAAGATAGTGGTGGTAAAAAATCTGCCATTTGATGACATGCGGAGAGTAGGGAAAATCCCAAAGCTTTTGCCTCACCGACTCTTCCCATCAGCAAGGTAAGGAGTGAAATGTTGAAAGAACTAATGTTTGTCATGTCAGCTTGGGTTTTTTTTTGCCTATTAGGCTATTACATTCTAGATGGGTTTTTTGTGTAAAAAAAGTTCATGCTATTAGTTTATCAATGATCCTGCTTCATAGCAAATAAACAGGTGTGGTTAAGATAGAAATTATTAAGCTTCTATCGAACCAACTTCCCCCCTCAGCATGGTAAGAAATGGGAACATGAAAGAACCAATATTCTTGTCATCATGCTAGCTTGGATTTCGCCCTGTGAAATTTATAGATTCTAACTGTTTCTTTCTCTTGACATTGTAATTTTTTATATTGTCTTGCATAATAACAGCCAAAGGTTGTATATGTTGACTTGTTTTCTCTAAAGTGAAATGCTGGAATTTCTCTGCTTTCCGTAATGTTTATGTCAACGCGGTGTTACTCCATCATTGAAAATGTTATTATATTGGCAGGTATTCAATTTGGCTGGACAGCAAATTGCGCCTTCAACATGACCCTCTTCTGATCTTGGACTACTTCTTGTGGCAAAAAGGTCATGAATTTGCAATTTCAAACCACTATGACCGGCATTGCGTATGGGAAGAAGTTGAACAGAACAAGAAGCTCAACAAATACAACCATACCATTATAGATCAACAGTTCGCATTCTACCAGGCCGACGGATTGAAAAGATTCAACTCCTCGGATCCTCAAAAGCTGCTTCCCAGCAGTGAGTTAATTTTGTTCTTTTCAGTGTGACTATTGTAAAGCCCCTCCCAACCCATTTTCTTTCATCTAATATAATAAAATCATCTTTTCTGCTGTGCATAGATGTACCCGAAGGGTCATTCATCATAAGGGCGCACACACCAATGTCAAACTTGTTTTCCTGTCTGTGGTTCAACGAGGTGGATCGTTTTACTCCTAGGGACCAACTAAGTTTTGCATATACGTACCAAAAGTTGAGAATGAAGAACCCGAGCAAACCATTTTATCTCAACATGTTCAAGGTAAAATCTCCACGCACCTGCAAATCATGAAGAACCTCTTTGCTAACAAAAACTGATAGTAGTGTAAATTTCTTACTTTTATGACATTTTATAATCACAGGACTGTGAGAGGAGAGCAATAGGGAAGCTATTTCGTCATAGATCAGAAGAGAAGCCTGCCGTTTCTCAGGATGCAACAGAATAGAATGAGTCATTCTACTGTTTGCACATACACAGTCTGTTGCATTCATTCTTTTGAGGATGTAAGCCCTTCGAATTGCATCACAAGTTCCCCATTCCAGTGGGAAAGCATGATATAGTGCCATTTTACACCGGAAACCGGGTTTGAAAGATCCTGATTCCTGATCAAGATTTCCATAAAGCCAATGAAAAAGAATGGGGTAGGAGGACAAGATCTTCACATGGGTGGAAAAAGTGCATCCCATATTACAAATATTTTCAGTGTGTGCCCCGAAAGAATCTACTGTTGTAAACATGAGCTGATGAACACTATATTTCTATGTATTCTTATATTGGTAAAGGAAACTAGGTTTGTTTGCTGTGTGGGAGATGAACAAGTTTTTGATGGGTTATAAATATTTTGTATTATTTCTGTATTTTGATTCATCTATGGAAATATCCTTCTCTTGTCATTGATGAATGAACTCATAGCTCACCACTTGCCGTACATAGTAACTGCGTACAAGCATGTTTGCTAGTACAAAATACATGTGATTATTGTGCAATTTGAAATAGTTAAGGAAATCAATTACCAACACCTCTTCTTCACAGGTTGTCCAACTAGAAATAGCCTCTTCAACACCTTGGAAACCACCACCGCCCCAACCTTCTTGTTGTTGTCTGTCACCGCCCTGTCACCACCATCAAAGCTGCTGCCGACACTTACAGCTTTTGATGAATTGAAGTCTATTGAAACAAACCCAAACTCCGAAAGACGGTAAGAAGAAGAGGAGGAAGAGTTGCACATGAATGTGGTTTGGTTCCTATGCAGCTCCTCATTGAACTCCTCCCATAACAAGTCCATTCTATCGTGACAATCCATTTCGATCGATTTATTATGATCTCGAATCGCACCTTCCATGGTAGATAAACACTTTCTTTGACAGGTCTGATGACTTGTGGTGGTGGTGACCATTGAGGCTGCTGAACAAGTGCTTGTATAGAAGAGGGGCTCCAAGAAGTGGGTTTGGTGTTTTACTTTGGTTTTGCAGATTTGGTGTTTGTTTTGTCTTGGGTGAAATTTTAGTTCAACTGCTACCATTTGCAATTACTCCTTTATTTATTTGCAGATTTGGCCCACACATGATATGAATACTTTCTATTTGTAAATGCAAAATTTACTTCCCATTTGAACTTCAAACAAATAATATTTACACAAAAAACATTTTGGTTCATCTCTTCATTAACAGCTTTTGAGAGCCTGTAACTTTGAGGATGAACCTTTGCAATTTAAACCTTAACTTTATGATTTTATATGGTCCAACTGTGACTGTAACATATCGATAATGAAAACGCCCAACAAATAATTAAGGGGTGTGGAAGAATCTGTCTATTTAATCCTATATACAGGCGCTATCATTCAACTGGTAAAAAAAATATTTCAAAGCTAAAAAAATAAAGGAGGAATCCTGTTTCAGATGAACCAAACTGACTTTCTTGTTTCCTCTTATCTTTTTCCTTCGTAGCCCTATAAGCTCAATCCACTCTGCAGATTATGGTTCGAAGACGAACACTACCCTTGGTGATTAAGCAATCAATTACAGGGTTATATGCAGATACAGCTCTCCAAGGCAAATCTGGTTCTGTCCGTGATCCTTGAACATGAAGGTTGATGAGGACATGTGATCATCAACAAAAAATCAATCCATATTCCGAAGAGGGGTGCTCTCTAGGTCATAACCATTAAATTCTTCATTGAAATGCCTGGAACTTCTTGGTGACAACATGCCTGATGAGAAGTCTTGTAGAAAGAGAGAAGAGTTATTCTATTTTGTTGAATATGGGAGGTAGTGTGAAATACAGGAACACGAGAAAATGTCACTTACTATCTGACATGTCTTTGGTCCGGTGTAGAAGAAAAGTCCCGGACAGTATGGTCACAAATCCACACAGCTCGGTGACGATCTGAGCAGCGTTTTGACCATCCCAATCCTGCATCAAACCAATTCATTGTTGAATAAATCTGAATTTCGATGCCAATTGTTTTAGAAAGTTCCAAATCATAATAAAACAGGGTAAGCACTAATCATGTAGATGTTTAGATTCGATGCAGGTGAAGTTCAGCAACATTTAAGTTCAATTATTCAGTTTTTTTGAAAGATAAAATACACTGGTATGGAATATTACCTTAAACATAATAACGCTGGCTAAGATGGTTAGTGATGTGAACATCACGTAATAAATGGGAGAGACGACAGCAGTATTGAATGTATCAAGGGCCTGTATAGAAGCAAATGTCATAACTTTCAGCATTTCAAAGATAACAGCAATCTTAGAAACCATTAACAGAAAAAAAACTTATAGAATATATTCAAATTAAACTACACATTTGATGTCTAATTCAACTTAGCTGCGTTATTCAGAATTCAGATATACATTCTGTATCATTTTATTCATATATTCTTGACTATGAAAGACCATATATTGTCGTGACAATTTGTTTTTTATATCAATAAATGTTAATGCTAAATAACCACTGAACTACCCCCATCCTCTCCCTATGCTACCTAGAGGGTCCGTTCGGTTGCCATTGGGTTGAAGTTAAAAAAAATTTTGGTCTCCATAATCTATTAGAGGGAGTTTGAAGAAAAAGTCATAATTCCTCATAATCTTCATTGACATCATCCCCTTCAACCCATAAACTACCCATTACAGAACGCAGCCAGGATCAGAAACGATTTCTATTCAACATGAACATTCCAGTTTCACAAGAGAAAGAAAGGTCACAACGATTCTGCAACATTCTTTACTACAGCTTGCAAAGTCTTGTATGACAGTGATAGTGATGTTAGCAAGATTAGAAGGAAATGTGCAACAAGGACTGGGCTCCAAAAGCATTGAAATTAGACAAAAAGGAAAAGAATAGCCCAGAAAATGAATTTGATTAACTACCAAATGAGCCAGAGTAACCAAACTTACCTTGTTTAAATAATTCATCTGTGTGATGATACAAGATATCACAAGCATAGCAAATACCCATGTTTGGGGATATATTAATTGATTCGTTCCAGAGAATGTCAGCTTCAAAGCAATTCCAAGTGCTTTAACACCCATCACCTGGAGTGAAACCAATTGAAATATAACTCGAGGAATCAATTTTAGAAAAGAAATGACTGAGCATGGAAAAAATTGCTAAAGTTATACCGACAAAGAGCCAACAAGTGAACAGATCCCAATGTAAACCATGACATTAGTATGCCCATACTGTGGGGCGTAGCGTGTAACAAGAACAGCAACTGCAGCCATCACTAGACATCCATATAGTAAAAATCCTGCAACGAACATGTGAATACCTCCATAAACTATAGAAGAGATGGGGAAAAAAATGCAAGGGCAAAAAAGATCAACACAGAATTATCAAAAAAAATCTAAACCTGGTTCTGTAGCAAGATCCCATAGTTGTGCAACAGACTCGATTGGGCGCTCTCCAGGTGCATGCATAACGATTGTTGTTGAACCCACAACACAAAGTATACAACCAAGAACACCAAATATGTGCAACCTCTCTCCTAAAATTAAGTGTGCAAGAGCAGCACTGAAGAAGACAGGAGAAATCATTTCAAAAAAAAAAAGAGATAAGGAGCAAGATAATAGTTAAAAAAGCCTATCCACTTGCCTTATAATGATACTAAGGGCGCCAAGAGGAGTGACTAAAATTGCTGGCGCAAATGCATAAGCAGCAAAGTTAGCAATTTCGCCTACAATCACTGAAAGGAAAGTTCGTGTTAATATCTGCAAGAGGCAAGAAGAAGTACTTCTGCTTATAAATAAACAACCCAATGATTTCCCTAGCTGTCCCTGCAGAACAAGCATAAGTTTCTGAAGATAATCAAAGTCTATCATTACTCAAGTATCCTTCTTATAAGCCTGAAGCCCCATATTTTGCATTCAAAAGGATCTTCTACAGAATGTATACGTATATTTATCTCCAATAACTACATATGCAGTGGCCTCTGGAAAGAGAAATTTATCAGAAGCAAACTCCTAGAGTCATAGGTTTTCTGGAAAGCAGCTCAATTTACATAATCTTAAGAACATAAAACAATCTATTCCCACCACTAAAATGATGTAATTGGTAAAGAGGAGAGGGAATTTGAATTATGTACATGTATAAAAATGACACAAAGTAGTAGAAATCTTGAGTTATAGACGTACTGGTGATCATGCCAGTCCACCAAAGTGGCTCGAGCAAGTAAGAGTAACCGCCAACACCTGGACACACAATTTGCAATTTTGTTCAGTGTTTATCATAGTTGAGCGCAGTATAAGAAATAATGAAACCAATTAACGAATCACATGAGCCATGTGTGTACAAGACACTGTTATGCAAACCACAATCAAACTTCACAATTTAATCAGTTAAGAGAGCTAAAACATTATAAAATTTTGGTGTAAACGTTTTTTCACCCTCATTAAATTGCTAATACCGGTCATACAAAGAAAATTGTCTATAAACTTTTCTCTAAACTTCAAAAATCACAAAACTACTGCCTCTATATAATATGCATACATTCTAACACCATATAGACTATAGAGGAAATAACCAAATATATTTAGTTTCGCAACTGCATCTGCTTGACGTAAAGTAACCAAGTATGAAAATTCAATTCAAAGCCATCATTGGTCTCCATTCAGATAAGCAAAAAACACACCTCAATACATAAACACACAGAAATCATAGAAACATGTAAAATGCATGCTAATTTGATATCAATACATCCAAGTGAACACTAAAAAGCCAAAAAAAAAAAAACAAATTAAAGGAGATCACAACACATAATAACCAAAGCTAAGCAACAATGTAAAAATTCAAATTAAATACAAGATTGCTCACCAGCTCTAACACCAGAAGCCCCAGCCTTTCTCAAACCCTTCTTCTTGATGATAAAACTAGCCCCAATGAACAAACTAGAAGATAAAGCCAAGACCAACCCCTTAATATTATCAGGGGACATGCCCTCGTAAAAGCTCGCTAATCTCCGGGTAACCGTAGAAGCGTCCATAGCTCCCATTCTCTGAATAACAATATGCATATAAAGAATAACGATATGCAAACTGAATCTATTCCATAGTAACAAATCCTCAAAATTCACCACACGGGTCTTGTTAAATGTGTCTTTGAAATCCACATTCCGCTTTCAAAGGGTAAATTGTACCGCAATTATGCCAAGCAACGGAGAAACTGGGAGGACAATTGAGGGCCTTTTGGGGCTGCCTAAGCAAACGGATGAAGGAATTGTAAAGGGATCGAGATTTGCGAAGAGAGAGGAATTTTTTTTGTTTAAGAGAGAGCGGTGAAAGCGCCGACAAGAAACGGAGGCGTAGGGATTCAGAGGGGAAACCGGAGAGGGGTGAGATCTCCACAGGCAACCGTTGATGCGTAACTTGTTCTTTTGTGAGTTGGATCGACAGCGACTCATCAGATTTTCCTACTGCTATTATACAGATGGTAAGATAGAGATACAAAAGAAATAGCCAGCAATAAAGCATGAACATTTAAAGTATATCTGTTTGTAATTATTCTCTCTCCTATTAATAATCAAATAAATTTTGTGTCAAAGGTTGGAATCGAACTCTGGACGAGTTGCCCCGCCCTTATACCAATTAGACTAATCAAACTTCGTGTATTCTTTTGCCGATACACAATATTTAATACACAATTTTTATACATAATTTCAATTACACAATGTCCGTACACAATTTCAATTACACAATGTTAATACATAATACACAAATATCAGCTACAAAAAATGCATTGGACATACATAACCACGAAATCGTTATATAGAAAGTCGTTATTTAGAAAGTCGCAAAAATTATGTAATCGTTATGTAGAAAGTTGCAAAAAATGCATTGGACAATATTCTTTGTGTAACCAAACATTGTCAAAATGACATACACTTGTACTACATAAACGTAATCGTTATGTAGAAAGTCGCAAAAATTATGTATCAGCATATGTACATAAACACGAAATTATGTATCAACATATGTACATAACCACGAAATTAATAACAACATATTTTTTTAATTATGATAAATAAATAAATAATTAAAGAGCAAACCTCAATTGACGATATTCGAGTTTCTTAAAATCGAAAAAATGGAGATTAGAAAGGTAGACGAAGAAGAAGAATGAAAGATTGCTGTATTCATGTGAGGAGTTATTTTAGGAGCTGTTATAATTTCTTTCCTAATTTGACGTAATAATTTAGTTTATCAATTATTTTAATGGTAAATGTTCAGGTACGACCCCTTTATTGTGGTACGGTCGTACGGCCGTACCGCAGGGCGACACATGTCCCGGAAATTTTTTTTTTTATTTTTTTCTCTTTTCTGAAATGATTTTTTTTTTTACGGAAACTAATGAAAATTTATTTGAACTACCATCTTATAATTTATGCACTATTATCCTATAAACTTTGAACTATTCCCATATAATCCATGAACTATTACTTTTTAATATAATCCATGAACTATTCTATTATAATTCATGAACTATCCCATAATAAGTTTTGAACTATTACTTTCACTCCTTTATAAATTTTTGCACTTTAAACTATTCTATTATAATTCATGAACTATTCTATTATAATTCATGAACTATCCCATAATAAGTTTTGAACTATTACTTTCACTCCTTTATAAATTTTGCACTATGAACTATTCTATTATAATTCATGAACTATCCCATAATAAGTTTTGAACTATTACTTTCACTCCTTTATAAATTTTTGCACTTTAAACTATTCTATTATAATTCATGAACTATTCTATTATAATTCATGAACTATCCCATAATAAGTTTTGAACTATTACTTTCACTCCTTTATAAATTTTGCACTATGAACTATTCTATTATAATTCATGAACTATCCTTTTAGAAATTATGAACTATTACTTAATAAGTTTTGAACTATTACTTTCAATCCTTTATAAATTTTACACTATGAACTATTCTATTATAATTCATGAACTATCCTTTTATAAGTTATGAACTATTCCATAATAAGTTTTGAACTATTACTTTTACTCGTTTAAAAAAAAAAAAATTCCGGGACACGTGTCGGCCATACAGACGGCCGCACGGCCTTACCGGAATAATGGGTCTTACTTGAACACTTCCCTTATTTTAATTTGCCAAATATGTTACATATTTAAGGAGATAGAATATTAACATTTATGGCAATATCAATTAATATTTATCAATTAATCTTTTTCTATATAAAATAGGGTGCCTAGTTTGTTAATGAGAAAATTGGTGAAATAGTGCCCTTTTTTATTAGTGTATACAAACTAGGCCCCTAGTAATATTCACCAAAAAAATAAAGATAAATTAAATCATGTGGGAGAAAAATTAGGAGTTGGTTTGAAAGTTTATTAAAACCGTAATATTAATGTACCATAAATAAAGAGACGCAATTTGAAAAAAAAGGAAACCGAATGGGAGAGATTCTCGCAATCTATATATGAGTGATTACATCCGTCAATCACAAACACAATCACCGTTGCTTTACTCTCATTTTCATCTCCATTGAAGGAAGATTCAAGGTCTCATCTTTCTCTCTTCTAGATATCATCTTTCTCCCTTCCATTTCATCTCTATCCCGCGCCATTGAAGGTTATTGAAGGTCGATTATATCCATCTCCATTGAAGGCCGCTCGAAACCTCTTCACAAGTTACGTCTTTTCTGACTACAAAACAGGTACATTTTCTAACTCGGATGTAAGTTTCTTGCGACATATTACAGGATTATGTACCCGATTTTGCCAAAACAAACATTATGTATCACATGTAGTTGCTAATAAATATTATGTACTAGTTATGCTTCACACATAGATGCTGATAAATATTTGCTGATAAACATTATGTACGCTTTATTTAAATAAAGCAAATAATGTAGTTGATTGCCACCGTATTATGTAACAGATCGGTCTATATCAACAAACTTCGAAGGACGCAGTCAATATGTATCAGATTGTCTCCGTCTTATGTATTCGATCGAGCTCTCTCAACAATTATATATGAAGAAATCAAGAGGAGAAACAATGGCTTCCATTTTGAAAAACTCAAGATCATCAACTCGGTTGCAGCAACAATGACGTCCGAATTTTCTTTGTTCGTTTGATTGATATCCCCAAATTAATGGAGATTTTCCACGATTTATTTCCTTGTTTAACGGCTGACAATAACTATTAATGTTTTTAATTAAGATAATTAATACGCCTAATTAGGATAGAGATATTTAGCCAATCTACGGAATCTTCTATATTATATGGGATTAATCTTTTTAGTAAAATATAGAGGGGCCTAGTTTGTTAACATAAAACAAAATGGGTCTAGTTTGTACACACTATTACATAAGCTGCCTACTTAGCCAACTCATCCTTTGTTAATTGAAAACAAAAAGTGCCTACTTTATACACCAAGATACATAAACTACCTACTTACCCTATGTAACGACCCGAGTTTTAAGTAACCCAAGACGTCACTAGGCTAAGGACCACACAGTGGGTCCCATCAGTTAGCCTGACAACAACTTCACAAATAGGACCTTGCAACAAGAAGCACGAAGAAATAATGAAAACATTCAACCTGTCATTTTGAAAACATTTACATAACAACCATGCATGTAGTTAGTATGTATATCCCAAAACGACACTTCAAAGCATGACACCTGAACAGGTGTCTTAAAACTTCAGCCTGAAATCAACATGTGTACACAGTTGCACACAATCAACAAAAGACTCGCTTGCAAGCGATTATTTTCAAAAGCAAGTTCAACCAACCCTTGGGTTAACACTGCCCCGGCTGTCCACATCCTGCAGCTGACATCCCTGAAGCGTTCCTATGATCAGCATTACCTAAAAAGATTCGGTTTAAAACCGTTAGCTACTGATCATAATCTATCCACGAGAGATTATATCATCACATCACAACACAACAAATATATTCAAATACCATATACCGTGCTCATGAGATGATATCATGCTTTTATGAATGATGCACGTGAATGCAGTATGAAATTTACAATTTTCGATCCCGGACCCATTAATCCGGAACCATTGCTTATACGGTTCTGGCTTTGGTGTGAGCTCACCATTGCACAGATTAGGTTAATTCAGACATTTGCTCTTAGGTCGTAGCCAGACTGATCAAGTCTACGGGCCAGGCTTTCTCGTGGTGAGTTATGGTCTTAACTCCTAACCACATGCAACATTTTGCCATTCATGTTAATGCAAACATTTACCATTTTCATTAGGTGTGCGACCCGAGCCTGAAGTCCATCAGACTCGGTGTCATTCTTATACAAACGCAAGTGATCCGTGCTTGGCCGAGCTCCGGTATTCACTGCAAAATACTCACTGTACATACTCTTGACCTTTACAAGTCATCATCATATCACATGCCTCCAAAGGCTTATCATCTCATACATTATCATGTTTCAGCAAGCTTATCATGTCATTCAATAGCACGCCTCAATAGGCTAACACGTGTTCATTTAACCATTTCTCATAATTATGACATGATAATAATCACCACAACATTAAGCATGCTTTACACATCATAACGTCATTTTCATCATAAACACATCAAGCATGCTTCACACATAACACATCTCAATGCATATCAACAATCACATTTCAGCACAACAAGGCATTTCAAAACAACAACACATATCAACACAGTGAGATATAAATCTCTCAGGCACGGTTTCTGCAGATCGAAGCTAAGTAAGTCCGAAGACTTACCTGGATATGCTCACTGAGCAACTAAGCTATAGTTAGTCTACCGTCTTCAACAACACCTGTCGAGAATATCATATTCCTCGTATTAAATTTCTTGCTTCAAACATCAATTAAATTCATTCCTTTGAATTTAATTAGCTTATAGCGTTTTCTAGATTCCCAATTTAATTAATTAATCTTTAATTAATTAATTAAAATTCATCAGAATAACCTTTTGCCCGCAGGCAGTTTCTCAACCCAACTGTCATCAGATATCATCAAACAAATAGCCCATAATCACCAGAATATTGTAACGAGCATAATGGAATTTCCAATTATCCATTTTGACAAGCCTAAGGTCAATTTAGGCCAAATCGCAATACTGAAAACGAATAAATTCATAACTTATTCGTTACTAACCCGATTGACGATCCGAAAGAAGATTCGGAATCACAACGACGCAGGCTACGCTCGGACACCATCAGATTCACCGGAATCCGAGCGACGGGACCGGCCATATAAGGGGGATGCTCGACCTGGCCATAACTTCAACGGAAACGCAGAAACTCGGTACCAAAATGAAGAGGACGAAGAGAGGAATCCGAAAACTCAAACGGAATTGAAATCGGATTACAAACGAAGAGTAGATCTGAATTTGAAGGTTGAGAGAAATAGGAGCTTTTACGAGGAAACGTGAAAGGAAATGAATTAATAAATGAATTTCCGCTATTTATAGCGAAGCCGATAATTATCCTTTAGCAAAGTCGATAATTATCCGTTTATCGATCCGAAGGCGGTTTGAGCCCCTTCTCCAAACTTCTCGAAATTGGAATAATAAATCCGACATATTGTTTGGATAATTATTCCGCAACTTTCTCGGAAAACGCGTATTCCTAAGCCGACTTTCTTAGCCGCTAAGAAACGAAATAGCGACTCTTTTGGCCATTTTGCCTTTCCATGTTATTTCATATCTAGAACATATCCGATGTCCTGATCATTTCTTTCAACTACAATTTTATTAATTGAAGCTCCCAAATGCTCCAAATAATACCAGAGGGTAAAACTTATTCCCCGGAGGAAAAAGTGAAAATTTTCCCATAAGTCCAAATTTACACCAAAGTCATAATGGTGGAATTTATACTCGTCTTCTACACACTATTCGCGATTTATGGGTCAATTAATATCGATGATTAACTTAATCACCCTTAAACATCCTTTATTAGGATTCGAAAATCCTAGCTTTTACATCACACACCCCTTAAGAAAAAGTTTCGTCCCGAAACTTTAGTACACAACTCATCAGAAGACTGAATCCGTCAATCACATAATTAACCTATCTTTGCATTTCGTGCAAGCATAGATTATTATCACGTTAGCGGGGTCATCACGCTCACACTAGGGAAGTTTATCACTTCCTATGTTAGCAAACACAAATCAATTCACACACACATAAATCACATAAACATAGAATCATATAGGCACATTAGTTAGTGGAAAAGTTAGGTACTAATTCATACCTCTATCTCAATCACCGATCAAAGAACTAAACACCTCTGGATAATTTCTCTCCATGTGCTCAATTGTTTCCCATGTAGCCTCTTCCATTCCCCTTCGGGACCACTGGATCTTCACTAATGGAATCTCTTTATTCCTTAACTTCTTTATCTTTCTATCTAACACGGCCATAGGGAACTCGGCATAGGTCTGATCAGGCTCTATCTCGATAGCATCATAGCTGAGTACATGGCTCGGATCTGGTTGATACTGTCTTAGTTGTGATACATGAAACACTGGATGTACTCCATCCATTGTTGGCGGTAATGCTAAACGATAAGCTACTTTACCAACTTTTTCCAAAATCTCAAACGGTCCAATATACCGAGGACTTAACTTCCCCTTGATACCAAACCGTTTGACTCCACGAGTCTGTGAAACTTTCAGCCAAACGTGTGTCCCTATTTCAAACTCTAGCGGATGTCGGCGCTTATTAGCATAAGATTTTTGTCTACTCTGTGCAGCCAACATCCTTTCTCGAATCAAAGCAACTTTTTCAATATCACTTTTAACTTTGTCTGGATCCATATCAACGACATCGGCAGGCTCATCCCAACACAATGGGGTTCGACATTCCCTTTCGTACATTGCTTTATATGGTGTCATCCCAATGGATGCATGCCAAATTTTGTTGTAAATGTACTCTACTCATAGTAAATGATGTGGCCATACTAGCCCCAATCAAGCACATATGACCTCAACAAATCTTCTAAAGTCTAAATAGTCCTTTCTGACTGACCATCTGACTGTGGATGGAACGTTGTTGTAAAATTCAACTTAGTTCCCATTATTGTTTGTACTTGGCTCTAGAATTGGGAAGTAAATCGTTCATCTCTGTCTGAAACTATGGTCTTAGGAACTCCATGTAATCTGACTATCTGATTCACCAATTCCTCTGCTAACTTGTTCACATCCCAAGTTTCCTTGATAGGAATAAATCTTACAGTCTTTGTTAATTGATCAACCACCACCAATATGGAGTCATAACCCTTGCTATTATGTAGACTGGTTACAAAATCCATGGTGATGAGTTCCCATTTCTACTCCGGTATTTCCAATGATTGAAGTTCTTCTCCTTGCCTTTGGTGTTCAATCTTAACTTGTTGACATGTTTGACAACATGCACAACCCTATAATTATCCTTCTTCATATCTTTTCACCTGAAGTATGGTATAATATCCTGATACATCTTATTCGACTATGGCGTTGTATGAGCATCAACAAGAATATTTCTTCTAATCTCATCATCTTGAGGCATACATATTCTTCCTTGGTATCCAATCATATCGTCGTCGTTGATAAAGAATCTGAACTTTCATCATTCGTGATCATTGACCTCAACTTGGTCAGATCAAGGAACTTCGTTGTTTATGTTGGATCTCTTTCATCCAATTTGACACGATCTCCAACGTACACAAATACCCTTGGTCTTTCTAAACCCATATTTCTCTACCACTATAAATCATATCTTTTTGTATATCAGATTCTGCAGTCAAACGAGCAATCACCTCCTCTTCTTGAACCGACTTTTTGCTCAAAGCATCGGCCACGACATTAGCCTTGTCAAGATGATATAATATATTCAAATTATAAACCTTTATTATCTCTTACCATCTTATTTGTCTCATATTCAACTTTTCCTAAGTGAATATGTACTTCAAACTCTTATGATGTGCCATAATCATGCATGTTGATCCAAGCAAGCAGTGCCACCAATTTTAGTGAACGAAGTACCGTTGCTAACTCTAAGGTATGTATTGAGTAGTTTTGATCATACTGCCTCAATTGTCTAGATGCATATGATATGATTGTCATTCTGCATCAGAACGCATCCCAAGTCCATTTTAGACGCATCACTATAAACAACGAACTCTAGTGCTCTATTTGGCTTACCTAACACAAGTGTAGTAGTCAATCTCTTCTTTAACTCTTCAAGGCTTGCTTGACACTTCTTAGTTCATACAAACTTTGCCTTCTTCTGAAATAAGTTGGTCATAGGTCTTGCTATAATGGAAAATCCTTTCACAAAACGTTTGTAGTATCCCGCTAATCCTAGGAACTACGTATATCCTTTACATTTTTGGGTGGTTCCCATGCTAGCATAATTTCAATCCTGAATGAGTGAACTCTGATTCCATCTGTAGTGATCACGTGTCCTAAGAATGTTACTCCATTCATCCACAAGTCACACTTGAACAACTTGGCATAAAGCTTCTCTTTCATCAATACTTGAAGAATTGCTTTTAAATGTTTTATGCTCTTCACTACTTCGTGAATAAGCAAATATGTCATCGGTAAAGACCACAACAAACCGAGTCCTGAATGTTGTCTTATGGATATCATCTTCTTGAATCTTCAACTGGTGATAGCCTGACCGTAGGTCTATGATGGAGAACACCTTTGCTCCTTGCAACTGATCTAATAAATCATCAATTCGTGGCAGTGGATACTTGTTCTTAATCGTTATCTTATTCAGTTCTCTATAGTCGATACATAGCCTCATTGTACCATCTTTTTTCTTCACGAACAATACTGGCGCTCCCCATGGCGATACACTTGGCCAGATAAATCCTTTATCTGCCAATTCTTCCAATTGCTTCTTCAACTCAAGCATTTCCACAGGTGCCATTCTGTACGGAGCTTTAGAAATTGGTCTAGTTCCAGGCTCTAGATCGATTCTAAAGTCGACTTGCCTAGTAGGTGGCAATCCAGGTAATTCATCTTGAAAAACATCCTTAAACTCGCGTGCAACTGGAATGTACTTCAATTGAATCTTTCCTTCTTTCTCCAAAGCATAACATAAATATGCTTCACATCCTTTCCTTACCAGCTTACTTGCTTTCATCGTAGAGATCATCACTAGTGGGTCTTGTAGCTCACCTCCTTTGAACACATGACAAGTATCATCTTTGGCTAACATCATTATTGTTAGCATTTCCGCATCTATCTTATCCATATAATTGATCATCCAATCGATGCCTAGAATCACGTCATCATTATCCAATCCGGTAATAAGGATATCGGTTGGCTACTTTACTTGTCTAGTTTCTACGTAAACTTTGACTTTCTCCTCCTCTCACATTAGGACAAGATCCTTGAGTTAACATTATCCCCTAGTCTCACAAACTTTATCCTATCTCTAGGTTAACTACACTTGAAACATGTAGTTGGACTTTTTGATAAATCCTTCTTGTAATGATTTAGGTCTCCACAATTGAAACATGTTCTTCCCTCCAATTCTCTTATGATCATGGTTGTGGAGAAGGCCTTGTTTCTTGACTCACTCGTCTCGTACTCGCATGTTCAAGAAACTTGGAGTAGACTTCTGCCTCTTTCCTCCACTAGTTTAGGAATCCACCTCTTTCCTAAAGCCTTGTCTTGCTTCAAGCTTTATTATCCTCTCCTAATACTCCAATAACGTCATATCTTCAAATGGTGACAACACCAACTAAGAGGTCGTTTCATCCTATCATAAACAATCTTATCAATTGCTCAAAAAATGGTGCACTCTCATCCAACGATGTATACTCCTCGTGAAATTCATCTCCATCATAGGAGAACCTCCAAATGTTGCTTCCAGAAAAGACTTTAACAAGTTAGTCCAAATCCGACTCTTGAAAGTCTCGTAATCCACACTGATTGCACGATTTCTCATCCACCAACACGCACCAATGTTCTGCATGAAGGTTGCTACAAGTTTCATCTTATACTTTTCTAGCTCTCCAATGTCCCCAAAAGTCATGTTGATGTGGTTCAACCGCCAACCAACTTGCATTACATAAGCTCCTACAAATACTAACACATCTCTTCTTTTTTTTATGGCCTTAGCCACCTTTCTAATGAATTTCAGTACCTTCTTGTTCCTCATATGGAACTTCTAGTGTTTGGGGTTCAACAACTCGTGCTTGCCCTTGCGTTTCTATCGTAGCAATAGCCCTTTATACCACTATATTCTTGCATCTTCTCATCTCATGTAACTCGATGGGTAGAGGTACTTGACCTTGACCACTTACTTTAAACATTATACTCTCATGTACTTCTAGCTTATCTTACTTCCACTAACACACTTGCACATTGTGCTCCCATTGACATACTCGTAATGAAGCTGCAACTTCCTTATCTCTTAATCAAAACGCTTACGGTTGCCTTTATCACGGTTTCGACAAACCGGAACATTCACGATCGTTCTCTCTTCATATATATCCACTACTTATAACAATAGTGATATCTATAAAAATACTATGATCTTAACAAGTTAGAGAGAGAGAACTACACTTACAAGGAGTCACGCTGAGGAGTGGAAGGCAGTGTCTTTACCCACAATCCCGACTATGCATATGATTTTAAATTCATTAAAACCATATGTTAGTAATTTCCAAAATCTTTTGAAAACTTAAATGTCCTTTCAAAACCAACCCGGACTGGGTTGTAGTTAGGTTGAACTATCATGTCTCATCTCAAGTCACATGTGCCCTTGTTGTCAACCTAAGCTCTGATACCAATCTGTAACGACCCGAGTTTTAAGTAACCCAAGACGTCACTAGGCTAAGGACCACACAGTGGGTCCCATCAGTTAGCCTGACAACAACTTCACAAATAGGACCTTGCAACAAGAAGCACGAAGAAATAATGAAAACATTCAACCTGTCATTTTGAAAACATTTACATAACAACCATGCATGTAGTTAGTATGTATATCCCAAAACGACACTTCAAAGCATGACACCTGAACAGGTGTCTTAAAACTTCAGTCTGAAATCAACATGTGTACACAGTTGCACACAATCAACAAAAGACTCGCTTGCAAGCGATTATTTTCAAAAGCAAGTTCAACCAACCCTTGGGTTAACACTGCCCCGGCTGTCCACATCCTGCAGCTGACATCCCTGAAGCGTTCCTATGATCAGCATTACCTAAAAAGATTCGGTTTAAAACCGTTAGCTACTGATCATAATCTATCCACGAGAGATTATATCATCACATCACAACACAACAAATATATTCAAATACCATATACCGTGCTCATGAGATGATATCATGCTTTTATGAATGATGCACGTGAATGCAGTATGAAATTTACAATTTTCGATCCCAGACCCATTAATCCGGAACCATTGCTTATACGGTTCTGGCTTTGGTGTGAGCTCACCATTGCACAGATTAGGTTAATTCAGACATTTGCTCTTAGGTCGTAGCCAGACTGATCAAGTCTACGGGCCAGGCTTTCTCGTGGTGAGTTATGGTCTTAACTCCTAACCACATGCAACATTTTGCCATTCATGTTAATGCAAACATTTACCATTTTCATTAGGTGTGCGACCCGAGCCTGAAGTCCATCAGACTCGGTGTCATTCTTATACAAACGCAAGTGATCCGTGCTTGGCCGAGCTCCGGTATTCACTGCAAAATACTCACTGTACATACTCTTGACCTTTACAAGTCATCATCATATCACATGCCTCAAAAGGCTTATCATCTCATACATTATCATATTTCAGCAAGCTTATCATGTCATTCAATAGCACGCCTCAATAGGCTAACACGTGTTCATTTAACCATTTCTCATAATTATGACATGATAATAATCACCACAACATTAAGCATGCTTTACACATCATAACGTCATTTTCATCATAAACACATCAAGCATGCTTCACACATAACACATCTCAATGCATATCAACAATCACATTTCAGCACAACAAGGCATTTCAAAACAACAACACATATCAACACAGTGAGATATAAATCTCTCAGGCACGGTTTCTGCAGATCGAAGCTAAGTAAGTCCGAAGACTTACCTGGATACGCTCACTGAGCAACTAAGCTATAGTTAGTCTACCGTCTTCAACAACACCTGTCGAGAATATCATATTCCTCGTATTAAACTTCTTGCTTCAAACATCAATTAAATTCATTCCTTTGAATTTAATTAGCTTATAGCGTTTTCTAGATTCCCAATTTAATTAATTAATCTTTAATTAATTAATTAAAATTCATCAGAATAACCTTTTGCCCGCAGACAGTTTCTCAACCCAACTGTCATCAGATCTCATCAAACAAATAGCCCATAATCACCAGAATATTGTAACGAGCATAATGGAATTTCCAATTATCCATTTTGACAAGCCTAAGGTCAATTAGGCCAAATCGCAATACTGAAAACGAATAAATTCATAACTTATTCGTTACTAACCCGATTGACGATCCGAAAGAAGATTCGGAATCACAACGACGCAGGCTACGCTCGGACACCATCAGATTCACCGGAATCCGAGCGACGGGACCGGCCATATAAGGGGGATGCTCGACCTGGCCATAACTTCAACGGAAACGCAGAAACTCGGTACCAAAATGAAGAGGACGAAGAGAGGAATCCGAAAACTCAAACGGAATTGAAATCGGATTACAAACGAAGAGTAGATCTGAATTTGAAGGTTGAGAGAAATCAGAGCTTTTACGAGGAAACGTGAAAGGAAATGAATTAATAAATGAATTTCCGCTATTTATAGCGAAGCCGATAATTATCCTTTAGCAAAGTCGATAATTATCCGTTTATCGATCCGAAGGCGGTTTGAGCCCCTTCTCCAAACTTCTCGAAATTGGAATAATAAATCCGACATATTGTTTGGATAATTATTCCGCAACTTTCTCGGAAAACGCGTATTCCTAAGCCGACTTTCTTAGCCGCTAAGAAACGAAATAGCGACTCTTTTGGCCATTTTGCCTTTCCATGTTATTTCATATCTAGAACATATCCGATGTCCTGATCATTTCTTTCAAATACAATTTTATTAATTGAAGCTCCCAAATGCTCCAAATAATACCAGAGGGTAAAACTTATTCCCCGGAGGAAAAAGTGAAAATTTCCCCATAAGTCCAAATTTACACCAAAGTCATAATGGTGGAATTTATACTCGTCTTCTACACACTATTCGCGATTTATGGGTCAATTAATATCGATGATTAACTTAATCACCCTTAAACATCCTTTATTAGGATTCGAAAATCCTAGCTTTTACACCCTAAACACTCTAAAAATTATACGATTTTTTTTTATTTTTTTTAATGTATGGAAAGTGGTTAGGTTGTACTTGGGTTTGACATAATCGGAGAAATTGATGTTGGCGGTCGAAATGCTTATATGTGTTAATCGGTTAGCAACAATTCATCTCTCTGAAAACATGTCTGATTTAAACTTCGTCGAAAAATGAAGATTCAGTGTAGAGTCGAAAATAATCATCTCGATCTACCAAGACAATTCCCAAAACTTTGAGTGCCTGAATGACACAAAGTTTATCGCCTTCAATTTCAATCTTTTCGATCTTTTTAATTTGTAATCTAATAGCTTCTTGGAAGCCTAATTTCAGCTTAAAAGTTTCTGCTTTAATAACCGAGTAGGAATGATTTATTTTATTTTATTTTTTGCATCAAGGCTCACAACCTTTACATTGTGGATTTGCTCTTTGATAACTTATTACATGAACCAATAGGTATTACCAAAAATGATTTTGTTTCTGAAGAACGATGCTCCACCAAATGGTTGCGAGGCAAACCATTTTGTTGGGCCCTAATTTCTTTTTTAATTCATTTAGGATGTCGTGAATTTTATCATTATAGTTAATGCTTTCCAATCCGGTTGACATTGTTTTGTCTATTTTGTTGATAACTTGTTTACTAAAAAGACATTCAAATAGTCACTACAATTTTTCTTTCATCAAACTTTGCTTTTGTTGGGATCCCGTTTTTTGAGATTTTCCATATAATTTTTTTTTAAATTTTTGGTTGGGTGTCAAGTTTCCAAATCCACTCGCATGCGTCATTTTGGAAAAAAACACATTTGTGTTGCAATCATCTCCGATGTAGATTTGAATGAGTTGGTTAAGTAGGTACCTTTTGTTTTCTATTAACAAAGTAGACACCCTAACTTACGTAGAAAAAGATCAAATAGAAAATAATAAATGATATTACATTATAAGTGAATCTTCTCTCTCCTATAATAAATAAATAATTTTCCTATTTAAACAATAAAAAAATTATGTTGCTACGTCAAATAAGGAAAGAGATACTAACAACTCCTAAAATATCCATTTAACAATATCCATCGTTTGTTATTCTTTTCTCCATTGCTCAGCGTAAAAGAACTCGGATCTTCAGTTCGAGAGCATCAATGGAGGGTTGTCGATGAAGATACGTCCTACATAACTCAGCAAAATTATGTAGTAAATGTGTATTCCTTGTGGATCCGTTATGAATACATGTTTTTTGTGACTTTTTACATAATTGTTACAATTATGTAGTAAACGCATAATCATTGTGGATGACATACCTCGGAGTGCAGAATATGTATGCCCAATGCATTTTATGTAGCTGATATTTGTGTTTTATATATTAATATTGTGTAATTGAAATTGTGTACGGACATTGTGTAATTGAAATTATGTATTAACATTGTGTATTAATATTGTGTATCATCAAAAGAATACACGAAGTTTGATTAGTATAACTGGTATAAGGGCGGGGTGGTGGGCCAACTCGTCCAAAGTTCGAATCCTACCTTGGACACAATCTTTTACTTATTATAATTAAGAAGAGAAATGAGAATAATTTTTTTTTTCATATTTTTTGTCATATCCACTCAATTTTATCTTTATACAAAAGGTGTCTTATTTCACCAATTTTCCCTGTAGATTTTATAGTGAACCAACCATTTTTTTTGCATTTACAATATAGTCTATCTTTAATTTCGTTGTTTGGTATAATTGTTTCCCTTATTTTATTTCCAATCTCTAGGTTGATTATGTTTTTGAAGTTCATTTTCAAGTTTGGTGACATCCTATTGTCCCAAGTCATTGATGAAGTGATTAACTTTGATGTTTGTGTCAATTAGATTGATATTTTGTGCCATTTTTATGAGCGGTGAATTCTTTATCTAGGTGTCATGCCAAAAATTGATTTTTTTTGTTACCATTATCAACTTGTCAGATGAGTCCGTATTTGAACTCGGTTTTGATTTTCATAAGATTATTCAAGGGCTAATTTGGTTAATAAGCTTTTTTGAGTTTTACTTTTAGTAACTAGGCCATTTAGTTTTTTAATTAGATAAATATATCCCAACCTTTTGTATTTTCTCTCAAACTCTAAACGTACATTTACTAAAACTAAAACTCAAAAAAGCCTAGTAAATCAAATTGTTTCATTATTTAATTGCCAAGAAGTTGGGCATTTCTTTTGGCTATTAAGGATATTAATATTTTTAAGTATTATTCATTAATAACATTTACCCAGATATTATTGGGATCTACTAGGATTTTTCATACAAGTTTCATTTGTAATGCGTTGTTTATACTTTGTAGTTTGAACTTTCCTTAGTCCAAGCCCACCAGTTTCCTTAGATTTGCATATCATATCCCAACTAATGATGGACACATGCTTGTCTGCTTTGTTCCAATTTAATATGTTTTATCAAGTTCGTTATGGTTGTAGGTTGGCAACATAAAGCTCTGCATAGTGAAAATAGGTATGGTCGCTAGACTGTGTTTAATGAGCGTAAATTTGCCTTCTTGCAATAAAGAGTTTGCTTTCCATATCATCAGTTGTTGTTTAGTCTTAAGGTTGATATCTCCGAACATATCTTTTGTTACTCTTCCGTTAATAATAAGACATCTAAGATATTAGAGACTTGATGTGGTTCATAGCCAAACAGATTTTTAGTTGTGGTATGTTGTTATCATTGATATTTTTGGTAGTTTGGAAGGTAGATTTTTAGTACTTGATTTTTTGTCCGAAATGGAACAATACATATCCGCATTTGTTTTTTTTACTTATTATAATTAAGAAGAGAAATGAGAATAATTTTTTTTTTCATATTTTTTGCCATATCCACTCAATTTTATCTTTATACAAAAGGTGTCTTATTTCACCAATTTTCCCTGTAGATTTTATAGTGAACCAACCATTTTTTTGCATTTACAATATAGTCTATCTTTAATTTCGTTGTTTGGTATAATTGTTTCCCTTATTTTATTTCCAATCTCTAGGTTGATTATGTTTTTGAAGTTCATTTTCAAGTTTGGTGACATCCTATTGTCCCAAGTCATTGATGAAGTGATTAACTTTGATGTTTGTGTCAATTAGATTGATATTTTGTGCCATTTTTATGAGCGGTGAATTCTTTATCTAGGTGTCATGCCAAAAATTGATTTTTTTTGTTACCATTATCAACTTGTCAGATGAGTCCGTATTTGAACTCGGTTTTGATTTTCATAAGATTATTCAAGGGCTAATTTGATTAATAAGCTTTTTTGAGTTTTACTTTTAGTAACTAGGCCATTTAGTTTTTTAATTAGATAAATATATCCCAACCTTTTGTATTTTCTCTCAAACTCTAAACGTACATTTACTAAAACTAAAACTCAAAAACGCCTAGTAAATCAAATTGTTTCATTATTTAATTGCCAAGAAGTTGGGCATTTCTTTTGGCTATTAAGGATATTAATATTTTTAAGTATTATTCATTAATAACATTTACCCAGATATTATTGGGATCTACTAGGATTTTTCATACAAGTTTCATTTGTAATGCGTTGTTTATACTTTGTAGTTTGAACTTTCCTTAGTCCAAGCCCACCAGTTTCCTTAGATTTGCATATCATATCTGTAATAACCAAAAATTTTAAGTTTCCGGTAAAGTAAAATTAAACAAAGTCCGATGAGACCATCGTCAATAAATAAATAAGTAAAATAAAACGAGTTTAATTCTATCATTTTATGTGACCTAGATTCACATAAATTGATAAATTAAATGACCAAAAATAATTTTACGTTGGTAAAATAAAAATAATTATAATTTATAAATACGGAATTTAATTCCGTATTATATAAATTTTCCGCACAACAATTAACGGGTTATGAGTTCCGTTTAATACATGGGCCAACCATCAGCCCACTTTCCTAAGCCCATTTTAAAATTTTAATTATTAAACCCTAATTAAACTAATCTTAACCTAATCCGCTAATTGCCTTCCTCTTAACCTACCCTAATTGCCGCTTGTGCTGATTACCTCGCCAACTGCACATCGCATCTTCGCAGCCGCTTCTCTCTGCTTGGACGGACGAAGGAACGACACCAGCCGCCGGACTGCGCCTTCACCGGACCGCCAGTGTCGCCGCCACCTCCGACCGCAGTCGCCACCGCACGCCTGCGCCGCCCCAGTCGAGTCTGGTAAGGTTCCGGCCCCTCTTTGCCTCCGTCCTCCTTCTCTCGTTCCTTCCTGTTCGAACCGAACCATGGCTTAACCGTGACTTGTGCAGCCGCTGCGAGACGCCTGCGCAGCCGCCGATCGCCGCTGCTGCCAGCCACCGTCCACGCCGCTGAGCCTCCGCCGTCCGCCTTCGACCGGTAAGTGTGCTGGCCCTTCTTTCCGCTTCCTTCTGTCGATTGGTGAATGAGCACCTCACTGCAGCCCTACGACTTAATCTGCAGTGTTACGAACCAGCCGACGCCGCACCTCGCTGCACCGGGACCCGACTAGCATTCCTCCGGTGTTTGGGTTAGTCCGAATTAGTACACTGCTGAGCATATCGATCTAAAGAGTAGAGTAAAGGGCTGCTGCATATTTTTTTTTATGAACAATGGAAATTTTTGGCTGCTGTAAATTTAATTTAATTCCTTCAGCTTTTAGGTTATGAACAGTCCATCTTGTCGATCAATTATAAAACGTTTGAATAAAGATCCACCGTTGAATTTTGGATATGTTGTAGACGGATATATGTAGTTTATCGTATTAAAATTTGGGGAGAAATGAACGGTCGGATTGAAAGTTACGAGCTCCCGAAGTTAGGTAGTTGAGCAGTTTTTTTTAAACTTAAAAATTGGCTAAGTATAGGAAAGTAGAATGAAGAACCGACTTTGGGAATTATTATAAAAATATCGGCTGAACAGTTTGGAGTTTTTCTTTCTTCTAAGGTTAGATAGAACCTCATAGATGATCTAGAGATTTAATTCGGAAAATTTATAAGCTGTTAAGAATTTTATATTTAGAGCCGAAGTTAAACCTTTTTCGATTCTTCCGGAAAATAGAAACATAGGAAAATGTCAGTTTCGAACCAAATAAAATTCTAAGAGTTAGGATATAATTTTAGAACTTCAAATAGGAGTTGGGACATGAATTTTAGGGTTTTCGAGAAAATCGGAACCAAGGGTAAAATGGTCATTTTACCCTAAAACTAATACTGTAACTAGTACGTCTTAATACTTTTGATCTTAGAAGTTTTAGACTTCTATCTACGTGAAAGTGTGCTAATGCACTTATCGCCTTTGACAGGCAACTGAGTGGATACAGTTACAGAGCGAGTGGTTATTAAAGAGTCGAGCGTGATAACAAGTAAGTCCTTCGGGCTTACTTAGCTGACTACTAAATATGAGTATAAATGATGATGGTGGTGTGTGATTGACATGTTAGAGAGATAGGTTGGGATATATAATTACCGACCTGTATTTTTGGCCTAAGAGTAACGGGCGGTGGCATTCCGCTCAGTAGCTCGCAGGGCGCTGGGGGTTTCTTTCGGGACTAGTCCACACATGGTTTGTAGTGATGCTACCAAAGGAAGTCAGCTAGACCTACACCAGTTGGATAAGGAACGGAGGCGAGAACTAATAATAGTTCTCGTGCCACAACTTAAATTGAATAATGTGAATCACTTAAATAATAGATAATAATTGGTTGAGTGCCAGCATGATGTTTGTTTACTTTTGTTTCTGCTTGTGTTTGTGCTGTTATCATTTTTGCTTATATTTGGATAGTTAGCTAACGGTTGATATGTTGTTTAGACTTGACACAGGTTAGAGCAGATGCCGAGTGATCCAGATGGTAGTGGTCAGCCGGGGTGTCGTACTTTAGGACGTTTTGCAGTTTTTGCATTTGTGGGTTTTTCAGTTGAACATCGTTTCCTTTCGTACTTTGATATATTACTTTTCCGGCTGTAGTCGATCTGGTCACATTCATGCATTATTAAGAACTACTTTTATGATTTCTGATTTTCCTTATCTGTGCCTTGTTGTAAGATCCAAGTAATGTTGTTGTTAAACCAAGGTCGGGACCCATTGTGAGGTCCTAACCAGTAACTCCCCGAGTTCCGAGAATTTGGGGTGTTACAACATGGTATCAGAGCTCTGGGTTGGCAACAATGGCACTTGAAATCTTCTAAAAAGGTCATATAAGTAAATAAACAGAACCCGAAAAGGGTCTGAGTTTTCCAAAAAGAATTTTAGTTTTAAAATGCATACAGAGTCGGGTTGGGATAGAAAGTACGGATGACCACCACTACCTCTGCGGATCTCGGCAGCTTAGTACATTTAGAAATGTTATTTTGATGTAGTAGCTGCTTATAAAGATATGTACAATAGATAACTTATGTCGAAGGTTACTAGCATAATAATATATTTTGTCCTTAATAGAGATTAATGAGTTTCTCACTCCGTTGGCACATCTAAGTAGATTTTGAAGGGTGTCAACGTGAGGATTAGTATGCACATCTTATGTGCATTAGGGTAGACGAATGGCAGACAACTCCTCCGATTGGTTGAGGAACGTCGAGATGGAAAAGTGAAGGCTGAAGGACAACACCAACGACCATGGCAGGAAGGGGATCCCGAGTTAACTTAATAGGATCAAATGAAGATTATACATGAGAGTAGTTCCGGAAAAGCATTGGATGGTTGACAATGATGTAGATTTGGAGCGACATCACAGAGGTTCTTTTAAGTGTGGTGTAAAACGACGATACGAACCACGTTGATACCGTCAAAAAAAAAACAGTCATAGTAATTAAAGTCAAAGTAAGGTTTAGAACCAATCCAAACAAGAAATATTAAATTTAAGCTTACCGACAGACCAAAATATGAAGGTTGTTGTTAGAAGCAGGGCGGAATATGACCACTATTGGCAAGGTAAGTCGGCATCCTAATCAAGAGGGTCCCACCTAGACACTGATAACCTAAGAGTTAAGAAGAGAGATGTCGTCAAACCAACTATGAGGACTTAAAGAGCCGCACAACTGAAGCTTATGGAATTGCCAGAAAGTGGAGGGTAGAATTCATAAGTATGGAGGCAGAGTGACTTTCTATATGACAAGTGAGTTACAAGAAAGATGGTGTTACAAATATCCAAATGATAGAATCTTGAAAGCGGAGTCAAAGGATCACTATAAAGGCAACATTATAATCTAACACCAACTCAGGAACAAGAGTGTGTGAAAATGATCGTGGCATACCCAAGGGCCGTAATAACTTCCCTCTCACAATGGGACTTAAGTTACCAACACCAACGATTCACACAGGAGCACCGCAAACAGTTGATGACTGAGGTAAACGAAGTCATGAAGATGTATGTACGAGCTATCGTGGGAAATCTGATGAGTCCATTGACGGCAGATGAATGATGCAGCTAAAATAGGAAAGAGTATCGTGGGCTTATAGTGAGAAAGAGAAGTGTGAATTATAGAAGAAGCGAAAGGGGTATAAACAGAGAAGTTGTTTACTTGCGGGCTAGGAAAAGGGTGCATATCACAGTTAGTACGGATGGATTATAAAAGAAGAACTAGAGGAGTAAGAAGAAGTAGATAATTTTGATCAGATCCTACGTCAGACCAGATAGAAGTTACTTAGCATTCCACACAAATGAGATTGATGGTGCCTTTCCGAGCAAAAGTTGGGGTCAACTTCTAGATTGACATAAGAGTGTTGACTTTAGCATCGAGTTAGAGCCGGGCACGAGACCAATCTCGAAGGCCCCGTACCGCATGGCCCCGATAGAGCTGCTTGAGCTGAAGAAGCAGTTAGAGGAGTTAGCAGAGAAAGGCTTCATACGCCCTAGTGTTTCTCCCTGGGGCGCACCAGTGCTGTTTGTGAGGAAGAAGGATGGATCGATGAGACTGTGTATCGACTACAGAGAGTTGAACAAGGTCACCATCAAGAATAAGTATCCATTACCTCGCATAGATGATCTACTGGACCAGCTGCATGGAGCGTCAGTGTTCTCGAGGATAGATCTGAGATCGGGTTATCACCAGCTGAGGGTGAGAGATCAGGACATACCTAAGACGGCATTCCGGACTAGGTATGGTCATTATGAGTTTGTAGTGATGCCATTCGGGCTCACTAATTTGCCAGCTGTATTTATGGAGTTGATGAATGGGATTTTCATCGACTTCTTAGACCAGTTTGTAGTGGTCTTCATCGACGACATTCTAGTTTACTCTAGAAGTCGAGAGGAGCATGCCGGACACTTGAGGACCGTGCTGCAGATTCTACAGGATAGTCAGCTATATGCTAAACTATCCAAGTGTGAGTTCTGGATGTCCGAGGTGGCATTCCTTGGCCATGTGGTGACCGCTGAGGGGATTAAGGTCGACCCGGCGAAGATTGAGTCAGTGTCTTCTTGGCAACCCCCGAAGAACGTGAAGGAGGTTCGCAGTTTCCTTGGATTGGCAGGGTATTACCGTCGGTTTGTGGAAGGGTTCTCCCTGATCGCCGACCACTTACTTCCCTCCTAAGGAAGACTACTCGGTTCGTCTGGTCTGAGCCGTGTCAGCAGAGCTTTGATGAGCTGAAGAGGAGATTGACGTCTGCTCCGATCTTAGCACAGCCTGAGGGTACAGAAGACTTCGTAGTGTACAGTGATGCATCCAAGCTGGGCTTGGGGTGTGTCTTGATGCAGAGGGGTAAGGTTATAGCATATGCGTCTCGACAACTGAAGACGTATGAAGAGAACTACCCCACTCACGACCTGGAGTTAGCAGCAGTAGTGCACGCTCTTAAGATCTGGCGTCATTATCTCTATGGAGCGACCTGTCAGATCTTCACAGACCATAAGAGTCTGAAGTACATATTCACGCAGCGGGAGTTGAATAACCGCCAGAGGCGGTGGCTAGAGTTGATCAAGGATTTTGACCTTGAGATTCTTTACCACCCGGAAAGGCGAATGTAGTTGCCGACGCTTTGAGTCGGAAGACGCCTCAGGAGGAGGCGATAGCTCGGTTGACAGTACAATCACAGTTACAGAGAGACTTAGCTCGGTTGGAGATAGAGATCCAGTTCCCCGATACAGCTCATCAGTTAGCCACCTTAGAGTTACTTCCTGACCTGTTGGGTGAGATCCGACAGAAGCAGGGGACCTGTCCGATGTTGACCCGGATCCGAGACCGGATGTCACGAGACGAGGCACCTCAGTTCACTATTGGTGCCGATGGAGTGATGAGACGACAGGACCGTGTTTGTGTGCCATCAGACCGTGAGCTGAGGCAGAGGATACTAGGTGAGGCTCATGCTACCCCTTACTCCGTACATCTAGGAGCGAGTAAGATGTATAAGGACGTGAGACGTTCCTTCTGGTGGGGTGGTTTGAAGCCTGATGTGGCCCGATATGTAGCCCAGTGTGCGACCTTTCAGCAGGTCAAGATTGAGCATCGTAGATCTGGAGGAGAGCTACACCCACTTCCAGTACCACATTGGAAGTGGGAAGACATTTCTATGGATTTCGTTACTGGATTGAGGCCCAGCAGAGGTTTTGATACCATTTGGGTGGTGGTAGACCGGCTGACGAAGACCGCACGTTTCATTCCGATCAAGGAAACGTGGCCGGTAAGCCGTCTAGCAGAGGAGTTCACCAGACACATTGTGAGACTCCATGGAGTACCGAGGACTATCGTCTCCGACAGGGATGGACGTTTTACCTCGAGGTTTTGGAAGCAGGTACATACTGCTCTGGGGACGAGTCTTCACTTTACCACTGCCTATCACCCACACACAGACGGTCAATCCGAGAGGACCATTCAGACTTTAGAGGACATGTTGCGGGCATGTGTGCTAGATTGGGGACAAGTATGGCCAGATCACCTCCCACTAGTAGAGTTTTCATATAATAACAGCTGGCATGCGTCTATTGGGATGGCACCTTATGAGGCTTTGTACGGGCGGAGATGTCGTACACCGCTATGTTGGGATGAGCCTAGCAAAGCTGATGGAGTAGTACCAGATCAGATACAGGACGACATCGCCCGGATTGCCTTAGTCCGGGAGAGGATGTTAGCAGCTCAGAGTCGTCAGAAGTCCTACGTCGACAAAAGGCGTCGACCTTTGGAGTTTGGAGTAGGTACACAGGTGTGGTTGAGAGTGTCACCTACGAGAGGAGTTAGACGTTTCGGCATTAAGGGGAAACTGAGTCCCCGATACGTCGGCCCATTTGAGATCGTAGAGAGAGTCGGAGAAGTTGCCTACCGACTAGCACTGCCACCGAGATTAGAGGGAGTACACCCAGTTTTTCATGTATCCCAGCTGCGAGAGTACATACCGGACCCTAGACACATCATCAGTCATGAGGATTTGATAGTTGAGCCAGACCACACTTTTGTGGAGTATCCAGTAGCCGTCCTAGAGTGTAGCATTAGGCGCTTGCGTTCTAAAGAGATACCGATGCTGAGGATTCAGTGGTCTAGGAGAGGAGCTGATGAGGCCACTTGGGAGACTGAAGAGAGTATTAGACGTAACTATCCCGAGTTCTTCGCGGGGTTAGAGGTTATTTCTGGTTGACGAGTTAGTACTCGGATGTTGTGTTGTTTGACCTTCCAGGTTTCCATATTGTTTTGAGCGACTCTGCTTTTATTTTGTGATACTTGTTTGTTGATGCCTGAGTAGCTGCATGGTAGAAAACGGAATGTCGAGAAAACTAAAATATACCGAAAGAAATGTGCGAGTAAGGGTAAATAATTTAAGTTTCGGGACGAAACTTCTTTTAAGGGGGCACTGATGTAATAACCAAAAATTTTAAGTTTCCGGTAAAGTAAAATTAAACAAAGTCCGATGAGACCATCGTCAATAAATAAATAAGTAAAATAAAACGAGTTTAATTCTATCATTTTATGTGACCTAGATTCACATAAATTGATAAATTAAATGACCAAAAATAATTTTACGTTGGTAAAATAAAAATAATTATAATTTATAAATACGGAATTTAATTCCGTATTATATAAATTTTCCGCACAACAATTAACGGGTTATGAGTTCCGTTTAATACATGGGCCAACCATCAGCCCACTTTCCTAAGCCCATTTTAAAATTTTAATTATTAAACCCTAATTAAACTAATCTTAACCTAATCCGCTAATTGCCTTCCTCTTAACCTACCCTAATTGCCGCTTGTGCTGATTACCTCGCCAACTGCACATCGCATCTTCGCAGCCGCTTCTCTCTGCTTGGACGGACGAAGGAACGACACCAGCCGCCGGACTGCGCCTTCACCGGACCGCCAGTGTCGCCGCCACCTCCGACCGCAGTCGCCACCGCACGCCTGCGCCGCCCCAGTCGAGTCTGGTAAGGTTCCGGCCCCTCTTTGCCTCCGTCCTCCTTCTCTCGTTCCTTCCTGTTCGAACCGAACCATGGCTTAACCGTGACTTGTGCAGCCGCTGCGAGACGGCTCCGTCCTCCTTTGGAACCCTCCGCCTGCCACTGGATCGCCGCCGTCGCCTCCAGTATCGCAGCAGGCCGTCGCCTCCAGTAGCGCAGCAGGCATCGCCTCCAGTAGCGCAGCAGCCATCGCCTCCTTGCGCAGCCGCCGATCGCCGCTGCTGCCAGCCACCGTCCACGCCGCTGAGCCTCCGCCGTCCGCCTTCGACCGGTAAGTGTGCTGGCCCTTCTTTCCGCTTCCTTCTGTCGATTGGTGAATGAGCACCTCACTGCAGCCCTACGACTTAATCTGCAGTGTTACGAACCAGCCGACGCCGCACCTCGCTGCACCGGGACCCGACTAGCATTCCTCCGGTGTTTGGGTTAGTCCGAATTAGTACACTGCTGAGCATATCGATCTAAAGAGTAGAGTAAAGGGCTGCTGCATATTTTTTTTATGAACAATGGAAATTTTTGGCTGCTGTAAATTTAATTTAATTCCTTCAGCTTTTAGGTTATGAACAGTCCATCTTGTCGATCAATTATAAAACGTTTGAATAAAGATCCACCGTTGAATTTTGGATATGTTGTAGACGGATATATGTAGTTTATCGTATTAAAATTTGGGGAGAAATGAACGGTCGGATTGAAAGTTACGAGCTCCCGAAGTTAGGTAGTTGAGCAGTTTTTTTTAAACTTAAAAATTGGCTAAGTATAGGAAAGTAGAATGAAGAACCGACTTTGGGAATTATTATAAAAATATCGGCTGAACAGTTTGGAGTTTTTCTTTCTTCTAAGGTTAGATAGAACCTCATAGATGATCTAGAGATTTAATTCGGAAAATTTATAAGCTGTTAAGAATTTTATATTTAGAGCCGAAGTTAAACCTTTTTCGATTCTTCCGGAAAATAGAAACATAGGAAAATGTCAGTTTCGAACCAAATAAAATTCTAAGAGTTAGGATATAATTTTAGAACTTCAAATAGGAGTTGGGACATGAATTTTAGGGTTTTCGAGAAAATCGGAACCAAGGGTAAAATGGTCATTTTACCCTAAAACTAATACTGTAACTAGTACGTCTTAATACTTTTGATCTTAGAAGTTTTAGACTTCTATCTACGTGAAAGTGTGCTAATGCACTTATCGCCTTTGACAGGCAACTGAGTGGATACAGTTACAGAGCGAGTGGTTATTAAAGAGTCGAGCGTGATAACAAGTAAGTCCTTCGGGCTTACTTAGCTGACTACTAAATATGAGTATAAATGATGATGGTGGTGTGTGATTGACATGTTAGAGAGATAGGTTGGGATATATAATTACCGACCTGTATTTTTGGCCTAAGAGTAACGGGCGGTGGCATTCCGCTCAGTAGCTCGCAGGGCGCTGGGGGTTTCTTTCGGGACTAGTCCACACATGGTTTGTAGTGATGCTACCAAAGGAAGTCAGCTAGACCTACACCAGTTGGATAAGGAACGGAGGCGAGAACTAATAATAGTTCTCGTGCCACAACTTAAATTGAATAATGTGAATCACTTAAATAATAGATAATAATTGGTTGAGTGCCAGCATGATGTTTGTTTACTTTTGTTTCTGCTTGTGTTTGTGCTGTTATCATTTTTGCTTATATTTGGATAGTTAGCTAACGGTTTATCCGTGTTGTAGATCTGTAGAGATAGACAGTTGCAGAGAGATCCGGAACGGATGGTCAGCCGGGTCCACGTACTCATTAGACGGGGACGGGGGAGTCTTCCATACGTCATGCATATTATGTATCTTTATATATGTTTGTAAGGCTGTCACATGTGTACGTTTATACCATTAAAAATATTATGTTTTAGAAATTGTTTTAAATACGTTTGTGCCTTGTTGTAAGATCCAAGTAATGTTGTTGTTAAACCAAGGTCGGGACCCATTGTGAGGTCCTAACCAGTAACTCCCCGAGTTCCGAGAATTTGGGGTGTTACAATATCCCAACTAATGATGGACACATGCTTGTCTGCTTTGTTCCAATTTAATATGTTTTATCAAGTTCGTTATGGTTGTAGGTTGGCAACATAAAGCTCTGCATAGTGAAAATAGGTATGGTCGCTAGACTGTGTTTAATGAGCGTAAATTTGCCTTCTTGCAATAAAGAGTTTGCTTTCCATATCATCAGTTGTTGTTTAGTCTTAAGGTTGATATCTCCGAACATATCTTTTGTTACTCTTCCGTTAATAATAAGACATCTGAGATATTAGAGACTTGATGTGGTTCATAGCCAAACAGATTTTTAGTTGTGGTATGTTGTTATCATTGATATTTTTGGTAGTTTGGAAGGTAGATTTTTAGTACTTAATTTTTTGTCCGAAATGGAACAATACATATCCGCATTTGTTTAGTTCTTCGACATAGAAGTCGTATTTGCTTTAGCGAAAATGATCATGTCATCAGCAAAAGATAAGAAAGGGATTGAGGTTCATTGTCTACGTACACCATCGGCTAACCAATCATATGCATCATATGCCTACCATCCTCATCTCCCCATATAAATATCCTTCACAACTAGTTGATCTGATTACAAACCTCCCTTAGGCAATACCATAGTATAGATCAAGATCGAAATAATAAAATCGATCTAGTAAGTGTGATCCATCCTACAAAGCTCAATGTCATCCCTCGTAATCGAATCAACTTGGCTTTCATTTTATATAAAAGGGTCTTCAACATTTCCTTTAACACTCTTTAATTCAAGGATGACATTCAACACTAATAGGGTATTGTTCATGCGCTTTGATAGTCGGACCTCCACAAAAAACCTATGTAGAAAAGCCATCACCGAAGCCCCAAAATTCCCCTAATTAAACATTTATGATATTACATTAGATGATAACAACCAATCCCCAAAACCTTATGGGTCCCATCGACATAATGACCCTCTTTATCTCCACATCTATAAATAGTACCATCGAATTCTCTCAAACTGACCGATTTAATTCTGGAAATCTCTAGTGATGCAACTAACAATCACTAAGTGATAAAAGATCATCACGACTGCACAACTTCTTGAAATAAGAGTACAATATTCTCTCTATTCCATCATACTTTTCTTACCATCGGTCCATCTCATTAAACAATTTTGATTATGTTTTCTCTTGATGACTATCGAAAAATGAATGAAAGTCGAGTTCCTCTCACTGAAGCACAACCAATGTTCTATTGATTTATGGAACCATACTATCCCCTCTTGATCTAAAACCCTATCAAGCTTTATCCTTGGTTATCTTTTATGTTCACGGATCATGTTTGACGTAAGGAAATTCCTTCTACTTTATATTTGGTTAAGATTCTCTACTAACCCTTTTTTTTCTAGTACGAATAAATATTTCCAAACACATTTCTATTCCACGTTAGTAAAACTGTCTTAAGAGAAAAAGGATACGCATACCTCGTTATGACTTACCAATAACTCTCGATCAACGGTATAAACTTTAGGTTGGTGAGACAAGTCGCCTCAAACCTAAACGGTTGCCTAGATCTATGTGATAACACAATTTATGACTTAGGTTTAGGCACTCATTTAGATAGATTTTCCGCTCATTTATGCATGGTTTAGCAATATTTCACGACGTTCGCACTCAATTCACGTATTTTGTCGAGATAGACGTCTACACGGACTTTTGCATTGCTTTGTAGGTATTTTGGGAGATTTAGGAGCTTAATCGATACATTCAAGGATCGTTCCTCGAGATAACACACCTTCGGACTAATTGGGATGCAAATTAGGAGCCAAAGAGGACTCATGGGACCATGTTGGTGCAAGCCATGCACCAAATCGTGACTCAATGATCCAAAACAAGCTGAGACACCTAAACCACGGTCACTGGCACTTCCACGGGCGTGGAATCTGACCGTGGTTTTTGCTAGACGGTTGTGACAACTGTGCCACGATCTCATGGCCGACTCTTGCAAAGTTGTAGTATAAAAAGTGGTCCTGCAAGGCTGAGAGGGCATCCAATCCCAATCAATTTTCAGAATCAAAATCCACACTCTCTACCATACTCTCAACAAGAAGATTCTCTCACGAGGAAGTTTGGAGGGAGCTACCATTGAAGGAGAAGAAGAGCTTCATTGGAGAAGAAGAGAAGAAGACACCATTGTTAGCCTTTGATAGATTTTAGAGTGAAGAATATTGGAATCGTATTCTAGGGTTATAAGAACCGATTAAACCTTCTTTTGAAGGATTGTGAGTCTTTCTAAATCTCGAATTCAGATTTGTTTTCCTTGTTTCACTTGTTCATCTTTTTCTCTTTATTTTCTTGCAAATGGATGCCATGATTTTATGCTTGATGATTTCGATTGTGATGATGTATGTTGTTGGCTAAATAGATGTGATTCTAGGGTAAGGAAAGGATGGTTATGGCTCGGACTATGATAGAATAGACTTAAATGTATGCTTGGATGATTCGTTGCTCGAACCTAGTCACTGTTAGAATCCACGGTTTGTTCTAGACAAACCACAGCCGTGGACCTTGATGAACACCCCGTGATTTTGATAAATTTGCTTTTAATGATAAATCCAAGTGTTAGGTTGTTAGATTGTTGAAATCCTAGTGTTTGTTGAGCTAATTCTATCCTAGGGTGACCTAGTGTTAACAACTAAGTGTTAGAAGAGACCTACCCGGTAATTCTTGCTGTTAGATACCGAAGATGACAAACTCTAGGTAGTAGTGAGCCTCATAAGCCGCTATTGGACTGAGTGTGCTAGGATAGGTGTTTAGGACTTGCCTTTCCGAGACTTACCCGGTAAAGAGAGGTTAGATCCCTAGAATACCATCCGGTTTGTGTAGAATTCCATTCCTTAGGCTCTTTGAGACTTACCCGGTGATGAGGCCTTAGGAACGGACTAGTGGACCATGAGACCTACCCGGTGATTGGTCCCAATCTAGAAACACTCACTCCCAACATACAATAGTTGATCCAAGGAATGATTAGATAGCTTGAGTCCTATGCCATAACCGGAATTTCCAACCCCTAGAATCCGCTTTTCTCTCTTTGATTGCCTATCTCTTGTTCGTTTGTTTATTCGTGTTGTTAGCTTAGTTGTTTGTTGATTTCGCATGATTTGTGATCCTTGATTGATCACCTTAAAACCAAACAAAAAACATTGAGATTTTCATTTCTTTATTTCTTTCTCTTTTCTTAACCTAGATCTTCACTAAACTTAGTCACTAATCGATTCAATCTCACCTCAGTCTTTGTGTTCGACCTCGAAATACTATCCCTACTACAAAACGTCTCGTACACTGCGGGTTCGCTAGGAGTTAGGAGAAATATAGCGAGTATAAATTTAAGCCTTTTTGCGTGCACACATCCTAAGCGTAACAAAGTTTTTGGCGCCGTTGCCGGGAACTAGGTCTAGATTGAGTCATTATTTGTGATTGTTTATAGTGTAGGTCTTTCTTGTTGCTTTTGATCTCTTTTTGGTTTGTGTCTTTGCTTTTCAGGACATCTCTCACTCTTTAGGTGTATGCGAAGATCTCGTGGCAAGGATTTAGCTCCATTCGATCCCGAACCGGAGAAAACCCTTAGATCTAGATCCAAGAGCATTAGAAAAGGAAAAGAGATGGCCGGAAGAGATCTCCAAGCTGAGTTGAATGAGGCTTTAGAGCAAATTAGGATAAGGGATGAAGCTTTGGAGAATGAAAGGAGACTTGCCAATGAGAGGCAAGAGGCAACTAGGAGGGAGATTGAAGAGATTAGGCAAGCTCTTGTGCAAAGAGAGCTTAATCGTCAACAACCTCCTCCACCTCCACCACAACCGCAGCCGGCGGTTAATATTCGGGTTGTGCCCATTGCTATTGAAGAACCACAAACGTTAGGGCAACGTATGGATCCGGCACAACGAGCACACCGTCCGGGTGTGAACTTAGGAGATCCCGCAACCCATGATTACGAGCTCCGCCCTCAAGTTCTACAAATGATCCGGCATAATCAATTTGGAGGGATGGAAGGAGAGTCTCCTCATCAACACTTGATGAACTATGAGATCTTGATGGAGACTCTTAGACCGCCTAGATTGGAGAGAAACAACATAAGCTTAGGGCTTTTTCCTTCTCACTTAAGGATAAAGCCTTAGCTTGGTATCAATCTATTCCACAAGGGCGAGTGAGTACTTGGGAGGAGATGACAACCGAGTTTTTGACTAAGTTCTTCCCACCTTCCAAGACTACCGAGTTAAGAGGGAAGATCAATGCCTTTGTAATGAAGGATAGAGAGAGTTTATTCAAGTCTTGGGAGAGGTTCAAAGACCTTCTCCTAGATTGTCCACACCATGGTATACCAAAAATTGAGCTATTGGAGATCTACTTCAAAGGACTTGATGAAGATAGCCAATTCAAGCTCCAATCTCTTTCCGGTGGGACTTTCATGGAAAAGAATGTGGATGAGGCTTGGGAGTTTGTAGAGAAACAAGCTTTGGTGATTGAGAAGTACTCCCATAGGAAGAGTGATGGGAGGAAAGCGGGAGCATATGAGGTGAGTGAAGTCACCATGAGTAACTTCAAGCTTGATGCAATCAACAATGAGTTGAAATCGTTGAGGGAGTTGTGTGCTACAACTTTGAAGAATCAAGCAACCTCTCAAGTGCAAGTGCAAGCAAACTTGTCTTCCAAGGGGGAAGATGTGAACTACATGGGAAGGGGCAACTACAACAACTATCAAGGCCCAAGGAACTTCAACAACAACCAGCAATTCAACAATTACCGGCCTAACCATAACCACCCCGGGTTTTCCTATTCTAACCCGGATGGAGCCTTGAACCCTCTCGCTTCAACAAGCGCAGCTCCACCACCAAAGGCTTCACAAGAACCTCCACCCGGATTTACTCAACCTCCAAAGGATAGAATCGAGATGATGTTTGAGCAATTGCTTGGAAGGTTGAGTGGTCTTGAGAGCACGGTAACTTCCATTTCTAAAGCTCAAAAGGTTTTGGAATCACAAGTGTTCCAAAAGGCGGGTGAAGCTCATAGAGATCCGGGAAAGCTTCCCGGAAGGACCGAAGACAACCCAAGGGGCCAAGTGTTGGCCATCACTACAAGGAGTGGGTTGAGCATGAAGGATCCCTCGCCCAAGGAGAATGCTAAGGGAAAGCAAGTGGTGATAGAGGAAGAGATATTGCAAGAAGCTGGAGGCAAGAGCAAGGATGATGAGCCAACATATGTGGCGCCGCCTCCATACAAGCCACCACTACCATTCCCTCAATCACGAGCAAGAGCTCGCTTGGACAAACACTTTGGTAAATTCCTTGAACTTATGTCTAAATTGCATATTAACATTCCGTTCATGGATGCTATTCTAGGAATGCCGGCATATGGCAAGTTTTTGAAGGAAATACTCTCCAACAAGAGGAAGTTGGAGGAGTATGGAGAAGTAATGATGACAAAGAGGTCCTCGGAATTGATCCAAACAATGAAGGAGGAGATGCCTCCTAAGCTAAGAGATCCGGGATCCTTTTGTGTGCCAATTGGAGTGGGAGAAGTGAAGTATGAAGCCCTTTGTGATCTTGGAGCAAGTGTAAGCATCATACCGCTTGCACTTTGCAACAAGGTTGGGCTAGGAGAGCCAAAGCCGGTCAAGATGACCCTTTACATGGCGGACCGTTCTATCACTCACCCGGTTGGAATCTTGGAGGACATACCGGTGCAACTCGGGAAGTTCTATGTGTCGATTGATTTTGTTGTCTTGGACATCCCGGCGGACTATCCGGTTCCCATCATCTTGGGGAGACCTTTCCTAGCTACATCCGGATGCTTGGTGGATTGTAAAAATGGAATTATCTCCTTCAACATTGGGGAAGAGAACATCAAGTTCAAGCTGTCCACAATGATGAAAGGGCCAACCCTTGATGAGGATGTATTCAACATAGTCGAGCAAGAGGAGTCTAGAGAAGTTGTGAGCTCGATCTTGATCAAGGACCCCTTGGAGAAGGTTCTTAGCTTAAGTTTGATGGAGGAAGGTGTTGAGGAGGCTTGCAATGAAGAAATCAAGGCCTTGGAAGCATTAGAAAAGGAGACAAGAGCTGAATTTGAAGTCCACGAGAGTATGCTGAATTCCTGTAGGAACCACGGTCGTGAAGAGACTTCCACGGCCGTGGAACTCTCTGGAATGCTCCGAAGAGCAAGTTTTGCAAGGTCCACGGCCGTGGATGTGCCAGGATCCGTGGAGTTGCCCGTGGTTTCCCCATAAGCAGCCCTTGTTGTTGATCAAGCTTCAAGGAGTCTTGGAGAGCCTTCATTTGCTTTGGATTCATCTCAACCAACGTTATTTGGATCGTCTCCACTCGATAAAGGTCCTCCTAAACTTGAACTCAAACCCCTCCCCTCTCATTTGAAGTATGCTTTTCTTGGTGAAAATTCTACATATCCGGTGATTGTAAATGCATGCTTGAATGATGATGAACTTGCTAGGTTGTTGCATGAGCTAAGATTGCATAAGAAAGCCATTGGCTATACTATTGATGACCTTGTTGGCATAAAACCCTCTTTGTGCATGCATAAGATCTTGATGGAAGATGACCATAAACCCTCTATTGAACATCAAAGAAGATTGAATCCTATAATGAAAGAGGTAGTCAAGAAAGAGATCATTAAGTTGCTAGATGCGGGAATCATCTACCCTATTTCGGATAGTAAGTGGGTTAGTCCCGTGCATGTGGTTTCTAAGAAGGGTGGGATGACCGTAGTAACCAATGAGAATAATGAACTAATTCCAACTAGAACGGTTACGGGATGGAGGATGTGTATTGACTATAGGAAGTTGAACATGGCCTCTAGGAAAGATCACTTCCCTCTTCCTTTCATTGACCAAATGTTAGAGAGATTAGCTCAACATTCCCATTTTTATTATTTAGATGGCTATAGTGGATTCTTCCAAATCCCTATCCACCCCGATGACCAAGAGAAAACCACATTTACATGTCCATGGGGTACTTTTGCATATAGGAGAATGCCATTTGGGTTGTGTAATGCACCCGCCACCTTTCAAAGGTGTATGATGGCTATCTTTTCTGAGTACATTGAGAATATCATGGAAGTGTTTATGGATGATTTTTCTGTTTATGGATCTTCCTTTGATGATTGCTTAGCTAACTTGTCTTTAGTACTTAAAAGATGTGAGGAGACTAATCTAGTCTTGAATTGGAAGAAATGCCACTTCATGGTGAGTGAAGGTATTGTGTTGGGACACTTGGTGTCCAACCGTGGCATTGAGGTTGATAGGGCCAAGATTGAAACGATAGAGAAGTTGCCACCACCTACCTCGGTGAAGGGGGTAAGGAGTTTTCTAGGGCATGCCGGTTTTTATCGGAGATTTATTAAAGACTTCTCTAAGATTTCTAAGCCTCTTACTAACCTACTAATGAAAGATGTTGAGTTTGTTTTCTCCAAGGATTGCCTTGAAGCTTTTTGTAGGTTGAAGAATGCTTTGATCTCCGCACCTATCATGCAACCTCCGGATTGGAGTCTACCGTTTGAGATCATGTGTGATGCGAGTGATGTAGCCGTTGGGGCTGTTTTGGGGCAAAGGAAAGATGGGCGCACACACGCCATTTATTATGCTAGCAAGACGCTAGATGATGTCCAACTCAATTATGCTACCACCGAGAAGGAGTTGCTAGCGGTTGTGTATGCATTTGAGAAGTTCCGCTCATATCTTGTTGGAGCAAAAGTTATAGTGTATACAGATCATGCTGCGATCCGTTATCTCCTTACAAAGAAGGATGCCAAACCTAGGTTGATTCGGTGGATCCTTCTTCTTCAAGAATTTGATTTGGAAATCCGGGACAAGAAGGGGCCCAAAAACTCTGTGGCGGACCACCTTAGTAGACTACCTCCATTGGAACTTGAGAGAGATGACATCCCGATTGATGACTCATTCCGGGATGAGCAACTGCAAATGGTGGAGTGCTTGTTCCAAGTGTCTAGAGGAAGTGAGCCATGGTATGCCGACATTGTGAACTATCTTGTGTGTGAGGAAGTGCCTCCCGGATTGTCATATGCCCAGCGGAAAAAGTTCTTCAAGGATGTGAGACATTACTATTGGAGCGAGTCGCTTTTGTTCAAGAGAGGGCTGGATGGGGTCTTTAGGAGATGCATACCGGAGGATGAGGTGGAGAGTGTGATCCGCCATTGTCATTCCTTGCCATGTGGAGGCCATGCTAGCGCACACAAGACATGTGCTAAGGTGTTGCAATCGGGCTTCTTTTGGCCAAGTTTGTTCAAGGATGTGCAAAACTTTGTGGTAGCTTGTGATGCTTGCCAAAGGACGGGCAACATCTCAAGGAGGAATGAGATGCCTTTGAACAACATACAAGAAGTGGAGATATTTGATGTGTGGGGTGTGGACTTCATGGGACCATTCCCCTCTTCATGTGGCAACCTCTACATCCTATTGGCGGTGGACTATGTTTCGAGATGGGTAGAGGCAATCGCCTTTCCTACAAATGACGCCAAGGTGGTGGTGCGTTTCTTCAACCGAGTGATCTTCCCTAGGTTTGGAACACCAAGGGTGATCATAAGTGATGGAGGGAAGCACTTCACCAATAGAAACTTCGGGACACTTTTGGCTAAGTATGGGGTGACTCATAAGGTGGCAACACCTTACCATCCCCAAACTAGTGGCCAAGTGGAGATCTCCAACCGGGAGATAAAAGGAATTCTTGAAAAGACGGTCTCTAGGACGAGAAAGGATTGGGCTATGAAGCTCGACGATGCCTTGTGGGCATATAGAACCGCTTTCAAGACACCGATTGGCACCACTCCTTACAAGCTAGTCTATGGCAAGTCTTGCCACCTTCCGGTAGAGATGGAGCATAGAGCATATTGGGCTATAAGGTGGTTGAATTTTGACCTCAAGGAGGCCGGAGAGAAGAGGTTGCTAGACATGAACGCTCTTGAGGAGATCCGGTTGGATGCTTATGAAAATGCCCGGATCTACAAGGAGAGGACCAAACGGTGGCATGACAAGCAGCTCGTCCCGAAGGAGTTGAGTGAAGGCGACCTTGTCCTTCTCTTCAACTCAAGGCTGCGGCTCTTCCCCGGAAAGCTCAAGTCAAGATGGACGGGTCCTTATGTGGTGAAGAAGATCTTTCCCCATGGAGCGGTTGAGATAGGAGGGGAGCATTGTGGAGATTTTAAGGTGAATGGGCATCGGTTGATGAAGTATATCCCGGGATCCCCGATGGATATGATTGCCCCACTTTACCTTGAGTGAGACGCCCCCGAGTTTGGTCAAGCTAATGACCTTAAAGAAGTGCTTAATGGGAGGCAACCCATTGGTAACGTTTTTCCCTTTTTCGTTTTTGTTTTTGCTTTTGATTTTTCTGTTTTTGTGTGTTTGGTGTGCTTCGTGTGCGCTAGAGTCTTGGTAACATGAAAGCCTTTCATGGCATGTGGATGATGATGATGAGTCCCTCATCAATTATGGGTGGAGCGGACGCGGAACTTGGACGGCTAGCGGTGCCTAGCGCGGGTCCCGATGCCATGATGAACATTTGGAGCTCTCTACCATTGTTGATAGGATCATCCAACATCACTCCACTTGAGTAATTCCAAATACCGAAGCAAACCATTTTTACATTGTGAGAACCCTCTTTCACTCTTCTTTACTTGAATGCCACATTGGGGACAATGTGTTTCTAAGTATGGGGTGGGGTTTGCATGATCTTTCGCATGACCAGCATCTAGGGTAGTTTCCTTTTGTCACATCTCTTGCATTGTACATAGATATTTCAAAAAATCCAAAAAATCAGAAAATTTAAAAATTTTTAGTGCTTCTAAGCTTGGGAATGATCCTTATGATGAAATTGTCTTGTGGATTGGCTATGGATGGCCTTACGTGTTAAATTGATGAATGCATATGTAGACTTGAAGTACTTATCTTGAATCCCATGAATGATTTATGATTATGATGCTTGTCTTGATTGGATAGAGTATTGAAGGTCGAAATTACATGCTAGTTCTTGCACATCATCTAGGAATGAATGAGACAATTCATCTTTCTCTACTTCTCATCTTGATCATGATGTTTGAGCACCTCAATTGATATAAATTTAACCTCTTTTGACCCATCCGGGAATAGGAGCATGTTAGTGTATTGAGTGTGTGAAAAGCAAGTGTGGGGTGAAGATGTTGATGAAAGAATGTTACGAATGAAGTGCTGAATTTGTTGTGAAAGTGTAGACAAAAATATAGGTTTGGGGACATTGGTTTAAATGACGAGTAACTCGGCACCATTCACATAATCGGGTGTTTGTACCCTGCCAAAGTCAAATAAACCGATAGTCCTAACGATCTTTGGTATGTGTGCCCGGTGTGGATGCACCTCGAAAAATAGAAAAAGCCCGAGGACGGTTAATCACCAAGGTTTCGGTTTTTGTACACCAATGCCATTGTCTCAAAAATAAGTGAAAAAGAAAAGAAAACAAAGAAAAGATGGAGAAAAATATACACTTGTGGGAAGATAAAAATGTGAAGTTGTGAAGTTAGTTCCATTCCCGGATTAGCATCACATAGCCTAGAAAAATTCCCACCTAATCACAACGTTTCTTGGCCTTTTATTTCACAAGCCCTTTTGACCTATTTGCATGTGTGTAAGACTTAGTGATCTAGATTGGATATGCTCATGATCATCTTGACTTCTTCATTTTTACATTTCGTGCATGCTTTTGAGTTAAGTATAATTGTCTTTCCGTGCCTTCATTATTTCGATGCATGATTGCTTGTCCATTACCATGAAACATGACTATGAAGGTGATCCAATATTAGAAGCACAACTTCAAAAAGATTTTGTTGTTTTTCTGCATGCACAAATCATGTCATCTTTTAGTCTATAGTTGGGACTTGCTCGGGGACGAGCAAACCTTAAGTATGGGGTATTTTTGATAACACGATTTATGACTTAGGTTTAGGCACTCATTTAGATAGATTTTCCGCTCATTCATGCATGGTTTAGCACTAGTTCACGACGTTCGCACTCAATTCACGTATTTTGTCGAGATAGACGTCTACACGGACTTTTGCATTGCTTTGTAGGTATTTTGGGAGATTTAGGAGCTTAATCGATACATTCAAGGATCGTTCCTCGAGATAACACACATTCGGACTAATTGGCATGCAAGTTAGGAGCCAAAGAGGACTCATGGAACCATGTTGGTGCAAGCCATGCACCAAATCGTAACTCAATGATCCAAAACAAGTTGAGGCACCTAAATCACGGTCACTGGCACTTCCACGGGCGTGGAATCTGACCGTGGTTTTTGCCAGACGGTTGTGACAGCTGTGCCACGATCTCATGACCGACTCTTGCAAAGTTGTAGTATAAAAAGTGGTCCTGCAAGGCTGAGAGGGCATCCAATCCCAATCAATTTTCAGAAACAAAATCCACACTCTCTACCATACTCTCAACAAGAAGATTCTCTCAAGACGAAGCTTGGAGGGAGCTACCATTGAAGGAGAAGAAGAGCACCATTGGAGAAGAAGAGAAGAAGACACCATTGTTAGCCTTTGATAGATTTTAGAGTGAAGATTATCGGAATCGTTTTCTAGGGTTGTAAGAACCGATTAAACCTTCTTTTGAAGGATTATGAGTCTTTCTAAATCTCGAATTCAGATTTGTTTTCCTTGTTTCACTTGTTCATCTCTTTCTCTTTATTTTCTTGCAAATGGATGCCATGATTTTATGCTTGATGATTTCGATTGTGATGATGTATGTTGTTGGCTAAATAGATGTGATTCTAGGGTAAGGAAATAATGGTTATGGCTCGGACTATGATAGAATAGACTTAAATGTATGCTTGGATGATTCGTTGCTCGAACCTAGTCACTGTTAGAATCCACGGTTTGTTCTAGACAAACCACGGCCGTGGACCTTGATGAACACCCCGTGATTTTGATGAATTTGCTTGTAATGATAAATCCAAGTGTTAGGTTGTTAGATTGTTGAAATCCTAGTGTTTGTTGAGCTAATTCTATCCTAGGGTGACCTAGTGTTAACAACTAAGTGTTAGAAGAGACCTACCCGGTAATTCTTGCTCTTAGATACCGAAGATGACAAACTCTAGGTAGTAGTGAGCCTCATAAGCCGCTATTGGACTGAGTGTGCTAGGATAGGTGTTAGGACTTGCCTTTCCGAAACTTACCCGGTAAAGAGAGGTTAGATCCCTAGAATACCATCCGGTTTGTGTAGAATTCCATTCCTTAGGCTCTTTGAGACTTACCCGGTGATGAGGCCTTAGGAACGGACTAGTGGACCATGAGACCTACCCGGTGATTGGTCCCAATCTGGAAACACTCACTCCCAACATACAATAGTTGATCCAAGGAATGATTAGATAGCTTGAGTCCTATGCCATAACCGGAATTTTCAACCCCTAGAATCCGCTTTTCTCTCTTTGATTGCCTATCTCTTGTTCGTTTGTTTATTCGTGTTGTTAGCTTAGTTGTTTGTTGATTTTGCATGATTTGTGATCCTTGATTGATCACCTTAAAACCAAACCAAAAACATTGAGATTTTCATTTCTTTATTTCTTTCTCTTTTCTTAACCTAGATCTTCACTAAACTTAGTCACTAATCGATTCAATCTCACCTCAGTCTTTGTGTTCGACCTCGGAATACTATCCCTACTACAAAACGTCCCGTACACTGAGGGTTCGCTAGGAGTTCGGAGAAATATAACGAGTATAAATTTAAGGCTTTTTGCGTGCACACATCCTAAGCGTAACACTATGAAACACTCTGAACGACTCCAAAATGACTAGGAACGGATTGTGGTCCGAATAGAATCTCTCCATATGCTTCACCGAAGCCTCCTGTTCGCCCCTAGAGGTGTGTGCAAATAAGTTTTAAATTTATAAAACTAGAATCAAGCAAGCGAACCCGCAGTGTACGGATCGACGTAGTTAAGCAAGAATTCCAGAGTATCGAACACAGGGATTTGGGTGGGAACGAACTCGGTTGCAAGTTATCAAGCAAGTAAATATGAGAGTTTGCAAATATTGGGAAAACAACAATCCTAAAGATCCAGGTATCCAGCTGTGGCAATCGATTCAAGATATACTAATGATGTAAAGACAGAGTTGAGGTATGCAAAGGTATACTAGAGTAAGGTAATCGTACGGTGAAGTTCCAAAAACCTTTTGTGACTCACCTACAAGGCACTCCCTATACATGTTGTTGAGGCTCAATATAGAGGGATTCTAAAGGCGAGAATTAGTATCAGATACCCAAACTTATAATCTAAAGGTCAAGACTAACTTAACCGATTGAGGTTGTTGAGACTCACAATCGAGGTAGAGGTTGTTGAGGCTCACTACCACCTAGAAAAGACAAGTCTAAACTAAGCTAAAACAAATCTTTAACTTTAGATTGAAGTAGAAGCAGGTTCGTAGACTTAAGGGAAATCACGGTTAGTTCTTGAGGTTCCACGGCCGTGGACTCAAGAACAGCCCGTAATTTGGGTTTGTCGACGATATTTCTCTAACTCTCAGGGTCTAATCTAATTGCGATCAATCTATCATCATCTATGCCACAACTATCAACCCTTCACCTTAGAATTGTTAAGGGTTTTTAGCCAATAACAGTCATATTGATTTCAATTCAAGAATTAGAAGATGAAAAGATGAAAACTTTCAAGAACTTTCAATAACCTTCAACTTAATCTCAAAATCACAAAGAGAACAAATAATGTCAAAAGATTCACAATAGAACAAATAATCGTAATCCTAGGAAAGAAAAGAAAACGGGATGTCAATCCGTTTTCCAAATCAAACCTAATCAAGAAGAGAGATCTTCTTGCAGAATCTTCCAAGAACTTCGATCTTCCACAATTCCTGGAAATCTCTACGGCAATCTCCACCACAAGTGCGAGATTCCAGGAATTCCAAACACGAACTTCGATCCTTGGAGTGGAAATGAAAGCGGTCGTAAGCGGGTCTGTACGTCTATGCGTCGATGATGAAATCTCTTTTCGGCCGTCTTTTTATAGGGCAAGACGAAGTATCGGCCCGGCCCAATCTTCAAAAGATCGTGGCTTCGAAGTGTGGCGAAAAGATTCGCCAAAATCACGGTCGTGGAAGTGTTCCACGACCGTAATTTAGAGCGTGGAAACAAATACGGTTTGCAACATATGTTCCACGGCCGTGTAATCCCCTGGAATGAACATGGTTTTCTGACTTCAATTCCACGGCCGTAATTCTGAACGTGGTTTGTGATACGGCCGTATTTTAGGGCATAATTTAGGGCAAGAACGTGATTCTTCCCTAAATTCGTGCATTTCTCAATCTAAGACTCCAAATTGCTTCCAAAGAGTGTCCTCGATCTATGGATATATCAACTCAACTTTCCTTTGCTCGATTCCGTTCGGAAATAGCTCCAAATCACCTATAATCAACATAGAACTAGTGTAGACATCCATATCGACAATATAGGTAATACTAGCTCACTTATGCATAAAGATCAATCGAAGACTATCAAATATGAATCAAATACGTTTAGAAAACGTGCCTAAAATATCACAATATTTCATGCTAACAAATAACCCCATACTTAACACTTGCTTGTCCCTAAGCAAGGTCTTTCAAAAAGCTTTAAACAAGAGTTAGGATGAAATATGTGTACCTTCTTTTGGATGAATGTGACTTCTAAGAAATAGATCATTCTCAAACCTTGCTTCAATCGTTCATCAAACTTTCACACACTCAATTAGAGAGTAAAAGGCAAAGAAAACTCATGAATCAATTTAACTTCCAAACAAGCATTATAACCTTCAAATATTATCAAAATCAATCATAAGAAACTTCAATTTAGATCACAAAGCCATATAACATTCTTTTGATCTTAAGGACTTTCAAAGAAAAGGTCTAGAATATGGAAAGGGAAGGGAAAACTTTAAGGGAGAGTGGTGCATAAATCCGGGAAAGTGGACAACTACATTCTTCTTCTTTTGCGGTTTCCGCAACACTTCACTTAGAGCTTCGCTCTCTTCTTTTCATTTTTCGACTTTACTTTTGGAGTTATGGATAGAGGTGCACAAAAACCGAAGCCTAGGAGATCGGCGTTTCTCAAATTTACAAGAGATGCCTCAAACCCTTAGCGCACATACCATAATCCGCTAGGAATATCGCTCAATTTGACTTTGGCAAGACACAAACACCCGGCTATGTGAATGGTGCCGAGTTACTCATCGTCATGATTGACTTCCCCAAACCTATAATTTCTTTCTATTCGATTGATTGCAAATAATTGCTCTCATGGCCCTCCCACATCAAACATGCCTTTTTCTCATTCACTTCTTCCAAATTCCCGGATAGGTAAAGGAGGCTAATATTTCAATGAGGAGTTAGATGATCAAAGAAAAGAAGAAAGAAAGTATCGAATTGCCTTAATCATTTCAACAAGAAGTATAGGAACTTATAATGTGATTTCAACTTCAATTTCCTAACATGATTTAGGTAACATTTTCACATTATAAAACTTGCAAAAGAGGTAAAATTTATTCATTCAAATCCTTTTCAATTCACAATCCTTTTAAGAATGTAATCGTCATCAAACTCAATTCACAAGTAGTGATTATCATGGAAATCATCTCAATTCATTAGAAGCACAAAATTTTCAAAATTTGTCAATTTTTATGGGTTTTTAAAGTTCTTTTTCATGCAATGCAATAAGGAAACGTGTAACACATAATGAACATGCAACGATAGTCTCAAATGAAAGCAAACATAGAGAGTAGAGTTATTACAAACTTTTTAGTACATCCCACCCCATACTTAGGACGAACATTGTCCCTAATGTTCAAAAGAAAGAACAAAAGAAAGAAAAGAAACTCACAAGTGGTGGCGGGAATGTCTAAAACAACGGTCATGCATCCAATCACTGCGGCGGCGGTGGAGGTGGGAATGGGGAGAAGCTGGAGTCGTATGACCGCCCAAACTGCTGGCGATAGACGTCCCTCATCATGTGGTCAAGGTCGTTGAGGCGTCCGTCTCTAGCGTCGGCCCGGATCTCTAGCGCTCCGACTCTCTCTGAAAGTCCGGTAGCTCAATCCGGCATCCTCTCGTACCATCCCGGGGCGTGATCAAACCATGCAGGGGCATCGGTCGGTGCTGGCGGTGGTGGTGGTGCTGCTGGCTGCGTCGTGGACCAAGGAGGAGGTGTGTCGTACCAAGTGGGAGGTGTAGTCATCCACGTGGGCCTCTCACTCACGCTAGCGCGGCGAGATGACGAGCCTGAAGCTCTAGCTGGGCGTGGAGAGCGCCTAGGTACATCCCGGGCCGCCTCCGGCTGATCCGGAAACGTGCCGAAATCCTGCTCCGCTCCTCCACCACTCTCGTACTGATCTCCCATGTCCTCCTCATCCACAACCGGTGGTGGAACGTAAGGGTGAGCTACTAGCCTGTTCGCATGCATCGCAGCGAACGTCTCCTTCCAATTGTGGCGTCCCGCCACAATGGAATACTCTGACAGCCACTCTATACCCCTGCCTGTCCTAGTCTCCCAAGGCATGCCCGCATAAGGCGGACCTCTATGTGTGGGGAAGATGAGTCCCCTAACCATAAATGCATGTATCCCTAAGGGAACCGCCGGTATACAGGTGCAAGCGGAAAAATCTACACCAAGCGTCCTAGCAATGTGGGTCACTATCCCACCATACCCAATGTTCCCCTTCTTCTTGTTCTTGAGCTTGCTCATCGTAGCAGCCAAGAGAGTGGCACAATCCGCACGACGTCCATAGAGCATGCAATAGAGCAAGAATAGCTCATCCGTCTTGATCTTTTGGGGCGTCTCCGTCCTAGGAAAGAGACACTCCGAAAGAACACGGTGAGCTATCTTCAAGGCTAGATGGTACATCAATCTAGCCTTGGTATCAGCGGGTTGCCAACGGTCCTCGTCGGCGTAAATCATCGCAACTTCTGTCCAAAAATCCTTAGGGTAGACACCGCTAGGGAATCGACCATTGTAGGTCTCATGGAACCCGAAAATGGTCCCGAACTCAACAATACTCAACTGATAGTCTCGTTCCATGAGACGGAAAGAGACGGTCCTGTCAACGTGGCTGTGCTCAAAGGATGTCACAACCTCCCGGGTAATCTCCTCATAGGCGTCTTCACGAATGTTCGTGAAGACAGTCAATCCGGCTCTATCCAAGAGCCATGTAAGATCCTCAACTATGTTGAGAGGATGTAGATCCTTCAACAACAAATACCTAGGACCTATCACTGTCCTCTCCTTGATCTTCTCAAATGCAGCAAAGTGGTTCTCATGTATGGTTGGGATGCTAGGGTGAGGGGGTGAAGATGGAGGTGAAGGTGAGGATGGTAGTGAGGGGGATGAGGGTGGTGGTGCCCTAGAGGTGGAGGGATTGCCTTTCCTTTTCTTATTTTGGTCCCCTTTCTTCTCCTTTATCCTTCCTGAAACTCTCCTCACAAAGTCCATTCTGTTCAAAATTACGGGCTGTTCTTCAGGTTCCACGGCCGTAATTCCTCCAGAGACCGTGATTCGTCTCAGAAGTTCGTAAATCTCAGTGAATCAGCACTCAATCTCAACAAACAGGCAGTCCTAATCTAATTTCTTCCAATCTCAATCAGTTCTTCCTAAAATTTCTAACAAAAACGAACCAAATCCGCGAAAATCAAGAAGAAAGGAATAACCTCTTTTTCGGATTGAAAAATCCAAAATGCGTGTTTGTTGATCGATTTCCACTCGATTTGTTGCTTGGATCCTGTTCGTGGTTGGATTTGCTGCGGTTTAGGATGAAGAATCGTTGAAAACGATTAGAAAATGAGGAATTGAGAGAGGTGGAGGGTCTTCGCTTTCTAGGTCGTGGAAATGGGGGAGAATTGTGGTGGTTTTGTGAAGAAGTGTGGCTTTTATACTCGCAGGCAAAATTTCCAAAAATCACGGTCTATCGGGGCATTCCACGGCCGTGGAAGTGTACGGAACCGTGGTTTTGATGATTTTTCACAGGCTTTTGAGAATTACGGCCACTGTAGCTATGACGACCGTAATTTAGACCGTGGAACCTTCTGTAAAGCTTCAAAGTCCAAATTTCGTCACCTTTCTTCGACATTATCCTCCTTTTCTCCTTTTCCATCGATCCTACAACCAAAAACACGAACATACCGGAAGAAATCGAGGCAAAATAAAGTGAAAACGTCTATTCTAAACTAATCTATGAATCGAAAACAAAAACGAGAATGCAATACCTTGGGTTGCCTCCCAAGAAGCGCTTTGTTTAAGGTCCGTAGCTAGACCAGATTCGCACTTATTCGAGTGCGGTAGGCGCAAACTCCTCAGCTTGGAGTTCCGGCGTATACTTCTTGAGTCGTTGGCCGTTCACCTTAAAACTTCCGCTAGCTTCACCCCATACTTCAACTGCACCATGGGGGAAAATGCGCTTGATTAGAAAAGGTCCATTCCAACGAGATTTAAGCTTACCTGGAAAGAGGCGAAGTCTTGAATTGAAGAGGAGAACTTGATCTCCTTCTTTGAAGTCCTTTGGAATGATATGCTTATCATGCCAACGCTTTGCTCTTTCCTTGTAGATTTTAGCGTTTTCGTAGGCGTTCAAACGGAGTTCATCCAGCTTGTTGATGTCTAGGAGACGCTTCTCTCTTGCTTCCTTCATGCCGAAATTCAGCCATTTGATAGCCCAAAACGCTTTGTGCTCCAGCTCTACCGGCAAATGACAAGACTTCCCATACACAAGGTTGTATGGTGTGGTTCCTATGGGGGTCTTGTACGCAGTCCGGTACGCCCATAATGCATCATCTAGTTTCAAGGACCAATCCTTCCTAGTCCTCGAAACTGTCTTCTCTAGAATTCCCTTGATCTCCCTATTTGAGATCTCAACTTGTCCACTCATTTGTGGATGGTAAGGGGTAGCGATCTTGTGAGTAACCCCATACTTGGCTAGAAGAGCTTCAAAGCGACGGGCTATGAAGTGAGAACCTCCATCACTAATGATCGTCCTTGGTGTCCCGAATCGTGGAAAAATGGTCTTGTTGAAGAACTTAACCACCACCATGGCATCATTTGTGGGAGAGGCAATTGCTTCCACCCATCTAGAAACGTAGTCTACCGCCAATAATATGTATTGGTTTCCACAAGAAGATGGGAATGGTCCCATGAAATCGACTCCCCAGACGTCGAAAATCTCCACCTCTTGGATGTTGTTGAGGGGCATCTCGTTCCTTCTAGAAATATTGCCTGTTCTTTGACAAGCATCGCAACAAGAGACAAAGGATTGCACATCTCTAAATAAAGTAGGCCAATAGAATCCAGATTGCAATACCTTTGCGCTAGTCTTGTTCGAACTAGCGTGTCCTCCACAGGGTAGTGAATGACAATGGCGGATGACACTTTGCATCTCATCTTCCGGCACACATCGCCGAATGATGCCATCCGGACCTCTCTTGAAGAGGAGAGGCTCGTTCCAATAGTATTCCCGGACGTCCTTAAAGAACTTCTTCCTTTGTGCGTAGGATAGTCCGGGTGGTATTTCCTGGCAAACCAAATAGTTAACAAAATCAGCAAACCATGGTTCGTTACCTTTGGAGATCTCGTTGATGCACTCCTCTATGATGTGTAGGTGCTCGTCTGGAAAGGAGTCATCAATGGGTAGATGGTCGTCCTCTAGATGTGTGAGGCGACTTAAATGATCCGCAACAGAATTTTCCGAGCCTTTCTTGTCGCGGATCTCAAGATCGAATTCTTGTAGGAGAAGAATCCATCTAATTAGTCTTGGCTTCGCATCTTTCTTTGCAAGGAGGTACCGGATCGCAGCATGATCCGTATAGACAATCACCTTTGCACCTACAAGATAAGAGCGAAACTTGTCAATAGCGTAGACAATGGCTAGAAATTCTTTTTCCGTAGTGGCGTAGTTGAGCTGAGCTTCGTCTAGCGTCTTGCTAGCGTAGTGTATGGCGTGGGTTCGTCCTTCTTTTCGTTGTCCAAGAACAGCTCCAATGGCTACGTCACTAGCATCGCACATAATCTCGAAGGGGAGGGTCCAATCCGGAGGTTGGATAATGGGTGCTGAAATTAGAGCTTGCCGGATAGTGTTGAACGCATCTAAACATTCCTGTGAAAACTCAAAAACCGCATCCTTCATCAATAGATTAGTGAGAGGTTTTGATATCTTAGAAAAGTCTTTAATGAAGCGTCTATAAAATCCAGCATGTCCTAGGAAACTTCTTATCCCTTTCACCGAAATTGGGGGAGGAAGTTTCTCTATGGTCTCTATTTTAGCCTTGTCTACCTCTATCCCTCTACTAGAGACTAAGTGACCTAATACGATTCCTTCTTTAACCATGAATTGACACTTTTCCCAATCAAGAACTAGGTTAGTATCTTCACAACGTTGTAAAACAAGAGAAAGGTTAGAAAGGCAATCGTTAAAAGAGGAACCGTATACGGAGAAGTCGTCCATGAAGACTTCCATGATTTCCTCTACGTACTCGGAGAATATGGCCATCATGCACCGTTGAAAGGTGGCTGGGGCATTGCAAAGCCCGAACGGCATTCTCCTATAAGTGAACGTACCCCAAGGGCGCGTGAACGTGGTCTTCTCTTGATCATCCGGATGTATCGGAATCTGAAAGAAACCACTATAACCGTCAAGGTAGCAAAAATGTGAGTGTTGTGCTAACCTTTCAAGCATTTGATCAATGAATGGCAATGGAAAGTGATCCTTCCCCGTTGCGTTGTTGAGCTTGCGGTAGTCTATGCACATTCGCCATCCAGTCACTGTTCGGGTAGGAATGAGTTCGTTGTTCTTGTTGGTGATGACCGTCATTCCTCCCTTCTTTGGAACTACTTGAACTGGACTCACCCACTTGCTATCGGAGATAGGATAGATGATACCTGCATCAAGAAGTTTAAGAATTTCCTTCTTGACAACCTCCTTCATGGTCGGATTCAATCGCCTTTGAGGTTGTCTTGAAGTTCTAAAGTCCTCCTCCATTAGTATCTTATGCATGCATAAGGAGGGTTTAATTCCTACTAAGTCCTCTATAGTATAGCCTATGGCTTTTCTATGTTTCTTAAGGACAATCATGAGCTGTTCATGTTCATCTATGCTTAATTCGGAGCTAACAATAACCGGAAAGGTAGAATTAGATCCAAGAAAAGCGTACCTTAGATGAGTAGGAAGTGGTTTGAGTTCCATCACTTTCGGAGCTTCCAATGATCCTTGAGGAGCGTCCGATGTTTCCTTAGAAGTTTCTAAGGGTGTTGAGTGGTTTGGAGAAGAATTAGAAGAGGTTGAAGAAGTTTGCCGGTTACCCTTTTCCACGGTCAGAATTACGGCCTCCTCATGTGTTCCACGGCCGTGTAATCCCCTGGAATGGAGGTCGATTTTGGTGGTGAAATCCACGGTCGTGGAATACAGGGTATGACCGTGGATTCTTATATTCTCAGCCTCAGCGTGGAGTTTCTCAAACTCCTCTTCATGGATCTCCTCTTGTGCTTCTAAGGCTTCAATTTCCTCTTTGCACTCTTCTTCTTCCCCTTCATTGGTTAGACTTATAGTGATAACCTTTTGTAAAGGATCGTTAAAGAGAATCGCACTTACCTCCTCCCTAGACAAACCTTCTTCGTCTTGGATATCGTAGATGTCCTCGTCAAAGATTGGCTCCTTCACTAGAGTGGAAAGGACGAACTCTACTTTCTCTTCTCCAATATCAAAAGCGAGTCTTCCATTCTTGCAATCGACCATGCAGCCGGAAGTTGCAAGAAACGGTCTTCCGAGTATAATCGGGACCGGACTATCTGCAGGAATGTCAAGCACGACAAAATCAATGGGAACAAAGAATTTACCTAGCTTGACCGGGACGTCTTCTACAATGCCGACGGGGCGAGTGATTGTTCGCTCCAAACGGTGTGTGCAAGCTTTAAATTTATAACCCTAGACTTAAGCTTAAAACAAGGATGCGAACCCGCAGTGTACGGGTCAATCGTAGTAAAAGCAAGAAAATTCCAGGGGTCGATCACAGGGACTTAGTGAAACAAAGTCAACACGGTATGCTACGTTAATTCTAACCACAAAAGAGCGATTAACACAATCAAAGATGAATAAGATGTCAAATAAAGCAAACATGCAATTCTAGGGATTAAAGCATCTAGTTGTGGTTCCAACTCAAGATCAATAGATAAGCGGACAAAGCTGAGATTTTTGCATGGGGAAGGTGTTTCTAAAGTGGAGTAGATCACCGGGTAAGTCTCACTACACACTAATCCTAAACCGTAACTCCTATTACCGGGTAAGTCTCAAGGAATTAAGATAGAGAACTATAACCTCAAACTAACACACCATCTAAGGGAATAGAATCAACCTTTACCGGGTAAGTCTCAGGCTAACTCACAAAGATGGGATGGAAGCACACTCAAACCCCAATAAAGGACGAACCTTTATTACCTACACTTATGATCGTGGATACACAAACTAAGGAATTACCGGGTAAGTCTCATCCTAAGCTTGCTTTGAACCAGAAAGGTGTAATAAGAATAGGATTTGGCAAACTCTAACACTTAACTCTCAGTTTTAGGTCGGATAAGTCACCTCGGTCAGAAGAATTCCACCCCGGCCGAGATGTTCATCAACCGAGCGAGATGCTTAGGGTTAAGGTCAAAGACTCGAACTTTCAGGATCCTACTGGAATCTAAGATTATTCTATCATTGTTTTTCCCACAACCTTCAGCCAATCACCCTAGAATCACACAAGGAAATTAGCCACTCATCATCATTATGAAAGTATTAAAATATATGGGAAGAAAGTGAATATTTGAACAAAGAAGAATTTAATGAAAACACTTCAATAACTGAATCAAATATCACAACAAAAACGTTCCTTGGATAGCAATCCAACAAGATAAGACAATCAATGAGGGAATTGAAGATAATCTTACAAAACCCTTCAAAAAGCTATAAAAAGCTATGATCTTCAACCTTCCTTCAACCTTCAAAAAGGTTCTTCAACAACTCCCCAAATTGGAGTGTACTGCGGCTGCTGCGTGTGTAAACCCTGATCGACGGTATAGCGTGATTTCGGTGTAGGCGGGGGTTATCGAATTGTGGAAATCCAACCCTTTTTATAGGAAAAATAAACCTCCAAAGATAATAAATCTTAAGAAGATATATTCCCATAAAAATAGGTAAAATATATGATTCTGCATATCTCCTTCCTTCCAGAAGCTCAGCCCAAAAATATAAGATCACTTTCCAAAATTAAAAGATCTCTTCCAAGAATAAAATATTCTCGCCGCGTCCTAGGTATTCGCCTCGGTCGAGTCGGCGTCTCTGGATCGCCTCGGTCGAGGTGAACCTCTGGTCAACCGAGGTGATCAGAATGTGAAATCTCTCGAATTTGCTCCAAAGTAAATCTTTAATCCATGGCTATGCTTCCTGGATGTAGCTCCAAATGACTCTTGACTCCTTTTGCTCCTTTTTTATGCAAAACGTACCATATTACCTGCAATTACAACGAAACTAGGTGTAGACCTCGATTCTCGCAAAGGTAGATGAAATGGTAGTAAAATCACATAATGTACATACAAACATGCAGATTATGAAAGATAAAACGTCCAAACAAACCCCAAAATATAGACTATAATTCATGCTATCAAAATACCCCATACTTAGCCCTTGCTTGTCCCCAAGCAAGTTCCTCACATAGAAGACAAGATAGAATGGATTATAAGTCAATAAAATCAATGAAAAAGTCCTTCAAAAACATTTTATGGTGTACAACTATCATAGATCACTCTAAGAGGATACTTCCTGGAAATTAAAAACTCAATATGATCAAAACATTTTATAAATATAGGAAAGTTGTTCATCTTTGCATAAAATCATAGAATGTATAATAAATCAAAATTATCAAAATTAATCATGTATAATCCGATTTAAACCGCTAAGTCAATCAACAAGCTCAAGGTCTCAAGGGCTTCCCAAAAGAAAAGGTCAAGAAACGTGTAGGGTAGGGATGTATGTAAGGTAATGTGGTGCTAGAATCCGGGAAAAGGATGAACTTCACTTCCACTTTGACTTGCAACATCTTTCACCAATAAGCTTTGCTTATTCACACTTTTTCTTTTACTTTTTTACTTTACTTTTTGGGATGCATGGACAGAGGTGCACAATAACCGAAGCCTAGGAAATCTGCAATCATCAATTTCTCGAGATGCATCAAACCCTTGATGCACATACCATGACCCGATAGGAATATCGCTCAATCCGACTTTGGCAAGACACAAACACCCGGCTATGTGAATGGTGCCGAGTTACTCATCTTCATGATTGACTTCCCCAAACCTAAAATTACTTTCTAGCACTTTCACTTCCAGCTACCTTCAACTTTAACTTGCTTTCACCACTTCGCTTGCTTCCAAATTCCCGGATAGGTAAAGGGAGGCAAAATGTATATGAGGGGCTAAGCATGATCAAGAAGAAGAAGAAGAAGAGAATGAATTGCCTTGGTCTTTCCAAGAAGAATGTGAGAGAACTTAACCTGCGGTGTCAACCTTCAAATTCAACATAATTTGGATAAAAACAAAGTATTAAACATGCCAATAATTTCAAACAAAGCATTTAGCAACTTAAACATATTATAAAACCTTTCAAACACATAAAGGATTTAAAAACAGTAGGTAAACAAGATCTTCACTGAGATCATATCCAGATAAGTAACACAAAAATCGTTTTCGAAAACTCTCAGTTAACCCACCTCGGTCGAGATGTTCTTGGTTCAACCGAGGTGAAACACCTCGTTTTGCCAGAACTGTCCCGGTCGAGGTCGAAAAATTTTTTAAAACCATTTTTTTTTCGGTTTCGACGTTTTTCTCAATCAATTAATCTGTAAGTATGCATGTAATATCAGATAATCATATAAATGCAGAATGAAGCATAAATATGAGAATATCCGATATAATACATCAAAAGTCAAAAAAATACATCAAAGTCATCACGTAGTCAAATAATACAGCAAATACCCCATACTTGAGACACACTGTCCCAGTGGGTATAATAAAAGTCTAAATGAAAGAGGACTCACCGGATAAAGAGCCGAACTGCATAAAAATATAATAAATAAAACCCTGCAGCTCCTCAGTAGTCTCGATCCGGTGGTGGTGGTGGAATGTAGGGGAACTGAGCAGGATCATAGGGATAGCCCATGACATGCTGGAATTGTAGCTGAGCCATCATGTGCTGATGATGCTGCCGCTCCTGCATCTCCCGGATATCCAATGAAAGTGCAGCATAAGTGTCAATAACCTGATCCGTCAGGTCATCGATCCGTCGGTGTGCTGCTCTGTCCCTAACTCTCTGTCTCCTGCGCCTAGCGGGCCTAACTGGAGAAGTCTCAGCTGGCGCCGGCTCAGTGTCCTCCTCATCCTCATCTAGATTAATAATGGGAGGCGCGCTCGTCCCAGCAGTATCTGTCCCTGTGTCCATCGGGACGCCGCCTCCTCTCTCATCAACAGTCTCGTCGTCGTCATCCTCATCCTCAGCCTCCTCAGCAGCCTCAACAGCAGCAGCTGCTCCCTCTCTGTAATCCTCCATAAGCGGAGCCCATGCTGTCTGCCAAAAATGTGGGTCGTAGACAGAGAACTGTGCAGACCATCTGATGCCCTGAGGCGCAGTCCGCTCCCATGGCATGGCGACGTATGGAGTGGTCAACCCACGGGGAACTAGAATCCTCCGCGTAATCATCTCCTGCAGACCCAGCGGCTTCGGAGCCGCTGCTAATGTGCAAACACTGAGGTCCATCCCGTGGTAGGTGGCGATGTGGGTGACTAGACCTCCACAGCAGATATCTCCCTTCGCCTTGGCCTTGATCCTGTGCAGATCCTCTGCCAGGAGCAAGCCAAAGTCCGGGAAGCCGCCCGTAACCATGCAGTAAAGCGAAAAGAGCTCCCCCTGTCTGATCTTCTGGGGCGTCTCAGTACGCGCCAGAAGCATCTCACTAAAAATCCGGTGGGCAAGTCTGAAGGCCGGGTGAAAGATGACCTTCTCCCTGGAATCTCCAGGGCGCCATCTGTCTGCATGAGTGGTAATGTGGGCTATCTGTCCCCAGAACTCCCTAGCTACTGATCGGGAAGGGAAGTCTACAGCGGTGGGGGCAGGAAAGCCAAAGATCTCTCTCCAGATCTCTAATGGAACTATGAAGTTCCGGCTCATCAGCCGGTACTTCACAGATCCGTCTGTGGGAAGGTAGGAGAAGGAGCTAACAAACTCTAGTGTCGGCTCTATGTAGGCTGGGGCTCGGATCTCAGTAAACTGATCCAGCCCGACTGTGGCAATCATCCTCCTAAGGTCAGCATCTAACCCTAGGCAGTCAAAAGCGGACACCTCCAGAAATCGTGGTGCGATAACTGGACGGCCCGCTATCCTCTCATAATCTACCCGGCATCTCTCGTGGATAATCGGGCGGTAGGGACGGGAAGAAGAAGGGGAAGGGGAGGGTGAAGATCTATCTCTCAGGGCTAAACGGCGATCGGAACTCATCTTCACAAACTCACTGTCAGACCACCTCGGTTGACTGACAAGCCTCAGAAATCACCTCGGTCGAGATGCAGTTCGACCGGACCGAGGCGTAGCAGTTGCGATTTCAATTCTCAGAATTTCAGTTCTTTTCCCCCAAAAATCACTGCAAATGCTTCCTAAGGGGTACTTATAGATTTCCTCAGCAAAAACAAGGGCAACAAAAGCCCAATACGCAGTAAACGAGTGAGTTAGGGTTTTCGAACCTTTGCACCTCGTTTCGGTCGAAAGCACTCAATCTTCTTGCAGATCCGTAGTAGCAATCGACTCTTCTACTCTTTAATCGCGTTTTGGAAGGAGAAATCTTCGAAAACGAGCGAGAAACGGAGGAGAACGAGGTGTGCTGTCGCCGCGGTCGAAATAGGGTAAAAAGTGAAAACTGTAATTTTTTTTTTCTTTTTATACTGTCACGAGGTCTGCTGGCACCTCGGTCGAGATGGTCTCGACTGGACCGAGGTGGTACGGACCGAGGCGGTTCTGCAGAAACCCTAGTCGCCTCGGTTGCTTCAAGAATCAACTCGGTCGAGGTGTTCTGACAGTGACCGAGGTGCCTCTTTCTTCTCAGAATCTCGAACTTCTGTCCATCCAGATGTGCTCTTTCCTGTTGTCTGTCCAGAACGCCAAAAACAAAGCAAAGCAAAGCAAAAACAAAAAAAAAAAAACTATCTAAACTAGACTAGAAAACGGGAAAGAAAGCAATACCTTGGGTTGCCTCCCAAGAAGCGCTTGATTTATGGTCGCTAGCTGGACCATGATGCGTCTCAAGCGAGGTAGGAGATTCCCTCACCCCATACTTCACCTCCATCGTGGGGTGAAGTAAGTAGATCCATCAAACGCTCCAAGACATGCAAGTGCTCATCGGGGAATGAATCGTCTATGGGCGGGTGATCCGTCTCGCGGGAGGATTCCGGTAGCCGGCTGAGGTGATCCGCAACTGAATTCTCGGATCCCTTCTTATCGCGGATCTCAAGGTCAAACTCTTGAAGCAAGAGAATCCATCGAATAAGACGCGGCTTGGCATCTTTCTTAGCCATCAAGTAACGAATGGCTGCATGGTCGGTGTAGACAATGACTTTCGCCCCTACTAGATAGGAACGAAACTTCTCGAAAGCATATACAACCGCCAATAATTCTTTCTCGGTGGTAGCGTAGTTGCGTTGTGCTTCATCTAGCGTCTTGCTAGCATAATAAATGGCGGTGGTCCGTCCATCTTTCTTCTGCCCGAGCACCGCTCCTACGGCTACATCGCTAGCGTCGCACATGACTTCAAAGGGCAAGGTCCAATCAGGAGGTTGGATAATGGGAGCGGAGATCAACGCTTCCTTAATCCTGTAAAAAGCATCAAGACACTCCTGCGAAAACTCAAAAACAACATCTTTATTCAAGAGGTTAGTTAGAGGTTTAGAAATCTTGGAGAAGTCCTTGATGAATCTCCTGTAGAAACCTGCATGCCCGAGAAAACTCCTCACACCTTTAACAGAACAAGGAGGAGGGAGTTTCTCAATAGTCTCGATCTTAGCTCGATCGACCTCAATACCTCGATTAGAAACGAGGTGTCCTAGCACAATGCCTTCATTAACCATAAAATGACACTTCTCCCAATTCAAAACAAGGTTAGTGTCTTCACATCTTTTAAGCACTAGAGAAAGGTTAGATAGGCAATCATCAAAAGAGGAACCATATACAGAAAAATCATCCATAAATACCTCCATGATCTCCTCTATGTACTCGGAAAAGATAGCCATCATGCATCGCTGGAAGGTAGCTGGTGCATTGCACAATCCAAATGGCATCCTCCGATAGGCAAACGTCCCCCATGGACAAGTGAAAGTGGTCTTCTCCTGATCATCCGGATGGATAGGAATCTGGAAGAATCCACTATAGCCGTCCAAGTAGCAAAAGTGTGAATGCCGGGCTAACCGTTCAAGCATTTGATCAATGAAGGGAAGCGGAAAATGATCCTTCCGAGTAGCCGTGTTCAGCTTCCTATAGTCGATGCAAACTCTCCAGCCCGTAACGGTCCTTGTTGGGATCAACTCGTTGTTCTTATTCGTCACAACGGTCATCCCTCCTTTCTTCGGAACGACATGCACCGGGCTAACCCACTTGCTGTCCGAGATAGGATAAATAATACCTGCATCCAACAACTTAAGAACTTCCTTCTTCACAACCTCTTTCATGATCGGATTTAACCGTCTTTGAGGTTCCCGTGAAGTCTTATGATTATCCTCCATTAGAATTCTATGCATGCAGAAAGAAGGTTTAATGCCAATAAGATCATCCGTGGTGTAACCTATGGCTTTTCGATGCTTTCTCAGGACATGCAATAGCTTAGTTAATTCAGAATCGGAAAGGGAAGCACTAACAATAACGGGATAAGTAGAATCCGGCCCAAGAAAGATATACCTCAAGTGACTAGGGAGTTGTTTAAGCTCCACAACTGGGGGTGCTTTCTGAGGGGGATCTGTGCTTCCTCTTTCCAGTGGAGTGGTGTCAGAAACTGGACTGGATGCAGTCTCAGTTTGAATCGTCTCGCTGTCGACCTCGGTCGAGGCGCAAAGGCGTTGACCGAGGTGTTCTTCAGACGCCTCGCTCTGTCCAGAAAGTGCCTCGGTCGAGGTACTGCTACTGGATCCGAGGCTGGAAATCTTCGTTTCCTGGACTAGCTTCTCAGTTTTAGCTCCTGGATCCTCTTCCAGTGCTTTCAAGCTCCGTATATCTGCATCACAAGAAGCATCTATACCTTCCTCCATTAAACTGAAGCTTATAACTCTTTCGAGTGGATCGTTAATAAGGATAGAGCTCACCAATTCTCTTGATTCTTCTTCATCATAGATGTTGAAGATATCATCAGTTAGTTGCTCCCCTTTCATGGCTGCAAGTAGCGCGAACTCCACCTCATCGCCGCCAACGTTGAATTTCAACTTGGCGTTCTTGCAATCCACATTGCAACCCGAAGTTGCTAGAAATGGCCTCCCGAGAATGATAGGAACTGGATAATCTGCGGGAATGTCAAGTACGACAAAATCTATAGGTAGATAGAAGTTACCTAACTTGACCGGAACGTCCTCCAAAATGCCCACGGGATGGGTGATGGAGCGATCCGCCATGTAGAGTCGGAACTTGACCGGTTTGGGCTCTCCAAGACCGATCTTAGTGCATAGCTCCAGCGGGATGATGCTCACGCTGGCTCCTAGATCGCAAAGGGCTTCACAAGTAACATCCCCAACTTGAATGGGAATGCAAAATGAGCCGGGATCTCTCAATTTAGGCGGCATCTTTTCCTTCATGATCTTTATAAGTTCCGAGGACTTAGATGTCATCCTAACTTCACCAACATCCTCCAGCTTCCTCTTCCTTGATAGGATCTCCTTTAAGAACTTCCCATAGGCGGGCATACCTAAAATAGCATCAAGGAAAGGAATATTAATATGGAGCTTATTCATCAAGTCAAGGAACTTACCAAAGTGCTTGTCAAGATGTGCTCTGGCTCTGGACTGGGGGAATGGAAGTGGTGGTTTATATGCAGGAGGTGGAACATAAGCTTCTGTCGTTCCTCCTGCTTTCTGTTGTACCGCCTCGGTTGGCATCTCGGTCGAGGTGTTCTTCGACTGGATCTGGACCGAGGTGGTCTGCGTCGAGCGAGGTACTGGATCTGCAGTTTTGAGTCCACTCCTCGTCGTGATGGCCATGCACTGGCCCTTAGGGTTAGTTTCCGTCTTTGCTGGAAGCTTCCCTGGATCTCTTGGCGCTTCATTCGCCCTATTAGCAAGTTGTTGTTCGAAGGACTTCTGGGCCCTCGAAAATGAAGTCATAGAATTCTCCATAGCATTAAGCTTGATCAAGATTGCCTCCAGGACTGCGTCCTTCTTTTCCGGCTGAGACGAACTTGATCCTTGCCCTTGGCTCTTCAATGGAGTAGAAGAAGAAGAAGGAGAAGAGAGGAAAGGGTTAGAGGAATCATTAGAGTTGGAGTTTGAATGATTGTTACCGTTGTTTTGGTTATTCGCCCTCCAATTGTTGCTATTGGATCCTCTATTGTTGTTGTAGTTGTTGTTTCGGGGTCCGTTGTTGTTGTTACGGTACCCGTTATTGTTGTTGTTGTTGTTCCTTTGCCCTTGCTCTTCCTTCTTAGTTTGAGCCATCAATAGCTCCTTCAACTGCTTCACGTCGTTCTTCAAGGACGTGAGTTGGTTGTTGTTGGTTTGAGTCTCTTGAAAGTTGACTCTTTTAACTCCACCTTCAGCTCCTTGGTGGGTATACTTCTCCATATGTAAGGCTTGCTTCTCAATGAAGTCCCAAGCCTCATCAACCGCCATGTCCATGAATGTACCGGCGGAGAGTAGTTGGAGATTGAACTGGGTGTTTCCGTCCAGTCCTTTGAAGTAGATCTCCAACAACTCGATCTTTGGAATCCCATGATGTGGGCAATCCAAAAGGATATCCTTGAACCGCTCCCAAGATTTGGACAAGCTCTCCTTGTCCTTCATGATGAAAGCATTGATCTTCCCTCTCATTTCAGCAGTCTTTGAGGGGGGAAAGAATTTGGTCAAGAATTCCGTAGTCATCTCTTCCCATGTGCTGATTTTTCCTGCAGGAAGAGATTGATACCAAGTAAGAGCTCTATCTTTAAGAGAAAAGTAGAAAGGTCTTAGCTTGTAGTTGTTATTTTCAATTCTGGGAGGTCGCAAGGTCTCCATCAAGATCTCGTAGTTTTGAAGATGTTGATGCGGCGACTCCTTCTCTAGCCCTCCGAATTGACATTGGCGAATCATGGCTAGAACTTGCGGTCGAAGTTCGTAGTCATGATCCGCTGGATCTCCTAGGTTCACTCCTGGACGCCTCAGCTGTTGATTAGGGTCCATCCTTTGACCTAGGGTTTGTGGAATTCCTGCAAGAAGAACATCTCGGACTGGCATCCGAAGTGGATGTACATCGGCCGGGGCGTCAGGTACTGGAATCTGCCTCGGTCGAGGATCAACTACTGGATCCTGTATCGGTCGAGGTAGAATCTGGTTCCGAATTGCTGCAATCTCAGCTTCGATTGCTGCAGTCCTGGCCTGATTCTCTTCTTTCTCTTGCCTTAGCTCTTCTTTACTGAGACGTAGCAGCTCCTGCGTCTCTCTCAACTGGGCCGCAAGATCGTGATCGTCTTGTTGGGCCATCTTCGCTTCTCTTAAGCGTCTCTTGTATGTCTTTTCTGGTTCGGGATCGTAAGGAACGATTTCCTTCCCAGCGCGGGTTCTTCGCATATACCTAAGAAAGAACCTGCAAAAGTCACTCAAGTAGAGTGGTAAGATGAAACGGGGCAAGCGCCCCAAGAGCAACCCGTACCGGCTCGGTCTAGACCAAGTCCCCGGCAACGGCGCCAAAAACTTGTTCGCTCCAAACGGTGTGTGCAAGCTTTAAATTTATAACCCTAGACTTAAGCTTAAAACAAGGATGCAAACCCGCAGTGTACGGGTCAATCGTAGTAAAAAGCAAGAAATTCTAGGGGTCGATCACAGGGACTCGGTGAAACAAAGTCGATAACGGTAAGCTTCGTAAAGAGAACCCATCGTGGGGTGAAGTAAGTAAATCCATCAAACGCTCCAACAAGTGTAAGTGCTCATCGGGGAATGAATCGTCTATGGGTGGGTCATCCGTCTCGCGGGAAGATTCCGGTAGCCGGCTGAGGTGATCCGCAACGGAGTTCTCGGATCCCTTCTTATCGCGGATCTCTAGGTCAAACTCTTGAAGCAAGAGAATCCATCGAATAAGGCGCGGCTTGGCATCTTTCTTAGCCAACAAGTAACGAATGGCTGCATGGTCGGTGTAGACAATGACTTTCGCCCCTACTAGATAGGAACGAAACTTCTCGAAAGCATATACAACCGCCAATAACTCCTTCTCGGTGGTAGCGTAGTTGCGTTGTGCTTCATCTAGCGTCTTGCTAGCATAGTAAATGGCGGTGGTCCGTCCATCCTTCTTCTGTCCAAGCACCGCTCCTACGGCTACATCACTAGCGTCACACATGACCTCAAAGGGCAAGGTCCAATCAGGAGGTTGGATAATAGGAGCGGAGATCAACGCTTCCTTAATCCTGTAAAAAGCATCAAGACATTCCTGCGAAAACTCAAACACAACATCTTTATTCAAGAGGTTAGTTAGAGGTTTAGAAATCTTAGAGAAGTCCTTGATGAATCTCCTGTAGAAACCTGCATGCCCGAGAAAACTCCTCACACCTTTAACAGAACAAGGAGGAGGGAGTTTCTCAATAGTCTCGATCTTAGCTCGATCGACCTCAATGCCTCGATTAGAAACGAGGTGTCCTAGCACAATGCCTTCATTAACCATAAAATGACACTTCTCCCAATTCAAAACAAGGTTAGTGTCTTCACATCTTTTAAGCACTAGAGAAAGGTTAGATAGGCAATCATCAAAAGAGGAACCATATACAGAAAAATCATCCATAAATACCTCCATGATCTCCTTAATATACTCGGAGAAGATAGCCATCATGCAACGCTGGAAGGTAGCTGGTGCATTGCACAATCCAAATGGCATCCTCCGATAGGCAAACGTCCCCCATGGACAAGTGAAAGTGGTCTTCTCCTGATCATCCGGATGGATAGGAATCTGGAAGAATCCACTATAGCCGTCCAAGTAGCAAAAGTGTGAATGCTGGGCCAACCGTTCGAGCATTTGATCAATAAAGGGAAGCGGAAAATGATCCTTCCGAGTAGCCGTGTTCAGCTTCCTATAGTCGATGCAAACTCTCCAGCCCGTAACGGTCCTTGTTGGGATCAACTCGTTGTTCTTATTCGTCACAACGGTCATCCCTCCTTTCTTCGGAACGACATGCACCGGGCTAACCCACTTGCTGTCCGAGATAGGGTAAATAATACCTGCATCCAACAACTTAAGAACTTCCTTCTTCACAACCTCTTTCATGATCGGATTTAACCGTCTTTGAGGTTCCCGTGAAGTCTTATGATTATCCTCCATTAGAATTCTATGCATGCAGAAAGAAGGTTTAATGCCAATAAGATCATCCGTGGTGTAACCTATGGCTTTTCGATGCTTTCTCAGGACATGCAATAGCTTAGTTAATTCAGAATCGGAAAGGGAAGCACTAACAATAACGGGATAAGTAGAATCCGGCCCAAGAAAGATATACCTCAAGTGACTAGGGAGTTGTTTAAGCTCCACAACTGGGGGTGCTTTCTGAGGGGGATCTGTGCTTCCTCTTTCCAGTGGAGTGGTGTCAGAAACTGGACTGGATGCAGTCTCAGTTTGAATCGTCTCGCTGTCGACCTCGGTCGAGGCGCAAAGGCGTTGACCGAGGTGTTCTTCAGACGCCTCGCTCTGTCCAGAAAGTGCCTCGGTCGAGGTACTGCTACTGGATCCGAGGCTGGAAATCTTCGTTTCCTGGACTAGCTTCTCAGTTTTAGCTCCTGGATCCTCTTCCAGTGCTTTTAAGCTCCGTATATCTGCATCACAAGAGGCATCTATACCTTCCTCCATTAAACTGAAGCTAATAACTCTCTCGAGTGGATCGTTAATAAGGATAGAGCTCACCAATTCTCTTGATTCTTCTTCATCATAGATGTTGAAGATATCATTAGTTAGTTGCTCCCCTTTCATGGCTGCAAGTAGTGCGAATTCCACCTCATCGCCGCCAACGTTGAATTTCAACTTGGCGTTCTTGCAATCCACATTGCAACCCGAAGTTGCTAGAAATGGCCTCCCGAGAATGATAGGAACTGGATAATCTGCGGGAATGTCAAGTACGACAAAATCTATAGGTAGATAGAAGTTACCTAACTTGACCGGAACGTCCTCCAAAATGCCCACGGGATGGGTGATGGAGCGATCCGCCATGTAGAGTCGGAACTTGACCGGTTTGGGCTCTCCAAGACCGATCTTAGTGCATAGCTCCAGCGGGATGATGCTCACGCTGGCTCCTAGATCGCATAGGGCTTCACAAGTGACATCCCCAACTTGAATGGGAATGCAAAATGAGCCGGGATCTCTCAATTTAGGTGGCATCTTCTCCTTCATGATCTTTATGAGTTCCGAAGACTTAGATGTCATCATAACTTCACCAACATCCTCCAGCTTCCTCTTCCTTGATAGGATCTCCTTTAAGAACTTCCCATAGGCGGGCATACCTAAAATAGCATCAAGGAAAGGAATATTAATATGGAGCTTATTCATCAAGTCAAGGAACTTACCAAAGTGCTTGTCAAGATGTGCTCTGGCTCTGGACTGGGGGAATGGGAGTGGTGGTTTATATGCAGGAGGTGGAACATAAGCTTTTGTCGTTCCTCCTGCTTTCTGTTGCGCCGCCTCGGTTGGCATCTCGGTCGAGGTGTTCTTCGACTGGATCTGGACCGAGGTGGTCTGCGTCGAGCGAGGTACTGGATCTGCAGTTTTGAGTCCACTCCTCGTCGTGATGGCCATGCACTGGCCCTTAGGGTTAGTTTCCGTCTTTGCTGGAAGCTTCCCTGGATCTCTTGGCGCTTCATTCGCCCTATTAGCAAGTTGTTGTTCGAAGGACTTTTGGGCCCTCGAAAATGAAGTCATAGAATTCTCCATAGCACTAAGCTTGATCAAGATTGCCTCCAGGACTGCGTCCTTCTTTTCCGGCTGAGACGAACTTGATCCTTGCCCTTGGCTCTTCAATGGAGTAGAAGAAGAAGAAGGAGAAGAGAGGAAAGGGTTAGAGGAATCATTAGAGTTGGAGTTCGAATGATTGTTACCGTTGTTTTGGTTATTCGCCCTCCAATTGTTGCTATTGGATCCTCTATTGTTGTTGTAGTTGTTGTTTCGGGGTCCGTTGTTGTTGTTACGGTACCCGTTGTTGTTGTTGTTGTTGTTCCTTTGCCCTTGCTCTTCCTTCTTAGTTTGAGCCATCAATAGCTCCTTCAATTGCTTCACGTCGTTTTTCAAGGACGTGAGTTGGTTGTTGTTGGGTTGAGTCTCTTGAAAGTTGACTCTTTTAACTCCACCTTCAGCTCCTTGGTGGGTATACTTCTCCATATGTAAGGCTTGCTTCTCAATGAAGTCCCAAGCCTCATCAACCGCCATGTCCATGAATGTACCGGCGGAGAGTAGTTGGAGATTGAACTGGGTGTTTCCGTCCAGTCCTTTGAAGTAGATCTCCAACAACTCGATTTTTGGAATCCCATGATGTGGGCAATCCAAAAGGATATCCTTGAACCGCTCCCAAGATTTGGACAAGCTCTCCTTGTCCTTCATGATGAAAGCATTGATCTTCCCTCTCATTTCAGCAGTCTTTGAGGGGGGAAAGAATTTGGTCAAGAATTCCGTAGTCATCTCTTCCCATGTGCTGATCTTTCCTGCAGGAAGAGATTGATACCAAGTAAGAGCTCTATCTTTAAGAGAAAAGTAGAAAGGTCTTAGCTTGTAGTTGTTATTTTCAATTCTGGGAGGTCGCAAGGTCTCCATCAAGATCTCGTAGTTTTGAAGATGTTGATGCGGCGACTCCTTCTCTAGCCCTCCGAATTGACATTGGCGAATCATGGCTAGAACTTGCGGTCGAAGTTCGTAGTCATGATCCGCTGGATCTCCTAGGTTCACTCCTGGACGCCTCAGCTGCTGATTAGGGTCCATCCTTTGACCTAGGGTTTGCGGGATTTCTGCAAGAAGAACACCTCGGACTGGTATCCGAAGTTGATGTACATCGACCGGGGCGTCAGGTGCTGGAATCTGCCTCGGTCGAGGATCGACTACTGGATCCTGCATCGGTCGAGGATCAACTACTGGATCCTGCATCGGTCGAAGTAGAATCTGGTTCCGAATGGCTGCAATCTCAGCTTCGATTGCTGCAGTCCTGGCTTGATTCTCTTCTTTCTCTTGCCATAGCTCTTCTTTACTGAGACGTAGCAGCTCCTGCGTCTCTCTCAACTGGGCCGCAAGATCGTGATCGTCTTGTTGGGCCATCTTCGCTTCTCTTAAGCGTCTCTTGTTGTCTTTTCTGGTTCGGGATCGTAAGGAACGATTTCCTTCCCAGCGCGGGTTCTTCGCATATACCTAAGAAAGAACCTGCAAAAGTCACTCAAGTAGAGTGGTAAGATGAAACGGGGCAAATGCCCCAAGAGCAAACCGTACCGGCTCGGTCTAGACCAAGTCCCCGGCAACGGCGCCAAAAACTTGTTCGCTCCAAACGGTGTGTGCAAGCTTTAAATTTATAACCCTAGACTTAAGCTTAAAACAAGGATGCGAACCCGCAGTGTACGGGTCAATCGTAGTAAAAGCAAGAAAATTCCAGGGGTCGATCACAGGGACTTAGTGAAACAAAGTCAACACGGTATGCTACGTTAATTCTAACCACAAAAGAGCGATTAACACAATCAAAGATGAATAAGATGTCAAATAAAGCAAACATGCAATTCTAGGGATTAAAGCATCTAGTTGTGGTTCCAACTCAAGATCAATAGATAAGCGGACAAAGCTGAGATTTTTGCATGGGGAAGGTGTTTCTAAAGTGGAGTAGATCACCGGGTAAGTCTCACTACACACTAATCCTAAACCGTAACTCCTATTACCGGGTAAGTCTCAAGGAATTAAGATAGAGAACTATAACCTCAAACTAACACACCATCTAAGGGAATAGAATCAACCTTTACCGGGTAAGTCTCAGGCTAACTCACAAAGATGGGATGGAAGCACACTCAAACCCCAATAAAGGACAAGCCTTTATTACCTACACTTATGATCGTTGGTACACAAACTAAGGAATTACCGGGTAAGTCTCATCCTAAGCTTGCTTTGGACCAGAAAGGTGTAATAAGAATAGGATTTGGCAAACTCTAACACTTAACTCTCAGTTTAGGGTCGGATAAGTCACCTCGGTCAGAAGAATTCCACCCCGGCCGAGATGTTCATCAACCGAACGAGATGCTTAGGGTTAAGGTTAAAGACTCGAACTTTCAGGATCCTACTGGAATCTAAGATTATTCTATCATTGTTTTTCCCACAACCTTCAGCCAATCACCCTAGAATCACACAAGGAAATTAGCCACTCATCATCATAATGAAAGTATTAAATATATGGGAAGAAGGTGAATATTTGAACAAAGAAGAATTTAATGAAAACACTTCAATATCTGAATCAAATAACACACAAAATCGTTCCTTGGATAATAATCCAACAAGACAAGACAACAATTGAGGGAATTGAAGACAATCTTACAAAACCCTTCAAAAAGCTATAAAAGCTATGGTCTTCAATCTTCCTTCAACCTTCAAAAAGGTTCTTCGAAAACTCCCAAATTGGAGTATGCTGCGGCTGCTGCGTGTGTAAACCCTGATCGACGGTATAGCGTGATGTATGCGGCTTCTTCAAATTGTAGAAAATCAACCCTTTTTATAGGAAAAATAAACCTCCAAAGATAATAAATCTTAAGAAGATATTATCCCATAAATATAGGTAAAATATATATTCTGCATATCTCCTTCCTTCTAGAAGCTCAGCCCAAAAATATAAGATCACTTTCCAACTTTAAAAGATCCCAGCCAAGAATAAAATATTCTCGCCGCGTCCTAGGTGTTCGCCTCGGTCGAGTCGGCGTCTCTGGATCGCCTCGGTCGAGATGAATCTCTGGTCAACCGAGGTGACTCATAACTGAATGTGGAATCTCTCAAAACTGGTCCAAAGTAAATCTTTAATCCATGATTGTGCTTCCTGAATGTAGCTCCAAATGACTCTTGACTCCTTTTGCTCCTTTTTGATGCAAAACGTACCATATTACCTGCAATTACAACGAAACTAGGTGTAGACCTCGATTCTCGCAAAGGTAGATGAAATGGTAGTAAAATCACATAATGTACATACAAACATGCAGATTATGAAAGATAAAACGTCCAAACAAACCCCAAAATATAGACTATAATTCATGCTATCAAAATACCCCATACTTAGCCCTTGCTTGTCCCTAAGCAAGTTCCTCATATAGAAATCAAGATAGAATGGATTATAAGTCAAGAAATTCAATGAAAAAGTCTTTCAAAAACATTTTATGGTGTGCAATCATCATAGATCACTCTAAGAGAGTACTTCCTGGAAATTAAAAACTCAATATGATCAAAACATTTTATAAATATAGGAAAGTTGTTCATCTTTGCATAAAATCATAGAATGCATAATAAATCATAATTATCAAAATTAATCATGTATAATCCGATTTAAACCGCTAAGTCAATCATCAAGCTCAAGGTCTCAAGGGCTTCTCAAAAGAAAAGGTCAAGAAACGTGTAGGGTAGGGATGTATGTAAGGTAATGTGGTGCTAGAATCCGGGAAAAGGATGAACTTCACTTCAACTTCGACTTACAACACCTTCCACCAATAAGCTTTGCTTATTTCACACTTTTTCTTTTTCTTTTACTTTTTTACTTTACTTTTTGGGATGCATGGACAGAGGTGCACAATAACCGAAGCCTAGGAAATCTGCAATCATCAATTTCTCGAGATGCATCAAACCCTTGATGCACATACCATGACCCGTTAGGAATATCGCTCAATCCGACTTTGGCAAGACACAAACACCCGGCTATGTGAATGGTGCCGAGTTACTCATCTTCATGATTGACTTCCCCAAACCTAAAATTACTTTCTAGCACTTCCACTTCCAGCCACCTTCAACTTTAACTTGCTTTCACCACTTCGCTTGCTTCCAAATTCCCGGATAGGTAAAGGGAGGCAAAATGTATATGAGGGGCTAAGCATGATCAAGAAGAAGAAGAAGAAGAGAATGAATTGCCTTGGTCTTTCCAAGAAGAATGTGAGAGAACTTAACCTGCGGTGTCAACCTTCAAATTCAACATAATTTGGATAAAAACAAAGTATTAAACATGCTAATAATTTCAAACAAAGCACTTAGCAACTTAAACATATTATAAAACCTTTCAAACACATAAAGAATTTAAAACCAGTAGGTAAACAAGATCTTCACCGAGATCATATCCAGATAAGTAATACAAAATTGTTTTCGAAAACTTTCTGTTACGCACCTCGGTCGAGATGTTCTTGGTTCAACCGAGGTGGAATGCCTCGTTTCGCCAGAACTGTCCCGGTCGAGGTCAAAAAAAATTTTTTAAATACCAAATTTTTTTTTCTTTTCGGTTTGGTTTTGACGTTTTTCTCAATCAAATAATCTGTAGGTATGCATGTAATATCAGATAATCATATAAAGGCAAGTGAAGCATAAATATGAAAGTATCCGATGAATATAATACATCAAAAGTATCGAATACATCAAGTAGTCACGTAGTCAAATAATACAGACAAATACCCCATACTTGAGACACACTGTCCCAGTGGGTATAATAAAAGTCTAAGGACAGGATACTCACCGAACATAGCTAAGCTGCATGAAGAAGTAAGAAACAGCTCCAAGATAAGACCATCTCGGTTGGCGAAGCACATATCGGTCGAGGTGTTCTGACAGTCCCCGAGATGTATCTCAGTAAAGCTCGTTTCCTCAACTTCTCGAAATTTTGTTCTTCCAGTGTAGCTCCTGAACTGTGATCCTTCCTTTTTGGAATACCTGGTTGTTGTCTAGAGGAAAACAAAAACAAAGCAACTATCTAAACTGAACTAGAAAAGGGAGAAGAAAGCAATACCTTGGGTTGCCTCCCAAGAAGCGCTTGGTTTAAGGTCGCTAGCTGGACCCTTCTCCATAGAATTACTCAATGCACTTCGAACGTTGTGGAGTGCTCATCACATCCATCATAAGAGTCTTCCAAAAAGGTTCCGGTTCCTAATTTCACCGGCAAATGGTAAGATCTCCCACGTACAAGCTTGTACGGTTTGATTCTCACCGGAATTCTTCTAGATTTCCTGCACTTCAATGGGACATAATCTACCCTCGTGTCCCATCCTTTCCTGGATCGAGAAAACAGTTTCTCGAGAATCATAGCAGCTTCCCCATCTAGAACTTGGGGATGGTACAAGGTCCTGAGCATGCGAGGGACCCCATACTTGAACAAGAAACACTTCATCGCCTTAACGGTGTAGTGCTTGCGAACTTCACTCCTTATAATCCAAGGAGTATCTTCCTCCAACAGTTTCAAGGGAGGTTTCATCTTGATCTTAGGAGGTTCTTTCGGAAGAGACCTCCAACTCTCCGGTGTCTTCCTGAAAAATTCAGAAATATTAATAGGGAATTCAAATGAAGTAGGAGAACGTACCTTGCAAAGTTCTCCAAAGCTTGAGGCAAGTTTCGTGTTGGGTTGATAATCCACCCACGAAATCTCTCTCAGTTCAGCTGGTCTTTCTTCCACCTTGACCACAATCTCAGTAATTTGGCCAAAGTCTTCTGCATCTGCCTCTTCCGGTTCTGCAGGTTCTTCTTTCATCTCGACCGAGGTTACTTCCACCTCGACCGAGGTCTCAACAGTCAGATCGAGATCTTCCACATCTTCTCCCTCTAAAGCTTCAGGAGAAACTTCTGGTTTGACTGGATGTATGCTCGAAACGTGCAACACTTCCTTATGCTCCTCTTCCGGCTTAGCATAGGATAGGGTGCTTTCCTTGAGCTCCGTCACCTTCTTCATCAACTTCTCCAATCTTGATTCGAGAGAGTCTTCGAAAGGTTGCTCATAAATGTTTTTAGGGACATTCTTCTCATCCCATATCGCAAGTTCATGTTGAATGGCCTCTTCTCTTTCCCATTCATTGTTGAACCAATAGAAGGAGTACTTCTCCTCCAAGTATTCATAATGATCCGCCCTAGCACTTTGTCTTGCTATCCAGGCTGGATCAAACATAGCCATCAGAAATCCTGAAAACTACAAAACTCATAGAAAGAGTAGTTAGTAGCAACAGGGGCAAATGCCCCAAGAGCAAACCGTACCGGCTCGGTCTAGACCAAGTCCCCGGCAACGGCGCCAAAAACTTGTTCTTTGGCGAAACTATGTTCCGTTGCCGGAACAAGAACTTCGTATGTACCTAAGAACACAAACCTGCAAGAACACTCAAAAGAAAAATCAAATAACAAGAGCAAAGCTCCCAAGCTTGACAACCGACAACCGAATTCGGCCTAAACCAAATCCCCGGCAACGGCGCCAAAAACTTGTTCGCTCCAAACGGTGTGTGCAAGCTTTAAATTTATAACCCTAGACTTAAGCTTAAAACAAGGATGCGAACCCGCAGTGTACGGGTCAATCGTAGTAAAAGCAAGAAAATTCCAGGGGTCGATCACAGGGACTTAGTGAAACAAAGTCAACACGGTATGCTACGTTAATTCTAACCACAAAAGAGCGATTAACACAATCAAAGATGAATAAGATGTCAAATAAAGCAAACATGCAATTCTAGGGATTAAAGCATCTAGTTGTGGTTCCAACTCAAGATCAATAGATAAGCGGACAAAGCTGAGATTTTTGCATGGGGAAGGTGTTTCTAAAGTGGAGTAGATCACCGGGTAAGTCTCACTACACACTAATCCTAAACCGTAACTCCTATTACCGGGTAAGTCTCAAGGAATTAAGATAGAGAACTATAACCTCAAACTAACACACCATCTAAGGGAATAGAATCAACCTTTACCGGGTAAGTCTCAGGCTAACTCACAAAGATGGGATGGAAGCACACTCAAACCCCAATAAAGGACGAACCTTTATTACCTACACTTATGATCGTGGATACACAAACTAAGGAATTACCGGGTAAGTCTCATCCTAAGCTTGCTTTAAACCAGAAAGGTGTAATAAGAATAGGATTTGGCAAACTCTAACACTTAACTCTCAGTTTTAGGTCGGATAAGTCACCTCGGTCAGAAGAATTCCACCCCGGCCGAGATGTTCATCAACCGAGCGAGATGCTTAGGGTTAAGGTCAAAGACTCGAACTTTCAGGATCCTACTGGAATCTAAGATTATTCTATCATTGTTTTTCCCACAACCTTCAGCCAATCACCCTAGAATCACACAAGGAAATTAGCCACTCATCATCATTATGAAAGTATTAAAATATATGGGAAGAAAGTGAATATTTGAACAAAGAAGAATTTAATGAAAACACTTCAATAACTGAATCAAATATCACAACAAAAACGTTCCTTGGATAGCAATCCAACAAGATAAGACAATCAATGAGGGAATTGAAGATAATCTTACAAAACCCTTCAAAAAGCTATAAAAAGCTATGATCTTCAACCTTCCTTCAACCTTCAAAAAGGTTCTTCAACAACTCCCCAAATTGGAGTGTACTGCGGCTGCTGCGTGTGTAAACCCTGATCGACGGTATAGCGTGATTTCGGTGTAGGCGGGGGTTATCGAATTGTGGAAATCCAACCCTTTTTATAGGAAAAATAAACCTCCAAAGATAATAAATCTTAAGAAGATATATTCCCATAAAAATAGGTAAAATATATGATTCTGCATATCTCCTTCCTTCCAGAAGCTCAGCCCAAAAATATAAGATCACTTTCCAAAATTAAAAGATCTCTTCCAAGAATAAAATATTCTCGCCGCGTCCTAGGTATTCGCCTCGGTCGAGTCGGCGTCTCTGGATCGCCTCGTTCGAGGTGAACCTCTGGTCAACCGAGGTGATCAGAATGTGAAATCTCTCGAATTTGCTCCAAAGTAAATCTTTAATCCATGGCTATGCTTCCTGGATGTAGCTCCAAATGACTCTTGACTCCTTTTGCTCCTTTTTGATGCAAAACGTACCATATTACCTGCAATTACAACGAAACTAGGTGTAGACCTCGATTCTCGCAAAGGTAGATGAAATGGTAGTAAAATCACATAATGTACATACAAACATGCAGATTATGAAAGATAAAACGTCCAAACAAACCCCAAAATATAGACTATAATTCATGCTATCAGTGATGGATCGATCCGCCATGTATAACGTCATCTTTACTGGTTTAGGGTCGCCTAAACCGATCTTCCTACATAATGCAAGTGGTATGATGCTCACACTTGCTCCCAAGTCACATAATACGTCGTATGTGACGTCTCCCACTCCAATGGGAATGCAAAATGACCCTGGATCTTTCAACTTTGGGGGCATTTTCTCTTTCATGGTCTTGATGAGATCCGAAGAATCCGAACTCATCTTGACCTCTCCGAAGTCTTCTAGCTTCCTCTTGTTGGAAAGGAGCTCTTTCAAGAACTTGCCGTAAGCCGGCATACCTACAATGGCATCAATGAAAGGTATATTAATACGCAGCTTACTCATGAGTTCTATGAACTTACCGAATTGTTTATCTAGGCGCGCTCGCGCTCTAGATTGAGGGAACGGTAGGGGAGGTTTGAAAGCTGGAGGAGGAACATAGATATCTTCCTTCTCTTTCCCTTTTCCTTTGTCCTTCTCTACAGAGACTTCAACGAACGTAGGCTGCGGATCGGTGGTAGTTACTCCGCTCCTAGTTGTAATCGCCATTATCCTTCCTTTAGGGTTGTCCTCCGTCTTTCCTAGAAGCTTCCCTTGATTTCTAGGAACTTCCTCCGCATAATCGAACATTTGGTTTTCTAAAACCTTTTGAGCTTTGTCGATTTTAGAAACTCGATCATCAACCTTAATGACGCGGTTCTCCATCCCTTGAAGCTTTCCCAAGATCGTTTCCAACATGGGATCGGGCTTCTCCTTTCCCGTATTGTTTCCTCCATTAGATGATTGCTCCTGGCTTTTCAAAGGAGTAGAGGAAGAGGAAGGTGGAGTTAGTGAGTTAGAATTGGAAGGATAAGAGTTACCGGAATTTTGTTGATTGGGGCGCCAATTGTTGTTGTTTGAACCCCGATTGTTGTTCCAATCATTGTTCCGGTTGTTGTTGTTTCCATTCCAGTTGTTATTCCGGTTGTTACCCCGGTTGTTGTTGTTGCCGCCATTGTTGTTGCCCAAATAACCAACATCCTTCCCTTGTTGCTTTGGGAAGTTGGTCTTGATAGCCTCCTTCAACTCTTTGATCTCATTGTTGAGGGAGAAAATCTGATTTTGAGCTTCATGTGTGAGCTTCGCTCCTTGCTCCACACGATTTCCCTCCACTTTCCGGTGGGAATACTTCTCTATGACTCTTGCTTGCTTCTCAATGAAGTCCCAAGCGTCATCTTCTCTCATGTCCATGAACGTTCCACATGAGAGGGATTGGAGGTTGAATTGCGTTCCCGCATCCAGCCCTTTGTAGTAAATTTCCAGCAAGGCAAGCTTGGATATGCCATGATGAGGACAATCCAAGAGCAAATCCTGAAACCTTTCCCAAGATTGAAACAAACTTTCGTTAGGTCTCATAGAAAAAGCATTAATCTTACCTCTAAGTTCCGCCGTTTTGGAAGGCGGAAAGAATTTGGTGAGAAACTCTGCGGAAAGGTCTTCCCACGTGTCTAGTTTCCCATTAGGAAGAGCTTGATACCAAGATAACGCTTTCCCTTTCAAGGAGAAAAAGAAAGGTTTGAGCTTATAGCTGTTGGTGGTAGCGTTCTTCGGTCTCATTGTCTCCATCATGCACTCGAAGTTTTGCAAGTGTTGGTGTGGAGATTCAGCACTTGTACCGCCAAATTGGTTTTGGCGAACAAGGGTGATAACTTGAGGGTTAAAGCTAAACCCTTGAACATCTTCAGCATCAAAATTCACACCTAAGCGGCGTGGTTGTTGTGTTGGATCCATCCGTTGGCCAAGAGTCCTTGGCTCATTATCCACACGTTCGATCCTCGCATTCCTTGGTGGGATGCGGCGATTAGCAGCTCCTTGTGGATGGAAAGGATTCATATTGATCGTGGGATCAATCTCTTCTAACGGCGGCATGGAAGAGTCACTATCATCAGCGGATGAGTGGCTTTTTCTTTTAGACCTTGATCTCCTTCTTGAGGACTTCTTGCCTACCTTATCTTCGAGGTCGCTCATCTTTATCCTCATTTGGAAGAGCATGTCTTGTAGACCGTTAACTTGAGATTGATGACGATCCATCTCATCCTGGCGGAGAGTCTCGTTCCAACGAAGTTGAGCTTCTTTTTCCGCCAACTCCGTTTGAAAATCACGTTCGTTTTCTTCGGCCATCTTCTTTTCCTTGCGCTTTTGCCTTAAGGTTTTCTCTAGCTCTTGATCAAGAGGCAAGAGACCTTCGGTGTTCCTAGACCTGCGCATGCACTCAAAGAAAAATCAAATAACGAGAGCAAGCTCCCAAGCTTGACAAACGGCTACCGGATTCGGCCGAAACCAAATCCCCGGCAACGGCGCCAAAAACTTGTTCGCCCCTAGAGGTGTGTGCAAATAAGTTTTAAATTTATAAAACTAGAATCAAGCAAGCGAACCCGCAGTGTACGGATCGACGTAGTTAAGCAAGAATTCCAGAGTATCGAACACAGGGATTTGGGTGGGAACGAACTCGGTTGCAAGTTATCAAGCAAGTAAATATGAGAGTTTGCAAATATTGGGAAAACAACAATCCTAAAGATCCAGGTATCCAGCTGTGGCAATCGATTCAAGATATACTAATGATGTAAAGACAGAGTTGAGGTATGCAAAGGTATACTAGAGTAAGGTAATCGTACGGTGAAGTTCCAAAAACCTTTTGTGACTCACCTACAAGGCACTCCCTATACATGTTGTTGAGGCTCAATATAGAGGGATTCTAAAGGCGAGAATTAGTATCAGATACCCAAACTTATAATCTAAAGGTCAAGACTAACTTAACCGATTGAGGTTGTTGAGACTCACAATCGAGGTAGAGGTTGTTGAGGCTCACTACCACCTAGAAAAGACAAGTCTAAACTAAGCTAAAACAAATCTTTAACTTTAGATTGAAGTAGAAGCAGGTTCGTAGACTTAAGGGAAATCACGGTTAGTTCTTGAGGTTCCACGGCCGTGGACTCAAGAACAGCCCGTAATTTGGGTTTGTCGACGATATTTCTCTAACTCTCAGGGTCTAATCTAATTGCGATCAATCTATCATCATCTATGCCACAACTATCAACCCTTCACCTTAGAATTGTTAAGGGTTTTTAGCCAATAACAGTCATATTGATTTCAATTCAAGAATTAGAAGATGAAAAGATGAAAACTTTCAAGAACTTTCAATAACCTTCAACTTAATCTCAAAATCACAAAGAGAACAAATAATGTCAAAAGATTCACAATAGAACAAATAATCGTAATCCTAGGAAAGAAAAGAAAACGGGATGTCAATCCGTTTTCCAAATCAAACCTAATCAAGAAGAGAGATCTTCTTGCAGAATCTTCCAAGAACTTCGATCTTCCACAATTCCTGGAAATCTCTACGGCAATCTCCACCACAAGTGCGAGATTCCAGGAATTCCAAACACGAACTTCGATCCTTGGAGTGGAAATGTAAGCGGGTCTGTACGTCTATGCGTCGATGATGAAATCTCTTTTCGGCCGTCTTTTTATAGGGCAAGACGAAGTATCGGCCCGGCCCAATCTTCAAAAGATCGTGGCTTCGAAGTGTGGCGAAAAGATTCGCCAAAATCACGGTCGTGGAAGTGTTCCACGACCGTAATTTAGAGCGTGGAAACAAATACGGTTTGCAACATATGTTCCACGGCCGTGTAATCCCCTGGAATGAACATGGTTTTCTGACTTCAATTCCACGGCCGTAATTCTGAACGTGGTTTGTGATACGGCCGTATTTTAGGGCGTAATTTAGGGCAAGAACGTGATTCTTCCCTAAATTCGTGCATTCCTCAATCTAAGACTCCAAATTGTTTCCAAAGAGTGTCCTCGATCTATGGATATATCAACTCAACTTTCCTTTGCTCGATTCCGTTCGGAAATAGCTCCAAATCACCTATAATCAACATAGAACTAGTGTAGACATCCATATCGACAATATAGGTAATACTAGCTCACTTATGCATAAAGATCAATCGAAGACTATCAAATATGAATCAAATACGTTTAGAAAACGTGCCTAAAATATCACAATATTTCATGCTAACACCTCCAACCATTTCAAACACCCATCCATGCTCATTAAGACTCTATCCAAGCTTTTAACCACCATAGTAACCGAGTTCAAACTTCTAACCCAGTAAACAGGCTCCCCAAATAACCAAGATCAATCACCCGGGTACTCTTAATTATATTTGCAAATTCAGCAACATCACTAGGGGTACCTTGTAACGACCCGAGTTTTAAGTAACCCAAGACGTCACTAGGCTAAGGACCACACAGTGGGTCCCATCAGTTAGCCTGACAACAACTTCACAAATAGGACCTTGCAACAAGAAGCACGAAGAAATAATGAAAACATTCAACCTATCATTTTGAAAACATTTACATAACAACCATGCATGTAGTTAGTATGTATATCCCAAAACGACACTTCAAAGCATGACACCTGAACAGGTGTCTTAAAACTTCAGCCTGAAATCAACATGTGTACACAGTTGCACACAATCAACAAAAGACTCGCTTGCAAGCGATTATTTTCAAAAGCAAGTTCAACCAACCCTTGGGTTAACACTGCCCCGGCTGTCCACATCCTGCAGCTGACATCCCTGAAGCGTTCCTATGATCAGCATTACCTAAAAAGATTCGGTTTAAAACCGTTAGCTACTGATCATAATCTATCCACGAGAGATTATATCATCACATCACCACACAACAAATATATTCAAATACCATATACCGTGCTCATGAGATGATATCATGCTTTTATGAATGATGCACGTGAATGCAGTATGAAATTTACAATTTTCGATCCCGGACCCATTAATCCGGAACCATTGCTTATACGGTTCTGGCTTTGGTGTGAGCTCACCATTGCACAGATTAGGTTAATTCAGACATTTGCTCTTAGGTCGTAGCCAGACTGATCAAGTCTACGGGCCAGGCTTTCTCGTGGTGAGTTATGGTCTTAACTCCTAACCACATGCAACATTTTGCCATTCATGTTAATGCAAACATTTACCATTTTTATTAGGTGTGCGACCCGAGCCTGAAGTCCATCAGACTCGGTGTCATTCTTATACAAACGCAAGTGATCCGTGCTTGGCCGAGCTCCGGTATTCACTGCAAAATACTCACTGTACATACTCTTGACCTTTACAAGTCATCATCATATCACATGCCTCAAAAGGCTTATCATCTCATACATTATCATGTTTCAACAAGCTTATCATGTCATTCAATAGCACGCCTCAATAGGCTAACACGTGTTCATTTAACCATTTCTCATAATTATGACATGATAATAATCACCACAACATTAAGCATGCTTTACACATCATAACGTCATTTTCATCATAAACACATCAAGCATGCTTCACACATAACACATCTCAATGCATATCAACAATCACATTTCAGCACAACAAGGCATTTCAAAACAACAACACATATCAACACAGTGAGATATAAATCTCTCAGGCACGGTTTCTGCAGATCGAAGCTAAGTAAGTCCGAAGACTTACCTGGATACGCTCACTGAGCAACTAAGCTATAGTTAGTCTACCGTCTTCAACACCACCTGTCGAGAATATCATATTCCTCGTATTAAACTTCTTGCTTCAAACATCAATTAAATTCATTCCTTTGAATTTAATTAGCTTATAACGTTTTCTAGATTCCTAATTTAATTAATTAATCTTTAATTAATTAATTAAAATTCATCAGAATAACCTTTTGCCCGCAGGCAGTTTCTCAACCCAACTGTCATCAGATCTCATCAAACAAATAGCCCATAATCACCAGAATATTGTAACGAGCATAATGGAATTTCCAATTATCCATTTTGACAAGCCTAAGGTCAATTTAGGCCAAATCGCAATACTGAAAACGAATAAATTCATAACTTATTCGTTATTAACCCGATTGACGATCCGAAAGAAGATTCGGAATCACAACGACGCAGGCTACGCTCTGACACCATCAGATTCACCGGAATCTGAGCGACGGAACCGGACATATAAGGGGATGCTCGACCTGGCCATAACTTCAACGGAAACGCAGAAACTCGGTACCAAAATGAAGAGGACGAAGAGAGGAATCCGAAAACTCAAACGGAATTGAAATCGGATTACAAACGAAGAGTAGATCTGAATTTGAAGGTTGAGAGAAATCAGAGCTTTTACGAGGAAACGTGAAAGGAAATGAATTAATAAATGAATTTCCGCTATTTATAGCGAAGACGATAATTATCCTTTAGCAAAGTCGATAGTTATCCTTTAACCGATCCGAAGGCGGTTTGAGCCCCTTCTCCAAACTTCTCGAAATTGGAATAATAAATCCGACATGATGTTTGGATAATTATTCCGCAACTTTCTCGGAAAACGCGTATTCCTAAGTCGTCTTTCTTAGCCTCTAAGAAACGAAATAGCGACTCTTTTGGCCATTTTGCCTTTCCATGTTATTTCATATCTAGAACATATCCGATGTCCTGGTCATTTCTTTCAACTACAATTTTATTAATTGAAGCTCTCAAATGCTCCAAATAATACCAGAGGGTAAAAATTATTCCCCGGAGGAAAAAGTGAAAATTTCCCCATAAGTCCAAATTTACACCAAAATCATAATGGTGGAATTTATACTCGTCATCTACACACTATTCGCGATTTATGGGTCAATTAATATCGATGATTAACTTACTCACCCTTAAACATCCTTTATTAGGATTCGAAAATCCTAACTTTTACATCACACACCCCTTAAGAAAAAGTTTCGTCCCGAAACTTTAGTACACAACTCATCAGAAGACTGAATCTATCAGTCACATAATTAACCTATCTTTGCATTTCATGCAAGCATAAGTTATTACCAAGTTAGAAGGGGTTATCAAGCTCACACTAGTGAAGTCTATCACTTCCTATGTTAGCAAACACAACACAATTCACGCACACATAAATCACATCAACATAGAACCATATAAGCACATTAGTTAGTGAAAAAGTTAGGTACTAATTCATACCTCTATCTCAATCACCGATCAAAGAACTAAACACCTCTGGATAATTTCTCTCCATGTGCTCAATTGTTTCCCATGTAGCCTCTTCCATTCCCCTTCGGGACCACTGGATCTTCACTAATGGAATCTCTTTATTCCTTAACTTCTTTATCTTTCTATCTAACACGGCCATAGGGAACTCGGCATAGGTCTGATCAGGCTCTATCTCGATAGCATCATAGCTGAGTACATGGTTCGGATCTGGTTGATACTGTCTTAGTTGTGATACATGAAACACTGGATGTACTCCATCCATTGTTGGCGGTAATGCTAAACGATAAGCTACTTTACCAACTTTTTCCAAAATCTCAAACGGTCCAATATACCGAGGACTTAACTTTCCCTTGATACCAAACCGTTTGACTCCACGAGTCGGTGAAACTTTCAGCCAAACGTGTGTCCCTGTTTCAAACTCTAACGGACGTCGGCGCTTATCAGCATACGATTTTTGTCTACTCTGTGTAGCCAACATCCTTTCTCGAATCAAAGCAACTTTTTCAATATCACTTTTAACTTTGTCTGGAGCCGTATCAAAGACATCGGCAGGCTCATCCCAACATAATGGGGTTCGACATTTCCTTCCGTACAGTGCTTCATATGGTGCCATCCCAATGGATGCATGCCAACTGTTGTTGTAGGTGAACTCGACCAACGGTAATTGATCTGGCCATATCGGTCCCCAATCAAGCACACATGACCTCAACAAGTCTTCTAAAGTCTGAATAGTCCGTTCGGACTGACCATCTGACTGTGGATGAAACGCTGTTGTAAAATTCAGCTTGGTTCCCATTACTGTCTGTACCTGGCTCCAGAATCGGGAAGTAAATCGTCCATCTCTATCTGAAACTATGGTCTTAGGAACTCCATGTAATCTGACTATCTGATTCACAAATTCCTCTGCTAACTTGTTCACAGTCCAAGTTTCCTTGATAGGAATAAATCTTGCAGTCTTTGTTAATCGATCAACCACCACCCATATGGAGTCATAACCTTTGCTACTACGTAGACTGGTTACAAAATCCATGGTGATGTGTTCCCATTTCCACTCTGGTATCTCCAATGATTGAAGTTCTCCTCCTGGCCTTTGGTGTTCAATTTTAACTTGCTGACATGTTTGACACCGTGACACAAACTCAGCAATATCTTTCTTCATACCTTGCCACCAAAAGTAAGGTTTAATATCCCGATACATCTTGTTTGATCCTGGATGTATGGAATATGGTGTTGCATGGGCTTCCACAAGAATCCTTTTTCTAATCTCTTCATCTTGAGGAACACATACTCTTCCCTGATATCTCATTATATTGTCAGTATCGATATGAAAATCTGAAGATTCACCATTTCCGATCACTGACCTTATTTTGATTAAACTAGGACAACTTAGTTGTTTTTGTTGAATTTCTTTCAACCAATTGGGCACTATCTCCAAGGTACACAGATACCCTTGTTCTTTCTGAACCCATATTTCAATGCCACTACAAATCATATCTTTTTGTATTTCAACTTGTACAGTTAATCGAGCAATCACTTTTTCTTGAGCTGACTTCCTACTCAAAGCATCAGCCACCACATTAGCTTTACCAGGATGATATAGTATCTCTAAGTCATAATCCTTTATCAACTCCAACCACCTTCTTTGTCTCATATTCAACTCTTTTTGAGTGAAAATGTACTTCAGGCTCTTATGATCTGTCATGATTTTACACGTCGTCCCAAATAGGTAATGCCGCCAAATCTTAAGTGCATGAACTACTGCTGCTAACTCCAAGTCATGTGTAGGGTAGTTCTGCTCGTATTGTCTCAGTTGTCTTGATGCATAGGCGATGACTCTTTCATTTTGCATCAAGACGCATCCCAAGCCCATTTTAGATGCATCACTGTAAACAATGAACCCTAGCGTTCCATTCGGCTGAGCTAACACAGGTGCAGTAGTCAACCTCTTTTTTATCTCTTCAAAGCTTGCTTGACACTTGTCAGTCCATATAAACTTTGCCTTCTTCTAAAGTAAGTTGGTCATAGGTCTTGCTATGATGGAAAACCCTTTTACAAAACGTCTATAGTATCCTGCTAATCCTAGGAAACTACGTATCTCTTTGACGTTCTTGGGTGGTTCCCATGCTAGCACGGTTTCGATCTTGGATGGGTCAACTTTGACTCCATCTGCAGTAATCATGTGTCCCAAGAATGTTACTTCTTTCATTCAGAAGTCACACTTGGACAACTTAGCATAAAGCTTTTCTTTCCTCAATACTTGAAGAACTGCTTTCAAATGCTCTGCATGTTCTTCACTACTTCGTGAATAAACCAATATATCATCTATAAAGACCACAACAAACCTATCCAAGTATCCAATAAAGATCCGATTCATCAATTCCATAAACGCAGCAGGTGCGTTGGTTAATCCAAATGGCATAACCACGAACTCGTAGTGTCCATACCGAGTCCTGAATGCTGTCTTATGGATGTCATTTTCTCGAATATTCAACTGGTGATAGCCTGACCGTAGGTCTATCTTGGAGAACACCTTTGCTCCTTGTAACTGATCTAACAAATCATCAATTCGCGGCAGTGGATACTTGTTCTTAATCGTCATCTTATTAAGTTCTCTATAGTCGATACATAGCCTCATTGTACCATCCTTTTTCTTCACGAACAACACTGGCGCTCCCCATGGCGATACACTTGGCCGAATAAATCCTTTATCTGCCAATTCTTCCAACTGCTTCTTCAACTCAAGCATTTCCACAGGTGCCATTCTGTACGGAGCTTTAGAAATTGGTCTAGTTCCAGGCTCTAGATCGATTCTAAAGTCAACTTGCCTAGTAGGTGGCAATCCAGGTAATTCATCTTGAAAAACATCCTTAAACTCGCGTGCAACTGGAATGTATTTCAATTGAATCTTTCCTTCTTTCTCCAAAGCATAACATAAATATGCTTCACATCCTTTCCTTACCAGCTTACTTGCTTTCATCGCAGAGATCATCACTAGCGGGTCTTGTAGCTCACCTCCTTTGAACACATGACAAGTATCATCTTTGGTTAACATCATTATTGTTAGCATTTCCGCATCTATCTTATTCATATATTTGACCATCCAATCGATGCCTAGAACCACGTCATCATTATCCAATCCGGTAATAAGGATATCAGTTGGCTACTTTACTTGCCTAACTTTAGCTTTTTCCTCCTCTCACATTAGGACAAGATCCTTGAGTTAACATTATCCCCTAGTCTCACAAACTTTATCATATCTCTAGGTTAACAACATTTGAAACATGTAGTTGGACTTTTTGATTAATCCTTCTTGTAATGATTTAGGTCTCCACAATTGAAACATGTTCTTCCTTCCAATTTCTCTTATGATCAAGGTTGTGGAGAAGGCCTTGTTTCTTGACTCACACGTCTCGTACTTGCAGGTTCAAGAAACTTGGAATAGACTTCTGCCTCTTTCCTCCACTAGTTTAGGAATCCACCTCTTTCCTAAAGCCTTGTCTTGCTTCAAGCTTTATTATCCTCTCCTAATACTCCAATAACGTCATACCTTAGGTGACAACACCAACTAAGAGATCGTTTCATCCTATCGTAAACAATCTTATCAATTGCTCAAAAAGTGGTGCACTCTCATCCAACGAGGTATACTCCTCGTGAAATTCATCTCCATCATAGGAGAACCTCCAAATGTTGCTTCCAAGAAAGACTTTAACGTACAAGTTAGTCCAAATCCGACTCTTGAAAGTCTCGTAATCCACAATGATTGCACAATTTCTCATCCACCAATATGCACCAATGTTCTGCATGAAGTTTGCTGCAAGTTTCATCTTATACTTTTCAAGCTCTCCAATGTCCCCAAAAGTCATGTTTATGTGGTTCAACCGCCAACCAACTTGCATTACATAAGCTCCTGCAAACACTAACACATCTCTTCTTTTTATGGCCTTAGCCACTTCTCTAATGAAGTTCACTACCTTCTTGTTCCTCATATGGAACTTCTAGGGTTTGGGGTTCAACAACTCGTGCTTGCCCTTGCGTTTCTATCGTAGCAGTAGCCCTTTCTACCGCTATATTCTTGCATCTTCTCATCTCATGTAGCTCGATGGGTAGAGGTACTTGACCTCGACCACTTACTTTATACATTATACTCTCATGTAATTCTAGCTTGTCGTACTTCCACTGACACACTTTCACATTGTGCTCCCATTGACATACTCAAAATGAAGCTGTAACTTCCTTGTCCCTTAATCAAAACGCTTACGGTTGCCTTTATCACGGTTTCGACAAACCGGAACATTCAAGATCGTTCTCTCTTCATATATATCCACTACTTATAACAATAGTGATATCTATAAGAATACTATAATCTTAACAAGTTAGAGAGAGAGAACTACACTTACAAGGAGTCACGCTGAGGAGTGGAAGGCAGTGTCTTTACCCACAATCCCGACTATGCATATGATTTTAAATTCATTAAAACCATATGTCAGTAATTTTCAAAATCTTTTGAAAACTTAAATGTCCTTTCAAAACCAACCCGGACTGGGTTGTATTTAGGTTGAACTATCATGTCTCATCTCAAGTCACATGTGCCCTTGTTGTCAACCTAAGCTCTGATACCAATCTGTAACGACCCGAGTTTTAAGTAACCCAAGACGTCACTAGGCTAAGGACCACACAGTGGGTCCCATCAGTTAGCCTGACAACAACTTCACAAATAGGACCTTGCAACAAGAAGCACGAAGAAATAATGAAAACATTCAACCTGTCATTTTGAAAACATTTACATAACAACCATGCATGTAGTTAGTATGTATATCCCAAAACGACACTTCAAAGCATGACACCTGAACAGGTGTCTTAAAACTTCAGCCTGAAATCAACATGTGTACACAGTTGCACACAATCAACAAAAGACTCGCTTGCAAGCGATTATTTTCAAAAGCAAGTTCAACCAACCCTTGGGTTAACACTGTCCCGGCTGTCCACATCCTGCAGCTGACATCCCTGAAGCGTTCCTATGATCAGCATTACCTAAAAAGATTCGGTTTAAAACCGTTAGCTACTGATCATAATCTATCCACGAGAGATTATATCATCACATCACCACACAACAAATATATTCAAATACCATATACCGTGCTCATGAGATGATATCATGCTTTTATGAATGATGCACGTGAATGCAGTATGAAATTTACAATTTTTGATCCCGGACCCATTAATCCGGAACCATTGCTTATACGGTTCTGGCTTTGGTGTGAGCTCACCATTGCACAGATTAGGTTAATTCAGACATTTGTTCTTAGGTCGTAGCCAGACTGATCAAGTCTACGGGCCAGGCTTTCTCGTGGTGAGTTATGGTCTTAACTCCTAACCACATGCAACATTTTGCCATTCATGTTAATGCAAACATTTACCATTTTCATTAGGTGTGCGACCCGAGCCTGAAGTCCATCAGACTCGGTGTCATTCTTATACAAACGCAAGTGATCCGTGCTTGGCCGAGCTCCGGTATTCACTGCAAAATACTCACTGTACATACTCTTGACCTTTACAAGTCATCATCATATCACATGCCTCAAAAGGCTTATCATCTCATACATTATCATGTTTCAACAAGCTTATCATGTCATTCAATAGCACGCCTCAATAGGCTAACACGTGTTCATTTAACCATTTCTCATAATTATGACATGATAATAATCACCACAACATTAAGCATGCTTTACACATCATAACGTCATTTTCATCATAAACACATCAAGCATGCTTCACACATAACACATCTCAATGCATATCAACAATCACATTTCAGCACAACAAGGCATTTCAAAACAACAACACATATCAACACAGTGAGATATAAATCTCTCAGGCACGGTTTCTGCAGATCGAAGCTAAGTAAGTCCGAAGACTTACCTGGATACGCTCACTGAGCAACTAAGCTATAGTTAGTCTACCGTCTTCAACACCACCTGTCGAGAATATCATATTCCTCGTATTAAACTTCTTGCTTCAAACATCAATTAAATTCATTCCTTTGAATTTAATTAGCTTATAACGTTTTCTAGATTCCTAATTTAATTAATTAATCTTTAATTAATTAATTAAAATTCATCAGAATAACCTTTTGCCCACAGGCAGTTTCTCAACCCAACTGTCATCAGATCTCATCAAACAAATAGCCCATAATCACCAGAATATTGTAACGAGCATAATGGAATTTCCAATTATCCATTTTGACAAGCCTAAGGTCAATTTAGGCCAAATCGCAATACTGAAAACGAATAAATTCATAACTTATTCGTTACTAACCCGATTGACGATCCGAAAGAAGATTCGGAATCACAACGACGCAGGCTACGCTCTGACACCATCAGATTCACCGGAATCTGAGCGACGGAACCGGACATATAAGGGGGATGCTCGACCTGGCCATAACTTCAACGGAAACGCAGAAACTCGGTACCAAAATGAAGAGGACGAAGAGAGGAATCCGAAAACTCAAACGGAATTGAAATCGGATTACAAACGAAGAGTAGATCTGAATTTGAAGGTTGAGAGAAATCAGAGCTTTTACGAGGAAACGTGAAAGGAAATGAATTAATAAATGAATTTCCGCTATTTATAGCGAAGACGATAATTATCCTTTAGCAAAGTCGATAGTTATCCTTTAACCGATCCGAAGGCGGTTTGAGCCCCTTCTCCAAACTTCTCGAAATTGGAATAATAAATCCGACATGATGTTTGGATAATTATTCCGCAACTTTCTCGGAAAACGCGTATTCCTAAGTCGTCTTTCTTAGCCTCTAAGAAACGAAATAGCGACTCTTTTGGCCATTTTGCCTTTCCATGTTATTTCATATCTAGAACATATCCGATGTCCTGGTCATTTCTTTCAACTACAATTTTATTAATTGAAGCTCCCAAATGCTCCAAATAATACCAGAGGGTAAAAATTATTCCCCGGAGGAAAAAGTGAAAATTTCCCCATAAGTCCAAATTTACACCAAAATCATAATGGTGGAATTTATACTCGTCATCTACACACTATTCGCGATTTATGGGTCAATTAATATCGATGATTAACTTACTCACCCTTAAACATCCTTTATTAGGATTCGAAAATCCTAGCTTTTACATACCTCTTGACCCTCATACGTTCATGTTGAGCTCAAATGCAATTAAAGTCTCCCTCAATAATAAATGGTCTCCCAACTACATCTACAATTCAACCACAATTCCCTAGACCTACTCCTGGATAACTAGGTTTTAAACAATGCGACAAGGACCACAACATCAACTTTTTAATGCTGATTAAGGTAATTATGAGCTCTATGGAATCCGTCTTTGGCGGCTCCATTATAGCTCTATAATAAATAGTTAATCATTGATTATAATATAGTGAAAGTGGACATTAACACCATACCTCAACACGGGCAATTCATATTTAAGTCTACCGGGATGTCAACTCCTCTGAATTTCTCGTCAACAATCATCTTAATGCCCTTATTTTGACGGTTTTGTTTTGGCGGTGATTGAGTAGATGACTGCATCTCGTGGTCTCCGGTCAGTCTTGCATCAAACCGGTTTTAATGCTACCACCTCGTCTATGTCTTCTTTTCCCATGCACATGTTGCTCTCGTCTAATACCTACATTCTTTTCTAATTACATCTCCGTTTGAAGTTCCTCTGTCGGTTTGCTTGTGTGTTCCATAACATTGTCTTGCCATTCGGCATAGAGGATTTCATGTTTGTGAGGCTCATTCATTTCTCCCTTTGCTCACGGTGCTCCTCCATAATTGGTCATAAACGCTTTTTATCGAAATTGTGCTCTCTCCACTTTCACTCACCCTTCTTTCTTGCCTTATTTTATGTTGGGTCTCGCTTATGTTTTTGTTTCTTTTCCTTTTCTTTTCCATTCCACTTTCTCATTCCTTACTTTCTACGCTTTCCTTGTTCAGTTTAAAGATCACTTCCTTTTGCATTGGTTGCTTCATACAACCTCCACTAGTCAACTTTATCGTTATTATGTGTTTTGATGTTCTGACCGAAAACATTGATGTTCCTTATGCATTTCATGTATTAAACATCTCCGACATCAAATACAAGTTCATAACTCCACGACTTTCCATATGGTTAGATCCTTTCAATCCAAATTCCATAACCCCGTTTCCTTTGCATCTTATCTCATTGCTCTCGTTCCGGTATAAGACCCAAAATCTCCTTACCTTTGCTACTTGTAATTTTTCATAATCAGCTCTCACAACAATCCCTCCATTACTTTTTTTTGGGTAGGAAGGAGAGTCGTGGTCTCCGGCGCATCTAGTCGCGCTTATTGTATATGAAAAAGGACTAAGTAGTAATCACACAAGAGATAGTCCGACCCCTTACATCACAACTTAAAATATCCACTATACCTTCGGGAGGGTCACACAATACACTTAATCGGACAGGAAAATCAAAAGCAATAGAAGCAAGGAAATCCACAACATTATCCGCCTCGCGCAAGGGATGACGAAAATGGATATCCCAATTCCTTCTAAGATAGTCTTTGCACTTAGTGACCGGACTTTCAAGAGGGTGACATCTAGGTAGCGTCTTTCCTAAAAGAGTGATAGACAACTTTGAATATATCTCCAGAATTTAGAGATCGAATACCACTATCCCAAGCAATCTGTAACCCGTAGTATATACCCCATAATCCCGCCATGGTAACGGTACATATGCCAAGGTTCACAATGTAACCTTTATGCCACTCTCCTACATTATTCCTAATGACTCCAGTCGTTGTAGCATGCCCATCACTTTTGACCGCTCCATTCAAGTTAATCTTCATCACCTCTACAGGCGGGGCTTCTCATTTGATGTGCACCGCCCCTCTGTTGCCATTTCTCTCCTGGTTGCTATTCTTGCTCCAAGCTTTCACGTACTCAATGGCTTTCGCTATCACAAACATATGACCATCTGGTCTAGTGGTAATATTGCCAAAACTTTTCTCGTTCCGTCACTTCCAGAGCCACCATAGACCTACAACAAATACAACATTCCAATTGCAGAAACTATTATTTTTACTAGTAGAAAGAAGGTTACTTCTCAACCATGAAGCGAACGGAAGCTCAAAAAAGTTCGCTCCAAATCATGTTGCCACCAAACTCTTCCAAAACTTATCAGTGACAAAACAATCTTGGAAAAGATGTTTGAACATTTCCGAGCAGCCCACACATCTCGCGTAGCTACCATCCCTACTCACATGACGTTGTAATCTCTCTTTTTATTTCGTAAGTATACCACCTTGAACTAGTTTCCAGAGAAATAAGTGTATACGCTCTTGTACTCGTAAAGTCCAGATCTGGCGGTAGATGGGATTGTCGACCTAATGATTACTATCTTCCATACGCAACATTCTATACGCAGATGCAACGGAATAATTACCGTCGCTACTTCATTTCCATGTAAGCTCATTTATGTATTCCACCTCACCTCCCCCTTGACTTCCTCCATCTTCAAAAACAAGGGTTGTAGTTACAATTTTGAGAACAATACTCGCAGGAAGAAGGTCACTGAAGTCACTCCATATCCAACTAGTCTCTGTTTCCCAAAACTCCCTAACCTTTCTATTCAAAAAACTGCCGTCTATCTCATAATCTACCAGCTCGATGAGGGGTCTCTCCAGGACCCAACAATCTCCCCAGAAATCGATATCCTCCTTCAAACCCATGAGCTTCCACTCTTCTACAACCTCCAAACTTCAGTTTACTACAAACTTTCTCAACATTGTCTCCCGAAATTCGGGGCTAAAAAATAGCTAACATATCAACCTTGTGAGATTTACATAGGAAACTAATAACCCTTCTAAAGCCGCTCTTGCTTGATCCATGCACGTTCCAAAATAGACAATTCATATCTAAACAAGAAAGAAGGTGAGCTACACGCCTGAAGGCATAATAAGGTAGCCTCTCTTCTAGTCAAATGTCCCAGACATCCGTATCTTTTCTCTACTTTTCATGCCATCTGTCTCCTCACACTCCATATTTTCCTCCAACTCAGAACTAAGCTGACGACCATTCTAGATAGCTTCACTATTCTGTTCCTATAATCTCGCGTTCGAACTACTTGGCCTGTTTGTGTCTTCTCCCCTAAGTACTGGGGCAAAAACTAACTCCCTCCACACTAATCCTTGTGAATCAATTGAAGGGGATCCCATATTCATGGTAATTGGAATAGGGTATTCCCCCAAGCACATTGTTTCCAACCTCCTCAGGAGTATTAGAAGGTAAATGTCCCATCAAGTCATTCTCTATGTACTGGTTCTCAATGGCCCTCTTCTTATCCTCCGGTTTGCCCCTTCATTCATCAGTATCTGACACCACAAAAATATATGTCCCTCTCCCAGGTCTCTTCCGTTTTAGTGTTGCAATCTCTTCTTTACCAGTCTCCTCCATCTTGACTCTCCTTGACATCTTACGCCTCTCATTTCTAACTCTGTTGCGCCTCTTCTTCCTCTCTAACTCAATCTCTTCATCCGATCGAGCTTCTACTTGGAATGTAACACCCTCCTTCACTCCTAACTTCTAGGCTTTACTGGTACTCGCACTATTGATACTTCATTAGACAGCTTATTTCTCTCTCCTTCTAACTATTTTCCTTTTCCCTTATTCTCTTTACCTCTCTCCTATCCCAACTTGGGCCCACTCTTCTGAATATAATATTCTCCTTGAGACTGCTTTCCATAACAGTTTTTACCAAACTGATTTTTTCCATGTAGGGGACGGTTCGAATATTTTTAATTCGTTCCACTTTTCCTGAATAAGCGGCAATATCTTCTTTCCCTTTTTGATTCCTGCCTCTCTTTCCGACCAACATCCATGGACCATATTGAGCCTCCTCCAGAGCCGCTTGAGTTCCAGTTTTCGGTGACTTACCGTCCGATTGAGGTTGAAACTCTTTCTGACTTTTTTCTTCCACGACTTCATCATTCTTACTCTCACACTCATGGCTATCGGATTTGTGAGGACACGTAGAGGTGTAGTGCCCATACCTTTCGCACTTAAAGCTTACCACTTGTAATCCCTCATACTCGATGGAGCAACACATTCTATTAATGAAGACAACTTTCTTTAAGGGTTTGCTTAGATCTAACTCCACGCACATCCTAACAAATCGTCCTCTATTGAGGTTTAACGTCTTCGGATCCATATCAATCAGTTTCCCTACTCCACTCGCTACATTCCAAAGTATAGCCTCGTTAAACCATTGCATAGGTACTCTCGTAATCCTGATCCATGTTGGGGTTGAGGTGATCTGCTCTATAGTCACGAACTCTGGTTTCCATCTTTTCAAACTCACGCATCTTCCGAATACAACCCAAGGACCACCCGCCATAACCATAAGCAATTCGTTCTCAATTTTGAAACGAGTCACCCATTATCTAGATCAATGATTTGAACTTTTTTTCCGAGCTCTAAAGTTCCCTAACCTTCCTCTCCATAGCCGGGAATGCAATAGGAAAGCCCATAACTTTGAAGACTATGGACAGTTTCCAATCATCTTCGAGCGTCTTCGAGATACTCGGATCTATCTCAAAATAGGACCCCCTTCAGACCCAAACGGGAATGATAGAACCATCTTTTCCCCGAGAGCATTCATATCCACTTTGTTAGGCACACATTCTTTTCTGAGTCTCCAGTCATAACTTCCTTCCAAGTCTTCTTCTGATTTGTCCCTTTCCCTTGACCACTAGCCTTCTTTCTACCATTGTAATTCTTGCTTCCGACTTCGAAGAAGAGGAGTTCCCAACAATGGTGTTCAGGAAAGGCTCCCTCAATGACGCTTGTCTCAAATTGTTGTTAAACTTACTTCTCTCAATAACTTCACCCCTCTCCGTCTCATTCTCACCCTCATGGGTCTCAATTTTAGTTTTCATATTTGCATCTTCCCTAACTTTCTCAACATCATTTTACTTGTTGTCGTTGTTATTCCCCACCTCTATTTCCAGTATGGAAGTTTCCACCTCCATTTTCCGGCCACCAGAAACGCCGACTAATAGGAACTATCCCACGCCTTTTCTCTGCTAGGGTTTCCTAGAAAGAGAGCGTTTTTAGGGTTCCCTCCATTACTACTTTGTTGGTAAGTAGACATGCAAATCATTTTCTTTCCTAAATGGTTTTTACCTTTATAGTCACCGACATCCACGGGATATATTCATCCATCTCCTCACTTGCAAGAATTCGGACCTAAGGTGCATCTTTCCTTATATCAATTTGACCTTTTTTTAGTATAATCTATTTGTTCATTTTTTTTTATTTCTCTTTATTGTCCGACTTACTTAAACTCACGGACCCGTCTTCTACTACCACTTTCATGTATTATTGATTTCGATGGATGATAAGTGAAATTAAAATTACCTAAATTACTCATTCATTCTTTCAAAATTTTGCCCAAATATTCCAATCGGGTGTGACTTGTGAATGAGTATATCAGTTACAACTCACACGGTCACATACTCTCACAAAGCAAAATTCACATGGCACGGTTTCTTAGCACCTTCCTCTTCGCTTTCTCCTGTAAATTTAGGGTTTTAAATTGCTCGGCAATCGTGCAGGCAGCTTCCTAGCAATCGGCAACCCTCACCTCACCACCCATTCTTCTCCAACCCACTTTCCCTATTTCAAAGCTTATCCGTGCCCAATTCCCCAAAGAAGTCAAAGAAAGGAAGATGAAAATAGGACTCTCAATCAATCCAAGTCAAACCCACAATCAAAGCTCCGACTTCGAGCCCGACTCCATTGAGGAAAAAAGTTAGTTGCTTTATTGATTTTTAGCCCCTTCTGTTCGTAATTTAGCTGAACTCATCAATACAAAGCTTTTCCAAGTGGTGTCTGAAAGTGAAGGGTGGAGAGGAACCACCACATCCTCCTTGGTAATGCCTAGTAGGCCACTCCAGTTTTTGCGATTCTTCTTGTGAAACATTTTAAAAAAAATTATTATTACTTTTCTTCCTCTTGACTTTTTTTGGGGCCATTCGGTTACTTACATAGTATTTATTAGTCTATCCTTTGGCCTAGCTGATTTGTTGATTCACCAGGTTAGCTGCAAGTCTGGCTTCGCAAAGAGACACCAACACCCTTGGTTCATGCAAAAGGCATCCGAAAAAACTCTTGAATTTGGTGAGTTTCTCTTCCTGATCCCTAAATTTATGGTTCCTTTCGAGAATTTGAGTCCTTTTGACGTTATTTCTGATGCTCCGTTGACCTAGGTTATTTTTTAGGGTAGTGGGCAACTGGGTAGGATCTATTCCAATTGAAAGTTAATCAGTTCTATTTGATGGGTTGTCATCAAGATTGGAACGTTTCGGACTAGTTCTCGAAATCAGATGAGATTTGATCTTTGTGCTAAAGGTCTGAAGTGAATTTGTTATTTGCTTTTAATTTGACTGATAAAGTTCATGAAGCTATATTCATGTTTCTTGCCTATTGGTGGCAAGAGTTGTTTGTCTAATGAATTAGCTAAAACATTGATCAGGTTTAAAGTTGATGGTGGTTTAATATAGATTTCTTAGCTGGGAGGGGCAAGCTGAATTTATTTGTTTGAATTAGTGATTTATTTGTGGTTTCTTAGCTCCTAAAATGGATGATAGATTGATATCTGTTATATATTTTGCTTAAGTTCTTTATTTACAAGTTGGTTTTCTTAATGAAGTTATCTTAGTAGATCATTGTCTTATTTGCCATCTTTTACCATTTCCATAATCGGTTCAGGTTGAATATTTGGTGATATCTTTTGCATCTTGGAGGAAATAGATATGGAACCTGGGGAAGGGCTAACTGAAGAAAGCTGGGGCAAGCCCATGTCTTTCACGGGGTTAACTCAGAGTTCGTTGTTCAGCAACCAACCTTTTGATGTAGCAAACTTGCAGCAGCGTGAACAAAACTGGGAAAACACTTTGATGTTAGATGATGGGGCCAAGGTGGAGTCTTTGTTCTCTAAATTCAGTCAAGCTTCCGAAAACCTGTCTACTCTAGCTGGATCCTTGAATGATCAAAACAAGATTCCGAATGCAGAAGATGGTCTGAGGAAAGAGATGCTTCAGAACGGCAATATTCAGGATTGGGATCCGAGAGCTATGCTGAGCAACCTCTCCTTCTTGGAACAGAAAATCCATCAGCTACAGGAACTTGTGCATATAATTGTAGGGCGTAGGAGTCAAGTGTCAGCGGGTGTGGACGAGCTTGCCACCCAACAGCAACAGCTTATCACAGCAAACCTTACATCGATCATTATACAACTGATATCGACAGCAGGTAGTCTTTTGCCGTCTGTGAAGAATGGCCTCTTATCCTCTAATCCTTCTACCGGGCAATTCAATGGAGGTATCTTCCCTCCTGCACAAAGCAAAGGAGGCTCAGTACAGCAAAACATGTCTGATTTTAAACCTCGTGTTGAGAATAGTCATGTGGAGCCCACAGGGAATTGTGGGGCGATGGAGCAGAGTTACAACTGTATGGACGCAGATATGAAAGACGAGGATGACCCCATTGATGAAGAGCACCTTCCTCCTGGTTCTTATGAGATTCTACAGCTGGAAAAGGAAGAGATTCTTGCTCCTCACACACACTTTTGTACAATATGTGGGAAAGGATTCAAGAGAGATGCTAATCTTAGGATGCATATGAGGGGACACGGGGACGAGTACAAGACACCGGCTGCACTGGCAAAGCCCCATAAGGATTCCGATGACTTGGAGCCAGTTTTGCTTAAGAGATATTCCTGCCCATATATGGGTTGCAAACGAAACAAGGACCATAAAAAGTTTCAGCCTTTAAAGACAATTTTGTGTGTGAAGAATCATTACAAACGAACACATTGTGACAAGACCTACACTTGTAGCAGATGCAACACCAAGAAATTCTCTGTCATTGCAGACCTCAAGACCCATGAAAAGCATTGTGGCAGGGATAAGTGGCTTTGTTCTTGTGGAACCACTTTCTCGAGGAAAGACAAGCTTTTCGGGCACATTGCGCTCTTCCAAGGCCATACCCCTGCTATTCCTCTTGAAGAGAATAAGGCCTTGGCTGGTTCATCTTCAAATCCAATTGAAAATGGCGAACCGTCTAACAGTAAGTTTGAAAGCATGACTTTTAGCTTTGCCTCTGATAATTCTATTGGGGTCGGTGGTATACAAAACATGATTGATGCTAAAGGAAGCATGGATGACACTTACTTCTCCTCCCTCATGGGCTTCGACGGTTGTAACATGGTTGGGCTCCAAGAGTTCTCGCAATCAGCTTTTGATGATTCTGGAACTTCATTCCCGTTCCTAATAGCCGGTAATAAGGATGAGCTGCAATCAGGTGCTGGTGATGTTGATTCATAGATCATTTCAGTTTCCATATGTTTAATTTCCCTGTGGCTTATTTCATGTTTTTGTTGGAATTGGCTTATTTCGTGTTGGGTAACACTCTTGAATCCCTAATTTGTTAGCTTACATGAAAAAAGTGCTTCTCCTCTCTATAATTTCTTCTTTGAATGAAGATCTATCAGCAAATGACCAGATTGCCTGTGGGGAGGTTGTGTATCAAATGCGTTTGTTTTTTCATTTCACATGGCTATAGTCTTGAATTGGACTATGTCTATTTTCTTCTACAATATGAATAACTTTGACAGTCATGAAGGATGATTGCAGACTCTCCAAGGGGATCATTGTATGTACTGATCTGAATCAGGTAAGGCAAATTGGGCTAAGATTCGCTGAGTGCTCTTGTGCTAATGGCAAACCACTTAGGCTCGTTTGGTACGTGTGCAGGAAATCGAATCGGAATAAGGATTCAATGAATGATTTAAATCATTATATTTGAAAAGATAACATTATAAATTAAAATTTTGGGCTAAAAATATAGGTTTTATAAAATAATACTATTTTGCTATCAAATGCAGAAATTGGTGAGTGATTTTGAAACCGATTACTAGGAAATCAGGAATCATACCAAACGAGTCTTTAAAGTTACAATAGTTTTGATTACTTATTTCAGATTTTTGGTCTAAAATACTAGGGTTGTGCATGGGACGGGACGGGTGTCGTCCCGCAAATAACTTGCGGGACGGGACGGGATTTATGAATTTTTTTTCGTCCCGCGCGGGTCTTGCCCCATGTGGGACGGGATGGGACAAATCCCGCGTAAATTATGCACCGATTATATTCAATATGTATGCTTGTTTTCTCTCAAGTTTAAAGACAAATGATCGGGGGGAAAATTTGATACCTAATTATCGATTCATGACTCCTACATTAGTAGTTAATATATTTAAAACAAATTCAAGTTACCTCAAACCGATTCGCATTCAAAAATAATAACAAATAATTTACAGAAAATTACATTTATTTAACTATCGATTACAATTGTGGGACTCCACAAATACAAGGGCGATGAAACGGACTATAACAAGAGTGGCGATGGAACGGACCAGAGCAAGGCGGCGAACGGACTAAACCAAGGGAGAACAGAATCTCTAGTATTTTAGATCCAACCAAATGAGTCGTAAAGAATAAGTGAATGACTGATGAAAAATTATCGAACTAATAAATTGAAAATATAAAAATATTTTTAAAAATAATATTTTTTTAAAAATTATAATTTATGTATGATATTTATCTATATAATATATATATATATATATATATATATATATATATATATATATATATATATATATATATATATATATATATATATATATATATATATATATATATATATATATATATATATATATAGATGCTAGTTCCGGTGAGGAGAAGCCTTATGGATAGGAATTAGGAGCTATGTGAGCCATTGGATCAAATTTAAATGGCTGAATTGGCACTTAGGGCCTTTTACACTATAGAGTTGAAATTTAGGACCCTACCAATTACAAATTGAGAAATAGAGCTCCTACTTTACTACACTAATTCATAAATAGGACAAAAAGTTGACAAAAGTAATGACTAATGAGTGATGGATGATGTGAGTGTTGATTGTGACCTTTTGATTGACATTTGGAGGAAATTTGGGGCCAAAAAAACGCAGCCCTCTACCCAGAAAAAATCCGCTTACCCAAAAATCGGCTTACCCAATTAATGTCACAATCATACCAAAAAATAAATTTCTCAAAGTACAAAAACATACTCGAAAACAACATACCCAATAAATCAAATATCAAAATAAAACAATATCCATAAATTGGATAATATTTTATATTTATACCCAATTTAAACATCACTTAATACAAAATCCATACCTAATTTAAATTTGTCATACCTAAAATTTTCAAAACTCGATATTGTACACAAACATCAATATCAAATGACATTTGGTCATTACCCAAAAATTCGCTTGACATTTAATCATTATAACACATTTTGGGTAACCATAAAACATATCCACGACATCACTTTAAATATACTTAATACTAAGAAATATATTACAAAGTCAATAAACGTATAAAAGCATACCCAATTTGAATTTGTCATAACCAAAATTTACACAAATCGATATTGTACACAAATATCAATACCAAATGACATTTGGTTCCTGTAACACAATTTGGATAACCATAAAACATACCCAAAAATATCACTTTAAGCATACTCAACAATAAGAAACATACCACAAAAACAATAAACATATACCCAATAATGAGAAAAATACTATAATTCATATTTGGGTAACGAAAACAATGTCACCCAAAAAAATTAAGGATGAATTGGCATTTAGGGTCTTTTACATTATAGAGTTGAAATTTAGGCCCTACCAATTACAAATTGAGAAATAGGGCTCCTATTTTACTAGACTAATTCATAAATAAGACAAAAAGTTGACAAAAGTGATGACTAATGAGTGATGACTGATGTGAGTGCTGACTGTGACACTTTTGATTGACATTTGGAGGGAATTTGGGGCAAAAAAACACAGCCCTCCGCTTACCCAAAAATCTACTTACCCAAATAATGTCACAATCATACCCAAAAATAAATTTGTCAAAGTACATAAACATACTCGAAAACAACATACCCAATAAATCAAATATCAAAATAAAACAATATCCATAAATTGGATAATATTTTATATTTATACCCAATTTAAACATCACTTAATACAAAATCCATACCCAATTTAAATTTGTCATACCCAAAATTTTCAAAACTCGATATTGTACACAAACACAATATCAAATGACATTTGGTCATTACCCAAAAATTCGCTTGACATTTGATCATTATAACACATTTTGGGTAACCATAAAACATACCCACGATATCAGTTTAAATATACTTAATAATAAAAAATATACTACAAAGCCAATACACGTATAAAAACATACTCAATTTGAATTTGTCATAACCAAAATTTACACAAATCGATATTGTGCACAAACATCAATACCAAATGACATTTGGTTCTTGTAACACGGTTTGGATAACCATAAAACATACCCAAAAATATCACTTTAAGCATACTCAACAATAAGAAACATCCCACAAAAACAATTAACATATACCCAATAATGAGAAAAATACTACAATTCATATTTGGGTAACGAAAACAATGTCACCAAAAAAATTAAACATTCATGGACTTGAAAATTTCATCAAACTAGCTACATTAACCAAAAATAATAGGTAAAAGGTAAACATGTAAAAAATATACTAAACTAAAAGTAAACATCTAATCACCATCATTCAATTAAAGCAATTATTGCCCCTATTTTCTAGTTTTCATACCTACTTTTTCTTTCTTTTACGTAGAAGTCTACTTTACAAAAGATAATTTTAAGAGATCTTATTTCCCTAATTAATTCAAAAATTAAACATTCATGGACTTGGAAATTTCATCAAACTAGCTACATTAACCAAAAATAAAAGATAAACATGTAAAAAAGATAATTAAACCAAAAGTAAACATCTAATCACTATCATTTCAACTAAAGAAATTATTGCCCTATTTTCTAGTTTTCATACCTACTTTTTCTTTCTTTTATATAGAAGCCTAGTTTACAAAAGATAATTTTAAGGGGTACTATTTCCCTAATTAATTCAATTTAAATCAAGGGCTCACAAACAATCATCATTAATGGCATCTTGTAATTACATAAATATGGAGAAAAAAAAAGTACAACACTCTCGCTGATCGACCGACTCACAAATCACAACACTCTCACATTCTTCATCCAACAAGCTCTATATTTGGCCGATTTTCAACCAAATCAAAGACGGATTATATAAAAATGATGAAATCAAAGAGAAACAAGACGATTCAGATATTGTCTCTTCGAAATTTCTATTCTCAAGGTTTAGGTTTTTCATTTTTATAGTTTAGGAATCATTATGATTGATGTTTATTTTTGAAATCAAATTTGTTGAATCATTTTTTGTTTTGATAGGTTTGATTGAGATCATATATGTATATACATATGCTGAGTTGGTCTAATACTTCCAATTGAAACAATCTATAAGCTTTTTTTAGTGTGCACGCCAACTGTTCGACAAAATGTCTAATAGGAAAATAGTTTATAATATTTACATGAACATGAAATAAAAATTATGAACACCGAAGAATAAAAACATGAACAATGACGTATAAAAGTATGAACACCAATGAATAAAAAGTATGAACTTACACTAGTATAGTTTTACATTGTTTTACAGATTCAGTGATGTTGGGTACGCAATCATCACCAATCATTGTGTCGGGATTGAGGGTGAATGCTCCATGTAATGAAGGTGGAACTATTATACAAGTAACTCCAAATTACACTACCAATTGGGTTCTAATTTGTGATGATACATTGAAGCTACATGTTGATCAACAATTTTTAAGTGTGGAGGAAGTTGAGGACTTCTATAGGAGGCCTCTATTTGTAAATTTGAGATTCGTGTTTCATGTAATCAAAAACCCAACAATTTTGGTATGGACAAGGGAAGGTAAAAAAAATGGCAAACATAGTACGGGCAAAAGGAAGACAACTTCCAATCGATGTGGTTGTAATGCAAGAGTTGCGTTTAAGATTATGGAGGGTGGAAAGTATTTTGTGAAGTGGGTTCACGAAGCTCATTAATTTGGATAGTGTTTAATGCATTGTTGTCTTTTTTTAGTGTTCAATGCATTGATGTATGTTATATACATACATAGCATATTATGATCATATTTACATGAACAATGACGTATAAAAGTATGAACACCGATGAATAAAAACATGAACAATGACGTATAAAAGTATGAACACTAGTGACTTATCTATAACTTTTACACATACATAACATATTATGATCATATTTTCACGTTTTGTGATGAATTTTTTTTAATTTTTTGTGGTTATATATTGTAAATGAACATCTATGTATTATAAAATAAACACAAAAGAATAAATGAACATGACACTTTGATGAATAAAAATACTATGAACACTGATAAATAAAAACATGAACAATGACATATAAAAATATGAACACTAATCACCTATCTATGAACGTTGGAGATTTTTCCAAATTTTAAGTCAATTTATAAAAATGCCATTAATGATGAGCATGTGTGAGCCATTGATTTAAAACTCATCCAATGACTCACAACCCTCCTAATTCCTATCTACAAGCTCTCTCCTCACTTGAACTAAAATCTATATATATATATATATATATATAGTATAGATCATATGAGAACAAGCTTATCGTGTAATCATGAGAACATATGCATAATTATTATTAGTTTTGTTACGAAGGTGCCATATCGTTTAATGTATTATTCGTAGTTATTGTTGGCTGAATGGATGATTCCTCATTATTATTATTCATAGTTATTATTAATTATGATATCTACTCTAAATCTCGACTCTTAATATTCACCATCCGACGGTCTAAGATTGTTCTCATGATTACACGATAAGCCTGTTCTCATGAGAACAACTATATATCTATATATATATATATATATATATATATATATATATATATATATATATATATATATATATATATATATATATATATATATATATATATATAGATCCTATGAGAACACCCCCTAACGTGAGAACATGAGAACAGATTCGTAATTATTATTAGTTTTGTTACGAATGTGTCATATCGTTTAATGTATTATTCGTAGTTATTGTTGGATTCATAATTATTATTATTCGTAGTTATTATTATTTTTGATATCTACTCTAAATCTCAACCCTTAATACTCACATCCAACGGTGTACGATTGTTCTCATGTTCTCACGTTAGGGGTGTTCTCATGGGAATCACACTCTATATATATATATATATATAAAATTGTGAAATCAAAGATTTTCTTTTTGTAAATAAAAATCGGTGTTCATATTTTTATAAGTACGTGTTCATTTTTAAAAGAGTCATTGTTCACATCTTATCAATAAATGTTCATTTTTTCCCAATACTAACTATTCATTTTTTAACATTAATTGTTCATTTTTATATTTTTTTTTAAAACATTTTTTTTGAAAATTATACTATTCTTTCAAATCGTGTTAATAAAATATGATATTCATTTTTTTTACAAGTATGTATTCATTTTTTTTACAGTTATGGTTTTTATAATATGATGTTCATTTTTTTGAAAATTATATTTTTCTGTCAAATCGTGTTTATAATATTCAGAGATCGATTACATAAAAAATTGTGAAATCAAAGATTTTCTTTTTGTAAATAAAAATCGGTGTTCATATTTTTATAAGTACGTGTTCATTTTTAAAAGAGTCATTGTTCACATCTTATCAATAAATGTTCATTTTTTCCCAATACTAACTATTCATTTTTTAACATTAATTGTTCATTTTTATATTTTTTTTAAAACATTTTTTTTTGAAAATTATACTATTCTTTCAAATCGTGTTAATAAAATATGATATTCATTTTTTTTACAAGTATGTATTCATTTTTTTTACAGTTATGGTTTTTATAATATGATGTTCATTTTTTTGAAAATTATATTTTTCTGTCAAATCGTGTTTATAATATTCAGAGATCGATTACATAAAAAATTGTGAAATCAAAGAGAATACAAGACGATTCAGATTTTGTTTCTTCGAATTTCTACTCTAATTGTTTAGATTTCCATTCTTAAGGTTTATGTTTCATTATGATTGATGTTTGTGTTCGAAATCAAATTTGTTTGAATCATTTTTGTGTTTGATAAGTTTGATTGAAAAAATAGATGTATACTAATAGCTCCAATTGAATAATCTATATGCTCATTTTAGTGTGCACACAAACTGTTCGGCAAAATGCCTTATAGAAAAATAGTTTTCTAAATATACAGGAACAATGACATAAAAAGTATGAACAATGACGAATAAAAACATGAACAATGACGTATAAAAGTATGAACAACGATGACTTATCTATAACTTTGACACATACATAACATATTATGATCATCTTTTAACGTTTTGTGATGATTTTTTTATTTTTTGTGGTTATATATTGTAAATGAACATCTATGCATTATAAAATGAACTCAAAAGAATAAATGAACATTACACTTTGATAAATAAAAATACTATGAACACCGATGTATAAAAACATAAACAATGGCATATAACAGTATGAACACCGATGACTATTTTGAACGTAAGAGTATTTTTTCCAGATTTTAAGTCAATTTACAAAAATGTCATTAATGATGAGCGTGTGAGAGCCCTTGATTTAAAATTCATCCAATGGCTTACAACCCTCCTAATTCCTATCTACAAGCTCTCTCCTAACTTGAACTAAAATCTATATATATATATAGAGGTTGACCCCTTGTAAACAGCTCTTACATGTAAAATGAGAACAAATTGTAATTGTATCCATTATGGTTGAGATTTCGCGATATTAAAGGATAAAAAAATCATGTTATTAATGGAATAAGATTCGCTGGACCTGAATCTATATATTCGGCGGTATACTCACATATATGCGGGACGAGATTAACCGGGATGGAAAGTCTTCGTCCCGAGATTAACCGGGATGGAAAGTATTCGTCCCGCCGCGTCCCTTCCGCCGGGATCGGGACGGTACCGGAACAGGACGGGATTAAGCGGGATTTACGCCCACCCCTATAAAATACAATTGAAACATCACACACAAAACGGATCTATTTGAAGTCACAAAGCTCGGTGGAGATTACATCTCTTTCTGATATTGATTTCTCAGAGAAGAGAACATATTGATGATAAACCAGTTTCTTCATAAGAACTTAGTTTCATGTAGTAAGACACAATAGATTGCATTTACACTCTCCTCCTGGCAACGCTTATAGCTGATTCACTGACATTATGGAATCACGGAGTTAGCAGTATCAGCTTCAAGCCCATTGCATTCTCCACTCCCTTCAAAGCCCCCGGATATAATTTCTCCGTCTGAATAACGTCATCCAAGTAAGACCAGGTTCGTCCTCTAGCCAAACTATCAGGCCACAAGAACCTCTTGGAGAATGGTTTCACCAGACTTCGACGGAACTCTTCTGCAGTCTCACAAATCAAACCCTGGAAAACCAGATCATGTATATATAAGTGCAAGAGTTCACAAAACATGAATGAAAAAGGGAAGTTAGGAGATTTACTTGTGCCATTGCTTGGATCTTAGTGGTAGAATCATCACTGAGAAGGACGAGCTGTCCATCATTCTGAATTCTCTTCAAGTAGAGAGCATGATCAAGAATTTGATCACCTTCCATAGAACTCGGAATTTGAATCCACCTCTTACTTCTTACTGTACACTCTTCAATCCATTGGGATGCCAAGTATGCATCTGTCTTCTTTCTAAAGAAGCTGACTTGCTGCTTCATATCATCCAACTCATTTATCACTGTTAATAAAATAGTAAATCACATTCCAAGTCTACAAAAATATTCAATGGAACAGGGTAAAAAGTTTGTGCTGAAAATATTACCAGTCCTAGGAATGATTAGTTGTGATCCCTTGATACCTTCAAGGAGCTGTAGTGCTTTTCTTGAGGTCTTGTTGAGGAGGGAGGCAATGTCTACAAGCATTGTCCACCTCTTTACTTGCCGTTTGGAATGTTTTTTCTGCAAGAAACCCCACATACTTGAGCAATGTAATAAATATAATTACACTGTACTGAGAAAAGAGACGGTTTAGATTTATTAGAACCTTGTCCGCGGAATTTTCATCAGTGTTCTTCTGAGGATAATCTACAAATAAAGTTTGAAATGGTGTCCTTTTGGGTTCTTGTTTTCTAAGAGAGGAGAGTTTTGTGTGCCCTGCTGATGGATGCATAGCTGATTTAGGTGTTTGATTCTCCTTGTCGGAAAAGGCAGACAAGCTAGCATCACTGGAAGTATGAGTGTAACAGGTGCTCCTCTGAGGAGAATCAGCAAACAAAGCTTGCAAAGGCATCCTTTGTTCGCTTTTTGAAGGAATGGACAATTTCATGCACTTTGCTGATGTACGCTTTAGAGATTTCTGCTCCTTTTGAAGAAACTTAGGTGTTTGATTCTCCTTGTTGAAGCAAGCAGACAAACTAGCAGCACCTGAAGTACGAGTTTTAGAGGTGCATTTCTGAGGAGAATCCAAAGATAAAGTTTGCAAAGGTGTTCTTAGTGCTTCTCCTTTTGACTGCATGGACAATTTCATGCAATTTGCTGATGAATGCTTTGCTGATTTCTGCTCTTGATGGTCTTTCGGTGTCGGAATCTCCTTGTTGGAGTAAGGAGACAGGCTAGCATAAAAAATATCTTCAGAGACACTTTTCTGAGGTGAATCTGCAAACAAAGCTCGCAAAGGTGTTCTTTGTGTTTCACTTTTTGTCTGTATTGAAGATTTCGTATTCTCTTCTGATGGATGCCTAGCTGATTTCTTCTCTGCAATTACTTTCTGGGTCATGTTCTCCTTGTTGGAGTAGGCAGACGCCAAGCTATTCTCTGAATCAATGCCATCTTTCAATGTACCTAACCACTCGGCTGCTTTAGTACTCGGGGCCAAATTTTCCTTTTTCGACGTGATATACTCTTCCTCAAAAAGAACCCTTTTGATTGGATCATACTCTCCCAGACTCATGTTTGCAGCTTCGTTGTTACCAATACTCGAGGCTGACCTATAAGGAGAGCTCCCTTCAGATGGTTTGTCACTGCATATTACTTCCATGGAATGCATAGAACTTGGGCTATGAGACAAAGATGACGAATGAACTGCCCCTGGAATTCCAGACCAGAAGCTCCATAGCAAATTCTGAGTTGCACCATAACTTGGTTCCTCCAAAGAGCACTTTGTACAACCTTCTGGTCCCTCATTGCTTAGAGACCAGAAATTCCAAGCTGTACCCATCTCTTCATCATCACATGGTAGTGTCAGATTCTCATTTGTCTCCTCTGCAAATGATTCACTGCTTACTGCATCATCCAAAATTTTCATCAAATTAGATGTTAAAGCAGGTTCACTCGAGCACCCACATTGACTTTCAGTTAGAGAGGATAGTTGTGAGAAAAATAGATCTTCTGATCCCTCCTTTTCATACTCACTTTCTGCAAATGATTCACTTATTACTCCATCCAAATTATCCATCAAATCAGATGTTGAAGAAGGTACACTAGATGGCTCCCATTGCGTTTCAGTGGGAGCTGATTCTTGTGAGAAGAGGAGATCTTTTGAACCCTCATTTTCTGTTTCCTCCTTTTCATATTCATTTTCCTTTAATGGGTTCACTGCCAGTGCCCAGAAAGGATCTGTTGACGATCCAGAGATAAACACTTCTTGTTCTCCATCTTCTTCTTCTTCCATGTTTTCTGAGATGCTCATTCCATCTTCCAAATTCAGCACTGATGACATTTCTTCATATTTCTCCATCATATCATAAGAATAATCGACATCTTCGTGCATTGCACGTGAATGCTTACTTTCTTCTGGTGCAACTAATAGAGAACTTCTATCTAGAAGCAACGTTTCTGCACCATCCCACGCAAAATTCACAAACTGCATATCCCTACTTTCTAATGGCATATCCAAAGCTTTCATTGCGTCTGGTAATTGAACCGCGGATAAAACATCTCCATCCTGAGAGGGTGGTTTGAAATTTGAATGATATGTTAAGTCCTTGGAGGAGAATCAACTAAATATTCATCTTCATTTTAGCATACTAGAGTATACTTATCCTAATAAGTAATGCCAGACGAAACCACACAAATGATGTTAAATAGAGCACATTGCTTATCACATACCGTAATTCCATTAGGTACCTCCACTTCCGCAGAGGCTTCAAACTGGTTGGAAACCAAAGCCTTTATAGCTTCCAAGGCAGAATCCAGTGAGCATTCACATCCTCCTGATACCACATCTTTTTCACCTTCATCTTTATCCTAATAGCAGAATAAAGAAATCAAATGAAAACCATAGATGCTGTAAAATACTATTTAAAGTTAAATGAAGCTCTTTGATACATCAGCAGAATTTCATTTAGTACCTTCATTTCCTTTAAGGTTTCAAACTGGTTGGGCAATAAATCCTTTGGAGAAGCAGAATTCACAGATTGCATTTCATTTTCCATTACTGGAGCATTTTCATTCTAAGGCAAAAAATGATGGAAACAAACAAAAACCATAAAAATGACAAATCATACTCAGCATCATGTCAATGAATTATTTATCACTATATTTATAGCTTTCCATACTGCTTTAATCTCTTCTTCCTTTTCTTCATCTAGCGGGGGAAGGAATGGGCTAATTGGATCATACGCCTTATGGAAGGGAATCCAATGCAGCCTGTAAACCCTACTTGATACTCCAATTCTCAGTGCATCACCTTCATTGACGTCCATCGGCGTGTTCGGTTCAATCCTGTTTCCTGATATCCATGTGCCATGTACTGAACATGACCGAGTAACAGTAAATCAGGAGCCAGAAAACAAAATGCAAGTAGACAAATTAAAGACCGAGGTAGGGAGGTATATTCGTTAACAATATCACGGAATTTCTTTCAGAATTATACGCAAGTTGTTCAAACCCTACAACTGAAATGAACCATAATCCAGATCAAATAAAAATCTATTAACGGAACATACACCCAAAGGTGTAGGGAGAGAAAGAGAAGCATTACCGGAGGACAAATCGGTGACATAAAGGCGTTTGGAAGAGGGTTTGGAGTGAATTCGGAGGTGGAATCGGCTGATGCTGGGATGCTCCAATCGAATGTCACAGTCCGGGTGTCTCCCTGCCACCAAAATCTGGTCCAATTCTTGGCAGACCTTGCTCGAATCTTGTGGATGCGTGTCTGAAATCGATGAACCGGAGTTGATTAGAAATATGTTCTTGAGAATCGCGTTGTTCTTCACCACTGTGAGCACTGGGATCTCCCGTTGTTGTTCGACCTTTGCTTCCATGTCTCCGTCGGAAGCCATTGGAGGAGCCCTAAGAGAGAGTGAAAGAGAAGGGTTTCTTGAATGGAAAGTACAGATGAGAAATCAGGGTTTGAAGGGTTTTGTGGTGCATTTGGGTGCTTTTTTTTTGAAGAAGCAAGCGATTGATGATACACCTCGTAACGCCAACGGCTACCTTTATCGTTCAATTTTTGAATTGCTAAGCGGGCTGGATATTTCGATGGGCTAGACTGTCTACAGTGAATACACAAAATTTTTCGTTACAAAAACAGGCAAAATCTATGTATTGTCTAAGAAATAAAATAAGAATTCCACGGTAATATGGTAATATACCAATATGGTAATTTTTTGAATTGACATTCTCAACATTAATTCTATCATCTTCTAAAAAAGGGCTAATTAGGTAAGTAGACTTTTTTATTTTATTGTATATTAACCAGGTCTTTTTTAGTTTTTTATTTAGTAAATATACCCCATAATTTTTTTATTATTTTCATTTTATGGTAAGGTAAAACTAACTAACCATTCTATTAAAAAAAAAAGAATATTTGATGTTTGTTATGTAAATTTTGATTTTAATTACTGAATTTGTTTTTTATTTTATTTTTTGTTTTCATACCGGACATTTACATACCGGACATTAACATACCGGACATATACATACCGGACATTTTACATACCGGACATTTTATATACCGGACATTTACATACCGGACATTTCCATACAGGACATTTTACATACCGAAAGTTCATACCGGAAGTTCATACCGAAATTTTTTATACCGGAAGTTCATACCGAAATTTTTTAGAATTAATTAGGGAAATAGGACCCCTTGAAATTCTCTTTTGCAAACTAGGTCTCTATACAAAAGGAAGAAAAAATAGGTATGAAAACTAAAAAATAGGGGTAATAATTTCTCTAATTAAAATGATGGTGATTAGATGTTTACTTTTGATTTAAGTATCTTTTTTACATGGATTGGTTTTGTAGTATATTTCTTGGGTATGGTTTTGGGTATGATTGTGAAAATAGAGGCAATATATTTTTTGACAAATTTATTTTTGGGTATAATTATGACATTATTTGGGTAAACGGGTTTTTGGGTATGCTTTTATATGTGTATTGGCTTTGTAGTATATTTCTTATTATTAAGTATATTTTTAAAGTGATATCGTGGGTATGTTTTATGGTTACCCAAACTGTGTTATAATGATCAAATTCAAGCGAATTTTTGGGTAATGATCAAATGTCATTTGATATTGATGTTTGTGTCTAATATCGAGTTTTGAAAATTTTGGGTATGACAAATTTAGATTGGGTATGGTTTTTGTATTAAGTGATATTTAAATTGAGTATAAATATAAAATATTATCCAATTTATGGATATGATTTTATTTTGATATTTGATTTTTTGGGTATGTTGTTTTCGAGTATGTTTATGTACTTTGACAAATTTATTTTTGGGTATGATTGTGACATTATTTGGGTAAGCGGATTTTTGGGTAATAGGTGATAAAATAAGAATGTTGGAAATTCCTTTTTCTGATTGATGTGACATGTGAGATAGTACAACATGTCACATCCGATGGGTTGTCAAACTTTGCCCTCTTTTGTACTCTATTTCCTCTATTCTATTTTATAGGGGGTCAAAATACTAATCCCAAATAGTATGAGTCTTCTTTCTTAATTGATTTGCTTAAAAGGCTAGTTTGCCAATTTTGCCAATTTTTTATACCGGAAGTTCATACCGAAATTTTTTATATCGGAAGTTCATACCGAAAGTTTATACCGGAAGTTCATAACAAAATTTTTCATACCGGAAATTCATACATACCGGAAGTTCATAACGAAATTTTTCATACCGGAAGTTCATACCAAAATTTTTTATACCGGAAGTTCATACCAGAAGTTCCTAACGAAGTTTTTCATACCGGAAGTTCATATCGAAATTTTTTATACCGGAAGTTCATACTGAAAGTTCATACCGGAAGTTCATAACGAAGTTTTTCATATCGGAAGATCATACCGAAATTTTTATACCGGAAGTTCATACCGTTCATACCGAAAGTTCATACCGGAAGTTCATAACGAAGTTTTTCATACCGGAAGTTCATACCAAAATTTTTTATTCCGAAAGTTCATACCGGATGTTCATAACGAAAATTTTCATACCGGAAGTTCATATCGAAATTTTTTTATACCGGAAGTTCATACCGGATGTCAATGATGTTTACACTGGTGAATTTACAACCTTTGTTCGCTCAGGGTGATGCTGACAGTGTTCTTGATCGTCTCTGGGTAAAGAAGAAGGTTATACCATTTTTAGAGACATTTTTGTTGCTTCAAGGTTGATACCTGAATGTTGCGTTTTTGCTCATACCATTTTTATAACTTATGGTATGTAATTCTCCGGTATGTAATTCTTAATTCTAAACTATGACATATGTTTGGTATAACTTCCGGTATGATATGATAACTTCCGGTATGATAACTTCCGATATGATATGATAACTTCCGGTATGATAACTTCCGGTATGATAACTTCTGGTATGATAACTTCCGGTATGTGAACTTCTGATATGTGAACTTCCGGTATATGAACTTCCGGTATGTGAAACTTCGGTATGTGAAACTCCGGTATGCATTCCAAAAAAATAAAAAAATAAATCAAGAAAATAAAAAAGACAAAAGAAATAAAAGAAAATAAAATAATAAATTCCGGTATGATAACTTCCGGTATGATATGACAACTTCCGGTATGATAACTTCCGGTATGTGAACTTCCGGTATGTGAAGCTCCGGTATGTGAACCCGGTATGTGAAAATTCCGGTATGTGAAAATTCCGGTATGTAAAAATTCCGGTATGTGAAATTCCGGTATGTGAAGCTCCGGTATGTAAAATTCCGGTATGTGAAGTTCCGGTATGTAAAATTCTGGTATGTGAAAATTCCGGTATGTAAAAATTCCGGTATGTGAAAAAATCTTCATTCTAGAAAATAAAAAGAGAAAAAAAACTAATAAAAGAAAAAAAAAACAAATTCAGTTTTTAAAAATTAAAACTTACACTTAAATAATAAATAATAAACATTTTTTTTAAAATAGAAGGGTTAATTAGTTTTACCTACCATTAAATAAAAGTGGTAAAAAATATGGGGTATAGTTTCTTTAACAAAAACAAAAAAGAGTCTAGTTGGCCAAATTCTTTTTTTTTTTTGACGAAATGTGAAGAATAAAAAATATAACTATTATAATAAAAAATTTGTTTATAAAATAACTTATATATATATGAAATATTAAGATCTTACTCATTTTTGTAACCTAAATAAAATAAGTAATAGAAGAATGTGATATGGAAAATTCATATAGACAGAGCGAATACGCCAATTAGTATACATGGAGAATATATTTATAGAATTATATATGAAATGTGATGCGGTTAGTTTTATGGGTTGGACATTTATTTACTGTGCTTGGTTCCCATAAAGTTAGAGAATAAACTTCATCATAAGTTGATTGAATATAATACCTTAAGCTAAAATTAATGAATTAAAATTAATTTATCAATTAAGGCTATTAGATCATCCAGCTTCTCCATTTTAAAATATTTGGAGAATTTTAAAAAAATTTTGGTCCAACAGATTCTCCATTTCATTCTCCAAAATGAAGAATAATGGAAAAAAGTGGGGAAACGCGAAACCCGAAACCCGAACCCGAAAACCCGAAAACCTGAAACCCGAACCCGAACCCGAACCCGTTGGATTTGATAAAAATATAAAGGTAGATTTTTACTTTTAATTCTCATATTGGAAAAGGATTTAGGGAATCTGTTGGGGATGCTCTTAGATAGTAACTAAAATTTTGATTAAAAGGGAAACACATTTTTTTTTGAAATGGAAGGATATAAAATTAATTTTAGTTTTTTTAATTGATTTATTTTATTACATAGAAAATTAAATATTGATAAAAAGGAATACGATGTTTTTTGTTTGTAAGTAAATAAAGTAGTCTGAAATAAATATTTGAATTTTTTAGGCCGTGGTAACTATTTACAAAAATTATTACCCCCTCCCCCCAAAAAAAATATATATGATAAAATTTTATAACATAAATTTTAGCATTCATTCAATTCAAACTATCTAAAAATTAGTTCAGTTCTTCTATAACAAAATTTTATGTTTGTGTTACAAATTTTGATCATATTTCTTAATTAACTTGTTCAAGCATATAATTAGGGCTGAACATAGGTCTGAAATCGGACCTCAACCGAATCGCAACCGCAAACCTGCAAAACCTTGACCGCAAACCGAACGATATATGCGATTCAAGTGCGATTCCAACCGGTGGCAAACCTCATTTTCTGTTTCGGTTCACTGAACCGAAACCGAGAATTGCAAATTGCGGTTTATATCTGAATCGATTGAGAGTTGAGCCTTTGAGCGTGGTGTATCATGTATGTATGACTCATGCATACACTCATAATATATGAGTGTACTGCAACCGATGTCGAAACGCACTAATCGTAATAAAAAAATTAACAATCATTCAAACTAGCAAATATTTTCAAAAATTTTAAACTTAAATAACAATGTAACGAACATCCAAATACTAAACAAATTCGAATCAACAACACATTTTTTTAAAGTTCAAACTTTAAGGTGCCGACATTCAAAAAGACCAAAATAAGATCACTATATTACTAGAAAACATAAAGTAATAGATACTCACTAATACCCATGGCAAAAACATGTTACATAATGTCATAATCACAATGAGAAGTGAAGCTTTGCTGCTTTAGACTTAAGAGTCGGTACTATTTGGGAGGGATTGACAAACTGACTAACACGAGGGTAGAGGGACGGGGCTTATCAACTAACCGTCTGAGTAGGCTGAAAGTGAGAATCACAAAAAAGAAGGAATAAATGAACATGAGACTAGGGTTCTGGCTCTTCGCCTTTAATTTGAGTCTTCACTCTTTAGTCTTCTTTTTTTTAGTAAAACGTTGCGCTTTATAAAAAAATCGGCGTTTTCTCCCCTGTTTGAACCGCATTTCGTTCGGTTCATCAACCCAACCCCAAACCCTAAATTCATGGATCGCTAACTGAACTGGTAGCTGTGGTTGTGGTCCGGTTACGAATCAAACCGAAAAATGCGGTTCGGTTGCGATTCTTCTGAACCTCCCGAGACCCGTTCAACCCTACATATACATAATTTTTGTTAAATTTCATAAGCTTTTGATAAATAGTTACTTTAGCATGATTACAAATGTTGATCTTTTATTTCAAATCTCGTATCCTTCCATTTTCAAAAACAAAGTTTATTTCCTTTTTTAATATCAAACTCTTATATTATCTAAGTAGCTTAATTAATTAACCTTTAACCCTTAATTTTAGATGAAAGGTATTAGATTCAATCAATTTCATGAAGTCCAATAGGAAAACTGGAGCATGAAGTCCTGAGGGGCCGCATAATATGACTCCCTCCCTCTGTCCGGCTTAATATATTTGGTGGCACAATCCAATAAAAAATAGAGCGATTTTATTCGTTCAGTCAAAAAAATACAAACGAGTTAAGGAAATCAAATTTTGAGTACGAGCCGCAGGAATAGAGCAGCTACGAGTCGCGTGCTTACGGAGATTACGGGGCGCATCCAGAGTGCGCCTCTAGGGCGCATCCAGAGTGTGCCTCTGGGGCGCATACAAAATGCGTCTCTGTCTGTGCCCTTTTGCCAGCTTTTTATTGCGCCCGATAAATTTTGACTAATAATAGAAGTATTATATATTATTGAAATTAAAAAATCTAGAAGAGTTAATTTAAATGTACTTTTTATTTCTTGGATAAAAATAAATGTTATAAATATTTATTTATTTTCAAATTAAATTAAAATATAGAAATTGATGTAAACCTAAATATAAAAATAATGGTTATATAAGTATTTTATGCTTTAAATTTTAAATCTTTTTAATTTTAAAAGTATAGAAAAGTATGTTTAAAACTAATTATGTACCATTGTTTACAATAAAAGCTTGTACTTCCTTACAACGCAAAACGACATCCGCTTTATTTCCAATATTGATCTTTATATGGAACATGGGCAAAATATGCTTCACCTCCGGAAAGACTTCACCCAAGGAACATATAAGACCCAACGCTCGATCGGTGGCAATCACTTCCGGTATCTTGGTGTAGAACAAATGACGAAGCCTCCTTAAAGCCCACTTGTAGTGATCTATGTTCTCGTGTGACATGAATACGAAAGCAATTGCAAAAGTTTTCTTTGAGCTTGTGATGCCGACAACCTCCAACAACGGCATATTATATCTAGAAATAATACAAAAAAAAAGGATTAGGTAAAAGTGTTGTGCAATAAGATAGACTTTTATCAAACAAAGTTAGAACAAGAATACTTACTCATTGGGAGCGTCTTATACGTCAAATCCATCACAATAACATAAGGGAACATGTAGAGCAAATGCCTAGAATCGGGAAGTGAGATAAAAAAAATCAGCCACCTCATCGGAGTTTGTACATCTCCTTACACTCACATACTATCTGCGTTCCTTCAACGTATGAAGTGCTTGTTGTAATAACTCTCTTCCTTCAGCTTGTTCCATCCTCATCTTCAAACCGGTATTGTAAATTTTCCGGATGGTTGTGACATTTCCAGGCACGTCTAATTACACAGATTTCAATATATGTCTCGGTTTCAACCCCGACCCCCATTCACGCTCCACCTTTCGTTATTGGACAGGAATCAAACGTCAAACATATGCACGATTCCTTAAAACTGACGGAATTACGTGGTTGTGGACTCCACATATAACTCTCAATGTCTATTTTGTGCTTCAACTTGTGTCACCTCAAGTTCAAACATGCACATACACTTCTTCGAGTTCTTTTTTCGGCTAGTACTTGGCACGTGATCGGGATCAACATCTTTTTCCTTTCTAGGTGCTCCGTGTCTATCGCATGCCAAATGAAAGATACGGAACCCCCGTCTATGCAACCATGATTTGTTTATAACCAACACCATATTTATCGAGTACCCCACAAACCAAGTCCAACCCACTAAGTTATCTCTATCCAAAAAAATATCCATGAAGCTCAAACTTTGACGAAAAATCGATACCGAACACACGAGAATATTCCATAAGATCCTATTATAAACAAAATAATTATTTTAAAATTGTCAGCTCTCTATTCAAACATGTCTAAAACTAATAAAAAGAAATAAAAAAAATTATTATAAAATCACGATTCTATATTCTAACATCTCTGAATCTAATAAAAAACGAAATAAAGCATTAATTATATATATTTTTTTAATTTTTGAATATGGAAGAAAAAAAATAAATCTAAATTATTATTTATTTATTTTTGAACTAAAATAAATACTATAGTAAATTTTTATATTTTCAAATTAAAAAAATATAAAAAATTAATTTTAACTAATATGAAAATAAAAAAAATTTTACTCTTGCTTTTATTGTAAACAATGGTACACAATTATTTTTAAATATACTTTTCTAGAATTTTAAAATTTAAAAAATTTTAAAATTTAAAACATAAAAATACTTATATAACAATTATTTTTGAATTAGTTTAAACTTAATTTCTATATTTTAATTTAATTCAAAAATAAATAATAATTTGTAACATTTATTTTTATCCATAAAATAAAAAGTACATTTAAATTAACTCTTCTAGATTTTTTAATTTTAATAATATATATAATACTTCTAAAAAGTCGAAATTTATCGGGCGCAGTAAAAAGCTGGCAACGGGGCGCAGAAAGAAGCTGTCTCTGGAGCACATCCTGAATCCGCCCCAGAGGCGCACTCTGGATGCGCCCCAGAGGCGCACTCTGGATGCGCCCCAGAGGCTAAATGCGCTCGGGAGACACATCCAAAATGTGCCCGTGTTGTCTCCCGTGTCTGATCGAATAGCAACCCCGAAAAAGACTAGTCCACAATTTGTAAGTAGAAACAATATAATAGAAAAAAAATGCTAGGAAGGAGGCCTTGAACCTGAGACCAAAAAATATTAACAGTACCCTCTTTACAAACTGGACTATTAATACCATTTTTTTTTATAACGAGCCCTAATATTTCCTAGACCCTGTTCATGAGAACAGGTTGCACTGGCTCCGATCCGGGCCTGCCTCCTTGATAGGTGTATTGTGAAGGTGGCGGGGGAGTAGGGGCCGTCACGCTCAAAAGCTTAAGTAGTTGAACCTGAAGGTTGTACCTCAACATGTTGCCCCGGACATTCACCCGTAGCTGACCATCAATGTTGGACGACAGGTTCATCCGAATCAAAGTCTTGAATCCGAGAGAACTAGGGTGAGGGTGAAGAGCAATGAAGTAAGTGTTGGAGATGTAGGGAAAGTCTCACATCGACAATACGATAGTGTGTGAACCTAACATATAAGTACTAGGGCTACTCCTCCTATTGCCAATTGGTTTTAGGATGGAACCCCGTGTGCTTGTATGTGTGGTTCACCGGACGTGCGCTCTCCGCGTCATTTGGTCCCGGAACGGTTATAAGAAAAAGTAACATGGTATCGGAGCAGGTTCGATCCGGGTCCGGTTTCCTGACTTCGGGCTTTAGCTAAAAGAGAATGAGATGCGAAACCCGTCGAAAGAAAAAATGAAATTGTGGGCGAGCTAAAAAGAGAATGAGATGCTCGACCCGAGAAAGAAAAAATGTGTCAAGTGTTAACTAGTTCAGGTAGTTAACACTTGAGGGGGAGTGTTGGAGATGTAGGGAAAGTCCCACATCGACAATACGATAGTGTGTGAACCTAACATATAAGTACTAGGGCTACTCCTCCTATTGCCAATTGGTTTTAGGATGGAACCCCGTGTGCTTGTATGTGTGGTTCACCGGGCGCACGCCCTCCGCGTCATTTGGTCCCGGAACGGTTATAAGAAAAAGTAACAGTAAGAGACGTCCGGGTCATATGACTGCATCAGACGGGTCACTAAACCTCCATGAAGTAGGGTACCGAAAATGGTTCCCTTTTCACTCCATTTCCAACAAAAATCCAAAACAAGTCTCTAATCATGCATTCCACTATAAATTATAAGGCATCTTATTTACTCCATTATTTTAGTTCGTTTTGGTGTTATTTGTTGGTTTGCTAATGTCATTTTGTACAAATATATAGGTTCATTCGACATGTAAAGATTACGGGTTATTAGGGAGATTATTTGGAATAGATTATATTTGGGATTATTCGAACAAAAATTTTTAATCGCACTTGAGGTATGTTTGGTAAGAGATGTATGTTTTTTTCCCGAAGATTAATTCAATAGAGATTGTAAGAGATTAATCTCTAATAACCTTGGTTGAGAGAGTTTAATTTTTAGGTTATTTTCAGTCATATAAGTCATTTTAATAATTCCGTCTATAGTCCCCATCTCTTGCCAAACACACAAAATTAATTCCTTCAATATAATATAAAATAACCCAATAATCTCTAACTAAACGCACCCGAAATTTTCGATTATTGTCTCAAAATAATCTGAACTTTTTACTGAACGGTTCTGATGGATCAATTTCCCTCTCTATAAGCGTTTTCAGGTTATTAATCTGAACTTTCAGATTATTCCAACAAAAGAACACAAAAAATTCAGTAATCTGAATAATATAAATCAGTATAATGCTATAAACTACAGTGAAGAATAAATTTAACTAGTATACATAGGCATGTTCATACAGATTGCCATGCAGAAGCAGTGATCAAAACCCTATCTTGCCATCCAACAGAAATGGATTTTCCATTCTCCCTCTCAAAAACCCTAAACCCACCTCCACAGTTTAAATCCCCTTCAAACTGTGTCTGGCAATGGCTCCTCATCCTCAGCAGAAGCTTTGCCTGCATCGTCGTTCTCGAGCTCAGCTTCATCCCACGAAACCCATTGCTCTCCATCATCTCCTTCCACCAATCCATCCTGGGATTCACCATAGCTTGATGATGATCATCTTGTAAGCAGTTAACAATAGCATCCTTGATCTCTTTTCCAAGATGGTTCCTCTCTATGCACATCCTTTCAAGGCTCTCCCTCGGAAGACAATCGTCTAAGGATTCGAACATGGCCGCGTAATAGCCCAAAGAATCCATGAAGCTCGAGATTCTCGAGTCATGGCCTCCTCGTTGCACCAATACTGTTATGGTAGGGTTCAGTGAACGTATGGATTGTAATGTATCCGAAATCTTTAATGCATTATTCCATGATGTATGTAAGCAAGAAACTAAGTTAATTGCAAGTGTTTCATTTTCTCTTCTTCGCACAAGATTGTGAGTGAGCTTGGAGCCTCTCAAGAGCCCTTGGAACTCGAAAACTATGTTCTTGAACCCTTGTGAGAAACTCACAAGCCGAGCCTCGGTCTCCACCAGCTCCTCCAAGCTCCTCGCGAATCCGGTGATCCGAAGTGATATTGTGTTTGTGGTGGTTGCTTTTTCTGATAGAGATTGTATAAGAGAAGGCCATTGAAGCCCGTAAGCCAACTCGAAATCTACAACATGTAGTTTCGAGTTATTTCTTTCTTCTAATCCCCTCTCGAATGCTTCGAGTATGGCTTGGTTGGCCGTGAAGTGGGAGAATTGGTAGCAAGGAGAAACTCTATAAAGATGTGTGAAACCCAAGAACTCTTCAGATGTAGTTGGATCCTTGATGATCATATCATACAAGGGAGATTTGTTCTTCAATAGCCTGGCAATCAAGGCCTCAGCAAAATATGCAGCAACCCTTTGCATTGAATCACCTGTAAACGAGGCGGTTTGGTAGATCTTAGCAAGATCAACCATGGATGAGCTCAAGTTGTATTCATCCACAGAAGCCATGGATTTGAGCAAGAGATGGATCAAGTAAAGACCCTTCTTGTCTCCTTGCTCAACAACAGATGATTTAGCCTCCTTGATCATCTCTTCTCGGAGTTGGAGAAGCCGGAGAAGCTCTCCTTGATAATCATAATTATGATCTCCTCCATCCGAAGAGCCGCGAGAAGTAGAAGACTCGTGATCATCGCTTTTCTTTCGTCTTTTGTTGTGATTATCATAAGCATGAGAAACCAAGGAGAGGCTGAGATTCAAAAGCTGTTGCTCCTCCTCCTCCTCCATCATCTCTAAGCCTTCCATCAAAAAAGAAAGGAAACAAAAGAAAAGATATGGAGAATCAAAGGGGAAGTATGGTGTTAAAAAGGTTATAAGGAATGTGGGAATGGAATAATTCCTCAGAAATTCCTTGTCATTACCTAAGAAAAGCACCAAACATTTACCAAATAAAGGAGTATTCAACTTATACTTGAGTAGTATATTGAAACTTGGAAAGGCATTCAGCAAAAGAATATATATATATATATATATATATATATATATATATATATACTAATTGTTTTCTGGGTTTCTGGTTTTGAGGTGTAAAACTCCAATGAGGATAAGAGAGAAGAGTATACCTTTCAATTCTTGTTTATATTGAACAGCTTTTGAGTTATCTCTGTCGATGATGCTCATATATTTTATACATTTTATAATATTGTTCATAGATATTGAGGGATTTGTGTTTGTATTAGGGCCCTTTGGCAGTTCAGAAAGATTATATTAAAATAAGATGCCACAGACAAATATAATAGCAAGCAAAATCAGTTTGGAATCTGACCTACTTCCCTCTTTTTAGATCTTTTGTCTGCAACCCATCACCTGAATTTGACTTAACAATTTCAATCAGGATGAACTTCACTAATTTTGGAGGTATACACAAACCCATGAATCATGAAATATTTTCTCTTGATCTATATATATAATAGAGGGTGATATGACCTAAGAATAAGCAGAAAACATGGAGACAAAGAGTGCGAACTCACACGGATGGAACGCTAATCTCTGCACGTGTCTGTCAAATAGAAGACATGTTAGTTATTTAATTCAGGACCTTACTGCATAAACCAGCTAGCTAAGACAGCTACAGCATCTCCTGCACATGTCTAGGGTTATTCTCGATCACTGTACATGTTGAATATACTCTTAAAGGAGTTGAATGTGAAAGCAAGAAGAATCAGTAATTCTAGAGAGCATGATTTGACCAGTTCAGCTGTGATTGATATAGAAAAACTAATATTGCCCATAAAGAAGGGCATGATTGATTTAATCATAAGTGGGAAAAAGTAAGTAATAATTTGGTTAAGCATATCTGTGCAACAAAGACTTTAGATTGGGTAGCAGATTCTCCTCCATTTCTTCTTACCTTTCCCCTTTTCTTTAGGAAGTGGACACGTAATTTCAGGATCTCTTCTGCCCATAAAATAGGACATCTAAGATTCCTTTTGAGCTATTCTAAGGGCCATTGGAGAATAACTCAAAATATGGAATAATCTTAGACCAGGATCTGAGGTGACAATGTCAAAAGTCAACACCAAATTAGGCTTTTGTGTTTCTAGTAACACAAATCACCTAGCTTCCTTATGTGTTTTCAAACTTCTGCTTTAGTTAAGATGATTTCGGGAGGGTTTCGTTGCACGTCCTAATATACATGCACTTTGGGCCCGAACCCAACACAAAAGTTTTCAGTTAGGTTTCATCCTCAAACCAATTAACAACGTGGAAACATTTCATCTTCCACGGTTACACTTGTTAACGGGATAATGTATGGCCCAAACTCATGTCTAAGAACAAGGGCTCATACAGAAAGGGCAGAAAATCCTTTTATCAACATGAAAGGTCAGGGTGCCCTTTCTCTTAATCTCCCCATCAAACAGACACCAATAAAAACAGTTTAATGATATGATTTATAATGTTCAGATGGATTTGGTAAGGGAAAGGCAAATTTGTTTATAATTTGCATATATCTCCAACACTTCGATTCCTAATCTACAAATTGTCCTTTTGCCACCTAAAGCCTATTTGTCCTTGTCAGAATCCAAAGGCAGATCCACAGCAATTTGGCATATTGAAATACCCAATTTCATAGTGGTTTCTTCCTTTTTCAGATAAGCATTATTTTCCTGGTTTTAAGATGCTCATAATTTCAAGCTTTTATGAGGTGGGTCATTGCCCACCCACCACCATTACATTCCTTCTTCTACCTTCTCTTCTCTTTCCACGCCTTCTATTACTCAATCTGGCACGCCTTTGCTTTATCACATACCATCCATACACACCCTAAGATTACACAACTTTGAAACTGAGTCCACAATTTTGGAAATTCATAATTATAGCTCTGATTTGGGAAACTTTTATGATTGTTCCTTGTGTCTACAAAGATGTCACATAGATCATGTGGGTGTAAATTTAAATGACAGTAAATTATTGAATTTCAAGGGTTACAGGATGAGCAAAGAGTAAAGAATACAGAAGAACGATCATGGTTACCGGCAAATTGTCATCTTCTTTGGATTGTGGAAGGAACAACAGCTTTAGTCTTTCTCTTGAAGAAGAAGAAGAAATATAACGCAGATCCCAACAGAGGCGAACTTGATGCAATGGAGATGTAAATCAACCACCACAGTGATCTTTGAGACGTACAACAAAGCTGATTCATTCGTCTCCTAAGGAAGTTGGACCCGGAAACAGGAGGTTGCTTGGCGGTTTGGGGGGTGGGATCAGAACAGTTGGCTTCTGTTATATGTTCAGTTGAATCCTTTGAATCAGAGGTGTTTTCATCAGTTTTTGTCGTTGGCACATTTGCTATAGCAGCTACCGTTCCATCTTGAGTGACATTTACGAAAGGGCCATGATCTATACACGAGTTGGATGAAGTAGGTTTCATCTGCATCCATAGTGACAAATAATGTAGGTTCAAGCATCTTCAGTTTCGATATGGCTAAAACTGATTAAATTTAAGTAAAGTTTTTACCTTTAATTGTGCATATGGGCTTGAAATCAAAATGTTGAGGAATTCATTGACAGCTCTCACCCACCTAGAAAATAACAAAGAGTTGCCTCAATATGGCTAAAACTCAGATCAAGTGAGGCAACAGCCAACTTCTTTGACATTTAGAAAGAAATTACCATAGGGTAGATGCAGTAATTCCTTCAAAGAATGCAAGATGCCCACCATGTTGTGTTGTAGCTAGGACAATGTTTTTATTTAGCCTAAAAAACAAATGAAAAGATGAGCCTTTGAAGCAGTGTGCATGGGTAAAATCAGGAGAGGAAAATGAAAAAACAAGCAAACAGAAATTAGACCTGCATTCATCCCAAGGGATGGCTTCCCTTGAGCAGAGGGGATCATCCAAAGAACTAATGCAAAGGAGTGGAATAGATACATTGCTCACAAAATTGGCACTACTGCATCGCCTGTAGAATGTATCAACAGTCTGACAAAACCAGTGAATGAGTTTGTACCATGGCAGAGATTGCAACCGAGCAGGGAAGATAACAAGAATGGCCATACCTCATATTTTCCCACGATAATGGTGGCATGGTGGTCAAAATCTCGGATACGGAACGACTGTTAAGCAGATCAGGAAAAAAAATTTCTTGTTACATAATTTTTTGTCTTTGCAGGACAAATTGGTGAAAATAAGGCATGTAGGACGTGTGATACTGGCATTTGGCAAATAGTCAACATTAAACCTTACCTTTAGAATCCCTTCCCAATTTGCAAGACGAGATATATGAGACTGATGCCTGAAACCATTGAACATCAAAATAAGCTCACTGACTCAGATCCAGATCAGGAATATTAAATGTTATTCCACAGCTGAGTAATTTGGCTAAACCGGAGTATAGGACATACAACTTTGCATAGCCTTGAAGACCAATAGCAAGAGCTCTGTCATAAAACTTCTGCACTAGTCTACGACCTATGAACCTGTCACCGATCTGTTCAGGAAGATAAGGCATACAAGATAATGGTTATTGCCAAGAGGTTTAGCCAGAGTATTTTAACATGCCCTTCAACACGAGTTTTCTAATGCAGGGTCCATACAATTTCTCCCTTCAATAGTAAAGAGTAGAAAAATGCCCTTAACCGTGCATTGATGAACTCCAAACACTTGGAACTAAGTTGCATAAATACGGATGAGAATATCAAAAGTTTATAGTGCATGAAGGTTATTGAGAAGTGCACTAGAGTAAGTTGCAGTCTATAAGGAGACAAGCCAGGTGTAGAGAAGCCAATTGACAGAACCATCCAAGGGAACCCGCAAGGCCAGCATAGGATCTTAGCAAACCAAAGCTTTCGCCAAATAGACTCAATTGTACTCACTAATATGATATCTTGGATAGAAGTCAATCATGTCTTGATGTTAAAAGCACTCATAGGGATTGAGATGATACTAAATGCTAAATAGATTGACAGAACTGGAGCTTGACTAACCAAAAGATCCCATGGTGAGCAAATAGCAACTGCTCCTGCAATTGGAATGTCATCTCCGTCTTCTCCAAGATATTTTACCTAAACAAGAGGAAGCAGGTTCATAAGCTCAATTCCCAGCTGATATTCAGTCGGACAGTGGAAAGCGTTACTTCTAAACAAAAGTGCAGAAGTAAAGACTACTAATTAATAGTTATTCACGTGTTTGACTGAAACTGCTGATATAAAGCTATATTGATTAGAAAATGATTCACCAACAGCAAATTCATGAGCAACATCGTCCTGAACATTAAACGCCTTGAGATGAATATACTTGTCACCACAATCCACTGTATCTGGGAATGAAAGTTGACATACCAAAACGTTGGCACCAACGCTCGTTCCAATCACATATAAAGGAGCAGCTGGATATTCACTGTGCAGATAACGAACCAAAGCACGGATATCCTCCGTCCATCCAGCATTGTAAAAACAATCAGACTGCGAGGACAAATTTTATGTTTAAAAGCATTTTATTTCCTAGACAAAAGATAATGGACAGGAAATACTAAAGAACTAGCTGATGTATAACGTACAAGTTATCTATTCAGATTTGCCCTTCTAAATAAAGTAAGAACGTTAATCAGATCAAATATTAATATGAAACTACTCACTGTAACCGAAACTCCACCGAGGCCTCTGTGATTGGTAATAACAGTATTCCATCCAGACTTTGCAATATTGTAGACAAGATGCTTCAAGTACTGCATATGCAAACCAGATATATGACATAATTAAATCAACAGGTTGAAGAGAACTTTAAAAATGCCAAGAGGGAAATTTGTAGCACAGAACCATCATTAACTTCTCAGAGAGATTATTTATTCTTAAAAGGGAGTGAAGACATTAATCCACTGATGCCCCGGAGCCAATAGGCAAGGATCTTAAAAAAGCTTACAAGCCCATCCACCTTATGTAAATTATATTCACAAGCACAATAACAAGTCCATTCACATCACAAAAAAAAAAAAAAAAAGATTTACACCATTAAACTGGCAAACAACAATTGACAGAAGTTATTCAGACATATGGTTCCATTGAAGAAATTATATGTCCATATCACAGCACATTGGCAGTTTCCCAGAACCATCATTATGCAAATAATTATGGAACAGAACTTACTGCAGAATTAGAGTCACTGCTTAAGCCAGGAACTACAATGATGACTGGTGTTTGATCATCTTTACTGATATCATTGCTCATGTAAACATCACCATTTACAACTGTAGATTCACCACACACCAATAAGAGATACAAATTTTAGTTGTGAAACTTGTGAATATGATAATAGGCTTGAATTTACCATCAGAACTGAGTAGCCAGTCCAGAGCAATAGTACCACCATCAGCAGTTTGAAAGATTTTTCTGGACAGGAAGGTATGCATACAGAATCAAGCTTTAATTAAGGAGAAAGGAAAAGATAAATAGATACATAGATAATGTTTAATTGATGATTCACCTTCTGTAACTGAAAACAGGAGGCCTTCCAAAGAAATTTAAGAAAATAGTTTGCAAATGGGGACTTGCAAGCCAAGGAGTTGCCAAATACCTGCAAGCTTTCATAATTTTCCGACAAAAAATTCAACCGAAAATCTCTTATCTACAAATCAATTACAAAATATACTCCAACAAAGGAGGGGAAGAAGGAAAAATTCACCTGCCGTGCAAAATTTTACACTTGGATACAACTTGATTGTAGAATTTGGAATCTGGATTAAACGTTAGGGTAACGGGTTGTCCTCTAAACATATAGAGAACATCCCCTATCCAATGACACTCCAAGAAATTGTATAGAAAGACAGCGAAGATCCCCGCGAACGCGACGAGGTAGTGCGATATCGGAATCATCAACAGCGACTGGAATAGCAATTTGTAGGGTGATCCAAGTGGATTTGGGGATGACCAAATCGAAGAGTTCATGGGGAGAATGGAATGGCAATTCATCGGATGTGCAGAGACTCAGAGAGTAGCAGGATACATTCAACGGTTGAAGCTACGGAGATGGACAAATTGTAATTTTTTTCCTCTCTTTTTCTGATCGATAAACTTTTAATTTAAAAGATAATAAAATTTTATTTAAAATCAGTCAGTAATTATAATTTTCAGATGCTCGATCAATAAAAAAAATATCGGAAATCTATATAACACATAAAATTTACTTAGAAACGCAACAAATTATTTGTATTTCTGGCGATACACAATATAGCAACAATATTTTCCGCTTTTAAATTGTGTGGTACTAGTATACACCTTGTCATGCGCATAAGTTTTATTATGAAAGTTGATTTCTTTTGAAAAAATTGGTAATATTGAGCCTTTCTTTTGTCATCTTTCTATTCTAACCCCAAAACTCTTTCACCAATTGTTTGTAAAAAAAAAAAGAAAAATATATTAAATTGAAATTGTTGAAAAGGAGTCACATCTTAATGAGATGAAAAGTATTGACATTTGTGAGCGGTAATTTTAAAACTACTCAAAGGAATAATAAATGGTAGATCATCATCATTTTCTTACTCACCTTTTCTACCATTTATTGCAAAGGAGTCATGTTCTTCATATTGGTGCATCTCAACACAAATATTCCCATTTCTGATTTGAGAAAACTACATATAACCACCCTTAATAATCACTCTTTTCCAATAAACCACCCCTTATAGCAATTTTAAATAAAACCAAGCTTAATGTTCAACTATTTGCAGTAAACCACCCTAATAATTTTGAGAGAAGAGTGCGTAGAGTTTGAGAATAAATACAAAAGGTTGGGGTATATTTACTTAATTGAAACATTAAAAAGTTTGGTTACTAATCTAGTTTTTCAAAAAGGCCTAGTTATCAAAATTGCCCATAATTTTTTTGACATAAAACCACCCTTAATTTCTAAATATTTGCAATTAACCACCCATACTATTTAAAATTACTTCAAATAATTCAAAATTGAAGCATTGACAAAGTAAATTTTCATTATTAACATCACAATTAACTTTTATAGTTTGATTAAGTATTATAGTTTGGTTAGTATCACAATTTATACTAGAAAAATAATCAACGAAATTATACAAATTTTATTACCCATGTACAAAAAATAAAAAAAACTATAGAAATTTTATATTCAGTAATTTATATACTTTTTTATGTTTTCAAGCCTAAATTAAAAAATTTATTTTTTTAATAAGCTATATCTTTATAAAAACAACGTTGAATTTTGTGCATAACACAAAAGTATTTTGGCTTATGTATTGTTCATGGGTAATAAAATTTGTTTTAATTTTTATTTTTTTAGTGTAAAATGTAATACTTAACCAAATTATAATACATAATCAAACTATTGAAATCATCTATGATATAAATAATGAAAATTTATTTTATCTATACTTCAATTTTAAATCATTTGAAGTAGTTTTAATTAGTATGGGGTGTTTAATTGCAAAAATTTAAAAATTAAGGGTGGCTTTATGCCAAAAAAATTATAGCGGTGGTTTACCGCAAGTAGTGAACATTAAGGGTGGTTTTATGCTAAATTTTTTATAAAGGGTGGTTTATTGTAAAAGAGTGATTATTAAGGGTGGTTTTATGTAGTTTTCTCTTATGATTTTCTCGGTTTTCATCGTCTACAACTCCAGTCGAAACTCCATCATTTTCGTACCCAATGGAAACCAGATCTAGAGTTCGTCATTGATGTTCTGTCGTTGCAAAGGATCGTAAGATTGCCGACGAGGCTATCATGGCGGAGGGTGCTAGGGTTTCCGCCGTCCTTCAGTCTGGAGTTCATCATTGATGCTCCGTCACTGCCGGAAACCAGATCTTTATTTTTTGGATAGTCTAGAGCTATTTCTACTAGATTTTATGTATGATTTTGATTCGTTTTGTTAAGTAGTATTGTGTATGTATTTTGATGAATTGTATATATTGTTAGAGCATTATTGGTACGTTTGAGCATGTCTATTTAATCTTACAAGATTATTTAAGTGTGGTAAAATGTTACCCAATTTATGGGTATAATTATTTTATTGGGTATATGTTATTATTTTTTATGGGTATGGTTATTTTATTGGGTATATGTTATTATTTTTGTGGTATGTTTCTTATTGTTATGTATGTTGAAAGTGAAATGTTTGGTATGTTTTATGGGTACCCAAACTGTGTTATAATGACCAAATGTTAATTGATATTGATGTTTGTGTACAATATCGATTTGTGTAAAATTTGGGTACGACAAATTCAAATTGGACATTCTTTTAGTATCAAATGTGAATTAAATTGAAGAGAAAAAAAAATGGATTTAGTATATATACTTTGGGTATGAAAAGGTCATCGTTTTTGGGTATGACAATGACGAATATTACTCACTTAAATCCGAACAAACAGTAACTTTACCCAATCGCAGGTCGAACCTCCTTCTACCTCATTTTTTGAGGGAAATAAAAAATCATCATTGGTGTGTGCAGAGGCGTCACATCAACCGGCTGTCACTTTCCACCTTTTTTCTACAACTTGTACTTTCTACATTTTACAGCAATATTTTATTTCAACCAAATATGACATTTTTGGGCCTAATTTGCAAAGTTGAAAAATGTAGGGGTTAGTATGTATAGTGTAATATTGGATTAGTTACATTCCACCAAAACCGTCATTTCTTTTTCTCTCTCCGCTATCGTGAGTCATTTTGAAACTCAAACAAATAGTGCTTCTTGTCGATTTGTTCCGCCTTCCCTTTTCTATTGTACATGTTAGTTTCCCTTTCCCTTCTACCCTTGTCAACCCTAATTCTTTTTTTTTTTTCCGTACACATGGTACAAAGAGTTAGCCAAACTGTTCATAATCCAACATTTGCAAAGGTAGTCTCCTTACACCAAAACCTCAAAGGTGACTTTAGTCCATGAGCTTGTAGGGGAGAATATGATTTATCCTCCTTCAGGTACATGTCTAGCTTCATTGTGGTTAGGAAGAACAACATCTTTTGTTGCCCGTTTTGAGGCTCATTCCATCGAACTTCTAAGGTTTTAGTCATGCGCTCAGCGACCTAGACATCCTTATTATTTGTGGGTGTGGGCCTTTGGGGCGGGGTTGTTATTTTTCCCGAGACCCGAGTTTTCCAAGTTAGTCAGTGATAGACCCCTCCTAAACTGAATTTGGGGCATTGACTCATGTCAGTTACCATCACTCGTATATGTGCCATTTTGCGCTTCAGGTTCGCGCCTATATAAGTCGGTGCCATTTATTATCTTATTCACGAGGGTATTGTCGTTTACACTTAATTGAACCATTTTCAAATTTTCTATTGCACAAAAAATTCAGCGCAAGAATTAGTGGATCGTTTTTTTAATTTCTTTAATCGGATAAAATTACAAATAAAAACCGATTATTTAATAGTTTAAAAATCCGTACAAGAACATATTCTCGATTTTAAAAATCGAAATTAAAAAAATGATTTAACTATTTTTTTTAAATCGTTTTTTTTCTTCAATAAACCAAAATGAATAAAAGAAATTCTGGGATGCAGTGGTTTCTGCACGGAAGTAGTTATAGTTTTCCAAAAAACATTCCGGCAATATTTCCTCCGAATTATGAATCTGCAAAACTCAAAGAAACTTTAGTGCACAACAGTTTTACGAAAGAAAGTTTCGTTTTTCAGAATTAAGCTTGTAGGAACGTCTTTTTCAAGACTTCTTCCGAAAACTGTAAGAACGTCAAAATTAAGGGAAAAAACCCATAGGATTACAATACCGTTAATATGTGCAGAGTCGAAATAGAAGATCGATATGTGCCCTTTATTATAAAAACGCCCCGGATTGCGTCGGTTTGAATAGCGTTCCGAGTCCCAACATAAAACTACACTAGATCCAAGACCATAACGGCTTTGGAAATCTGGCGATCCGCTTATGCGTTGCACTCTCGAGTTTTGAAGAGAAAGGAAGAGGGGAGAAATACGTTTTGTATGTAGCTTTTTGTTTTGTGTTGGAATGAAAAGACCAGACCCCCTTTTATAGGTTAGCTCATTAGACAAATAAAGATCAACATTTTTAATCCGAGGTTTCAAATCCAAATATTTTATTAAATCATAATTTTCATATAAAAATTCAAATATAAATTCTTGATTTTTTTTACCCTTGTGTAGCTTGAGGCTTGTTTTGATCAATCTTTGGGCCCAAACCATTTAAACTTTGTTGCCCATTATGACATTGGGCCCAAACGTTTTCACTCTATAGCCCATTACGAGATTCGGCCAAAATGATAGCTTTGAGTGGTCAATCCAATACCATCAGTCCGGTTTGTTCTCGTCATGGCCCGGACAGACTAAGCATAAGCCCGAGCTTGAGTCTAAGCATCTGGATGCGGCTCGGCTCGGCGTGCGTGTGTGGTCGGTTAGCTATGTCCGCTCCCTAATGAAAATGGGTAGTCATACAAAGGCCAAGGCCTTTAATTTAAGCGTTTTCAACTCCTTTTAGTCGATGTGAGATAACCATTATTATTTTTTTCTTTTTCCATGTTTTATGTTTCATACATGTACCTTTGGATATCGTTAGCTCATTGACTCGGAATCCAATTTTAGCAAATAAATATACCACGATTCAGTGCTCGCGAAGACGATGCTTCCGTTTTCCGGGGTTAAAGATGCCCGGAGCCCACCGACAATTTGCCCGAAAAAACCCCACACGTTACTTATTTAAAACATTGGTCGCAACAATTACTTATCAGCTCACATTTGTGTTGGGTGTTATTGCTGCGGCGCTTAGTGGAATCTTGGCTCTTACTGTGCTGCCTTCACCCAGTTCCAACACTTGATTGAATTTGCTTCTTCTCTTTGCTGCACACTGTAACGAAGTCACATAGTCTGATGACTCTGATGTAGTGAGGCTTTACCAACTGAAGTCACTTAATATTAACTAATACAAATATGTGTTCAGCAAAGTGTTGTCACTAGCTAGCTTCTTATCAATCAAAATATCTTTTGATTTCATGTCTTATGCTTGATCAAATAACTACATCTGCTGCTACGGCTTATGCTTACGTACATCTCTACGCCGTCTAGGCACTTCTCTCCGCCACAAAACAAAGGCGAAAAGGGAGAGTAGAAGAACAAAAACATAGCATTACAAAAGTACATCGATCTACTAGGAGAGAAACAATAGTTTCAATTGAAAGACTTAATGACCGCCTCCTCCGGAGACTGTGATCTTGGCATCAGGTGGCGGCGACGGGAGCAAGGTGAACACTAGCAAAGAGCTAATGGCTGCTGCTACGGCTCCAACCACAAACGAAGGCAGATTTCCTCCTCCGAATAGTTTATCCCACGGTCCACTTGTCGTAGACACAAACATCTGTTTTTAAAAAAGAATCAAGATGTAACATGCAATTCCCACCAAAAAAAAAAAAAATGTAACATGCATTTTGGATCTTGGATACGGTAATCAATCTATATATTACTACAACAGCTTCTATTTTGCTTCTATTTTGCCGTCTACGTAAACATTTTTTCCATTTATTTACAGATTTGTCACTAATTATTTTATAATTTTTTAAAATTATAATTAATAAAAAGTCATCTTACCATGTCATTTTATTAAAAAATAATAAAAAAAATTTACTTATTTACCAATCAAAATTAAAATTTTAATCTATTATAACTTAATTTTGTTAAAAAAATATCACGCAACTTTTAACAAGCTTTCACATATTTTTAAAATTTAAAAATAACTTAAACTTTACGCCTAGCTTTATATAAGTATAATGCTAATATATTTTAAGGATAAATATATTGAGGTATATATATACTTTATCAATAATATTTTTAAATATGTTATTTTATTTATTAAAAAAAATATAATTTAATTCTCATATTAGTCATATTATTTCATAAAAACAATTTTATTATAAATTAATATTTTATATTTTATATATAAAAGTAAAAATATAGTATTTATTATTTAGACAAAATTCACCCGAAACTAGTTTCAGTTAAAAAGCTCACCTGTGGTACTACTACTGCAAGGTTGAGAACTCCTAGAGATAAACCTGCATTTCATTTTGTTTCAAATCAAAATCAAAATTGTTGTTAATTATTTGTACTTAATTAGTTTAATTCTTGTAGAAATAATCAAAAAATTATACCTTGGCCTGCGCCCGAAGATGATGAAAATATGGAGGCCAGAGCAAATGGAACGCTGTACGTAATCTGTACATACAAAAGTGTGTGTAAGAAAACTATAAATTTTATCATGAAAATATGAATATTATATAAATGTATAACTACCGCAAGAGGAATGCCCAAGAGCGCATAGATGGCGAGGGCGGCGGCCCTGACGTTAGCAGGAGGGAGCGGGGTGACTGCGGCGCCATCAAGAAGGGCCTGATGGCGGGCGTGCTCGGCCATCTTGGAGACAACAACCATCATAGCAAGGCAAACGGCGAGCAAGAGATTAACGATCCCCCAGAGTCTCTTGACGCCACCGAGAAGTCGGGCTAACGGCTCGATGGCCAAAGACATAACACCGAGCACCACAGAGTTTACCATGAGTCCAAGAGACCCAGCGTGGACTCCAACATCATATCTACTGTCCATGACGTCACGGCCACCGTACACCTCCTTCCCCATCCAGTCTGTGTTGTCGAGGAAGTAAGGGAACCAGGCTACCCAATTGAGTGCTGTGACTCCCATCAGTATCCACATCGGTTTCTTGAGATCCTTCAATGCTCCAAATAACTCTCCTATGAACGGCATACTACAGCAACTTCCGGCACTCGCTTCGACGACGTCGTTTTTGGAAGATTTGTTTTCCGTTTGCGACTTCTCGGCTACGCAGGTGGAGGCGAGGATTGAGAGGGTGATCAGGATGGTGATGGAAATGAACACGTATGACTTCACGTTCGCGCAGCTGACGTCACATGCTTCTGTGCGGGTGAAGGGGAAGACCTTGTACAGGTGGCGGGCGCTCCCTGTCGCGAATCCCATGACGCTTCCCACCGCCATGAAGAACGAGAAGAATGAGTTGGAGGCTCGAGTCCTATCAAAGAAAATAATTAATTAAATAAATAGATATTACTCTATATATATATATTGTGGGTGTAATTCAAATCGCACCTGGATTGGTCGTTTGCGGCAAGGTCAGCGAGGAAGGCACGGCAAGGGCCTTGGAGCATGTTGTTAGCGACATCGAGCATCCAAAAACCGATGACATAGACGATGATGGCGCGGGGCTTAGGGGTGGAGTGAGCGGCGTCACCGGAAGCGTGGCCGATGTCGGCGGAAAAGCCAACGAGGAAGAAAGCGAGGGCAACGATGGCAGAACCACCGAGGATAAAGGGACAACGGCGACCAAAACGGGAGGAGCAGCGATCAGAGTAGTAACCGACGGTGGGCTGGACGAGGAGGCCCGAGATGGGCCCGCATAACCAAATGAAGGAGGCCCATTGGTGGGGGACACCAAGCTGCTGCACGTATGGGGTTAGGAGAGAGAGTTGTAGGGCCCATCCGAATTGGATTCCCGTTGCTATGGACGCAACTAAGAGCATCTTCCAGAAGGGACTGGGCCTTGGTGGCGCGGCTAGCTCGTGAGGGTGGTCGATGTGGAGGCTGCTGATCGTGGCTCCTTTGGGGGCTTCCATAGAGTGCACGTACACGTGGTGTGTAGTAAAAGACTGTGAGTAGTGTTTGGAGGTAGGTAGATTTTGGGTTATTTGGTTGTAGGTAAGAGGTATATATATATAGGTGAAGGCTGGCCAAAAGGGATAAATAGATGGAATGCATGTGTCTGCATGGTAGGTACGTGTCGTCACTTTTTTTTTGACAACTTTAGAAGCTTTTTGACCAACAAAAAATAATGTTCTACTTAACTTTACATCAATAATATCGTATTTAATATACTAGAAAAAAAATTTTGTATGAAAATATATTTTTTTAATTTACATAAGTTCAATAACATCCCTAAATATTTTTACTCAACTTTACATTAAAAATATTATAATTATGATCACATTCATTGTACGTAGCTATTTTGAGTTAATTTGTAAAGATTTTTACTAAGTCTCCATAAAAATATATGTCTAAATTCATTGTATTGTTTTATTTTGTGTAATCTTTTTATTCTGTGTTATTTGTGTAACTTTTATTTAAATAAATTTTCAATAAAAATAAATCAATAATTTGGTAGCCTTCAATGTAATGTGTCATTCTTTTTAGTGTCTTAAATATTATTTAAGTTACACAGATTTAATCTTTAACTACATCAAATATTTTAAAATACTCAAATATATTATATACTCCCTCTAATCATAATTAACTGTCATTATAGCCTTTGACACAATTTTTAAGAAAAATATTAAATAGCATAGATTTTGTAAAGTTTTTTTAAATCTTATCACTTATTTAATATTCAACCTTCTTTTAAACCAATAAGAAAGATTTTAGAATTAAAATTAATCATTTACACCAATTTTTAAGAACATTTCTTATAATTATTGTTCATTTATTGACCTAGAAAACTTAAAACGACCTATAATTGTGATCAAATTTCTAATGCTAAAACGACACTTATTTTTTATTGGAGGGGGTATATACTAGTATTTGCACAAATTAAATGCACTAAATTACATAATGTATATAAACTTGATGATTCCATCTTGAGTCTGAAATGCTCAGGGTTCTTTTCGATGGTTCGTGTACAGTGTTTAGACGTTGCCTTATGATGCAGTGATGGAAGCCAAACTTTGTTACTTTAGATTCCATATTTATAGCACCTACGTGGGCTAGGATTTCAGATGTTCCATGTAGTGGTATGATGAGTGCATCCTCAGGTTTATGGCTTCGAAAATCTCTACACTCCAATAGGGTAGATTTATTAGGACTTGTATGGAACTTTATGTGGGTTAATTAGCCGCTAAAAGTTGTAGAACCTATAATACGCTAGTTAAGCTGGATGCATAATAACGATAAGAGTCGAAATTTATACCACCTTAAGTGTGTGTATGGAGCAGAGTCGAGATCGAAATCTCTTTCCTTAATTCTAAAAACTCTCGTATTACGGCGATTATCGGTGTTTAAAAATCTCAGGATACAACTGTTGTTCGAATCCGGCCTTCGTAATTTACCTACGAATCAGTGTAGTGTGTTGCAATCTCGAGATAAGGAAGCCGATGAGAGGAGAAGAAGTGAATGAGGGTGTCCAATCTGGTGCACAAGGCCTGCCTCCCAACTGAATCCGTTTGCATAGATGGGTCTGACCCAAGGCCATCCTCATCTTGAATTGTCGGACTTTTGAGTTGGGTCGACCCAAAATAATATAGGTGGTCAACCCATATTAAATCAAGGTCCGTCTCGTCTCGTCGTAATTTAGCTCGGCTCAGCACATCGCGAGCACGATACGGCACGACGCGCGCGTGTGGTTGTATGACTACCCTCCATTTCAAAAAGAAAATCATAAAATATAACATGTTTAAAAATAGAACGGGGAATTATAAAATACAAATTGTCAGCTTAGACCACCCACAATGGTGGGTATATTACCAAAATCTCTTAACATCCTCTCTCCGTCACGTCAGCTTTAAAAACCCAATCTACTTTTTCTCCACATTCATGGTATCTTAACTCTCAATCTCTTAACTCTATATTTATTTATCCACCATATTTATATACAATTTTAAGATTGTTGATAGTATTAATTTTATTGTAAAAATAAATAAAATAAAAATGTATAAATAATAAATAAAAATGAGATTTTCAATAAACACTTCATTAAAAATTAAAACACACAAAAACATTAAAATAATAATCGCAAAGTTAAGATACAAAACATGAAAATACAAATACACTACTACATATTAAATAATACATAAAATTACTAATTTCCAACATGAGTATTGCCAAACTTTTCTCATACATGTTGAACCAAATCGTGCTTCAATTGTTCGTGTGTAGTGCTACTCCGAAGTTGGACACGGTTGGTTATGTAATCCGCCATAGAATTTGGTATCCCAAACACGTATGTATTGTCAATATCGTTTTATTGTTCAAATTGAGACGGATCCCAATACAACGTGTATGTGTCTCGTTCATCTTCCACAATCATATTATGGAGAATTATGCAAGCTCTCATAATCTTTCCATTGAAACCAATGTCTCAAGCAAGTGATGGGTTCTTCACAATAGCAAACCTTGCTTGTAGAACTCCAAAGGCTCTTTCCACATCCTTTCGACATGACTCTTGTAGTTTAACAAATAATGTATCTTTCTCACCTCGTGCGAGTCTTATTGACGGTATAAATGTTGCCCACCGTGGATAGATACCATCAGTTAAATAATAACTCATGGTATATGAATTCCCATTGACTGTAAAATTCACAGGTGGCGATATACCATGCAAAACATCATCAAACACAGGAGAACGATCGAGAACATTGATGTCATTGCACGTACCTGGTGTTCCAAAGAATGCATGCCAAATCCATAGATCATATGACGCAACAACTTCTAAGATGATTGTTGGTTTCCCATGACCGCGTGTGAATTGACCTTTCCAAGCAGTTGGACAATTCTTCCACTCCCAATGCATACAATCAATTGAGCCTATCATGCCAGGGAACCCACGTATCTCTCCAACATGAAGAAGTCGTTGCATGTCTTCTATGTTTGGTCTTCGTAGATATATGTCTCTAAACGAAGAAATGATTCCTTCCACGAAGTTGGTCAAACATTCTCGTGCAGTTGATGCGCCCATTCGAAGATACTCATCCATCGCATCTGCACTCATACCATAACCCAACATGCGTATGGCAGCCGTGCACTTTTGCAAAGGGGATAGGCCAAACCTACCGGTTGCATCTCGTCTATGATGAAAATATTCAAATGTGGTTGACAAATGGTTCACAATGCGTAAGAACAAAGGTCTACGCATTCTAAACCGCCTTCGAAATTGCTCGTCAAAATAAACCGGTGGCGGAACTTCACTAAAATAGTCTTTGACTAAGCGTTCATGACCCTTCTCACGCTCTCTATCAATGTATTATCGATGTTGTCGTGTTTGAGAGCTTTCACCTTCGGATTGACGTTGTCTTGATCGAGCTTGCATTCTTTCAATAAAACGATCCTCCATTGCAGCAAACTCAGGATCTGCCAAACCACCAATATTAAAAAAATCTTCTGCGGGATTGGAACCCATTTTTGTTGGGCAATGAAGGGCGATGTGAATTTATGATCGGTTTTTGAGAGATTGAAGGAATGTGTAAGTTTAGAAGAGTGAGATGATATTTTTGATATGCAATCATAGAGTTTAAATAGGGGAGAACCAAGTGTTAAAATGAATTGGATTCAAATTCAAATCCGTCATAATGGAAGGCCACTTGCCTATTGAGTGGTCATTCAAGTCATTATAATAGAAGGCAACTTGCCTATTGAGTAGTCATTCAAATTTGTCATAATGGAAGACCACTTGCCTATTGAATGGTCATTCAAATCCGTCATAATGGAATACCACTTTAATAATTCACCGGCATTGGGAAGAGTAATGGTAAAATGAATTGAATTCAAATTCAATTCCGTCATAATTGAAGGTCACTTGTCTATTGAGTGGTCATTCAAATCATTATAATGGAAGGTCACTTGCATATTGAGTGGTCATTCAAATTTGTCATAATGGAAGATCACTTGCCTATTGAGTGGTCATTCAAATCTATCATAATGGAAGACCACTTTAATAATTCATCAGCATTGGGAAGAGTAATGGTAAAATGAATTGGATTCAAATTCAATTCCGTCATAATTGAAGGCCACTTGTCTATTGAGTGGTCATTCAAAATCTGACATTGGGCCAAAACTTTAATAATTCACAAACATTGGGAATAGTAAGGTTAAATGAATTGGATTCAAGTTCAAATCCGTCACAATTGAAGCCTTTATATATAGATTGTGTATTGTAATCAAATTCTCCACACTTTTCAACTCACCTTCTCTAAAACCCATCTTTTTCACCATTATGGAACCAAATCAACCCCACAATTATCGGAATTCCCTCAACTTTTCTTCTAATTTTTTAGATCTGACTCAAGATCAAACAAATGAGTCGTATCAATCTTTCACTCCAGGCTACCCATTTGGTCCTCATGGAAACATTCCAACGAACCAATATCGTCCATATGGAAGTGTACCAACGAACCAATATGGTTCATATGGAAGCATCCCGACAAGTCAATATGGTGCATATGGAAGCAATCCAACAAACCAATATGGTCCATATGGAAGCACCCCAATGAGCTCTTACCAACAAATGGCGAGTTTGGAAGAAATAAACCCTATCTTAACCCCTCCCATGAGTGGTCAACAAGAAGTCCCTCGTGCAAGTGGTGCTCGTCGAAGTGGTCTACAACGAGTGAAATGGAACCAAGGAGAAGAGTTGTTAGTTGTTAGTGCATGGATCAACACCAGCATGGACAATGTTGTTGGTAATGATCAAAATGGCGCAAAGTTTTGGGACCGGGTCACAGAATACTACAACACCAGAAGAGTGGAGGAAGATGACACTTGGATTGAAAGGGGTTCGAGCTCTATAAAATAAAGGTGGCACAAAATATCCATAGCGACTTCAAAATTTGTTGGATGTTACAAACAAGCATCCAATCGAAGAACAAGTGGACAAAGTGAGACAAATGTACTCGAAATGGCACATGCTATATACCTTTCCGATATGGGTGAAAACTTTAGATTTGAGCATTGTTGGCGTGAGCTTCTAAATGTACCAAAGTGGTTCACGATGGTTGAGAAACTTGTTGAGAAAAGTGAAGGAAGCTCAAAACGTTCCAAGGTCAATGAAGTCGGAACCTACTCTTCAAGTTCTAACCCATCCACTCCTAATAGTGCTGCTACACCCGATAATACGACATTTATCGGACAAACAGATGATCTAACTCGTCCCTCTGGAAGGAATGCTGCAAAGGCTGGAAAAAGGTAGGGAAAAAGAGTCGTCGAGAGTTCGGTTAATCATGGGGACGAAGCGGACAATAAGTACTTGGAGTTGCAAGCTGATAAAAATAAAATTATGAATGATTACGTTATTACTCAAAAGCTTCAAATGCTAACAACATTGCTTACGAAAGATGGTGAGTTAACCCCTTATCAGAAGGACTTAGTGGAAAGGTTAAGACATGAATTGAATATGTGATATGCTTGGATATGAAATCTATCTGTATTTTTATGTATTTCGTGATACCTAAGTGAAGAATAGCTTCACAGTTATGTTAGGATTTCTCTAAAAGTTTGGGTCTTTTTAAGTTTGATGTTTTAGTTATGCATTGTAATATATTCAATTTTATGTGTAATGTATTGAAATAAATTAAATTTTATGTGAAAAAATGTCTTGTAATATATAGTCTATGTATGATGTCTTGTAATATATAGTCTATGTAAGACGTAAAATATGAAAATATAAATATAGCAAAATAATCATGTTAGGATTCTCTAAAATTTTGAAACTTGAATTATGTTCTTATGATTACGTAATGTAATATTTTAAATTTTAAATTTTGAAATTTGAAATTTGAATTATTAATTTTATTGGAAATATGAAAATATAAATATAGAAAAATATATAGTCTATGTAAGACGTAAATTTTGAAATTTGAAATTTGAATTATTAATTTTATTTATAACTAAATTTATTTCAAAAAATAAATAATATATATAACCAATTAAAAAAAATGTGATTTCTAAAAACACTTCATTAAATTTTATGTGAAAAAAATTCTTGTTATATATTTTATGCATGATCTCTTGTAATATATTAATTTTATGTGTAATTTTTGTAATAATAATCTTGATGAAAAATATAAATATTATTATTAAATATTTATAAAATAAAAATCATTCACAATTTTATTTTTAATTAAAAATTATTAGAAAGATATCAAATATAGACTTTATAGATAGAAACAAAAATCTTTTGATTTTACAATAAGATACGAATATATTTTTATCCTTCAAAATATAATCAATATTGGACTCTATGGGTAGATAAAAATAAAATAGAAATATTTATAAAATAAAATTTATCAAAATATATTAGTTAAACCTAAAAATACCATATATGATTAATAGAATTATGTTAAACAGAAAAAAATTTGAACCGTTGATCAAGCTTGGATCCAATGGATCAAAATTTATCACACTCTACCAATAACCTATTGACACATGGCACAAGTTTAGTGCAAAAGTTAACAAAAAGTGGACACTTTTCTTCTCTCTCATAGTTTCTACAGGATATCTATCTTCCATATTTCCTCAAGAGTTTTGAAGTGAATTTCAACTATTTGTAAGAGATTTAAATTATAAAATTGGTTAGATACCCCCATTGTGGGTGGTCTTATAAAAGGGCGGGTAGGAGATTTGTACTTGACAATCAACTGAAAATTTTAATTTGTATGACAATTAATAGAAATTATTGTAACTCCGAAAACGGAAACAAAATGAGAATGAAAACGAATCTAGTTCATATGTGTACCTTGTTCATGAAATTTTTTGGAAATTTTCCATTTGATTTTTTGCAAAATACACTTGCTTCTCTTCATTTTGTTTTCCTATAGGGTATTAAAAGTAATCAAGTTCTACTGCAATAAGGAATGATTCCAAAAAAATTTATGAACATGGATATACTTATGAACTAGATTCGTTTCCGATTTCGGAGTTACAACCAAACCGACCCAAAATCTTTTTTTTAGAGATTTTACTTTTTTTTTAGACAAATATCCTAGTATTTTTTTTGATAAAAAATATCCTAGTATTAACTCATATAGGTAATTAATTATTTTCATAGGGCGACAAAAACTATAGACTAATTAACCATACTTAAAACTCCATCGATTTGTTGTCAAATGCTTGGACATATGTGGACAGGGGCTCCAGGCATGTTCGGCTTAGACTTCTTATTCAAGATAGTAAGGTTCAATTAACTACAAGTTTTCATAATCATTGACCTACTTGTATTTTTTGTGTAATATTTTTTTTCTCGTTTTCTTAAAAAAAAGAAATAACCTAAGAGACAATTTACATTCATTCTGCTCTAAAGAATATGAAATATTACGGGTACGGCGATGAAATTTACAAACACACGATGATCCGGGTTCCACAACCGTTACAGTTACGGAACCCGGATTATCACGATGGCGGATCGCGCCTGCGCAATTCCAAATTTTCTAATTTTTTTGAAATTACTGAAGGAAAGAATCACTTTGTATCGAATAATTTCCTTTTTCCAATTTGGAAGTCGGCGCCCACTAGTTTACGGATCCGAAATCCGTGACCGCCCCGTCGTACATTTGTGAATCTCATCGTCGTGCGTTTACGACTTCCGAAAGAATATGAACAAGATATAAGCCTGAATCCTGAGTAGACCCGAGTCCGCCCTAGAAAAAGGGGCTCAAGACTAGATGTGTGTTGAGGGTTATGTTGACTTTAGGTATTATAGTATACTATCTCGTTTGATTCTTCGATCCTTCCTTACCAATAAAGCATGTTTAAAGCGCGAGTATCTCATCATTAGTGAAAGGTGAATGCCCATATGCATTGTTACATTAATACCAAACTTGGTTCTTTTGAGAAAGGTATTGTATATTATTGAAGCCTAACTATTTAGAGTAACAACTAGGATCTTCTAGAATGATATGGAAATGTTCTAAAGGTGACTTAGCCTTGAGGGTATTCACAAAGAGCATATTATCAAATGAACTTTAGCCATGGATCGAATATAGGGCGAGGCCAATGCAGTTAAAGGAAGCAAAAGTTTGTGGAGAGGTTAATTGTATTCGAATACGTCCACAACCGAATGGGACTTGAGCCATCCACGTACGTTATTGATAATAAATAATATAATGTGTATTTTATATATATATACACTTTATGCTCTATCGTATATAGAGATAGATTGCGAATATGTTCCTTTATATGTTACTGGTTTGCACATCCGTCTTGTATACGGGATTTGTAATTTAGCTTTTGTTTTTTTTATTGAAGCATGTATAATAAGAGTTATTTTAATTTTAAATATATTTTACAAATTGTTTTTTTTTTACCTATATTATATAGTTTAGAGAAAAAAAACGGTAGGATAAATATTATAGTTTCTAACCTCAATTCAAGTTTTTTAAAAATTTATCCATATACAAGTTTTAAACCTATATGTTTTTCTCTCAATTTGTTTATTTAATTTCATATTTTTCTCTCATTTACCGCGTGAAACCGTGGATGATAAACTCATCACTTTGATCTTCAGTTTACTTCTATTTTATGTTTTGAATTGGAATCAACAATTTTTAATAATGTTTGATTTCTAAATTTAATGTTATGTAAGTAGAGTTGTCAAAAATTTACCTGATCCGTGAAACCGAACTGACGAACCCGAAACTAAACCTAAACTGGCCGGCTGGCCCCGAAAAATTTGGAAAAAGAGAATACCCAAAACCGATTCGCTTGAAACCGATTTAACCCAAAGTAATAAATGACACGAAGTAACCCGGCCTGGATGACCAGATTGCCCGAATGACCCGACCCGAGTGACCCAATAGCCCAAAGTAACCCGACCCGAAGTAACCCGGGTGAAGTAACCCGATAGCCCAAAGTAAACCGACAACCCGATGTAACCCGGGCGAAGTAACCCGATAGCCCGAAGTAAACCGATAACCCGACCCGAGGTAATCCATACTAAAATTTTATATTATAAGTCTATAATAACATATTACATAATAGGTACTACATAATCCATATTATAAGTCGGATATCCAGATCCGGTCAAAGATCATTTCGATCAAACAAATTACCCAAATACTCACGGATAATCATCCATTTTCACGTAAATAAATAATTCATACTATAATTTTTAAGAATATACATTATAAAGATAAGTTTTACTTAATGAACTTTGGTTTTTCCCCATGTTTTCTCTCATTCGAACTGTTTGTCATATTTTTCATCTTGTTCTTCTTTTATTATTTCACCTTCTTTATTTCGATATCTTGTTATTCTCCATCATACGTGGTCCATGACCACAACGACAAAACTTTTTGATTATTTTGTTTTCATGATTTTTACGCTTCTCGGTTTAGGCGGACCATGCTCACCAGTGGTGGAAATTTTTGGTTTGTGTGGACAAAGGTTTTGCCTAGCCATGGTGGGTGGCGAGTATTGCACCTGATTCGTGACTGCCGTGATCTTCCCATGGTCGGGGTTAGGAGGTATCTTCGTGTTCAAATTGGGTTGAACATGTTTTAAAATAAAATGAAATCCGGTGATTTGATATACAAGTAAAAATGCTCGAGCATGTTTTTGTATTGTGATTTGGATGATTCTTGTGAGGATTTGAGGAAGGGGTAAGGATATACCTTGTTACCCCATTTCGGTCAATTGACCATTGAATACGTTATACCAGTTGATTTGGATTATGAGTATTTGATATGAATTATGAGTTATTGGATTTTGATTACGAATTACTGATTGTGATTACGAGCTTTTTAGACGATACTGATTTTGATGAGTTATTCGAGATGTTTACGAGTTATTGAGATTATGTTGATTTGAATTATTTTGAAATGGTTAATTATGAGTATTTTGTAAAGATAATATTGGTTTGAAATTTTTCGAGTTGATTTGAAATTTCGAGACATGATTATATGAACTTTTGAGACTTATGATGATGATTTTAGAAGCATGTTAGTTATTTAATTCTTCGAGTATTTCTAAAGATCATGTGATACTATATATGCTTATACTCATGTCTCGTTCATATATATTACACTGCTTATGCATTGGCTTAGTCGATGTGGAAGACTAACGTCACCACGATGAGTTGGTTATGTATTTGGACATAATCACGTACAAGATCAGCTTAGGAGAATGGAGATCAAGAACCCTAGTTAGAGCCATGTTGGTTGAGTTTGGGGTGGTCATGTTTTATTAGGACTTTTTTCTAACTTTGATTTATATCTTTTGGGTTGACTTATTTTTCAAAATTCGGATTGTTGTTGATCATTATATTTTTTTCGTTATTTTGGTTTTAGACTTCTTTTGTAGTTGACGTTATGAAACGTCTTTCAGATTCACGTCTTTTGTTATTGGCAAGTCAAGGCATTTGCCTTTATGTTTTATATACAGCTTTATCCTTATCAAAGCCTTTGAGGCTGTTAATAAAACTTGAACTATGAAATCAATTTGGTTTTGTTGTCAACAACATTCAACCACCAAAATTTTGCTTTTAGTGTTGTAAACAAAGCTTAAGCATGGTCAACAAAATAATAAACAATAAAAGTACTTATTTTTGTTGTAAACAACATATTAACACCAACTTTTTCTATAGTCAACAATACATTGAATAACAAAAGTGTGTTTTTCTACTATCAATAACACATTAAACAACACAAATTGATTTATAGGGAAAAAGTTCATTATCAATAACACATTAAACAACGCAAATTGGTTTATTTGTATTGTCAACAACAGATTAAACATCAAATATGTGTTTTTCTACTATTAAAATCACATTAAACAACAAAATTTGGTTATTTGTGTTATCAACAACAAATTAAATATCAAAATAGAGGTATTTTACTGTCAACACTTTGTTGTAACCAAATAAAAGGCATTTTTAGGTGACCAATATTGATTGTCCGATGTCTCTTATTAGTAAAATGAGTAGTCCGGTGGTATATAAGGGGGTTATGAAGGGCTATAACAATGTTATTGCCCCCAACATTACTCGGAATGTGATCTATGGATTCGTGATGAAATTTTGGAGTGATAAGTGGTTGTATGAGGACGCTCTTTCTTCCACACACAAACCGACCTTACTGAGGTGGATGTGTATCTTCGTGTTAAGGATCTATGGACTAGTGATTCTGGTTGGGTTTGGGCATACCTTCTACCGAAGTTGTCCAACAATAGCTTCCCCAAAATGGAGGCACATCGCTTAATGAAACCCGTCACATGTTTAAAGAAGTATTGCCCATGGTATTAAGGATGTGGTCAATATTGGTAGTAAGTAGTCCTTCGGTGATGTTAACTCGATTTGCTACTAGAAGGATGTTTGGATCGTTGAGGCACCTCTCCTCTATCCGAACACTAGTGATATTGATCCAACTTTGATGAGGAAGATGGTACTTGATTTCTGGGATGATGATGTTGGTTGGTGGTGGAACACATGTCTTACCTTGGCGGCTTCTCAGCCTACGTTAGCACACAACTGAAGAGTGTTTGATGAAAGCCCCGTAACCCGGGACGGTAAAGATCAATATTGGCGGAGTAGTGAATGAAGGAGGACATGCCACGATTAGATGTATTTTTAGGAACGATGCATGCAGATGGCAATGGGAATTTATCACTAACATTGACCTCTACATGGTTACCATTGCTGGGTTGTGGGGCGTTTTGTATGGGATGATGATTGTTTGGGATTGTGGTTACCAATAGGTGAATCTGGAAATAGATTCACAATTGGTAATCATACTCCTGAATAAGGACAATAATCGGGGTAACCAGTTTTGAGAGTGTGATGCTTAGATGTCAAGACTATATTAAAAGGAAACGGCTAGTTCAGATCCGTCATGCCAACAGTGAGTCGAACTCTCTTGCGAACTATTTAGCGTCTTTAGCTTATAATTTCCCCTAGGTCTTAATGTATTGTTTGAACCACCGTGAGTATAGTGAATCTCTTAAATCTTAATTTAAGTGGTTGAGCTATCCCCGAACGTTACTACTTAACTCTTTTTTGTTGAATAAAAAAGTGTGTTTAGATGCGATGAAGGTCATTGAATCTTCTTCTCACAAAAAAAAAAAAAAAATTCCCTAACCACTATGCTAATTCCATCTTATCATCACCCAAAGTTTCACCCGACTCACGCTTAATTATTACTAGAAAATATCACAATATTTACTACCATAAAGTTTTATTTTACATATAAATTAGTGCTCGAACATGTGTTACATACATACTTTTTTTTTTAGTATTTTTACAAAAGGAAATAATATAATTTGTTCAAAATTAAATTATATTTTTTTAAAATTTATTAAAGTGTTACATTTAATGTAAATAATTTATTACTGTTGTTAGAAAAAAAATAGTAACAATTTAAAAAATATAATGGTATATATATATATATATATACATACCATGATATTATAATTTATAAAACTAGACAAAAGTTCAACTACTCTTAAATCATATATTTATTGTTTTAAAAAACAAAAAATATAGTGTAGTTGATAGGTATTATTTTTGACAGAAGATTTGTTTTGGTACAATATTTTGCCAAAAAATAGAAATTTTGAGGAATTCAAGCATGAAAATGGCCACTTCCATCTGCCATAAGACAAGCTTTTCACTTGTCTTTCTTTTCCTGCAATACAAAGATCATTCCCTTGTGGGCTTGTTTGTCAAGTAGCCTAAACTGTAATCAGCAATAGATTTTCATATTCTAGGACAATCTAAAGAGGAATATGAAAAATCTGGTTTGTCAACAATGGAACAAGAACTACTCATATCAAACTTATTCACACATCAGTTTGCCTCAAAAATTACAGACATATACACTTACTTGAGTATTGCAAACATACTTTACATGATCCATTTTTGTATGAATGGCTTTTTATAACCAACCAATTACCAATCTCTCTGTCTGAAAGCAGCTTATAGAATCTCTGATTTCGACTCTCTTGTGATCAGCACAGAAGTAGGCTTCTCTACACTCATGCCAGAAATCGAACGAGCTCTTGGAGTCTGGAACGACGAGGAAGAAGACGGAAAAGGAACAGAAGGAGTCATCGTCAAGAGACTGCTCCCGCCACTGAACGACGAGCTCTCGTGGATGGTGTTGGGAGCAGGCGGCCTCTCAATCTCCATTACCCCTTCTAGCATCTGCACTACTTTCCCCATCATTGGCCTATGAGATGGCTGCTCTTGAATACACCAAAAACTCACTTTGATTGCTCTCTCAATTTGATCCATATCAACCTCAGAAACATCCAGAAGCTTCTTATCAACAATGCCCTTCATGTTGCCCTTCTCCAACTCCTCATATGCCCACACAGAGAACTTCTTGTTATTTGTTTCAGCTGAGACCTCAAAGTTCCTTTTCCCGCTCACAATCTCTAACAGAACCATACCATAGCTGTAGACGTCAGATTTCAAGGTGATCGGAAGATTGGCAAGCCATTCCGGTGCTAGATACCCTCTTGTGCCTCTCACGCTTGTGAGAGTCCGGTACCTATGGTCTTTGGTGATTAGCTTTGCTAGCCCGAAATCCGAGACCTTGGCATTGTAGTTTTCGTCTAATAGAATATTTTCCGGCTTTATATCACAGTGAACTATGCAGTCGCGACACTCCTCGTGTAGGTAAGTGATCCCTCTTGCTGTTCCTACACCAATGTTGAAACGTTGCTCCCAGTTCAACTGTTTCCCGGAATCTCCTTCATTTGTGAACAAGAAGCTGTCAAGAGAGCCATTCTTCATGAACTCGTAAACAAGGAGCCTATGGCGACCTTCTGAACAGAATCCAATCAATCTAACAAGGTTTAAGTGGTGGGTGCTGCTTATTGTTGCAACCTCCATCCTAAACTGCTTCTCACCCTGCTCAATTCCTTCTAATTGTTTAACAGCTACAGCTGTTCTGTTCACAAGGATTCCTTTATAGACAGCGCCGAATCCTCCGGCTCCTAGCTTCTCCTTGAACCCTTTTGTAGCACGCTGAAGCTCTCTGAATGTGAACTGAATCGGTGCACCAGATGCATACTCAAGAAGGGCATATTGAGCTGAAAGACCACCAAATCTATGCATCTTTCTACAGCACCACCACCAGAGGGCGCTCTCGACGAGGGCTAAGGTAACAAGGGTAGCTAGAACAACTACTACAACGAGCCAGGCTCGTAACTTCTTGTCGCGTTGAGTCTCTTGTGTGGAAGGAGGAGGATTTGGTGCTGCAGTCCCGCAAATTTTCACGAAAGACGTGCTAGGAAGAGCAGCTGACTGATATGCACTAACAAAGCCCTCGACTTTCTGGTAACAGAAGCCGGAACCATCAGCCAAAGCAGTGGAAGCCACACAAGTTGAGCTGACGAGACAGTTGGAACGGCAAGGTTCGATACCTTCCGAGAAAAGGTCACTGTTGATCTCAGGAGTGTAAGTTAGGAACCTGGTATGGTCCATTGTAAGCATGGAGGGGCTACCAGAGCAGTTCTGGATAGCAAGCTTCCCCTTGCAACCTTGCCTGCTATCATTTGGATCAACTGGGTCAAAATTCTGAGATGGACATCCACAAATTGGATCTGTATCATTGTAACTGCATACACCCATGTTTCCACAATAACCAAAAACTTCACATTGATCAAGCACTGCAGTCCATCGGACATCAACACTAGCGGATCCTTTTGAGGAGTACATCCTCAAATTCCCATCATTATCAAGCTTCAAAATCCTCAGTGTGACATCAGATTCAACGTAATCACTACTATAAGCCATCCGAACAGAAGATGGAAGATTAGAGTCATAGAGGTTCAGAATCCCAATTGATGCAATCCCTAAACTAGGGTTTTTCAAAGTGGCATTCACCGAGGAATTCAACCCCTGTGTCCAATAAGTTATGGTGTTATTCCACATCAAACTCAAGTTCCCATTGGGATTGAGCTGGAAAGAATACAACCCAGATGTCAATGTCATTTGGGTAGTGAAATTCTGGGAGGGGACAATAGTGTCGGTAGGGTGTTCGTAAGAAGTCCACACAGAAAATGACCCGTTTGAAAGGATGAGATTACCGGCATCGTCGAGGTTGGCGCGGGAAACGCCTCTATTGGAGGTGTTAGAGCGCCAGAGGACGGTACCGGAGCCGTTGAGAAGCTGGAGGTCGCCATCAGGGTTTAAGTGGAATGATGCGGCGGCGTCAACGGCAGCGCCCGCGCTCCAGATGGGAAGGGAGCTCGCGTAGGTGATAGCAAGGGAGTAGGATGAAGCCGAGACAGAGAGGAAGTGGAGAGAGAAAGTCTTGGAGGGAGAATTCCACGTCTGGTTAGGGTTTGAGGCGTAGAGGATGGAGCCAAGTGGGATGTCCTCTGCCACACAAGAGTGAGAGAAGTAGAAAGGGCACAGAAAGAGAAAAATCACAGTAATTGGTATGAAATGGTTTGTGGTTAGCTTCAAAATTTCCTCCATATCATCTGAATCTGATTTGGAAGTGTTGGGTTCAAGTCTAGATATATATTCTCAATCTGAATGGTGGCTGTTCTCACACGTTTGGGTAAGTATTGGTGCAGGACGCATACCAGAGAGTGGAAAGAGATAATATCAAGCTTGTTTGAAGGATTCAACGCTGAAACACTTCCTTCCACCACCACCACGGCAGAAAGATAGAAACAGAGGGCGATGACATGATTTGTTTATGCAGGATTGGTGGATGGTCAGCTTTTTGACCCTTATAACCTGCACGTGCTTCGGTTTCTCATTTGAATTTTCAGCTCTGGCTGCCTACGCTGTACTGACGTCTCCATTACATCATACACTTAAAAACATGGCTAACTCCATTACTGTCAAAAATCAATTACAGTGTTTTATAATATTCAAGTCAACCACTAACCACTACAGTGATTAATAAAGATTACTACTTGTTTATATGCGATTTAGTTCGTTTGAAAACCACGAGCTTATATTATATGCGGTTTGAAAACCTGTAGCTGAACCTGAGTGAGTAGGTGAATTGGAAGAAATTAATTGCTTCAACTTCATCATCTCCCCGTGATCTATCAAGATGATGGAATAGGCAGTTCTTCAACTAGTGTAATATGTCTTCGTCTTCTAAATATTATTACTCTTAAACACCTAATTCTCAGGATTTTTCATTTCATCATCTACCTTCGTTCCCATGGTAATCTTCATTTTTTGAGCATCCCAAACGGACCCAATTCATTTGGTAACATTGAAGTTAGAATTAGGAAAATTGGAAAACAAGGGCAAATTTAAACTTCTATTTATACAACACTTGTAGAAAGAGTCTGTTTTGCATTAAACACTACTGCAGTAGCAGTAAACGTGTATAACATATAAAAACATAATGTGAAAAGCATACTAACTATTGTAGAGAAGTGCAGAAAATGGCCTCTCCAAGCTCAACCCTGATACAGAAGATGGAATAGTAGTCATGAGCGATGAATGCGACGATTCTTCAGGCCCTGAGGCCATAGTTGTAGACAGAGCACTGATGTTGCTGCTTACATGGATGCTCATGCCTATACCTGTAGCTGTTGAGTCCTCTGCTGGCTTTGGAGCCGATGGCTTTTCAATACAAATGATCCCTTCTAGCATTTGAACCACTTTCCCCATCATTGGTCTGTGAGAAGAAGACTCCTGGATGCACCAAAAGCTAACCTGAATCGCTCTCAAGACTTGATCTATGTCGAAATCATCATCCTTAATCAGCCTCTTATCCAAAATGCCCATCACATTGCCGTTTTCAAATTCTTCATAAGCCCAAAGGGAGAATTTTGTTCCATTAGTCTCCTGTGAGACTTCAAAGTTCCTTCTTCCACTAATGATCTCTAGCAGTACCATCCCGTAGCTGTAAACGTCAGATTTGGAAGTGATGGGTAGGTTTGAGAGCCATTCCGGAGCTAAATACCCTCTTGTACCTCTAACGTTGTGTAGAGAGAGGTGTCTATGATCTCTCGTGTTCACGAGCTTTGCAAGGCCAAAATCTGATACCTTGGCGTTATAGTTCTCATCTAAAAGGATGTTCTCGGGCTTTATATCACAATGGACAATACAATCCCTGCACTCCTCGTGGAGATATGTGATTCCCCGAGCAGCCCCAAGAGCGATCTTGTAACGGCTCTCCCAATTCAAGACCTTATCATCATGGGACGCGAAAAGACAGCGGTCTAGAGAGCTATTTTTCATAAACTCATACACCAGAAGCCTGTGTTTCCCTTGAGAGCAAAACCCAATCAATCTCACCAGGTTCAAATGATGAGTGCTGCTTATGGTTGCAACCTCCATCCTGAACTGCTTTTCTCCCTGCTCGATCCCCTCTAGGCTCTTGACGGCAACAACCATTTTGTTGACCAAAACTCCCTTGTAGACAGCTCCAAACCCACCTGCTCCAAGCTTGTCCCTGAACCTCTTAGTGGCCCTTTCCAGCTCTTTATATGGGAACTGAACCGGGGCTCCAGATGCATACTCGAGGAGAGAGTACTGAGCTGAACGCTGTCCGAATACAGGAAAATCTCTGCAGTAACACAACCACAGGATGCCCAATACAAGGACTAGTATAAGGGAAATACAAAGCAAGGCAGTAAGAGAAATAGCCCAAGAATGCAACCTCCAAAAACCTGAATTGTCTTGTTCTAGTGACGGAAAAGGCGAGTTTGGCAATGCCGGACTGCATACTTTCACAAAGGAAGTGCTGGGTATGGAAGGAGACCGATAGCCACTAACAAAACCTGATGTTATGATGTCGCAGTGACCAATCTCAGTAGCTAAAATGGTAGAAGCAGTACAATGGTTATTTTCGAGACAATTGAATCTACAAGCTGAGCTATCAAGGATGAACATATCAGTGTTAGTTTCTGGTGGATATGTCAAGAACTGCGCGTGATCGATCTCCAACAGAGTGGCATTTCCGGGACAATCTTGAAGCTCCACCGTCCTCTTACACCCCTTTCTCATATCATTTTGATCAACAGGATCGAAATTATGTGACGGGCAAGAACAAATTGGACTGTTTTCATTGTAACTGCAAACCCCCATGTTGCCACAGAACCCATAAACCTCACACTGATCACTCACACCAGTCCATTGAACAATAGGATCATCATCAACTCCATCATTGAAGCTATACATTCGGAGGTTCCCATCTGTGTCTAATCTCAGAAACCTAAAACTATCTACCTCGCTGAAATCACTACTATAAATTATGTTTAAAGGGCTGGAAAAGGTGGGATCAGTAAGGGCCAGGATGCCTGTTGTCTGAAGCTGCAAGCTGGGGCTACTTAAATTTGCAGAAATAGTAGAATTCACACCTAAATTCCAGTACACAATTTTGTTATTCCACTTCAAAGACAAAGTTCCATCAGCAATAAGCTTGAAAGAGTAGGAGTGAGATGAAAGAACCATATCAAGAGTGAAATTCTGAGAAGGAACCAGAGTGTCCACAGGGTGTTCGAAAGAAGTCCACATCGAAGCTGACCCCCTTTTGAGGATGAGGTTGCCAGATTCGTCAAGAATTGCACGGGAAACGCCCATGCCGGAGGTGTTGGAGCGCCAAAGCACGTCCCCGGAGCCGTTGAAGAAGCGGAGATCACCGTCGGGGGTTAATCGAAATGATGCGTCGGCATCAGCGAGGGTAGTTTCGCCGCCGGCGATCCAGATGGGAATGAGTGTGGCGGCAGCGTTGTACACGATGGAAAGGGAGTAAGTAGCGGTGTTTGACGGGATGAATCGGAGAGAAAATGTGGAGTTTGGAGAAGACCATGTCTGATTTGGATTTGATGCGTGGAGAGTGGAACCTGGAAGGATGTCAGCCAATGAAGAGTGGGTACAGAGAAGAGAAAGAAATACGGCCAGAGAAATGGCAAGATGATTCGTTCTTGATTTCAAAGTTGCTGATGTTTTTGGATTGCTCTTTGTTCCGCCATTGTTGCGGTGGTTTTGGTGTCCCTTGATCTTTTTCTCCTCCGCCTCCATTGTCATGTAACATCTTGTGGTCGCTGAAACTAAGCTCTCGACATTTAATGAGGCGAAGAAGACGCAGGAGGAATAAACGTGGCATGATTTGATTGGCTGATACTTTGACCGAGTTGGACTTGGTAAAAAAGGCGGGAAATCTGTCCGAGTGAATCGTGCATCAACTGTCGACGCCGTGATTGGTAAATGTTCCATAACCTTTTATATATTTTTAATTAATTATTTCTAACTTAATTGATCAAATATAATAATTTAATCCCAATATAGTACTTATTTCATTTGTAAATGATAGAAGCTTCCAAAACCTTAGCCCAACGTATTGACTCTTCTTACTTACCACCAATAATTAGGCCACTAATTATGGGTTTTTACGTTCTTTATTGCAATAATCGAGCACTTTTCACCTAAACTTATTGACAAAATTCAACGAGTTTTCTATCGAACTATGAGAAAGTGCAATGACTTGGTCCATTTACCTGCTCACAACAAAAAACAAGCATGTATAATGAAAATAATCTCCAAAAAATAATTTTTTGTATTTGTATTAGAAACAATCTCTCAAACCCTGGACTGCTTTTCATACAACATAAATAGAAACCACCCGAGACTACTGAAATGCTCGGTGTGATTTACAAAGTTTACATATAAGTATACTCGATCAACCTCGGCAAAGGTTCAGCCCTAACCTATCGTACAACTCCCCCCCGGAAACTTCCTGAAAATGGCGGAGTTCCGGGGGAGTAAACACAACAACACATCAACTTTGTATTTACAGTATAAGTATGTATTTATATGTAAATATATCTCCTTCCCAATGTTTTAAAAAGAATAAATGGGATTTGATGTGAGATGAGATGAATAAGAAAAGCTTATCTCAGGAAGCGTTGTTCAAGGTCGAGTCTTGCTTCTCGGGTTTGGGGTGAGAAGAGGGATGATCGACTTCACTTCCGCAGAGCTTGCAAGGATTGGAAGATCTGCGCGAACACCATTGATCTGGGACGGCTAGGATGTGAGTGTCCATGAACTTCCGGAACCGCTTCTTGTACTCCTTGGGTGATATGATGGTCGGCAGAACGTTCTTGGGCACTACGAGTGAGGACTTCACCCATGTTTCTAGCTGCTTGTCCCATGTGAATTGTCTAAGGTAATCTATTATGCCGCACACCAGTTCTTTACCCTCCCGATCAACGCCGACTAGCAATGAGTAATCCATTACGTTGATCTTCTGCAAAGTGATCGAGGAACCATGAGAATTCTTCGAATATTAAAGTGAACCTTGCACACAAGCGGGGGGTTCCATCCTAAAACTAATTGGCATAGTAGTTCTAGCTCTTATATGTTAGGTTCGGGTATTATCATATTGTCGAATGTCGATGTGAGACACTACTCCATACATCTCAACAACTATTGCCTTGCATTTAGATTTATAAAATGATCAGACTTACATGAAGAAAAGTGGTGTCATTCCAAATAGCCCGTTGCAGTAGCCGTTTGGCCTTCTGACCGACGAACAGAGGGGATTGATTCATGTCAATAATAAAATTCTGATCCAACAGAACGTCTCCGGAAGCATCTGCATTGGCAGTGTACCTCGCATGCAACGCACCCTTAAGATCGTATTGCCGAGAAATGATTTTACCAAAAGAGAGATTCTCCATCACCATCAATTCATGTTTAGTATCCCTTCCGGGTTTTGGTTGTCTAATGGTGACCTGCAAGGAGAAAAGTGCAAGCTCGTTTTCAGCCTCAGTTGCATGCAAAATGGTAAACGAAATATAAAAACCAAATTACATCTTTCAGATCAGTGTAAAGACCTGATAAATCCCAAGAACTTTGGCAAGGCAAGTCTGGTCCCCAGTTTTAAATGATCGGTTCATGTAATCAAAATACTCCGAAGCAAACTTCATGAAGGACTCATACTCAGTTCTCTTGATCTCTTTTATTATAAGCCGGTCATCAAGGGTTTTTGCAAAGAAAGACTTGCTCTTCCCACCCTTAGCATCCCATATCCTGCAACGACTTAAGGAAGTAATATAATCGAGCTCAGACAGGCTGCATAGTGTTCGAAGGGCACGAAAATCGGATGCATACAAACACACCACTGAATACTTGGGCTTCTCTGGATATAATTCCATGCCAAGAGGAACCTCGGGATGAACAGAGTCCCAAGATGTCAAAGACCCAAAGAGGTTCAGACCGTCAAAGCTGGATAAACGAGAGTTCGCTAATGACATGCTCGACGCAGTATGAATCATGTCAGATTCGGAGGAAAAACTTGATGATGACCACCGGAAGGCGTTATGAGGTTCGGAGCTGGCACGTGAAAGGCTGACAGCTTCGTCAGTACTTCCAAGCATTCCCTCATCTGATTGAGCATCATTTACATCCTTACCAAGAGTTTCAGCCTGATGGGGCAAATTATTCAGAACCGCAACCGCACAAGCAACTATGCTTGAGATCTCACCCTCGTAGTCAGAAATGATATAGCCATCACCAAGAGGGATTTGTATCCTTGAACCTTCTTCACTAATGATCTGGGAGATGATAGGTGAGTTATTTGAGGGAGTACCGGAACCCAATCTTGATGAATTTGGAAAGCTTGGCAACTTAAGCTTCTTACGATACTCCTCTGTAGGTTCCTCCTTGATTGCAGAAAATGGATTCCAGACCCACTGTTCTTCAGATGTTGCTGAGCTGGAAACCGGTGGAATTCCAGGCTTGTCTGAGAAACTACTTTCTCCAAGTTCTTCAAGTACAGATGTCTTTGTCTCTGTCAACACAACGGTTGGAAAGTTTTCAGTGTGGATAGTCCTGTCACTAGAAAGAAGCTCAATGGGGGCCTCTGTGGGATCTTTAGCATCTTCTGAAGTTAAAAGGGTTGGATTCTTAATGCCCGAACATGACATATCATCGTCTATGTTCAATCCAAGGCACAATGCATTTTCCTCCACCGAGGGTTCTCCTGGACCAGCTACATAGTCAACTTCAGATTCTTTAGTAGAGTATGGATCCACATTTGGCTTCTCTTCCACGGTTTTACTAATGGTAGCAGTGCGAGCTGCCGTAGAAGCAGACGAAAGCAACAGTTTCAGCCGTTGTTTCCAGATGCACGCTTCAAGAAGCAACTCCCACCTTAAGCGGTTCAAGCATAGTAGTTTGTTCACAGAATGCCCATCGTTGATGCAAGTGTTTTTTATGTTTTCCTATTTTGTTAACAAGATATGCGAGTGTTATAACAATATCACTCCAAGTATTAATTAGCAAAAATGAAAAGTTGCACCAAACATGTGGCTATTAGGGTGATTAGACAAAGAATCTTGTTCAACTTCAGTAAGAGGTTCAGCTCTCATGACTTATAAAAGATATCAAGGGGAAGAGCGAGAAGAGACTAACCTCAAATTCAAATTTTTCCACTGCCAATATCTTCTCAATGTCAATAAATTCTTTGACTGAGCTATTAATGTTCAGAGTTAAGCCGGTAAATTTAGTCTGAATTTTCCGTAAATATCCAGAAACCTCCTTGAACAACAACATTGCTTTAGTGTACACCTTCATAAACAGGTAACAAAAAGAACAAATCAGTTCATTTTGAAAGAAAATATGCTTGTTTTTCACAACCACCACAGTATGATAAGAAAGGCATACCTCTTTAGTTTCCACTTGCAGCCACTCTCCTGTAATTGGACTGTGAAATTCAAGCTTCTGAGGTGGCACAGCAATAGTGTATTTAGCAACAGGGGAGTACCTGAACATTGAAACTGTGCTACCTAACCTGCATTTCATGTACACGTCAAAGAGCATTAGACCCATTTTTAAGTAAAATAAACTAATCACTAAAATAAAGAAGAAGAAAATCTAATGAAAAGAGAGATAGCTGATATCTTGCTTTTCAAGAATTGAAAATAGCTGATCTCCCTTAGAATAATCCAAGAATAATACTCACTAACTTACATGAGCTTGCAGCCTAGATTCAAAATAGCATTTTTCTACAAATGAAGAGAGAAGCTAAATTAAACATGTAACGAACAAGAGGAAAATCCTACGTACCCAAAAAAGTAGAGGAAATCTCTGTGGAGAGAATGTCCACAGTTGGATATCCTGTTAATTGAAAAATGGTTTGAAAAGCTGAGCTCCAAGAATTTTCCAAATGACAATCCACTGGCAGCACTGGATATTAAAACTCGCTTTGTGGTGTTCTTATTTCCTTCCTTTTCCGGCTTGCATTTACCGCAGCGACTCCCCATCCAAAGCTTCCCGTCAGATTCTCCAAGCAAAGGTTCATCGGGAAATTGCTTAACCCTTATGGTGAGTTGCTTGTTGTGATGTGCATAATAGTAGAAATGAGCTTCAGGTGGTTCACCACATGCCTTGCATTGTACACTCTGCATGAAAGATATATTCAGGTAACCCTCACATGACTTTACTCGACCAAGAAAATAGAACTCCAATGAAAAGAACATATGGAAGTTCCAAGAAAACAAACCTGATTAAGTACATTATCCTGCAAGAACTTGCCAAGAGGAACATCAAAATTCCTATAGAACTTGATATGAGAAAAATGATTTTGTTCACAAATAGTCCCACTCAATGCATTTCGACTAGACATCATGACCAGAATGCTCTCTGAATCCAACACGGAACTGATGTCATCCTTTCTTCCATTGCAGTCATCACTATCACTACCAGTTCTTTGTGAATCTAAGCTAGACTCAGTACTCGATGATATGGATTGGAAGTTATCCGCATCAATTAATTTCTCATCATTTAAATGGCCATTTGATTCTACGCCAGAATGTTTTGCCGCTTCAGTAGGAATTGAAACCGGAATTTCAGACTGAGCATCTGAATCTGTCCCAGATAGGTAAGATTGCATGTACTGGTCAGCAGGAGCAACAAGGGCCCCCAAGACATTCCGAACAACTGCTTTGTGCTCTGAATGTGAGCTTGACTTGTTAGAATAATCTTTATACAATCCATTGGCTAAATCTCTGCCATGTGATGGAGCAACTATGGAAGCAGGCACATCCGTTTGAGATCCATCCTGAAGAAGACTACCAACAATGGGAGTATCAGTCCCATTTGACAAAGTAGATTCAGAAGAAACCACCTTATTATGATCAGAGTTTGAACAGTTAGTCCCAGAAGACGAGTTTTGATGGATGGAAAAGACACTAGACTCGACAGCATGTCCTTCATGAAAGCCATTGGATAGAGGAAGACTGGTTCTCTCTGCTGATGATGCAGCCTCGATATCCTCATTACGAGATCCGTTTGAAATCATATCAGAGGGCTCATTTATTCTTTTGGCTCCTCCTCCATCAGAGACGATGGTAGAGAACATCACCTCCTGATCCATGAGGAAGGATGTTTCGAGAATAAAATGGTATGCCATTACCACGGCACATTGTACAACACACTTGATCTTCTTCAACTCCTGGCTGTGAGATCCTTTCAGCAAAATCTGCACATCGAAATAACATCTCATTACAAATTGAATCTCTCCACTGAAAGCTACCAATAAGTTGAATATATAACCAGTGAGAGAGCAAAATATATTCAAGTTGTTATATGCAAAATTATGACTATAGTAAATCAAGCCTTGAAGAAAGTAGATAGAAAAGATTAGCGGTGCAATTAAGACATTAAACTGTTCCTTGTATACGAAAAGACAAGCTATACTGACCGTGCAACCCAAACGTGTAGGGCTTCCCACCAAAAACATAAGGGTCTTTTGAGGCTTCTTCCCACCTTCTTCAACTTGAGCATGCTCCTCAACAAACTTTTCAAAATACACCAACTCACAGTGTTTAAGATTTTGACTTGGCATGCTATCAGCAGACCAAATGGGTGAACCCGTACAGCGAGCAATTCTTTCCAAGCGATGAAGCTTCATGTCAGCAACTAGTGTCACTCCCATACTACGTACCGCCTCCAACACATCACGGGGAGCTGACTTCTCCATGAGAACAACATTCGGGTGGCATGCTTCCAGTTGCTCAAGAAGGGATCGCACATCATCTGGTATATTATCCTTTTTTTGCATATTATCCTTATCCTATTCATCATAAGATTAGTAAATAAACAATTATTTCATTACGAACAATCAAAATCAACATGTGAGATAAACTTACTTGGACGATCATTGAGTTGAAAGATGACAAGCCACTAGAATGACCTAGTAGTCCCTGAATCAGCATTAGCTTGGGTTTGGTATACTTTGTTGGCATGTGTTTGTGAGCAGCATTCTTCTTGAAGACCAAGCCTTTAACTAGTTGACTGCAAAAACAAATATTAAGCAAGTTGAGTTTATCAACTCTCACTGGAGGGACTCTTTAACATAGCTTTTTCAGTTAGATATTTGATTGTTGGAGTGAAAAATTAATCTAACATTGGTAATGAGCATCTAGTCCAAAAAAATAGATTTTATTCGACTGCCTTATAAGCTAATTACACCTTACATCAAATCAACTAGCATTTCTTGCACATTTATGATTTTAATGGTAAACAAGCATTACATCAAATTTCATAGGGCCTGTTTGGTATCAGATATGGGTCTCGATATAAAACATTCATACCTAGTGTGTGGTATATAAGTATATGGATATCAATTTGATATACTGACATACTTCTATGACACTTTTTCTCCCTTTTTATATACTTCAAAAACTAGAGGTATCACATATCCTATACTTTTCATCCCTCTTCTATTCTTTCTTTCTAGGACTCTTTTTCTAGTGGATATCAATCTCATACCCATATCTTGATACCGTTATCTGATATATTGATATCTAGAACTCTTTTTCATCCCTCATCGGGTCACCTCATGATATAGAACATAGAAGACAGCAAAACTCCACATGATAAAACTAAAGGGATATTTTTTCAAGCATATACCTAGTAAACAAAAAAAAAAGTCTGGTTGAACACACCTTTCACTGCGAGATCCTGTTGGGACACATTTTATCTTCACATAACCAGCTGGATCCATTGTTTTTCCCTCAGTAGTATCAGGCTTAACAAATAAAGCAGCTTCCCATGCCAAAGAGGAAACAATATCCACCCAACTCTCAGATTCTTTCTCGAAATCAGCAATACCAACTGTCTTAAGTAATTGGTTCACGAGGGTTCTGAACTTCCCAGTCATCACCTTTTTCATCGCCTTGTCTTTTTCCTCTTTGAACCGGTTGGATTCCTCCTCAAACCCACTCAACAAACTAGTTTTACCCCATTTTTCACCATCACCACATTCTTCATCTTCGTCATCTTCATCATTTTCATCAAATGTTGCCACGCTGTCAACGTATTCAGCCGGTGGAGGAATCCAAATGTCACGGTCTGTTGGATCGTCGAACGTATAAAGCTCTCCTGCCTTTCCATCAGAACATCCATAAGTACTATACTCAGGATTGCCATACACTTCAGAGCCCGATTTCTGTGTAAGATCATTTTGGCCACTAGTTGACTGACAGTCAAATTGATTATCCCTAACAGACCACAATGAGACAGAAAGTGAATAACAAAAGCAAAGAACTCTTAACTTGATAGCTATATTTCCGTATCAATTATGATTAGCTGAACAAAGTACACACCTGCCATCCGAGTTAATATCCACTGGCAAATCACCTGAAGTTGTAGGAAACAACAAGAGACCGCCAAAAGACAGAATTTAATATTGGGTAAATATCAAATGATTCAAATCTTAAGATTAGTAGATCGAAATAGATCAAATAAGAAGATCAATCAGATACTTACTGCAAGAAGAACCAAAACTCTCACTGACTGTCAATGAAGCAGTTGCAATGTTACCCACAGGAGGCTCCAACAGACTTGGAACATCTTCATTTTCGTGCTGTATTTTGACTTCTATAGGTTTCTGAGACCCGTCGAGCTTCCCACCACCGGCTTCAGCAGGATTACACTCTTCGGGTTTCATCTGATCATTTGCGTTTGTGCAATGATGACACATCTATGCATCAGTATCCCGATAAATCTGGTAACAATTTACAGGCTGATTTTAATTAGCCCCAAAGGAAGCATGCAATATAATCAATCACACAAACTATTAACCTGGATATGGGAAGTATGTATCCTTGCAATCTTATAAGATTAGGTCAATCCACAAAAACACTTATTGATGGGTTAACTCAATCATACACTTTAGAGCATTAATAGACTTCTATCCAAATAATCTACAAAACCCTTCTAAAAACCGGACAATCCGAAGAGAGACCACCATACATACCCTTTCAGAAACATATAAATTGGTCTTCAGATCATGATCCGTTCAAAATTAAGAGACAACGTGCTGATCAGGAAGGCAACCATGAACAAGGAACAGCGACACAAAATGATAAATAAAAATAAATAAATAAAAAATAAACAAAATAAAATAAGGGAGAAAACAAGAAATTTTCAAACCCAGCATACCAGATAACACATATACCCACATAAAAAAATACGAAGTATTACAATAGATTAATCTGAGGATAGACAGACGTAAGGCGCTCAACAACCAGGGGACACTACGAACGACAATTTTAGGTACTGAGAGGAGATTACCAAATAGAAAACAGGTTTCCACAAAGGTATTATAAATCGGTCGATCTGATACTACTAGATCACAAATCTCCAAGTAGATTCAATCGTTTCCTGATTCATCACATCATTACTAGCTAGTAGAGAAGTTGGCAACAATCCAGCTAGGTCTAATCAACATTCAAACCCACGAAAACAATCAACAACAATAAGAACCCAACAAAATGTCCCAATCAAAGTTGATTACAACACCACCAACAACAACAACAACAAAAAGGATGCATCTTACCGTAAGGACATAGAGATTTGACCAGCTGAGCAAAGGTTGATTAGCTGTGTAAGAAATTCAATTCCCAGTAGAGCAAGTGAAAGAAAGGATTGAGGAGGAAGCAAAAGAAGGTTAGAAATGTTGAAGGGTTTGGAATTTGGGATGAAACTGAAAGAAAGAGAAAAGTAGTTCGTTCGTGGTGGAACTTGGAAGGAAGAAAGCGTATTCGGTGTGAGTGGTGGGGCCCCACCGGCGTGTCTTCTGGTCGTCGCTCGAATGTGAGTTGGAAGCAAGTCTCCGATTTTGATTTTCGATTTTCAAACTTATTGAAAAAATCGTTAATGTAAGGCTAGAAAATGAAATGTCGGTTTCATCCTTGGTTCCGACACTGTACTGTACGAAGCATTTGGGGTAGTATCGTAATTAAAGGAAAAGGACAGGGACATTTTGGTCTGTGTGTGAATATCGTCGGTTGTTGGCAATGGAATACGATGTTTAGTTGGAGTAGATATTACGTAGCAAAATTAGGCATAATATTATACACTTTGTATTTTACATTTATTGGACTGACCTTTTCAACTTCATTCCATTGAGTTATTGTTAGGGCTATGCAAAATCGGACCGGACCGGTAAATCGGACCGGACCGAAACCGGTCCGGTCTACGTTCTAGGTTTTTTTGAAATCCGATTTACGGTCCGGTCCGGTTTTTGGATCGTCTAAAACTGTAATCCGGGTTGGACCGTAAACTACAAATTTCCGGTCCGGTCGGGTCCAGTTCGGTTCAATCCGGTCCATTCCGGTCCGGTTTTGGACCGGAAAACCTCATCAAAATTGCACAATTAAGGTACAAACCGGTCCGGTCCGCAATATTCAAAATTGCACAATTTATATACAAACCGTTCCAACCCGGAACCGGACCGTTACGGTCCGGTTCCGGTCCGATCTACGATCCAAGATTTTCTTAATTTACAGTCCACCGGACCGGAAATATTCGGTCCGGTCCTGACCTTATGCACAGCCCTAGTTATTGTGAATATTTGTCTTATGATTAATGATTTAATAAGAATGTGAACGCTTCATTAATTAGTAATTACTAAATACTTATTCGTAAGTTCCTAGAAGCTTCGTTAAATACTTTAAAAATGCAGTAATGGCTTATTGGCTTGCCAGTTTTTTAAATTTTCCATTTTCGGAATTAATTTTATAATATTGTTATTTTGGCATTTTTTTATATTGTTAGGTTGTTGACAGTTGGAGATTAGTTGCAGTGATAATACGGCTAAAACAAAAGTTAATCACCGATAGATTTAGTATCATATTATAATAGGTTTATTAAAATTTGAATTGCATTAGCATATTTTTGGTAAAAGTACTAAGAGGCCCTTTTGTCCTATCTAAACAAACTTGAATAGCATTAGCATAATTTTATTGTGTTTAATTGGTGGTAGAACGGTGCAGTTGATTACTTGATTGTCATAGTTTTGAAATCATGGATGGAAAGGTACATCAAATCGGCAGACGGACTAACTATTGTGATAGAACAAGAATATAAGAAAAAAGAAAGGAAAAAAACATCAAAAGACAAACTTCGATCACAACGAGCCGATCTAGAAGAAGCATCAAAGAAAGCGCAGGGTACAACTCGCATGGACCACCAGTGAAAACAACGAGAACAAGTTTGGGGTGACCAATGAGGGTTGATGGATTACTTGAACAAGACGTGCATATGTCATAAGGAGAAAATTGCAAGTTTCTCGGTTGGCCAACATTTTCACCTTGGTAATCAAACAACAAACAAGAGTGTTTCTTTGAATGATGTAATCTTTTGAATTACTAGCATTGCATCTTTTTAGCTCAAGTAAGACTAATGTTATGTTTCAAATAAACTTAATGTGTATGGTTGAATCCGCACACTCTGCTTTAAAGAAGCAATTTGATGCATCGAACTTTTGACTCTCGACGTGTCTGAAGCATATCAATTTGATGTTGAGGGATCAACTTTGTCTAGTGATGGCATCATTGGAATAATCCCGTTTCAAGACTCCGAGAGAGGTTGCAAACGTACCGATGTTTCGCCAACTATTGGGTATTACGAGATTTTTAAGATATGTATGTCAAAGTATGCAAAGGAGAATACCCTGATAATTGTGTAAAATGCTTTGTGCAGACGTCTACCAGATTACCTTGTGCACATGAAGTGGCCAGTATCATAGGAGAAGGATGGGTTTTCCTCGAGACGGATGACCATGTATTTTGGCATCAGATCGATTGGTTCAGGGTTTGGTCGAGTGGTTCATACAAACTAGTTGAGATGAAGGAGAATCACGATGTCCATGTTTTTATTGGAGTTGTCTATTTTTTCATTTTGAGTTATTAATATATTTATTTTGAGTTACTAATTTATTTATTTTAAGTTATTAATTAATTTATTTAGTTTAAGTTATTAATTTATTTATTTTGGTTTTTAGGTACCTTGTACAGGGCGATGCAAAGTCCAAAGATTGTGAATCTGAAAAACCTTAATGTCCAAATTCCCAAAAAAGACCGAAAAAGGACATTGGGAGGAAAGAAAGGTCAGGGTTTGAGCATGCTCGAGATGATATTAGACAAGCAAGAGGTGATATGGAGAAGAGAAATCAAAGGAGGAAAAAGAAGCCGACATTCTATTGGTTGTTATTAAAGGTTATGACTTCGGTAGAGAGAACTTCGATTCATTCATGGTTCCGTATGTTGTGCACTTACAAAATGTATTAGGTGATGGAAATTGTGGATTTTGGGCTCTTGTTGTGTTGTTGGGTTTTGATGAAGAGTAGTGGCTTGTGATACGTTGCAACATGCGGAAGGAATTTACTACAAGCACATATCGATACATTGAAATCATTCCTATCGAAGATACACTTGAAGATTTCCCAAACCGATTCAACTGGCTACAACGGGGTTGTTTTACACCATATTTCTGCTAGTTGGAGATGTCTATATGTGGTGTATTGTTCTCCACTATTTACTAATGCACCCTCGTTTATCTAGATTGGTTTGTATTGCATACATGTCTTCCCTTATTCCGACAAGAAACCACACCCGGATCACCCCCGCCTAACACTACCTTGTTCATTGTTGGGATCATCTCACTTCTCATTTTGTTGTAATATGTATATAAGTTTTTCAATCCCATTTTTAATCTTATTTAAATTGTACTGACTTTTTCAGTTACCTAAACTTGCTTATAAATGTGGTTCTCCGAAGGATCTCCGATGCCTCCAATGTTGAATGTTTGGAAACATCTTCGTTTTGATAGTGTGACGGGGTTGGAGGTGCAATATCAAGCGCGCATCGAACAATTTCAAAGGTACGAGCATTGGATCGTCGAGCATCGGTGTAATTATGTTTGTCATTAAATGTGTTGTAATCGATATTTTCTTAATATAATGTTTGTCTACCTACATAAATCTATTTTCTCATTTTGATCAATTTCACAAACTTAGAAAATAAATTCCACAAACATAGTCAGTGGAATACAAACATAGTGAATACATTACAAACATAGTCGATGAAATACAAACATAGTCAAACCCGTATAAACATAGTCATGTAAATCAAATATAGTCAATGGAATACAAACATAGTAAACCCGTATAAACTTAGTCAAATCTAACATAAAAATAGTTATATTGTGATGGTTGCCTAAGTTGTGTGTCATGATCTCCTTGAGTCTCTTGTCACCTGATGGTCGGGCTCAAAACAACCTAACACCTAAAAATTCATTTCAATGTATCCATGACCCTCGCAGTATGTATGGGTGACAATGTTGAACATACCAATGCTTGTACTGAGTGGTCCCCTACCACAGAGCATATGCATACAAAGCACCCTGAACCCCGCTCAAGCATATTGCAAAATGACGATCATCCTACAAATATACCTCTGGTGAAAAATCCAACATATAGTTCCTCGCTTGATCTGGTCTCCGCCTACGAATCGAAACATGTGGGATGGTAATATCTTGGATATGACTAAATTGGAAAACCGTCCTATTTGGCATATAAGGCTTAAACATCGAGGCATATACAATCGCCCCTCTATATATGGACGCTTGTGCAAGTCTAGTCCATGTCGTAATGATGCAAGTGTATGAGGACCAAATAACACTATCTAGACACATCAATCTCCTTTATGGTAAGACGGATTTCCACTAGACATCTATCCGAGACCAAGCCCGTACGATGTTTTCAGCTCTTAGTTCCAATGGGGAGATTTCTACTTCGGTCCCTCATACTTGTATGGTTTTGAAAACATGGAAAGTACGTTAAGATCCAATGTTCTACGTTTATAAATTTAAATGTTAATTAAAAAAAACTACTTATAGTTTTGGAGGAAAAACATGGCATAAAGATCTTACCCATATAAGTGGACTAAATCCGGCCATATGTCTCGTCGTAGTGCACGAGCCCTCCCAACTGTTAGCAAAGGTGGATGTGCCCCATGCCAATGAAGGAGTACATGAGGGATTCCTAACGAAGGTCAAAACTTTCCACTTGACCTTGTTATCTAACTTGTCCATAAAGAGTGTGTATCCAAGGAACAACAACATCCAAGTTGATGTAGTCGCATTTGGCGGATAATCTCGCTCTATTAAGGACTTCATCATATTCTTATATCCACCACAAGAAATCTGTCATTCATGCTTATCTAATGCCACTTGCCGTGTATCCAATCCCCAAACTAAGCATATGTTGTTGGTTGTATATATTTCTATCAAAAACTCCTAAGTCGAGCCCATTGATGGGAAGTCCAGTATTGTATAAGATATCATGTAGTGTGATGGTCATCTCCCCAAATGGCATGTGGAATGTCACCATTCAACAAATTCTTGTATAAGAGTATGACCCACATTACTCACCGGGACCGTGAATAAAGAACGCAACCCCGAGTTGTCAAATATCATCCGCCACTTTGCATTTATGTGGTGTTCGTATAAGTAAATAGAAAGACGTTTATGAACACGCTCGATCTCCGGACTCTACATACTTGAGTCCATTTAATAAAATAAGCAATTTCACCAATTTTTGAATGTGATTTTTATTTATTTTTTAAACTAAAGAATAAGAACTTATGTTAGCTATAAGGTCAATCCAAATAGCTTTTGTTTTATGCATCACATAATTGATCAAAATATTGTCGGCAACAAGATGTCCGGTATGAAAATCAAAAATATCGTGTGGTCAACTATCTGTTGGATTCACATCGGGTTGTAAAGCATAACTTGATGGACCAACAAATGAGGGACCCGCATCCGTTGAAGGATGAGAAGATGGATGAAGAGCGAAGGTTGCACCAAAGCTTGTTGATATTCTAATGGTTGAAAATTTTGGTTACTCCGGCATATATTCCACAGGAGTGATGCTAATTACGCGGACGAAAAAACGCAAAGAAAGTGGAGCATGCGGGTTGCGCCTGCACAATACGCATGCGCCCCAATCTAGGGTTGCAAATTGGGTCTGTCATGCCTGGTTCTTGCTCCGCTTCCAAACGACAAATTAAGAGTCCTTTGGGGCGCATGCGCCCAAAAATTTCAATTTTAACTTGTGTGAGGCAATATTTAGGGGTGCTTTGGGGCGGACTCACGATCCGCGTGCGCGTCAAGCTGGGCAGGGGCGCAGTCCGAGCGCGCCGGCCCTGACGCGGGGGCGGACTCCGCCTCCGTAAGGCCGTTTTTCCGCCCCAATAGTAAGCCTAATTCCACAGTTAAGTCTATGTCGATTCTACCGCTAGACCGTTGAACAGGTTGAGGTTAAGTGTTTTTTATCCTAAATCTATAAGACTCGAGGTCATAGGGACAATGTCCCCATGTCAGCTATGCTCACGTGGAAGCTTCTCAAGAGGTCACCTATCTTGAAATTGATCCCGCACGAGCACGCTTAACACTAGAGTTTTTTGTCCTCACTCGACCAGTGGGAAAGAAGAATTCTTGTTGACATTGGTAGCAACCCATCATTATAAATTAATCATAAATCCTCATGCAAATGATGCGAGATGATAATTTTACGGGTGTTACAAAATCACCTTCAAATACACTTGAAAATCGAAGGGATGATACAGGTATATGAACGTCTTGAGTGTCCAAAAGAAATGGAGTAGGAGATGCTTCAAAACGAAGTTGAGACAAATCGTCCACATTTTGTAGCGTGGACGACTCTCCTACTACTGGGATGCGAGCCGAAGTATGAATCGTGGATCGTCGATAGGCTTTTACTAAGTTACAGATTTAATAACTTTTAAGTTGCATATAAATAGCTCTAAATCAATGACTAAATCCAATTCTATATATATATATATATATATATATATATATATATATATATATATATATCATAACTATAGAAATTTACATAGTTCTAAGTTACTGACTTATAAATTACATGCAAAGACTACAAACTTATATAATTATATGCATAAGTATATAAATTTACATAGTATTATATTACTAATTTATTCTAAATGAATAAATTTATATAAATATATATTTTTAACATTTACAATTTACATACTTCTAAATTACATGCAAAAATTACATAGTTCTAAATTACCAACTAAATCTCAATCAATATATAAATAATTATAAATTGCATGTAAACACTACAAACTCATATAATTGCATGCATAAATGTATAAGTTTACATTGTTAAAATTTACTAACTTAATTAATCTAAATAAATAAATTGCATGTAAATACTCGAAACTTATATAATTGCACGTAAAAATATGTATATTTAGCATAAGTTAGTAGATTTTCTAACATAAAGTATATAAATTTACATTATTCTAAATTAACGGATTTTGAGATTGAGCATGTATAGTGGTATTTTCATGAGCAATCGAGCGACATCCAGGAATTAAACCTGAGACCAAACGCATATGTAAAGGTACAATACCAACTGAGTTTGTTGAATTATAAGATACTTTATAAATTATATACACATACATATACCCTGGATATCCGAAGGCAAAACTATCTTATTCCGTATCCGATCCGGTGATTCGGTAATTTTTTTCGGATCGTATAGATACGGAAAATTAGTTGTCGGACTCGGATCTTCATGGATCGGATCACCGAATTATCGGACCGGATCTAACGGATCGGAATTTTATGAACACCCATAATGATTAATATGCCTGAGATTGTTTCCTTATGTCTTCTTTTGACTGGGCTCGAAAGTCTATACCCATTTACTTCTCCGGGATACCAAGTGCGGGAAGCCAATAATATGGGGTGCTTTTAAGGTCCCAATATTGGTCTTGTAGTGCAATTATGTATTGCATTGGATTTGTTAACAAAAATTTCGGCAGGGGATCGATTTTTTTTCTTCTTTAATTAAGTTGTTAAAAATCTAAAACTTCACATAATTACTTTACCAAAAATTTTCATTCTTCCAAGTTAAATACATATATTAGTCGCATAAGAATGTTTTTTTAGACGGAAGCGGTTCGAATTATTAGACGGTGCGCCGTCTAGTGGATCGAAATGTCGAAAAAGATTGAAAGATGGACTAATCGTCATGAAAGGTCACACAACAAATGAGAAAAGAAATACACAAAAATAGTTTCTTTAGTAACAATGAAAGGGAAATCAGAGATTAATGGAAGGGAAATCAGAGAGATGAACAAATTACCTTAATTGAAACAAAGAAATAGTTTCTTTAGTAACAATGAAAGGAAGACTACTCTGCAGATGAAGAGGAGTTTGGTTAGTACGTACTTATACACAAAATCTAATGTGAATATCTTGGAAAGTAAACTTGAAAGATTTGGTTGTTAACTAAACGTTTTCATATAAATCTGATCTCGGGTTGATCCAATGTACTTGATAGAATCTGATAAAGGGATTTTATGAAGATCTTATATCTTGTAACAAACCGAAGATAAAGCAAATGGTTTATTTTTTCTAAAATACATATTGTGAAGATTAGTCTAATTCATATTATTGCTCATTGTGTTCGTTAGCTTTGATACATAACATTAGTGTGGATTTTCTATTTAATGATTTAATAACAGAGTTTCTGTACATAGATTTCAAAAATAATATGATGGACCCGTGACAATACTATGATACTTGATTTTATTTGCATATAATAACAGAATTTTAGATTAACATTGAAGACAAAATTGTAGTATGAATTACATTGATAATTGCTTTCATTTGAATATAATATGATAAATTAGAAGAACATTAAAGATGAAATGTTTGAATGAATTTGGTCAATTGATGTTGAAAAGGAGAATGGTGAGTCATAATATACATTTTGTAATCTCTCCGAGGATAACAATGTTAACCAATTGTTGATTGACATGGTTTAACACACTACTCATCATTACCATTTGTTTTAGAGCTGAATCGAATTTTAAGAGCTGAATGTTGGCGTGTAGTTGCTGACATATTTCCTTCTGTAACTTTTGAGGGTTCTATCGAATGCATGAATAAAGATGTTTTAATAAAAAAACGGAATATAAACTGTTCTCTGATTATTGTCATGAGGCATGATTAAGCTGTATATTTTTAAATGTTGTGGTGTTCTGTTTTTAATTAGATGTTAACCATGACTGAACTTTCCATTTGTTAATGCAGAGGTTGTCCTCAACCCTCCATAATATGGATGCCTTACCCTTACAAAGGCTTACTACGACCTGATTTCCATGTGACTGCTCAAAATGTTGAGATTACGAAAAGTGATGCTTACACTGGTGAGCGAAAAAATAGTTTATCATTTCTATAATTCGGACCATAGTATTTTAATGTCGTGAATGTTACAATATAAAGCTTCGAATAGGGGAATTGATGTGAAACTGAGCAACTGAATTTATGTGAACTGATGTTGAACAAATATGGTTAACTGATGTTGAAAAGGATAGGTTGAGGAGAAGGAATTGTTTGATTTTCTTCACATAAATTGTGAACTGACTGGATTTATTTGTATTTAGTTTCAGGATTGCTATGGAATTGATGAAGATCTTGCTCCAACGAATGAATGTGAAACCTGAAAGTTCAGATGAAGAAACAGGATGTACAGAGGGAAAGGAATCATTGATTTACTTCAAAGAAACGATGAACTGAATTTAGGGATAGGAAAATAATTTTTTTTCTAAAATATTTACTAAAATGCCATTCTATTTAAATTTTGTGTTATTCATCTTATTAATTAAAATATAAAGATTTTGTTAACTAACTAGCTAAATTAATAAATTTTAAAATAATTTAAAAATATTTTTCGTAAATTCTAAGTAAATTTTCAAATAAAAAAAATATATGATAACCAACTAGCTGCTAAATTAATAATTTTATAACTTTTAACTAACTAATTGCCATTTTAATTAATCTCTAAAGTAATTAGTAAATTATTATTATTATTAATTATTTTGATTATAATTTTTAAGATCCTAACCACCAGAATTTATATTAAAAAGTTTAAAATTTATTAAATTTCTTTTTATTAAAATCTCCAAATATCACGAGAAAATTGATTCAAATTTCTAACCACCACAATTTATAAACAATAATTTCATTAAAATGTGTACAATATTGTACCTATTTACCCATGTACTATATTATGCTATTTTGGTTTTTAAAATTCAAATTTATTTTATTTTTTTTGTAAATTTGGCTGGATATTAATATAAAAAATTATAATTAAAATGTGCACAATCTCTACGGTTATTTATTTATTTTTAGTGTAAATATTTTTTTCCAACAAATCATATCTAAACCAATTGAATATACTTTTTTTTTTAAATTTCTAAAGTAATTACTAAACTATCATTATTATTATTATTAATTATTCTTTAATTATAATTTTTTTAAAGAGATACCAGATTCTAACTACCACAATTTATATTAAAAAAATAAATTAATTCAACTTTATTTTTATTAAAATTCGAATTAGGTTAAATTAAACTACAACATCTTAATAGTTTGTTAGCACGTAAATAAATTGTTTTAATTCAAAAAATTAATACGAAACGAAATTAATTAAAAAAATTCAAATTTTGTATAACAAAATGAAAATCTTTTACGTGATCTCATCTCATCCGTACGAAATCCTGAAACTTCTTCGATACTAAACCCTCAACCGAGATGGACTATATATTCGAATATCACGCCTCTTTGAAAAACAATATTCTCGCGTTAGTCTTCTTCTTATTTTCATAGACTGTTAGCAAATTTGTTTATCATTGTTTATCATTGTTTATCATTGTTTATCATGCTTCTATTTGTGACAATCCTTACGCTACTGATGTACTGTTTATTCTTTTCATCCCTCTAATAGTGAATAACGATATTGACGAGATTGTTTACTTTGCTACTTCTCTCCCAGGTAACATGACATTGACACCACATTGGAAAAACGGCATTGCAACCACACCAACAAAACACAACCGGATACTTATATGATGAAGTCTTGAGAGTTCTCGGCGGCTTCATGTTCACTACATCGGCATTATACGACTTTAACGGCAACATAGATAGTGGCAACATCGATAGCGGTATGAAGATCTTTCTTGCAAGCATCTCGACGGTTAAGGTGGGTCCCGATTCCTTATCTTGGAATAAGTCGGGTGACATTCTATTAATCGGGAGGCGAAAGAGAAGACGTTGACCGGAAAGATTCACGAGTCCAATTTTATTTATTGTGAAACCTACTTTAAAGGACGTCGTGTCGTCCAAGCCGGAATACAATGGGAGGTAAGATGAGATTGAGAGAGTTTAGGTTTTTGAATAAAATCGAATAAAAAAGAGATATTACGAGGATTATATTGTTAAATGTAGATTTGGGATTTAATTAGGGTTTAGAAGGAAGATTCATTTATATTTAAAATGTTTGCGGTGAAGTGGTGTACCGTGTACGCATGTGTTGTGGTTACACGCTTTAATTGTTTTTTATTATTGTTTTAATTTTATAGTTTATTGAATATCCACTAAATCCTAACAAATATTTCAACTAATATATCTTAAAAATAGTTACTCAAAAACAATGATTACTCGTATGATTTGATTGAGGTTAGAGGTCAAAAATAAGTTTAATTAAAATATACTCGAATAGCATTACAAATGTAATCTAGAGCATTTTCATAAATAAATATATCCAATTAATTATATAAATGATTTATGATATAAATAATACATTTGTACGTACCTTAGTGAACTAATAACTAATATGATCTTCTATATATTAGTACCTACGTAAATGCAAATTAGTTACTTTTTCATTTATTTGTTTAAATAATAACATCTACATGATTAGGCAAAAAAAGCAAATAAATTTATATACCTTATTTCTTTACTGTTTTACAAAAATATTTTTGAACTAAATTAAACTACAACATTTTGTTTGATTAAGTATCATTAAATTATTTCTAAATTATTAGAGATAAATTAGTTACAATGGTTTTCTTCTTAGTTATCTCGATTAGCTTTATTCTATAATTAATAAGTATCATTTTTAGTAAATATTTTGAGGAGTCATTATAAATAAATTAGTAAGGTTTGAGTTATTTTTTTCACTTGAGTTAATATCACACTTTATTTCAAGAGTTGCTATAAATTAATTACAAAAATTCTATTTGCTTGGATTGTAATATTACATGATATCTTATTTCATGTCTATTTAAACTTGCATTTTTTATACATAAAATCACTGTCACATTGAAAATAATCCATAATATTTTAAAAAATTATTACATTTGATATTTTAAAAAACTAAATTTATCGCTTAGAAAACATATTTAAAATTTAGATATACATATTTTGTAACACCCCGAATCCGCGGGACTCGGGATGCTACGGGTTGGGACCTCACAATGGGTCCCGACCCTTAGCCTGACAACAATTTCACCGGATCTTTCAACATGACACAAATAAAGGCAAAACCGAAATACATTTTATGCAATGTAAGAAAACCCAAAAGAAAACAAACAACGGACTTCAGCCGATAAACAACATCAAAGACCAAAACGCCATACACGCGGCATACCAACATAATAAACAAAGAATAAAATACAACCCGACTCTAACCCAAACTCACTCCTAAAATGTACGGAACCCCGGCTGCCCACTCTTCCGGATCTCTCGGCCGCATTCCTAACCTGCAATGCAATCTACAACAATATCGGTATAAAACCGTTAGCTAGCATTCAAGGCATTAGAATCATGGTATTGGCACACACACACACATAAGGCATCATAAACACACAACATGTTCCAAAATACACTATCTGGTTTATTATCTTTTTATTATTAGATCATATCCCGTTCTAATTCAACTTCTTTTGTGACACGAGAATCTTAAAGGATCCCGCCCTTGTCCCCTTTCACCAAACAGGTTTGGGCCAGATGCGAATCAGCATCACCTGTTGGACTGGTCGCAAGGCACCTCCCGACCATCCCCATTTTGGGCCGGACATAGTGGTCACCGCCCGTTATCATACACTTGGGCCAAATATAAACATATAAAGTCGGTGGTCCTATTACCGGTTTAGATGTTATAACATAAGCAATAAACACACACATAAACAATAAACACACACCACCAAACACGCATTGAAACTAATACAGAGAATAAGAGCTAAGTAAGTCCGAAGACTTACCTGTCCCAAAGCTAAACCCGCTAAATCCAATACTCAGTTCCCGCAGGAAGACACTCAACGCCTGATCAAGCAAGGCACGCAATCAATAACTATCCAACAAGCTAGAAGCCCTTGGGCTTCTAGTCTCCCAAACCTATACGAGGTCACAACCCTAGCATGATAGGTACAACTCCTAATCCCGAAGATCATCCTATGATCGTACTGAAACATCACAATACTCATAATCATCCAACATCTATATATGGTTCAAGGCCACTACTTGGCATTTCCACTAAGTTATGCTAGATCCATCCTAACATGATACTAATACTAAACATAACTAGATCGAGGGAAAAGGTAACTCACACGACGTCAAAAGACGGAAGACGATCTATGGATGTCGACTTGGACTCGTTAGGTCTTTATCGGGACGCTTCCAAACCTAACACCAAACTAGACAAATTTAGCTCGTACGCTAAATTTGATCGGAAGATATATAATATATATAATTCTAAGAAAACATCCCGGTTTCAAAAGGCCACGTTAAATCCCGCAAAAAAAACCATTCCGGTTAAAATGTGAAATTCTAGGAACTTGGTTATAAAATCGTAATTAAAACTTGAGCCATAAACCGAATTTAAGCCAACAAGGCATAATATATTGTGCTTCAATCATAGGAATATCCCGTAGACAAAATCCAAGGTTCAATACCGCTAAGCCATTTTCGGGGCAAAATACACAACATCACAACATGCGTCGTAAACCCGCAATCCAAACTCCGGCCGTAAATATGGAACTCAAGAACTTAAATCATATCCCAAAAATAACTTTTGGCCAAAACATAAAATATATTTTTCAACAGGGGCATAAATTCAAATTCTCAAAACTTGGGCCATTTTCTATAATTAATTTTTGCAGGGGTATAAAGTGCAACTTCCAAAGATGGGGTCAAAACTACAATTATAGAGGTAGGGTAAATTATGCAATTATGCCAAAAATAAGGGTACAAGGTGTCATTATACCAAATTGAAGGGGCCCCGATTTAATATGTGAACAAGGGTTTTTTTCAACTCAACAGATACAACGACAGAGGAAGGAAGGCAGGGGCGGCGGCGCTGGGAGCTCCGGAAGCAAGGCGAGGCAGGCTCCTTTCTGGCGTCCAAGGGCAGCAGAGGCGAGGCAGCGCAGCCCTGGATTCTCCGGCGCAATGGAGCGGAGAGGGTTCTCGAGTGGTGGGGAAAACGGAGAGGGAAAGAGGAAGACGTGATGGCGGTTGTTCCCGGCTCCTTTCCGGCGCTGCTAGGGAATGCGGCAGCCGTCAATCTCTTTTTCCTCAGGCGACGTGGAAGGCAATTTGCAGCTCAACAGGTGAGGCTCCTTCCAGACCCGGCGGCAATGGTGGCGAAGGCAAGGGCAGACAGGCGGCGTGAGGAACAAGAGTGAGGAAGAGGGCAAGGGCGAGTGCAAAGCGGGGACCTCTCCGGCGGAGGCGAACCTTCTCCGGTGGCGTCACTGTTGGGCTTGCAGAAGAGAAAAAATCGAGAGACGGAGAGACCAAATCGAGATGGTGAAACGAAGAGGGAAAGGAGGAGAATGAAGAGAGTTAGGCAATAGGTGTTCGAGTTTTGCAGAGTGACAAACATGGAGGGAGTCGAGGGGTCGGCCAGCGCAGGCTGCTCTTGGGAAGCGAGGAGTCGGGTGGGCCCATCTGCTGAACACACGCTATCAGCCCTGGCGTGGAGGGAGAAGCAAGGTAGAAGGAAAGAAAGGAATAAATAAAAAGAATAACATAAAATAACAAATGGAAAAATTACTAAAAGAATAAACTCATCAACAGCATTTGGAACGGAAAATTTTCCGAATATTTCCGTAGAAATAATAATAATACGTATCCAAAATATAAATATACTCGGGGAAGAATAATTTACGCCGAAGAATACGCTTACAAATTATATAAAATTATTCAAGCTGATAAAATATCGATAAAAGCCGGGGAAAAAAAAAATATCGCAAACGCGCCAAAATTTTTGGGCGTTACATATATTTTCGGAATTAATATATTAATTAATGAAATTTCAGAATAAATTAGTTTGTTTTCAAATATATGCGTATTTATACATGTTTTTAAGTAAATCTCATCCTATCATCTCAAATTATTCCTACTGCATCTAACTATTTATCCTTTTTTTTAAATGGATTTATTTCATTTTGTAAGTCAACAAAAATGGTGGATCGGATTAATTAGTTTTTTGTTTATTTAAATCATAGAGTATATTCACCTATTTAAATACATATTTTTCTAAAAAGGGCAAAGCTTATCATTACGGTTGACATATATTTTTCAGTACATCTCCCATTATCGATCCCATCATAATCAAATTATAGTTTTTTTTCTTGATATGTTTAACCAAAAAAAGAGTATATTAACATATATGAAGAAGGAGATGAACAATGTTATGCGAATCCGAACTGGTATTTATGTGACACTGAATTTATAATTAAGTAATTTGATATTATAATTTTTCTTAGATATAACAAAATATATAGGTTTATAATGATACTTAATAATGTTTTCTATATGTAATTGTCTTAACTTTAATACTTTTAAAACTAAATATAAATTTTTTATAAAAATAATTTACAAAAATCCCGTGCATGGCACGGGTAGTACACTAGTTTCAAGGGAAATCAGGATGATTCAGTCAACATGAGACACGAGTATAAACGTTATCTTCTTCGAAGTACACATGTAGAAAGCCTGGAGTCGCATAACAATGTTGAATAGTTAGAATTCCACTCTTCACAAATAATATCACTTTATTTACTAATAGTTTGTATTTGTTTTGATATGTTAGATAAAAAAGAGTATCGCTAAAACCTTATTGTGTTTGAGGTGTTGAACTCATTTGTACTAGGAATAATGAATTGTAATTTTTGCATTCAATATTTTAAAGTAGTGCATGTTGTTTTATTTGCTTATGTACAATTTTTTAACAATCATAACATAGTAGTTACATGTGGATCGGGCCATCAAGCTACATGCATTTAGTTATATGCAGATAAGGGTATGAATATTGACCAAGACTCGTCTAAGACGGACCGTTCTATCCTATGATGGTATGAATATTGACCAAGACTCGTTTAAGACGGACCGTTCTATCCTAGTCTAACCCTAACCCGACCCAAATCTGATTTTGTATAGGTCTAAATGAGACATCTATTGTCAATGAATTCTGCGCATAAAGTTGAAGTCATGGATTTGGTTGTGGTCTAATTATTCCTTGCTACATTTTGTGAATCTAATAGTCAAAAGTATTGAAAGAAATAGAAATTAAACGGCTTATTCCATGATCTATATATTTTCTTTTTTCACTTATTTGTTTTTCCATATATAGTGATATTGATGTATACATTTAGTGTGGTGGAACCCTACTTGAGAAGATAAAGTTATAGATTGTTATCTTCAGCCAAGCATTTAATGGTCAAGTTGATTTTTGTCCACTTTGAAAATATAAAATTATTTATTCATTTTTAAAAGGGGTTAATTCCTTAAAGGTATATTGCTTACATTTTAATGTAAATTATCAGTAAGATTGTGATATTTATAATAAATTTTGTTATATACTATAATTATTATTATTTTTGATTTTTTAAATCAATTTTAAATTATATCCTATATATAATGACTATAATTTTCATTATAATTAATTCTATTAATTATAATTTTTAAATTTCACATATAAGCTTTTAAGCAATAGGCCGTTTATAGATTACGATTATATGTATTCTGTAAAAATATAATTACATGTATCAACTTATAATTGTGTATCAACTGCTATATTTGTAAGAAACTATCACCCTTGGAATTGTCATACTTCCGACAAATTTTATAAGCATGTTAAATAAATAAAAAAGATTACACCGATTCTCATATGTGCAATTTAATTAATTAACATGCACAAAAACATTAAAATTTAAGTGAACAAAAACTATAAAAACTTTGCACACAAAAATAATAAAATAAATATATGTGTGGTCCCGTGCGTAGCACGGGCCTATTCTTCTAATTTGTCTATAAGATTGAAATCATTATTCTTCAACGGAATACGAGTCTACTATTTTAATAGGTGGTAGAGGAAACTTGCCCCAATTTAACAACACTATTCGTCTCATTTGTTTTCTTTCTACCAGGTGTAGGCGTACAACGCGCTTGCTTTGTCAAAAATTATTGGATTATGATGTTGCAGAAATTGAGTATGAGAAAATGATTAGTGTAATACCTTGTTTTTGGCCTTCACCGCGGGGGCGGTGAAGAGGGCCGCCCCTGCGGCTTGCCGCGGTCGCGGCTGACCCTATATCAAGCTGATTTGTTTTTATTCCGTTTTTATTTATTTCCTTAGATATAAGATCCGATCTTCTATCTTATGAGCCGGCTTTCCTTTGATCTTCTAACCCTATAAACGTCCTTCCTCTATCTTTTCGAGCCGTTTCCTATAAATTCCCGCCTTCTCTTCCTTTTTCCGTTTCTTGCTTACGTTTCTTCAACCTCGAGCAAAGTTGCAACATTTCCCTTGTGATCTTCTGCAGAACGTGTAAGTCTTCATTCCCTTTAATCTCACATTCATGAGCCTGCTGCATGCTTCTTCCTTCTGTTTCTCTTTCTCTTTTCGTTCTTCTTCTTCTTCTTCACAAGAATCAAGATCGAGCCTTGATTCGGTTGGCCTTTTCATTGTTGATACGTTGATGCTCACAGGCTCCCTGGGTTGAGTGTTGACGTGTGTGAAGAGTGAAAGAACCAAGCTTTGAGTCCTTGTTGTGGTTTTGCTGTCAAAGGAGAAGACGCAACCTTTTGTCGTTGAACCGCTCCCGCGCCTGCACATCTCCGCCCCGCGGCTGCAAGCTCCGCCGCCCCCGCGCCTCTGTCTGGCCGCCCCCACGGTTCTTCTGCAGTAACTCCCATTCTTGGTGAGTTACTTCCTTCCTTGCTTCCTTTGCCCTTTCCTTATGCTAGATCATGTTAGGTTGGACCTAGATGATCGATTAGTGTAAATGCCATTTAGGAATTCTTATCCTAGCATGTTGAGATCAGTTTGCGATCATTGAGACTAGAAGTAGGGAACTTCTAGCACGCTACAGTAGATCTATTAGAGATCATCGAGACTAGAAGTATGTAGACTTCTAGCATTCGTTCAGTTTTTTATTCCCGATGTCTTGTTTGAGCAGACATTCTTCCTTTCCTTTGGGTAGCTGATCAGTAGCGGATTTCTGAGTTTACCTTTGAGTGAGGTAAGTCTCTTGAACTTAGCTGTGTTTCGTATATTGGTTCACTACTGAAATATATGGAGATAGTGACAAAATCAACAACGGAATTGGTGACGGCAATCCGTCGCTAGTTCCTTGAGCGACGGACCCGGCGACAAATTAAGGGTGATGCCGTCGCTAACATTCGCGTCGCTAAATTTGGTGACAAGCCGCCGACCATTGTTGGTGACGGCAACACAAGTCGTTTCTAATGGCGTCGCTAATAGAGGACGTGGCTATTTGTCACGTTGTTCGTAACGAATGGACACCGTCGCTCTAAAAGTCGACGTCCCATCGCCAAATGGGTTGCGGATATCCCTTGTAATGGCATCGCAACTTTGGTCTTTATATCGGTCGCCGTTATAGTTGTTGATTTGGTTGCATTATTCGTTGCTAAAGTGGTCACTAGGGTGGCCCTTGCGCCCTCACAAATATGTAACATGGCGTTCCTATTTTCTTCGTGTAATCCGTCATTTTGGTCGTCGCCAATGTTGTCCTTATAGTTGTCGCCAAATCCGACCCTAAAGTTGTCACCACATACGTCTCTACGTCGTCGCAAATGTCGTGCTCAAGTAGTCGCTGAGTCCGTCGCGAATGTAGTTGCATATCCGTCCGTCCAAGCGTCATAAAACTTGTCTCTTTACTCGTCGTCACATTCGTCCCTACCATCGTCACAGATACCGTCTTAAAGATAGCCTTTGAGTTCGTCCCTAAAGTGGTCGCCAACGTTCTAACAACTTTATTTTATTTCATCTTTTGAGCGTCGCTAATTACGTTGTTGCTCTCATTCTAATCAATATTCATGATTTTTGTAATAAAATGTGAAAACTAAAAAAAATGAATAATCAATAAATCATTATATAGAAACCTACATTATATTAATAACAAATTACAATGTCAATTTTACTAAATACTAAAATTAAAGAAAAAGTCATACAAAAGTAAAGCTAATATGACATTAAAAATAATAACAACTTGTGATAAGAGTTACTTAGGAAAATAGGTTGCGAACATCTTTGCCATCGTCGCTTCTAAGGCTTTTTGGTCCACGAGGTTATCAATTCTGTTATGAATATAGTTCACTTTATCCCCTAAAGACGTCTCCACTTGTTTCACCGAAGTTTCTAGTTGTTTCACCTTCTCACCCACAACATTCTCCACTTGTTGCACATTTTCCTTTAGAGAACTTTCAACTTATTGAACCTTTTTTTCCAAAAATATCTCCACTTATTGCATATTTTCCCCAACTTCAGACCTAATTGCTGCAATTTGAGCCATCAATTATGTCCTTAATTCCTCACTAGAAGAATCACCATTTTTGTGAGAATAAAAAGGTGGTCCATCATGCAAATTGTACGTCATATGTTTAAGCATTGATTCAGCCTCAGATCCCATGCCAAAAACACGACGTCTCTTCACACCTCCCGTTGCCTTAATCCACACTTGATTCACATCAACCAAATCAGAATCCTCGACGGTGGGAGCATCTTGAGTGGCTCCTTCCATCAATTTATCATAGTTATCTTGCACTTATGCCTTAGATTATCATATCACATGCATAAATTTATCATAGTTTTTGTGGTGTTTGTTTACCTTTATCGTTATAACGGACAACCGGACTAGGATTGACCTTTTATACAGTAATTGGCCCAAGTGTATGATAACCGGACGGTGACCACTTGTCTAGTTCTACAGGAGACTAGGAGGTGCTCTTGCGACCTATGCCCACAGGTAACGGATAGTACTGATTTATTCCTGTCGTCAGTCGGAAGCGGAGACGAGTTTCGGGAGATTCTCGTGTGACAAAAGAAGTTGAATTAGTAATGGATAACTTTATAAAAGATAATAACCGGTTGTGTTAGAGCATGATATGTGTTTACCTTCTTATGTATGTTTGTGTCTTTACTGTCTTTCTGATATCTAGAATGTTAGCTAACGGTTTATACCGATGTTGTAGATGTCCCGCATGTTAGAGATGTTGCTGAGTGATCCGGATGGTGTGGTCAGTGGGGTTCCCTTACATTATAGGACGGGATCGGGTTTATATTTCTGTCGTTGTTCTTTCCCTTTTGTTTTGAACTCGGTTGCGAGTCTTTGACGCTTTCCTTTGTTGTTCTTTTGGTTTTTATTACAGTTTTTGTTTTCATTAATTTGTGCTTTATTGTAAGATCTGGGGTTATTGTTGCTACTCTGAGGGTCAAAACCCATTGTGAGGTCCTAACTCGTTACCCTTCAAGTTCCCAGAACTTGGGGTGTTACAATAAGCTTATTAACTCAGTATATTATTACCAAGAAAGTGTAACAACGAATAAAATATATTATTGCACAGAAAATGTATGGAATGATACTCATTCGTTTGAGCCCAAGAGATTCTAGGAGTCGGACATTGATTACAGGTGATCCAAAATATATGAAAACAATTGTTCTTGAATGAAAAAACATCCGAGTGGCACACTAAAAATTAGTCAAACAACTCTAGATATCAATTCATTTTCACTCTCCTGAAATGAAAACCTATTCTCCTAAAAATTTCCTTTAATAAAGCTTGAGCTACAAGATCAGTACAAGCTCGAGAGCAAAGCATGGAGAGATGGACATAACCAATACTACTGAATCTAAAAATACGAATCTACATACGAGATCTCTTAAATTAAATTCTCCTTAAAATGCGGCTGACTCCTGCATAAACATCTAGAGGCCAAAAATTATCACGACGCTTGAACTTCTTAAGAAAAAGAACAAAGAACGCAAACACGTTCAATTCAACAAAACGAAAGAAAATAAATTAAGACAAGGAAATGCTTTAGAAGTCGGCTAGGACAAGAACAAATCGAGAAGAGATATCATGAAAACTTTACAAACAAATGTTTGATGAATGATATTGTAACACCCCAAATTTAAGGAACTTGGGATGCTACGGGTTAGGACCTTACAATGGGTCTTGAATCTTAGCTTGACAACAATTTCACCGGATCTTGCAACAAGACACGAATAAATGTAAAACTCTAAATATATAAACGTCAAAGTGTTTAACATGATAATAAAGAATGTGACTCTTAGCCGAGTACTACAATAACAAAGTCATGCAACAGAAATAAGAATCCCATAAACCCGTCCTACAATGTACGGGAACTCGGGCTGACCACTCTGACCGGATCACTCGACAACATGTCTAACCTGCAAGGAATGTACAACAACGGATAAACCGTTACATAACATTATATATATATATATATATATATATATATATATATATATATATCATAATAACTATACAAACACAATCACACGTAAGGTACCATAATACATAAAGCATGTTCACACTCAAGGTGGTTATTATCTTTCATTAGGTGATTCACCTTACTAATTCAACTTCTTTTGTGACACAAGGATCTCCCGAACCTCGCATCTGTCCCCTTACACCAACAAGACTAGATCCAATGTATCTCACCGTATACATGTCTGGACTAGTCGTATAGAACCTCCTAGTCTCTTGTAGAACTAGACAAGCTAGTTGTCACCACCCCTTACTAGTTGGGCCAACCAACAGTAAATGCCATCCCCATGTTATCATATTTAACATACAACACACACCACTATCACAGCTAAGCTAACACACAGAATTCAGCTAAGTAAGCCCAAGGGATCGGACTTACCTGTCTCAAGATAATCCCAGCTCTAATATCACGCTCAACTTCCCGCAGAAAAGTACTCTATGTCTAATCAAACAAGGCACCCAAATCAAAGACTATCCGATATGCTAGAAGTCCTCAACTTCTAGTCTCAATGACCTCTACAAGATCATATAACATGACATCATGCTAGAAGGTTCCTATTTCTAGTCTCAATGATCTTTGTAAGATCATATAACAATATGCTAGGATATTCCTAATCCTAGTCTCAAGATCCTCACGAGATCAACAACCACACAACAAGCTCTACGTTCTCATCTAACTTCCACAATCACCTTAGAATCCACAAGCCACTAACTGACATTCTCACTAGTTATGCTAGGGTCCAACCTAGCATGATACAACTCTAGTATCAACTATGAAAAAAGGAAGGAAGTGACATACCTTGTGTACCCATTGGAGACAAGGCGCGACTACGAGAGATATGGGACCGCGATTGTAGTGACAAGGTCCAGACTTTACGACCACGGTGACGCGGAGCCGCGGGGGCGGTGACACAGGGGAGGCGCGACGACGGGAAAGTGCAAGCGCGATCGCGGGAGAACTTCATAAACTTATGATCGAGCGTCTCTTTATTGTGCAACAAGGTTCCGGTGCCTCTTGGATGGCTTCACTCCACTTATGTCGTCCAAAACCAAGCTACTACACATCTCTTCTTGAATTACACTCAACCGAACGGAAAGGGCAAGCCAAGGACAATCTTTAATCCCTTGAAGAAGAAGAAGAAGAAGAAGAAGAAGAAGAAGAAGAAGAAGAAGAAGAAGAAGAAGAAGAAGAAGAAGAAGAAGAAGAGAAGAGAATGATGCACTTACTACACTTCCAGGAGCTCCTCCAAGGTCTTGTGTTTCCAACAACGTGCAGAAGGAAGAAGCAGACTCACAATAAGGTGTAAGAGATTACAAAAGAGGAAGGAAAAGGGGAGAAGGATCGTATGACGAGAGGTGAGAATGGAGGAAAAAGGAGAGACGGTTGTTAGGTTAGATTAGGTATAGAAGGCGTAGGATAGAAACGGATATGATTTCCTCCAAGAAAATCATTAAATGACGGTTACAAGAATAAAAGCCCACGGTCTGTCAAAAATCCGCACCCACGCCTAAACATCGTCGTGCCCGCGGGCCTTTGAGGCCACCGGGCGGGAACTCCTTTAGACACCAACCCCGGTGGCTCCGCAAGAAGTTCCGAGGGTTAGTTTCTGGAACAGAAATTCCGGTAGTTACAGATATTATAACAACAATGAAACTAAACAAAAATGTTATGAACTCAAACGTCAATGAGTTCAAATATGATAGAGAAACTAAAGAATGAGTAACAACTATTAGTAAAGTTGTTACATAAGAAAAGTCATTATAAGAGTTAATTGACAAACTGTGAACAATGAACAAATAGCAAAGATGGTCTAGTTAGTAGAGTCTGATACCAAACTAACAGGTTACAGTAAACCAAATAAGCAAAAAAAAAAATTGACCTTGAACCAAAATGTTGCAGTAGTTACTACCAAGGCAAAAGCTTATACACAAAGGCAAGGCAAAAAGTATGGAAATGGGCAAAGCAAAATCAAGATTTTATATTGCAGCATAGGAAATGAAAAATCTAATATGAAATGGAAGTATAACAACATATTCAATAGTATAGGACCATGTTCGCTCCAAAACGTGTATGTATATGAAGAAAAATAGCTTTAAATTTATACCAAGAATAAAAGCAAATAGCGAACCCACAGTGTACGGATCAATCGCAATAAAAGCAAGTATTCTAGGGTCAAACATAAATACTATGGTAAAACCAAGAAATAAAGTAATCTAGTTAGACAAATTGCGAATAACAAAAGATAAGATTTTATGTAAATATCGGAAAAGAGCAGATTCTAGAGATCAAGGTATCCAATTGTGGTTTTCGATTCAAGACTTCTAAAGATGTATGGACAGAGCTGGAATTGTAAAGAAAATGTGTTTCTAAGGTGGGATAGATTACGGAGGAGGTCTCACTATCCACTATCCCAAACCAAAGCTCCTATCACTGAGTAAGTCTCAAGGATCTAAGGAAAGAAACTATAATCTCAAACCAACCACTCAACCTAAGGGAATAGAACTAACCGTTACCGGGTAAGTTTCAAGTTAACTCACAAAGGCAAGGGGGAGGCACACTCAAACCTAATAAAGGGTGTTGAGTCCTCTATTACCTAGAAATCATCATCTTTGGCAACTAAGAAAGGGAATCACCGGGCAAGTCTCTTCCCAAGCTTGGATGTAGGCTTGAAAGTTTCAACAAGGCTACGATTTAGGCAATCTTTAACTTAGGCTCAAGGATATAACATCAAAGGCACGACAGAAGAAAACTCCGACAGTTTTTGAATAAAAATCGGTCGATTTTTTCACCAAGAACAAACCGATTTTCCTCCTGTGAAGGTAGATCCAATTCTCAGGGTCCAGCCTAAACGTGAAGGCTTAGTCTTTCATCATTTAAACTACAATCCTTCAACCAATCACCCTAGAATCGCAATAAAAAATCAAGAAAACCAAGAAACTAATGAAACTTAAATAAAAACAAGAAAAACTTAGCAAGGGGTCTTCAATATTCAAAAATTGAATGAAAGCAATAATAAAAGATCCTATCTTATGTCTTAAAGCAAAAGAAATCTAAAAACTAAAGTAATTCTCAAAGAAACTTCACTATCTATCTTGAATCTTCAATGTTGATGTTGATGATGCTCCTCCTCTCTTTCTTGAGTATAAAGCCTTGAATTGTATGGTTTCTGAATATCTTCTATGGGCGTTTTGCCTCTTCGTTGGGGGTCCTTTTAATGTTGAAAGCCATAGGATATTTATAGAGATAAATATAGGGTTTTACAAGCATGGTCCTTAAAGATAGATCACAACTTAAAAGATAAATCATAGCTAAAAGATAAACTGCAGGTTAAAGATAAACCCTAAATATTTGGGCCGAAAAAGAAACTGAGCTCGCTGTTATCAGAGTGCGCTCTGCGTGTATCAGAGTTCACTCCGTGTGTGTTCCTCGCTTCCTTTTATGCTCTATCATGTTTCTTTATGATATAATCCTTAAAAGTTCCATTCCGCTCTATAATTCGTCAAATTACCTACAATTGCAACAAAAATCCATGTAGACATCTTTTCTAGCAAAGTATGCAAATATGAGCTTAAATGCTATGAATTCATGTTTCTGCATGCAAAATAAAGGAAAAATCTACCTAAATGCATGTCTAAATATAAGTCATAATTCATGTCATCAGACCACCAGAAATCAACCTTCCAAATAGCGAGTCTTTTGTAAATACATTATGATACTTCTTTGCAAAGTAAGTAAGAAAAAGCAAAATTGTTAGTAAACTATTCGAGGAAAATAGGAAAGAAAGTGCAACAAACAACTTGTAATCACAAGGTCGAGATGAATTGTAGAAGCATGAAGATGGATAGAATAGTTTGACAACTTTATATTTCATTGTACCATAAACTAATCTACAAATTTAGATTGATCAGAATCTAAGAGTTTGAGAGATGTAACACGAAATAGGGGAAGAACTTAAAAAGCAACCAATATGAGTGAAGCGAAATAATTTATTAGAAGAGCAACAATAGAGCTAGAATTGAAGGTTGAAATAAAAGATCAATGTACTTACAACGAGTGGGGCTTGTGCCGCCAAGAATCTCAGTCATAATCTTGAAATTGTATTCTCAAATGAAAATATCATGAAATAGTATCCATGTGCAAGACCATCCACATTAAGGTTTCAACCAATTAAATATATTAAGTTTTCAACCAAAACATCCCTAAACTTTCTCTGACGTTTTCATTTGGAAAATGAAGAGAGAAAGTTTTTGTGTTGTTTGTTTGGTGTCATATGTCAACCATATATTGGTCTTCACTTTTTGTTTTAAAAAGTTTTGATTTGTAGTTAATTGATTATTTCGATTAATATTAATATATTTTGACAATTTTTTATATATTTATAATATATATTTCTCCATTCATAGAGTCTAATATTGGATATGTTTAGAATATTTTAATATAAAAAATAAGTAATATAAGTAATTAATTAATTTTAAGATGATATTGATATTTATTATATAAAGTATTAATTTAACGCATAAAACTAATACATTGAAGTCATTATACTTGAAAAATAATATTAATTATATTTAAAAATATAATTATTTTAATTTTAAAAAATTGTATAAGTATTGTATTAACTTAATGATAATGTTTGATATTTATTATAAATTTAATAAAATTGACACATAAAATTAATGTATTATAGTATATTACACATAAAATTATAGTATTGGTGCATTTGTATTTCCATGTTTTGAATCTTAATTTTATAATTATTAATTTAACGTCTTTGTATGTTTTTAAATTTTTTTACACAAGTTATATGTTGTATGATTAGTATATATATATATATGAAATCGTAGAAGGCTCGTTGGGGCTCGAAGCATCCGGATCGGTCATGACCTACAAAATTAACACCAAACATCACTTTCATTCGTGATTCTTGAAGGAGGAAAACATAAAATCGATCAATATTTATGATGATTATGGAAGATTATCAATCGAGTACCAAAATATAGAGAATGTGAGAATGATCGTTGATGATGAGACGAGGAGGATAAGATGTAAGTGAAGGCTTGAGAGTGCATCCATTAGTGACATGTTTGGATACGAAGTAAACCGACATCGATATGCTTGGTAAGAACATATCGACTACGTCCCCGACCACTCTTCCTAGCACCAACATATCAATCGATGCCGCCATTATCGAACAATCTATTTTGAATTGAATTGAAGTGAAGTGAATTTGATGAGCATTTACGTATTTGAGGTAGTGAAATTAATTTATGAAGGAGTATGACACTTATAGACGGTAAAGAAGACAAGTTGATCCTTCAAATCCAACGGAGCAAGATGAGCGAGTAAAAACCAATAATATATCTGATACCAAACACATTAGAAAAAAAAAGAGACAAATTGCTTAGGACAATCTACGGAGTGGTACAGAAACCCTAACTTAAAGGAGAGTATGACACCGCTATTACAAAATGAAATTAGATAGTAGTTTGAAACCCTAACATGAGAACATGATTTTGGAGAGGTTTGTAGGGAGATATTAAAGCGGCAAAGAATGAGAGAGGCGGGAGGTGGCGTTCAAAGAATAAGGTGTAGAAACACGTGGAAGTAAATGAGCGTGAAGAAACAAAACAACTACGTGTAACATTGACAAATCCCTAACGGCACAAAAGTAGTAAACCCTAAACTAGTTGGCCAAAGACAACCTAAGATAGACCCATATATATCCAATCTCAAACATAACAAGAAGAATAAACAGATAGGGTAATGATAATTTCTCAATTAATATAAAAAATACAACAAGGAAACTATAGGAGCAAATTAATAAATTTCATCTCACAACCGAACAAACCCATATCTCCCCTCTCATCTTTTTGGGCTATAAAATATCATTTGTTAGACCAATGAATAAAAGTATAAAACATTTGTTCATTTTAGAGATTTGGTTGAAAATTTTGAACCATAGCCTTTGAAAAAAATTGAAATTCTAATGTCTCTCGACTTTGGGAAGTCACTCTAGACATCCTATAATATGTTAATATCTAAGTCCGATACAAACAGACCATGGGTCGTGTGCATACGAGCACCCATGCGTGTTACACACAAGCCAAACATATAAACCCGATAAAGTTTTATCCTAAAATCAATTGACAATAGGAGAAGTAGCCCGCCGACTTTATATATTGAGATCGGGATGTCCCCACTTTAGATGTGAGAACTTATTTATCTCCAACAAAAAGTATCTCAGAAGTTTTGAAGAGGATATTGTCGAGTTGAGAGCTTTAGGATGAGTTTTATAAACTATATACATTTGATAAAATGTTTCACAATTTTAAAAACGGATATGACATTATCGAATTTTGAGTGCTCGGATGAGTTTTTTGAACTATAGACTTAAAAACATTTTGAAAACTTCATATTCTAAAAACACTTAAAATTTTCACATAAACTTGACCATACATCATGTAACTTGTGTAAAAAAAATTATTTTTATTTTATAGAATAATGAATATTATGGTATCGAATTCTTAAAAAATTAAAAAAACTTTTCATAAATTCGATGTATACATCATATAACTTGTGCCAAACATGTTTTACCATTTTTGGAGCAACGGATATGACATATTGAGTTTTAGAGATTTTTGATAAATTTTGAGGACTATACTCTATAGCCTTCCAAAAAAAATCTACAAAAATTGTTGTTCCCACTAATTCAATATTTTCATTATATAACTTGTTTAAAAATGTTTTAAATTTTTTGGAGGAATGAATATGACTTTATCGAATTTAAAGAACTTTCAGGCGAATTATGTGCACTTTATCCTTTGAAAAACTATTTTTTTTAAAATGTCCAATTCTTGTACGAGGGGTCAGCCATCTGGGGTCCCGATCTTTCGACACCAATTGACTCGAAGAAATAGACCGATGAAAAGGAATGATGGGATGCTTCCTTTTAAAGACTTGCATGGGATGGGTGATGATATGGTAGTTTATATGGATCGGTAGTTGGATAGATCAGGTTGAATCCTAAGAAACGACTAGAAGCATGATAAGTTGTGTATAGCCTTATCACACAACCGATGAATGATCGTAAAACTCTTCCACTACAATCGATGTTATTGGTCAGTCTACCAACCCACAACCGAAGGAGGCTTGTAAAATGCAAGAGAAGATACCAACTTGACGCCGCAAGCAGAACAACTCAAACAAGTCCAAGCTAATGGTTGAACAAGACATCGCTCGCGCTCTACTTCACGTCAGAATAAAACGGATAGTACTTAGTGAATACCGATAATATGTGTTTAATTCAAAGCTGGATTGATTACAAAAAGGCTCGTGAGATCCCTGTATATAAGGCATGGGCTCGAGTAGCCTACAAGTAAAAGATCCAGGTGAATCCTATCTTATCTAGGATAAGATAAGATCTTCTAATCTAAATCAGATCCATCTTCTAATAAGATTTGATCTTCTAAGATTAATCAAATAATATTTTGTAAAAGATATGATTCTCTTAATCTATCTTTAAGCTTCCCTATCTAGAGACTTAAATTATTTGTAAAATAATTAAAATAAAACAAGGGTTGAAAAATAACAACTAAAGTCCAAAGTTAACCCATAATTAAAGATGTCTTTATGGACTAAAAAGAATATATTAAGAACGAAATTTAGCCACTAAGGCCGAACCGTTCATGAGCCCGAGGTGGGTCCGAGATGGCGTGTGTGGGCCATGACTCATGGTGACGTGGTAGATTGGGTAAGCTCGTATAGTTGGTCTAGTCATCGGGGTGGTATAGGGTGGGCCGTGCATCTTGGACCCAAAAGGAGTATGTTTCAAGGTGGCCCCGGGTGGTGATGCATTGTGGATCCTATTTGGTAAGTTTGTAAGGATGGCCCGTAACGGATTTGAATGGATGGCCTGAGGAGTTCCGTGTGCATGGTTGTCCTGCTCCAAGGTGGATGTTGTTGTATGGATAGGCTAGACGTGTGCATGTCTAGCCCTCTCTACGGTGGGCGTTGCATGGTTGCCCCGAGGAGATATGTGTACGTGTTCATGGCTAGCCTGGGTTGGTGTGTCTTGGAGGAAACCATGACATTGTATATCCAAAATGGAGAGAGTGGGCCCGAGTCTCTTTACCTCAATGCATGGTTGAGATGAAAGATGTGTGGATGTATGCATGAGATCAGTTAATCTTTTCATTCTCCGGGTGTGTTCATGATTGAGTATGTTCTCATGCATCCTTTATCTTCTTGTGCGGAAAGATCTCAACCAACTTATTCTTCTCTTCTTCTTGGTTATGACTTTCCTTCTTTCTCTAGGTGGAGTCCATAGATTCTTGTCCTTTTCTCCCCCCACTTCTATCTTCTTCCTCTTGCTAGGTGATTCTGAATATCTCATGCACAAACCTCTCCTTATTTAAAAGGATTTAGCCACGAATCCATGTTGTCTTGATGGGATGTTATTGGGGTGACAACTCCTTTGGAATGATACCTATAAAAATCACAAACATGCAATTTTCATTATAAAATGTATAAAGTTCAGCCTTATCAATTCTTAGTTTCACATGATGTAGTTATGAGAAAACTTTCCTTAAATGATAATCTAAGGACCCTCCGTTTGGGACTAGTGTAGATGTTGTTAATCAATAATGCTTTACACATATAACCCTCAAAATTAATTTGGCACACGAAGTATGACAATGGATTTTCAAGTGGGGTCATGGAATGCACATATATATGTCCTAAAGAGGCCTAAAATTTCTCATAAATCCATCAATTAGTCCTAAGTTGTGCACGAAGGCTATGATATCCGAAAATACGAAGCTCGGGGTGGGTGAGCTGGTTTCGGTGTAGGTGCGAATTGTAGGTGGTGAAATGAAGCCCAAATTCATGATGAATACGAGCCCATTCGGTATGTTTTGGAAGGTGATCAACGAATTACGTTAGTTTGCTTCTTCTCTTGTATTCGTGCTTTTTCGTTTTAACCTGCAAGTTTCTTTTTACTTTCATGAGTACTTGAACACTCAATCTTGTCACCAATTTCAACATTACACTCAATAAAATCAGTATGTAATTCGGGTTTTTATGAATTCACCTTCACCCGAGCATCTAATTCAGAAGGTATAATGGTGTCATCATGAGATTCCAAAGATGAAAAATCAACATTATATTCACAAAAATCAGCATGTAATATAAGAGATATAGGCCCTGTTTAATTAGTTAGAGTGTTGAGGGGTTTCTTTTAGTTTTGTGATTGAGATGGGTGATAATTTTAAGTGTTTAATTAGAGTTTGATAAATTGTGGTTATTGTTTAGAGGTGTTGTTGAGGAGTTTATTATAGACTCTTATGGATGAAGATTTTAAGATTTTTGTGGCTTTATATTTTTTTCGGTTTCCATTTTTTCCTCCAAATTCTGCATCCGTTTCTTTTTCGCCTACCTCAGACTCTCCTTCTTCGAGTTAGCTGCAATGGAGGTCTGGAGTTCTAACAACGTAAAACCGGCCATTCTATCCTCCTTCCGCTTCACATCTCCTTTACAATTGCTTCAAAGAATCAAAGAACGAAACCCTAGAAATTGAAATCGAGGTATTTGAAGACCGAAACCCTAGGAATTGAACCTAAGCATGCATTTATAGATAGTTGGAAGCTGTCGATGAGGTGGCGGAAGCCAATGTGTTTAGAGATCCCGGTCGTAAATAGCACCGGTACCTTCACACCAACGGCAACATATTTGTCCATTCTCGTGCCCGCTAGTGGCGAAGAAAAATTCGACCATCTTATCAAGCAAGAAAAGGGCATTAACGCAAACGACACCCCATCCCAAAGCAAGAATCATGGTTTCAGGCAAGCACTTGCATTACACACTCACCTCCATAGTAGAAGACGATGATGCCCAACTTCTTAGAGATCCCGGATGCTAGGAATTCCTCTACCATCCATGGTCACGGGCAAGCACTTGTGTTGCTTGCAATGAGAAGGATCGTGAAGACCGGTGTTAAAGAACTTGAATGTGCTGGGACTAGTGTAGAAATTAGGGCAAAATGATCGGGGTATTTTTGGTCTTTACATAAAATCGAAACTAATTGTGAACCATTTAAGTAAACACGTATTTGCAGTTTTTTTCATAAATCACAAATATCAAAACAACTCTTACTAAAACCACTACCGCAACCACGATCACAACCACAACTACTATTTTACTAAACACACCTATAATGATGTCATCATGAGATTGCAAAGGTGAAAAATCAGTACAAAAAATATTCAAAAAAAAAAGGTTTTTTAGTTTATATATATTTAATTTTTTTCAAAGATTATGGATGATAAAATTCACCTAAAAACTCTAAATTTCGGTTAACTTCGTATTCATACCTCCAAATATTGTAAAACACATGTCAATCGTGATAAAAAAAAAAAGGGGTGAATTTTAAGTGCACAAAAATCCATGTTTTAGAACATGACATTTTTGTAAAAGATAAAATTATAAAATTTGCCTGAAAATCTTAAATTTGATAATGCCTTGTACGTTGCTATAAAAATTATGACACGTTTTTTCATAAATTATATGTTGCATAAAAATGAGATCATTTGAAATCCAAGGTGTCTTTTTTTTTTCTTCTTTTAAACGGAAAGCGGTTATATTGGACTATCTTCTAGAGGTAGTTCACCCTAAAACATCCTTTTATATGTGAACACGAAGTTCGGGATCGTCAGAAAAAACAAGTGTTGGGGTTCGATAATCCAAAATGGGTCAGTGAGGTCAACAACACAATTGGTTTCTTTGAAAGTATGTCTGATCTGGACTTCGTCAAAGAAACGGAGATCCAATATGGAGTCGAAAATAATCATCTCGACCTCCTACGAGTAACTCCACAATCCTTATAGTGCCTTGATAACACAAAGATTATCACCCTCGATTTCGATCTTTTTAACATTTTTTAAACTTTTGTTCAAAGGATATTATGATTTACAAAGTTCGTCCAAGATATCTTGAATTCGATAACGTGTTATCCGTTGCTTAAAAATATGTGACACTTTTAACTAGTTGTATGAAGATAGATCATTAAGGTTGGTTTTAGTGGTTGAAAATGTTAAAGGGAATGAAGATCATAGGGATGAAGATGAGAAAATAATTATTTTAATTTGGTTTGGTAAGAAAATGAAGGAGACGGAAGAAAAACTAATTGCCTAATAGCCCTATTATTTTTGGATGTTAAACGGACCCCAAGAATGAAGATGAGAAAAATGGGTTATTAAAGCCTTTTTTATATCGATGATACAAGCTAGACCTCTCTAATTATTTGAAAAAAATTTAATTCTAAATTTAATTAATGAAAGGGGTACAAACGGAATTTGATACGGTTGTTAAAATAAAAACTCTATAAATTGTCATTTACGATTTAGATTTGGTTACGCGAAATCCTAGTTGATTCCCAAACCTTAGTCGTCCATATCCGCCAAACCTAGGAGCTTCTCTATACTACCGACTTCGGAATCAACTCGCAACCGCCTGAACTGCTCGGAACAGTCTCAAACCGCAGCAACCAAACCTAGCCCAGATCCAACTCTACTAGATCACCCAGAGTTCGATTATCAATATTATTGAGCATAAAATCTCATTCTTACCCTTCTTCCCTTTCTTCCCTTTCTTCACCCCCTTCAGTTTTATCTACATAATCTTACGTTACTAAAATAACCCTAAATTACTTCAAAATTATTTTTTTTTAAAATGACATATTATTCATTACTCCATTAATTGTGAAACATTTTTCACAAATTATATGATGCATAAAAAGTTGATATGTGAAAATTCAGGTTTTGAGAATTTACATTTTTCAAATGGTTCCAATCTCACACAAGCAACTGTACATTAAAGTAAGGAAATTTTGATAATGAACTATAAATCTTTATGCTTGCGCTCGCAACAACTCATTAACATGCCTAACAAAGGAAGTACATTTGCAAATTCTTCAGCTCTGCTGTCACTGCCCTCCCAGATCTCAGAGCTACCCATGGGAGAGTACTTGAACACTGCAGACATGGATCCACACCCAATAAAGAGCAAGAAGTCCTTGTGAGGCGAGTGGCCGCAGACCGATGGGAAGTCGAACGGAGAAGGCTCTGAGAACTGAAGCTCCAAGAATCTCCCAAAAGGGAGACCCAGGGAGTCATTAGAGATCAAAACCCGCTTTTTAGATTTCGAGTTTTGGTTGTTGAGTTCACATTTACCACAGATGCTCCACATCCATACCCTTTGCCACTCTACATTCAAGTGCTCGTCATGCTGCACTCTCACTGCAACCTGCTGCTTCTTGTATGCATAATAGTATATATGTGCTTCTGCATTCTCTCTGCATGTCTTGCATTTCAGATTCTACGTGCACATACGAACGTAATCAAGACTCTTATATTGGGATAAAATAGACTCTAAACTTGGGTATTAAATCTAAACCGTCGGTTTAAGTTTGGCTCAAAGTCAAACCTAAACCTAAACCGGAAAAAACCAAACCAGCAGTTTAGGTTAAACGGTTTGGGCGGTTTGAAAAAAAAAAACAAAAGGAAACCAGGCCAATTAGCCATGATTTTAACCGCCAGTTTTAAGGGTCAAACCGGTAGGTTTGATCCTTTAAAAATAAAAATAAAAAATTTAACCAAACCACTGGTTAGCTGCCAGTTTTAAGAAGCAAACCGTCAATTTGAGGACCAAACCAGCCGGATTGATCCTTTAAAAAAAAATTAACCAAACCGGCGGTTTGGGGTAAACCGCCCTAAACCTAAACCGTTGACCACCGGTTTGGGACGGTTTAGGAACCTCCGGTTTAGGAACCTCCGGTTCAACGGTTTAGCCCAAACAAAACCCATGTCAAATAGGCTCACGTTGTTTTATATTTTACATCAAATAACCAACATTTTTAACTTTAATTTTAATTAAGAAAATTAAACGTCAAGTTTATATCAGCGATAAAAAAACATTTTCAAAGAACCTGATTGAGTATGCGGATGTACTTCCCAAGCGTGAAGTTGGTATGACAGCAACTTCCATGATCACATACAATTCCTCTAGAGGTATTTAGGATAGTCATCAAAACACCTTTCCTCGCGTCTCTCTGAGATTCTTCTTCACTACAAACAAGTTCATCATTTCCGCGGCTGACAGAGGCAGATTGCGAGCCTGACTCTCTGACATAACTCGAAAACATTGCATTGAGATCAATACGGAAGCTTGTTTCCCGTATGAGATGATACGCCTTAAAAACCGCAGCACGTGCAACACGCTTTATCTTCTTCAGTTCTTCAGAGTGAGATCCCATGAGCAAAATCTAGTGCCATTATCAAACAGCTAATTAACCAAAATGAGAATATGGATAGACATTCCGAGATTTGATCATCATATTATTAGAGCTCACCGTACAACCCAAACGAGTAGGACAGCCTTCGATGAACAATAAGGTCTTGAATGACTTCCTTGTGTGAGTATGCTCTTCTAGAATCTTCCGAAAGACAACGTGACTGCAATGTCCCAGAATTCTAGTATCTAAAGATGAGATAGACGAGGCAGTACAGCGAGCTACTCTTTCGAGTCGATGAAGCTTCACGTTGGATACAATCGTCATTTGCATACCACGACGAAGGATCAACTCTATTAGATCACGAGATACCGCCTTCTCCACCAAAATCACATTTGCGCCAGAATTCTCTAAGCTCTCGGCAAGAGTAATCAGTTGCTGCTCTCCAGAATGCTGATTTCAGAAAATGGAGTGACTTCAAATCTAGTTATAGTTTGACATGAATGGATATACATGTTTGATATCCATATCTGTATCCCTTTTTGATACTCACATATCTTATATTTTCCATTCATCTTCTATTATTTTTCTCTACAACTTTTTCTATAGTGGATATCAATCTTGCACCGATATCCTAATACTATTATCTATACCGATATCTGATATATTGACATCTATGCCTACAAAAAAAACTCATCAAAAACTAGTGATATCACATACCTATTGAACACAAGCAAGTCAACCTTAGGGTATACTACAAGCCTGTTTGATATCTCTATCCATATCTAGATATGGATATCGACATTAAAAACTCATACATAGTGTTTCGCATATAAGTATATGGATATTAACTTGATATGCTTTTATTATACTTTTTCTTCCTTTTGATATACTTAAAAACTAGTGTCATCACATATCTTATATTTCATCTTCTATTATTCTCACTGCAACTCATTTTCTAGTGGATATCAATCTCATACCAATATCTGATATATATTAATATCTAGATATGAATACCAACCGACCTAGTTCATCTTACCAGTAACATAGTGCCTAATGAAATCAAGCCACTTGATGATTGCCCAAGCGAGCCTCGAACGAGCATCAGCCTCGGCCTCTTGAATTGGGTTTTCATATGCTTGTGCACCGCCTGCTTCTTGAAGACCATTCCGTCGACAAGCTGACTGCACAGTTCTAAAATGAATCAAAAGTGTTTGTGACCAAATAACCAACATTGTTCAAATCAAGAAACTAAGGGATCCTTTGAAAGGGCTAAGAATCATACCCGATAATGGAATGATTCCGAACTAATTAAAAATTATGTTTGTTTATAGGTCTTTTAACACATAAGGTCATTTCCATTTTATTTTCTTATTATCTGATTCCATTTTGTTTTATTTCAACTCTCTAACCAAACGAACGCTAAATTTACCTTTGGCTGCGAGAACCGGATGCAACACATGTGATCTTCACATATCGATTCAAATTCCGAGCATTCTCCTCGAATTCATCAGGTTTAATGAAAGAAGCAGCTTCCCATGCTAAAGAAGTAACAATGTCCACCCAGCTCTCACCATCTGCTTCCAAGTTACTAATATCAAAGAATCTAAGCAGTTGAGCAACATAAGGTTTAAACTCTTCATTCACCATCTTCTCCAACACTTGACTTTTTTCCTCGAATTTGTTTCTCTTAAATGTACTCATCATATATGCAACTTCCTCTTGACTGTACATTTCATCCTCAAAGCTTTGGATATTGTCCAAATGCCACGAGATTTCACTCTCTTCACCGGAGGAGATACTGCTGGTTTCAATAAATTCATCTCTGGGTTCATCACTATCATTTGATACAGTGATATTCATCCCCTCGGATGTAAGTTCATATTTCTCATCATTGTTCATCATATTCTGAAAAAACAAAACGAAGAAAAAGATGAATATGGTGAAACCTAACCCTTAGGGTATTCTGACTTTACAATGAAAACGAAAGTCTGATCTCAAGGGAGCAAAATTAAAGATAGAAAAATTAATTAATGTGAAAAATAAAAGACATACCTATTGAACTCCAAGCAAGTCAAGCTTTGCAAATATGGAAGATATGGCTAGAGGATAAGGATGATGAGGATGCAAGAAACGAAGTGATCAAGAAAGGAAAAACAATAAACACAGTTTTCAGCTGGATCTCATTTCTTCCTGCACAAGCATATGTGATATTCTTGTGCTTAAAAAATTGAATTAGAGCTAACACGGCAATCAAAAGGTCAACCTTTATTTGCCCTTTGATCAAGATGGTGCACACATAATGCTTCCCTTAATCAATTGAAATTTACATAAAAGAATGACTTGGTCTGAAACGAAATACAATACCCAAAAGGAATGGTACGTCCAACACTTGTTATATATATATATATAGAGTATAGATCCTATGAGAACACCCCCTAACGTGAGAACAGATTCGTAATTATTATCAGTTTTGTTACGAATGTGTCATATCGTTTAATGTATTATTCGTAATTATTGTTGGTTGAGTGGATTATTCGTAGTTATTGTTGGATTCGTAATTATTATTATTCGTAGTTATTATTATTTTTGATATCTACTCTAAATCTCAACCCTTAATACTCACATCCAACGGTGTACGATTGTTCTCATGTTCTCACGTTAGGGGTGTTCTCATGGAACCACACCTATATATATTTGATACAAAGGTAAGCGTAATAAGCAGATCAGTTCCTAGAAACCGATCGACCTATAGCATCCCTAAGGATGAGGTCTTCAACGTCATCTGGAATGGAGCCGATGTCGATGGGTGAGTTGAATCCGTGCATCGCGATCCTATCTGCAACTGTGTTGATTTCCCTGAAGATGTGGTGAGTGGAGGAGTTCGTGAATCCCGAGATCATGTTAGAAATATCAGATATGATCATATCCATTTCCCATGGAGGTTTCCATGTTCAGTTGATCGCGTTAATGAGCATCAAATTGTCTCCTTCAATCTCGATGGATGTAACACCTAACTCTTTGGCCTTTTTTAGACCCTCACGTAGAGCATAAGCTTCTGCCTCTAATATTGACTCAGCATTACATTTTCCATTTCCTATAGCGATAGGAACGGCCAGATAGTTCCTAATAACAAAGCCAAATGTAAAATGGTTTGGCGAGTTTCCAGCGGCATCACAATTTAGCTTAGCATATCCCTCTTTTGGTCTCTTCCATTTTATGTTTTTTGTTTTCCTTCTTTGATTTGGTTGCTTTATGTTGTTCACGAGAAGTTTTGCTTTTGCCTTCTCTCATTCGGTAATTTGATTTAGAGCTAGTATGTTCAAATTATGGGGTACATTTCTCTTGTGAAAGATGACTTGGTTTCTAGCCATCCAAATGTTCCACCATATGACACTAAGGTGTCTTAGTTCAGTTGCGCTGATTTGTTCTTTTATTTCTGAAAGAATATCACTAATGCTCAAATTGTCAATATCGTAGTTGTTAAGTAAAGAGGATATTTTTTGGCTATCAATGGTCTTTAGGCTATACTGGCACTCGAAGAAAAGGTGTTTAGTACTTTCTGTGTGGTGATTACAGAATTCACAGTTCATAACCACGGGTATTTTTTGTCTATCGAGATTTTGTTTAGTTGGTAATCCGTCCAAAGCTAATTTCCATTGAAAATTTTTAATTTTGGGCATTATGTTGATTTTCCAAATCCATGTTTTGTCATGGGTGACCCCCACCTTTCGTTTTTGTATCATTTCCATCGCCGATTTGGTCGAGTACCATCCCTCGTTGTTAGCTTCCCAGTATAGTCTATCTCTTATATCGTTTAAGGGGAGGTTATAGTTGCTTATTTGATCTATAATTTTGTTGGGTAGAATTGTTCATATTTGGTTTATACTTTGTTGGTTCCATCTTTTGTCTATCATATATGAGGAAGTGAGTTCGTTCGGGTTTATTAGTGTTTTGTTCTTTACAAGGTCTAAAAGTGGTTTGTCAATAATCCACCTGTCTTTCCAAAATTTCACAGTTTGTCCATCTCCCACCCGCCATCGGAGACCTTTATCGAATTCTTCTCTAAATTTTATTAGTTTCTTCCATTGTCATGATGTGTTTTTTCCACATTCATAATTCCAAAGACATGTCAGTTTCATCTGCAGTGCTTTATTCATGTCTTCTGCTTTTCTAATTCCAGTTCCGCCTAGGTTTCTTGGCTTGCAAATTTTATCCCAACTAATCAACGGGTAGAAAGAGGGTCCTTTATTCCAGAAGAAATTTCTATTAATTTGATCAAGTTTGTGGTGAATGCTAGAGGATAGCAAAAATACCTGCATAAGGTAGCTTGGTATGGCATTTAGGTTTGCCTTAATAAGAGTAATTCTGCCTTCTTGGGATAGAGATGATGCTTTTCACTTTGTGAGTTGTTGTTTTGACTTCAGGATGACAGAGTTAAAGATGTCCTTATTAACTTTACCATTAATAATGGGACAACCGAGATATTGCTCTAAGTTGGTAGTTCCGTTGATGCCAATGTGTGTTTGAATTCTTCTTTTGTTGACCTGGTCGACATTCGCGGTAGTTTGGAAAGCTGATTTGTGATAGTTTATGACTTGTCCCGAAATCTCACAATAGTCATTTAGTGTCAATAGTATTTTGTTACTTGCTTCTGTTGTTGCCTTTGAGAAAATTATTATATCATCGGCGAAGGCTAAGAACGGTATTCTTGAACCATTTTTTGTAATGGGGAAGCCTATAACTTTAGGATTCTCATTAGTCAATTTTTGTAGGTTTCTTGTTAATACTTCCGCACATAGGTTAAAAAGCAGTGGGGAAAGGGGGTCACCTTGACACAACCCTCGTTGCGGAGAAAAAATTGTAGTAGGAGAGTCATTTATTAGTATGGAGTAGGAGACCGTTGAGATGCATTCAAAGATCCATTCTCGAAATTTTCCATCAAATCCAAAATTTTCTAACACTGCTTTCAGAAATTTCCATTCAACTTTATCGTAAACTTTTTCCATATCTAGTTTGATTGCCATAAACCCATCTTTTCCTTTCTTTGATCTAAAGTTGTGGAAAGTTTCGTGAGCGGTAAGTACATTATCATGAATTGCTCTATTTTTAGTGAATGCACTTTGTAGTGGATGAATTAGCTTTTTTTTTTTGAAATGTTAATTTGTATTGAGAATGAATTTACATGGTGGAGTTTGAACTCTAGTTCAAGATACAATAGCAAGTACAATAATCATGAGCAGTAGCATGCAACAATCTGGGCAGCAGAACCGAAGGCTTAGTCAAGTCGGAGCCGCAGCATACCAGCAACTTGAAGAGAATGGGGGGGGATTTGTCCTTCCAGTTGGCTTCAAAGTGGCTCTTAATGGAGTTGATGATGTTAGCCGCGCACTCAACAACCCTTATGAATTCATTGTTATAGATCATGTTGTTGCGAGAGATCCAAACATGATAAATGAATGAGATGATAGAGGCAATCCTTAGACTTTCGATCAGCTTCAACTTTTGTGTGTTGCAGGAGCTCAGCCAGTTCCAAATGTTACCAAGGTAGGGGGCTGGGAAGGGGGTTCTAGTCCATCTTGATACAATGTCCAGAACAAGGGAACCGTAACTATAATGAAACCAAAGGTGGTCATCATCTTCAGTCGCGCTCTTGCATAGCCTACAGATGTCATTGTCTGTTAAATTCCATGCTTTGATCCTAGCCAATGTGGGTAGCCTCCTGAGGGCTGCTAGCTAAGCAATATAGCTACATTTGGGTATGTTGGAGCGGATCCAAATAGCATTGAATGGGTTTGAGGTACCAGGGGGAGGGTTAGGTGTGAAGATGTTATAGACGTTTTTATGGGAGAAGGAGCCGTTCGGATTAGCAAGCGTGCTCCCATTCCCACCCGAGGCAAGTATGTCATCTCGAATAGTAAGTAAGCTCTTCCAGAAAGCGCTATGATGCATTTTAGGCCTACAGTTCCATATATTGCAGTTCCCCTTGAACGTGTGTTTAGCAAGCCATTGGGTCCAGATGTTGTTGTCATCTCGATCAATGTCAAAGATGAGTCGAGAGAGGGCAACTTTGTTACGTGTATGCAGGTCAGGGAACTCAAGACCACCATTAGATTTGGGGGAACAGATGACTCTCCAAGCAACCAAGGCTCTCTTGCTATTCTCAACTCCCGACCAGAAATAAGATCGGATGATACCGTTGATCATGCTAATGATCTTGGTAGGTAGCATAAACATAGTACTCCAGTAATAGTTGATGGAGAAGAGAATGGATTTCACTAGCTGAGCTCTACCAGCATAAGAAAGGGTCTTAGTATTCCATGATTGAACACGTTTAGTTACCTTGTGGATCAAAGGAAGATAGTCTCGGATAAGGAGTCTGCTACTCCCAATCGGTACACCCAAGTAGAGGAAGGGCAGGGTGCCAATTTCCATTCCAGTGATGCTGATAGCACGAGTGATTTCATCATCCTTCATACCACCGGTGAAGAGGTGAGATTTAGATGGGTTGATCATGAGACCCGAGGCATCACCAAACTCATCAAGTGCATCTTTCAGGATTTTGATGGAACAAAGATCACCTCTACATAGCAGCAAGAGGTCGTCAGCAAATGTAAGATGGGTGATAGCTGGGGATGTGCACTTTGGATGATGGTTAAATTCCGGGTTTGAAGTTTTCAACTGAAGCAGCTTGGTGAGAAATTCCATAGCAATCACAAATAGTGGTGGAGAGAGTGGGCAGCCCTGCCTTAACCCACGACCTCCAGCAAAATGCCCACAGAGAGATTCATTCATGTTAATTGAATATGTGACAGTTGTGATACATTCTTTAACCAGACCAATAAATTGATCCGAAAAGCCCATTTTGTGTAGACAGTGAATGATGAATTCATGACTAACGGAGTCGAATGCTTTGGAAATGTCAACCTTCATGGCCGCCCTAGGTGAGATATGTTTCCTCCCATATTTGTTGAGTAGTTTCTGGCAGACAAGTACGTTGTGTTTTATAGATCTCTTGGATACAAACACACTTTGGTTGAAGCTGGTGATTCTAGGGAGCAAGGCATTGATCCTGGCAGAGAGTATCTTGGAAATCGTTTTGTATATTGTGTTGCAGCAGGAAATAGGCCTGAATTCTGATGGTGCAATAGATCTATCATGCTTAGCAATTAATGAGATGGCAGCATGATTAACCTGCTTCAGCAATCTTCCATGAGTGAAGAAGTCCTGTACTGCATTGGTTACATCTGAGTTAACAATATCCCATGCGGCTTTGAAAAATTTAGAGCTGTATCCATTAGGGCCGGGCGCCTTATTGTCCCCAATACTAAAGAGAGCCTTTTTAATCTCGTCAGGAGAGACTCTCAAGTTTAATGAATTGATCTCCACTGGGGTGAGGGAGGGAAGGTTAACATCAGGGAAGTTGGCTTGGTTTGGAGATCTTTTATTGCTGAATATATGCTTGAAGTGGTTTACGAAGGCTAGGTCGATGGATCCCTGATCGTGAGTGATTGTCCCATCTGGAAGTTGTGCAGATTTTATGCTATTGGAGCATCGGCGTGATTTGATACTCCTGAAGAAGTACGCGGAGCATTGATCACCATGGGCTATCCATTTGGCCTTGGCAAGCTGGGCCAGTGTAGTGTGCAGGTTATTAAAGCTTCCCTTAAGAGCTTCAGATTGAATCCTCTCCTCTTCATGAAGCACAGCATCATGTGGGTTTGATTGGAGTCTCGTCTACATTTCAGTGAGTTTCTTTTGATGGTCTTGGATATTGGAGTGTAGCTCTTCGAGTTTGGCATTTGGAAATCTTTTAAGGAGAGGCTTGAGCAGCTTAAGTTTTCTCGTGAGCTTGAACATTGGATTACCCTCAATTTCCACATCCTAAGCCTCCTTAACTGTGTCTAGGAAGGCCTCATGGTCTATCCAAGCATTGTTAAACCTGAACGGGGCGTTTCTAGTGGCCATAGTCTCCTCAGTGAAGAGCAGTGCCGGGGAGTGGTCAGAAACACGGGCAAGATCAAAATGAGCCTTTGAGTGAGGAAAGAAGGTATGCCATGCGTCATTGGTGATGATGCGATCCAGTTTACACCATATCCTAGAGCCGATCTGTTTGTTATTCCATGTGAACTTGCATCCGGAGAAGTGATGGTCGTTGAGGGAGTTTTGCTCAAAGCAGTTAGCAAGTTCATTCGAGGACTGTGAGATTGATGGGAGGCCGTTTGAGATCTTTTCATCAGGAGTAAGTGTGACATTAAAGTTGCCCATGACAGCCCAAGGGATTGAGAGATTAAGCAACTTAATGGTAGAGATTGTGGACCATAGATCAGCACGTTCCTCAGGTGAATTATGTGCATAGACAAAGGAGAACTCAGCCTGAATAGATTGGTTGGGGTTTGATAGGGGGTTGGATATCTGGCAATGGATGATTTGATCGGTTTTGATGATGGGGGTGAGATGAAGTTTTGCCGGGTTCCACCAGACCCAGATCCGGCAGTTGTGGGAGATGGATCCATTAGAGATATGGCTTTAGTAGGGGAAGAGGGCCTTTGAGATACGCTTCTCATTGTTAGCGCGAAGCCTGGTCTCAAGTATGGCCAGAAGATCAAGGTTTTGCATCTTAGCTAGGGTTTGGATGGCTTTTTGCTTAGTGGGGTCGTTTAGCCCCCTGATGTTCCAGGTACAAGACCTAATTAACATGGAGGTTAGTGGTGATGCCCATGGAAGCACTTGCATTCAGGGCTAGGTCAGGGAGGGTATTTTTGAAGTTAGGGAGTTGAGGGGTGGAGGTTTGAGATGACTCGACTCCAGGTATTGGAGGCGTCTCCTTAGGAGGGCATGGAACAATGTGATTGGTTGGCGTGGGAGTTGGGCTACCCACCTCATCAGCTTGGGAGGCATGGGGTTTGGAGTGACCATTATGGGCGCCCTGGTGAGCGATCTGATTGATGGGTTGGTTTGACTCAGCTTGAGAAGCAACTATCGATGTATGGGAACGGTTCATCGAGGGTTCCACCGGTGTTGAATGGATTCTGAAGGAAGCATGTGGGGTTGGAAGTATGGGAGTGGGGTCAGGATTAGGGTTTGCTATCTTCTTTTTGGAGGGGTAATTTGCCTTTGTATTCAGATCAGGCTGGCCATCCATACGAACTTTGGATTCCTTACAGCTGTGCCCAAAGATCAGGCAGGAATCACATCTAGGAGGTAGCCATTCATAGGTAATTTTTTGGGAGTACGAGACCCCATTTGGTCCAGTCAGGGTGACCTCCCTCAACAGTGGGCGTGATGCCTGAATCTCAACCAGTAAGCGTGCAAAGCCCAGTCGATCATGGTTCGCTGAGCATGTATCCGTAAGTATAGGGTTACCAATGGCCGAGCCTATCTTAGCAAGCATGTTCTGGGACCAAAATCTATAGTCCAGTCCGTGTAAGGTAATCCAGATTGGTATTGAGCTCATGCTAGAGTAGTCGAGTGGGAGATCCGTAGTCCATCTCTTAAGCAGCATGGTTGATGAGCCATTCGTAACCCAGGGACTACCCGCCAGTATTGTATTTAGATCATCTTCATTAGAAAAATGAAACACAAAGATCCCATTCTCATTTCGTAGGATTTTTGGCTTCGTGATTGAGTATCAATTGTCCGTGACATACTTACACATTCGTTGGTACGAGATTGGGCTGCCCAGTGGAAATCCAACTAGAGAGAGTTGCCACTTCTTGGTAGTTTCATCAATATCCTCATCAGTGTAAGGAATCAGTCCGGATTCGAGCCCTGGGGTGAAGGACAGCGGGATATGATTCCAACCAACATTCCTCATCAATATGTCTTTGTAGTTAATGCACGTGCCCACTTGCACAACTTTTGGAACAACACGCTCAGGAAGAGAGAGGGTAGCCTTTATTGCTGCATGGGGATCTAGAGAGTCGGAAGGCAAAGGTTCAGGAGGTGGAGGGTCAGGCGTGCAAACAGCCTCGGGAGTAGTAGGGACAGCCGAAATGGCGGGGAGGGGAACCAAAGGGTCAGACCCATCCATCATTGAAGCGTTGGCGCTTGGAGTGGTGCTAGCACTCCCCCTAAGATCAGGCGATGTACACAGGTCAGTTTCCAGGTGGGGATGAAGCGGCTTGGGTTCCAAGACATCAGTACGAGTTCTAGTACCGGTCGAGGGGGCCGGAGAATGGTTTTGTGTTTGGTGGTTAAGAGGTGGAAATAGAATGTTGGAGGATAGCGGAATGGGGTCACTTGGTTTAGGGTTGAGTCTCCGGTTATTAGTACGTATCAGGTCATCGGGTATTGGCTCGACAGGGGTTTCTGGCGAGTGAGTGTTAAGAGAGCTTTGAGTTTTGCTTGGTGGGTTGCTTTGGTGGGTGGTAGGCCGATGAAGTTCAGATAACTTGATGGTGTGCCTACGTGATCTTCTTGAACCATCCATGCCGCCAAACGGGGAGAGGAGGGTGGGGGGAGCGGCCGGGAGGCTGCTTAGGGGTGGTGCAAGCTAAGCTTGCACCGGTCGGGAAGAGAGAGAAGAGAGGGTTTCTTTTACGTTTTAACGCTAAGTTTGAAACACCGGGTGAATTAGCTTTGGTAGGACAACACTTAGTCTTTTCGCTAAAATTTTGGCAATTATTTTATAGATTGTGGAACAAAGACTAATTGGTCTATAGTGGTTAGTTGCTGACGGATTTTCAATTTTTGGGAGAAGTGCAATGAATGTATGGTTAATTTGTTTGAGTATTCTACCGGTTCTGAAGAAACTCTTAACTGCCCTAACAACTGTTGGTCCATTGATATGCCAGTACGTTTGATAGAATCTAGCTGTCATTCCATCACAACCAGGCGATTTATCACTGCCAATGTCAAAGAGGGCCTCTTTAATTTCTGTTGCGCGCTGTGAAAGGTGTTACTAGGCTGCTATTTTCATTCTCATAAATTACTGGATGGATAACTTCTAATTGTTTTTGGAGCTTGTTGTGGTCGATTGTTGAGGATTGAAATCGATGTTTGTAGTCTTGAAGGAATTCCTCATTTATTTCATCCTCTTTGGACACAATTGTACCATCATTTGTAGTAATCGTTGTAATGATTTTTTTATTCCTTATGCCTGTTGCTTTCCTATGGTGGAATTTTGTATTCTTGTCTCCAAGCTGTAAGTTATTCGTCTTAGCTCTTTGTACCCAGTATTTATGTTGATAGTCTAAAAGGCATTCTCTCTTTCTCACAAGTCTATTTAATTTATCATTCATACTTTGGTCAAAAAATGCGAAGTTTCGTTTTTGGAGAAGTTCTATCTCACCATCCACATTTTGAAGTTGTTTATTGATATTCCCGAATTTTTCACGACTCCATTGTTTTAGTTTTAGTTTGAGGAGTTTTGTCTTTTTCACTAAGTTGAACATGTCGGTGCCAGAGAATTGCGTTCTCCACACTTGTTTAACAAGATCCCCACAATCTTGTCTTTGCATCCACATTGTTTCAAATCTGAAAGGTTTGTTCTTAAATTTTATATGAGTATTTTTTAGTTGGAACGTGATCATACAATGGTCAGAGGTGGTGAGTGCATGGTTTCGAGTATGGATCCCAGGGTATTCCTGAATGATCTCTATTGATGTCATTATTCTGTCAAGTTTTTTGAACGTGTTGTCGTCACCATCTTTTTTCTTTTTCCACGTGAAATCATTCCCTTTAGTTGGGAGATCAACTAAACTATGTTGTTGCGAAATTTTTTGTAGTCTATCATATTTGTTATTAGTTAGTGGGCCCCCCCTTTTTTATCAGAAGGATTCAGCAATTCGTTATAGTCGCCAATCAACACAATCGGTTTATTTATAACAGTCATTTCACTTGATAACAATGACCAAAATCCATTTTTCATTTGCTCATTTGGAGGAGCATAAATGAAAAAGATCATAGTTTCAAAATTTTTGCTCAAATTTGTGTGTTGAATAATCAGAAACCTGTCGTTTGATTTTATAATTTCGACTTTTTCATTATGTAGTTGGTATTCCTTCCATTGGAGACACAATCCTCCACTATATCCCATAGAAGGGATAAAAAAATATTTTATCAAAGCCAGAGTTTTTCCATAATCTTTCTTCGGATTCAACACTTATTTTAGTTTCGGTGCATCATCATTTGGATCTGTTCGTTTTTGCATGTAAGATTAATGTCAGTCCAGAAATTTTTCTTCCTCATGCCTCTACAATTCCAGAAGGCGATCTTCATCGGTGTACTATATTTTATGGGAAGGTAGTGATCCCTTTGTTCCTACCCATAGTTTGTGTTTTAGTCGAGTCGAATTATAGTTTTCCAATTTCATAAGGGTGATGAGCGCATATCCCTGGAACTTATTACAATCCCTTGTTAAACCAACATTTATTCTTTTAATCATATTTCTAGCAATGGAGTCGGTCACCATTTTACGGTTTCTTTTTTTAACATAGAAAAAAATATAACTCATCCTATCTCCCTTGTTTAATAACATGTTCTCTTTTCTACAATCAAATTATTAGTAATTATTATAATCCGGGTTTTTATGTTGTATCGATTCTTATTAGTCTTAGTTTGGAAACGCTTAGAGAGTGGTAAACTTGTGAGTCCGTTTTTCATTCTCAAGATAAGAAACATAATCCATATATTATTTGGAAATAACCTTCTACCTTTACTTTTGGTGTTGACACTTTGACTAATAGTGAATTTTTTTGTTCTTCTGATCTTGGTATTTCCAATCAGCTTGTTGCTCCAAATGAAAAAGCTAATTCTTATTCTAATATCATGTAAGATTCTGGAAAAAGATCTTGTACATCTTGTGTTTTTCAAGGTTATTCTCCTGTTGAAATACTTGTTCGTGTTCTTTATTAGTCTTGGTTCCTCATACTTCTTGGGCATCCATTCTTGCACAACTCTTGTCCCTAAAGCAGTTGTAGCCTGCACATATAACCAAAACTGGACAGTAGATGAGAATTTGTTCATCAACATTTTATTTCTAGAGATTTAACTAAATTGAGAAATATTATCAAAGCAAGTTATCATTTCTTGGTACTTGCAAGGCTTATATTGTGTTTGGCTCTCCATAAAAAGTCTTTTGTTTATCCATTCTTTATCACTGTTGCTCCAGTACGTAGTTGAGCCTGCATAGTACAAAATAACAAGGCACGAAACACACGACAAGCAATTTGATGCTAGCAGGCACAATAACATGTAGTGTACTTTAGAGGATAGATTGTTGATCCCTGTTTGCTCATTATTCTCTATCCGGCAAGCATTATCGGGGAGCTTAGCACTACGAGCCTCAAACAACAACAAATGTCAATTGAAGAAGCACAAGGTTGAGGGGCTTATATTACTAGAAGTAGCACAAGCTGAAATAAAATTCAGAAAATGTGATCTCAGATATTGGTAGTTGTTCCTATACTTTTGTCTCAACTGTTTAACGTTCCAGTCATTATTGTGGTTGTAATACTTCACCATTGGTCTGTTTTTACTCATTTGTTGGATCTGGAAGGTACAAAGCTGATCAAAGTCAAAGTAATTCATAAATTTTAAGGAATTAGAAACATAATAAAAGTGACACCATGTTCCTTCTTCTCTTAACTTAAACTGATAGTTGTTCAGGAAATTAATTTGGTATTTGTTAGTATCAACCGCCTTCAAGGAATTCTGGAAAAGACTTAGATCTGAACAAAGAATAGAAAACATGGAAAGGAAGTTGCACATCGAAGCCAAACTAGTGCAAAACCGCAGCTTGCTGGTTGTTCTACTTTTTAAAATGGTTCTTAGCAAGGTCTTATAAGTCAACTAGTAAACATCACAAAACTTTGTTTTTCCAGTAGTAAAAAGAAACTTGACAAACTTCAATCAAAGTCCATACCCAGACCAATATACAGCTTACTCCCTCAACGATTTCTATGGTAGTAGGTTTTTTTCCTAAACATATAGTTGTTCAACAATTTCATTTTCTCAACTTTCTCACCAACATCCATTTGTTCTTTCAAAGGTTCCAACAACCATTTGTTCTTTAATGTAAGGACTTGACTCCTATAAGTCAAACTATTTCCATCTACAATCTGATTCGTCATAAAAAACACTTCAGTCATTTTTATAGATTCTTTAGTCTTCACAAAAACGTAGAACTCATATAAATTCTTCATAGAACTATGACAGTAAGAGGAATTACGAGTCATGGGACCTTGAGGGTAATGGTTAGAAAGATTACCTGATATTGGATCCCACCAATCTAGAGTCACGGTGCCTGGAATACTTGTTCGGGTTGTGGTTGATGGCCACATGAAAGTAAGGAAACTATCAAAAAGAGCCCCATCATTCCGGGGGGTAACGCGATGGTCCGGAGAGCCCGAGAAAGAGACGATGGACTTGTGACCCGATACAAAGAAGATTTTTCTTCTTCCTCTTTGCTGATATGGACAGAGTTTCTGCCTTCTTTTCTTTTTGACGGGTGTGAGCCAATAGAGCATCCAAAGCCAACACAAGCAGTAAAGATCACTTAACATCGATTCGCCATGGAAAAGGTGCACGAACTTGGAAGTTATCTTCTCTCTTCTCCATTTCTTCTTGGCCTTCCTCTTTTGATTGCTATTGTATGTCATTGAATGTTATTTTGCTTCTTTTTTTCTTCTCTCAAGCTTAGCGCCGATTTTTTGTCTCCCCTCAATTGAAGCTAACTTTGAATCTTGCTTCAATTTCTCAAAAATTTCAAACGGAAAGACTTATTTTTGGATTTGGGGGCTAGGGTTTCCATGGAATCATGAAGGAGAAGAGCCGTATTCCACCGCGAGTGGAAGCGCGTACTTCTGTGGGTTAAGGGGTTTCATTTTTACACGGAAGTTAACCCTTGTTTTATATATAAATAAAGAAAGAATCGGTTGAAGCATGCTCTTTTTTATAAGCTTTTTTTTTATATATCCCTCTATTTTTTACGAGTTTTATTAATGTTACGTGAATTAATTAGTCCTTTTTGAGCCTTCTATTTCTGGTATGGTTTCTAGTTGAGTTTCTAGCATGATTTTTTGTTTAATTTTTGGTATGGTTTTTGGTTGAGTTTCTGGTATAGTTTCTTATTGAGTTTTCGGTATGAGTTTCTGGTATGAGTTTTTGTATGGTTTCTAGTTGAGTTTTTGGTATGGTTTCTGGTTGAGTTTCTAATATGGTTTTTGGTTGAGTTTCTGGTATGGTTTCTGATTGAGTTTTCGGTATGAGTTTCAGGTATGAGTTTTTTGTATGGTTTCTGGTTGAGTTTTTGGTATGGTTTCTAGTTGAGCTTCTGGTTTGGTTTCTAGTTGAGTTTCTGGCATGAGTTTCTAGTATGAGTTTCTGGTTGAGTTTTTAGTATGGTTTCTGGTATGGTTTTATGGTTGAGTTTCTAGTATGATTTCTGGTTGAGTTTCTGGTATGAGTTTCCGGTATGGTTTCTGGTTGAGTTTCTAGTATGGCTTTTGGGTGAGTATGAGTCTCCGGTATGGTTTCTGGTATGAGATTGATATGGATTTCAGGTATGATTTGTTGATGTGTTTCTAGTAAGGTTTCTATAGAGTAACCTAAGGAAAGATATCCATCCTTCAGATACCACAACAAAAACTTCATGTTTTCCTGCAACAGAAATGGAAACTGATAAGCATAATGCATAGTTGCAATATGTAATTGTATTGTATGGTTTCTATAGGCATTTCGCAGGAAGCCGTTTAGGGTCATCAAGGATCCGGTTTTGATAGTGGAAGTTGTGGCGATGTCTCCACTTACAAATTGACAATTATCACCCTTAGGGATTGAGGAATTAGGGTTAGACATATAATTAGGGATTGTAGATAAAGTAGATGGACTCCTTGTGAGATCCGAATTCCCAGAATTCAAAGATGACATTACCTTCGGCGACGCCATTCTCCCCTCTCATACGGAATTCAATGGAACTTTCCTCGCCGTTCTTCGCGAATTCACAGTCGAGAATTCTCTTACCTGGCTTCAATTTCTTACTCTTCTAGATCAATTCAGGGTTTTTAAAATTTGTTGAATTGTGTTTGTTTCCCTCTACAACAATCTTCAAAATCCTAGCAGTAACACACACAGAGAGAGAGAGGATGGAAGAGAGAACTTGAGAAGGGAGTAAGTTGAGGGTAGATATGAGAGAGAAGCAAGGGAGGATAGATCTGCGGCGGAGAGAAGGCCGCGAGCTTAGAGGAGGGACAATGAGAGAGAGATAAGCGGTGGTGGTGGTGGTGGATTTTAGTAGAATAAGAGAGAATCGGGGTTGAAAGTGAGAGAGGAGAACTTTGAACAATAAAAAAAATTTAGAGATATTTTATGTTATGAGTCTACTTAATAGATCAATATTTGTAAAAGGCTTACTTAGTGAATTTGGCCCAATATTGAGGTTATTAGTGTTGATTTAAAAACAATTTTAATTTTGTTATAAAGCGGAAGCTTTAATCTTGAAAGATCGAAATCGAGTTATTCGGAGTTTGTCCATCGTGGGAGGTGAGATGATTTTATCTAACCTCAGACTGAATCTTCATATTTTACGAAGTTCACCCCAGTTAAAGATGTTTTAAGATAAATCAATTGAATTGCTAATCGGCTGGTCCAATTGAGGATCTCAACACCAATTTTGTTGATAACTCCGAATTTCATATTCCCATCCGCAACGAACTAACCTATATCCTAGAGGTATGAGAAACAAAATCTTGTCTAGCAACAAATAGAGATCCAAGAGCGTTTTAATACATGAACCATACACACATACACACTCATTTAATTTGTAATTTGTAATAACAAAGAAAGAAGATACACCAATTGATCAACCGAAGAAGCTGGGGTCGTAGCCATTGCTAGAGGTAGCAAGGATGTAATAAGCTACGATATGACCAATGGAGCCCCAAGCAAGTACATCAACGATGTTGAACCCGACGGGATCATTCGACTTGAGAAGACTGACGTACTCCTTAGCACGTGTGTCGCCGGCATCGAAATGAGTCAACCCGTTTTGCTCAGGCAGCCCTTGTTTGGCCACGTTCTCCCTTTGAAAGTTGAAGAAGACGAACCTCCCTAGGAACAAAGACAGCCCTGTGCTCAAGCTGATGACGATCGAAGGGTTTAGCTCAGCTTTTACCACTCCAACCCTCCTTCGGTTTCCGATGAGTGACACGCGGGACGGTGGACCGGCGCTGAGCCCACGAACGGTGGTCGCTGGACGGAGACCCTGGAAGGTTGGAGTTGCTGTGAAGGTGCTGCTTGCCATTTTTTGTTTAAGCAATTCTAGCTTAGGTTGAATGTGTGATTTTAGGTCAGATTTTTCTACTTGTGAGGAAGGGAGGTGGAGTGGAAATATTTTGGTTGCTGACGTGTCTGCTTGTCATTGGATATTTTGGGATTAGGGATATTTGGATGGGATGATGTATACTCTATCCACTTCGCTTTCCTTTGGTTTGTGAGGCTGCAGGCTTTTCATTTTATTGAGGAAGATCTTAATCCTTTCTTTTTCTTTAATCTACATTATTTTTACCTCTCTCAAATTCATTTCACTTAAAATTACTCTACTAGTTAGTAATAATGACTTAGTAAATATCACCTAATGATAAATAAATGAGTGTATATCGTATTTATAAAAATATAGACTAATTGCTCTTACTTAATATATCAATTTTTTTAATCTGTTACAAGATTTTATATTTAATTCTTGTATAACGAGTTTCAAGTACAAAAAATAGTCAAATCATTTGTGTAAAAGAAAATTAATCTAATAGTATTTTTGATGTTCGATTTACTTGTATACAATACAAGAATCGTATATAAAAAAAAATTATTTGTATTAATTCTTCTACAATAAAATTATTTACATTAAATCGTGTATAAGAGAAATTTGAGTATCATAATTAACATGTATTTATAAATTTCAAAAGAATAATAAATCATGAGTTACAACTTATCCAAGAATAATAAAGTTTTCTCGTATACACAATTTAATGTAGGTTATATGCACTCTAATTTTAATCGTGTAGATCTCTGGTTTAATAGCTACATTTGTTTATTTATTTTCGGGAATTGTAGACGTACCGGCGAAAAACGCTATTTGTAGCCACAATTACGCACGCGAAGTGCGTAGTTTCGCTTTTCGATTTGGTTTCAAACTACGCTTTTGACAAGCGTAGTTGGAGAGTCGTCTTGAGCCGGTTGGAGCCGATGAATATTGTTTTTAAATTAACTCCAACTACGCTATTGGTAAGCGTAGTTGAAGTGTTTTTTTTAATTCAACTTTGGTAATGGGAACCAAAGTTGAAGTTCTTTATTTTAAAAAAAAATAAAAAAATCACTCCAACGAAGCTTGTCAATAGCGTAGTTGGAGTTCTTTTTTTAAAATTTAACTTTGGTAATGAGAACCAAAGTTGAAGTTCTTTTTTTTTTAAATTCACTCCAACTACGCTTGCCAATAGCGTAGTTCATCGGCTTCGCATCGGCTCCAACTACGCACGCCACAAACGTAGTTAGATTTCGGAGCTGGAAAAACGAAACTACGTGTTTCGCGTGCGTATTTTAGGTTACTAATAGCGATTTTCGCCGGTACATCTATCATCCGCCATTTTCTTTCATATATCTTACAAGAATAACAAAGTTTGCAGGAGATACACCTCATTTATAAGAAATGTCAAAATAAGTTAAAATTATTTACGATAAATAAAATATACAAGTTTTAATTTTTAAAATTATATATTGTATGAATTTAACTAAAAACAATAAAAATTATCATAAAATATGATAATAATACAAATTTGTCTCGTAATCAATCAAAGATTCTAGAAATATTCTATTGAGCAATTAGGATAAAGGTTTTAGCAATATTCCCTTGTACTAAGATAAAATTTATTATAACATATCGATAATAAGAGAGCATTGAAAATTTCGCAGAACCACCGAGAGATAATTATAGAGATTTTCCTTATTCATATAGTGGTTAAAAATCAAAATCCTAAAACTTAATAGTTACTTTTGCAATTTTATAGTTTTTAAGGATTATTTTAAAATTTCCCCTTATATGCATACATTACTGATTTATTTATATTATTAATAAATATAATTTTAGTAAAAGTATACTTCGTGAATAAAATTTGACAATTTAAGGTTTGTATTTGTTGTAACATATGCAAAAGAAAGTGGTTTTACTTAATCCTTGATTGGGGGTAAAGTAATCCTTAGTTCATTTCATTCCCTAATCTTTGAGTGGGTGTAAGGTAATTCCTTAAGGTACATTTAAGTGTCCGTTATGAAATTTTTTCATCTTATAACTTTTCAATTTTCTCATAATCTGTTTTTTAAAAATAGTTAATAAACTTCACACTTTGTATTGTATTGGTTCTTAATCTAAAATAATTTCATTATGGCCACTAAACATTTTTACAAAATTACCAATGATTTTGAAATCTGTATAACCCGTAAACTTGAGTAAGGAGGGATTGTAAATTATTCATGCACAAGATTACAATTCGAGGCAAGGCAAAAATATAAAGGTCATAACATTCATAGAAAGTAAAATGAATGTAACAGTGAACATAATATTGTTAATTTCGATTTTGGGAAGTATCATGATCAAGACCTAGTGATTTTAACAACGGATTGCAGAGTTGATCCTTGGGACCTTGCAATTCATAAATGTTGATCTCGGACCTATGATTGGGCATGTTCCCTAAACTCACACAGACAGAGATGACTATGAGAACAAGAAAGGAAGATCTTACTCGGCTAGAAGCTCATGCACAAACCAGCTCATATCTCATGGTTGCTGCAGCCAGTGAGCATTGTCATGAGCAAGCACATAACACATGAATAAGCACACAAAACCATAACTCAAGCCAAAGATGAAAATGCAAGCAGCAGCAAACAATCGAAAATTCCCTATCTGGAACCCCAGTGCCACAGCTATTTAAATCAACATTTCTACTGATACAGAAACAGTACTGCAATTATATAGTAAACCAACTGATAAAAAAAATAAGAAAGAATTGTCATGTCCTAAGCAAAGAGATCATCTTCAAAACCTGCTAACATTTGTTAAACCAAATAATCAGACATTCAATTACACCTTAATCTTTGACAAAAATTACCAATTGTACTGCTAATTTTGAAGATCTATTTCTCTCTTCCCTACTTCTAGTTCCTGATACAAACAAAGCTTAATTAAATTCTCCATTATTCTGCTAAAAGAAGATATAAGGTACCATCGACAACAAACACCCAATCGCATGAATACTTACACTGTTGCCAAGACAATGATTTCGGTCATACTAAGCTGAAAGCAAAGAAAGATTAAACAAGTGATAAACTCAAATATTTGTCACGACTCGAGTGAAGACTGACAATCATATCTTCTGTTACAAAAATAAAAAAATTATCAACCTCAAAACCATAAGAATAAACGTTGCAGTGAGCGGCTATCGTAGTCATAGTTTTCTCATCTGGTTCTCCAGCTGCATCATACATAAAAAAAAAAAAAAGAAAAAAAAAAAGAACACATCAATTATCAAGCGAAGAAAACACCCAACCAAATCATTGTTTGAACAACAAAGTTGCTGCTCAATTTGCTAAATCGTGAAGAACACGAACAGAGCTCAGAAGCAGCAACTAGATTGTTCAAAGGAGTGATGAGGTTAGGGGATAGATTTCAGGGATTCGGATCCGTGGATGAATTGTCTCAAGGAAGATTTAGGGATTTGGAAGAGAGGATGAAGATCGGAGTCAATTTTGCCCTAGGATTTAGCGACAATTAGGGATGAAATGAACCAAACCAATCCTTCGTTTTTATATCGGATGTAGTAGGATACAAGGCCCAAATACCAATGGCAACAGTCCATAGGCCCAATATATAATCTATATAATTAATGACTGGTGTAGAATAGAGTTGGGTCCGGTTCAAATCAAACCGCCGAACCGGAGGTTTGTGAACCGGCGTAAACTGTCGGTTTGACCAAACCGGCGGTTTAGGTTCGCCGGTTGGGTCGAACCGGAGGTTTACGGTTTAGGTTTAGGTTTGGCTCTCGGCCAAACCTAAACCGACGGTTCAAACCGGCGGTTTAACCGACGGTTTTAACCTTTATTTATTTATTTTTTTTTTTTGACTAAACCGTCGGTTTGTAACCGTCGGTTAAACCGACGGTTTAGTCAAAAAAGACATTGCATTTTAAATTTTTTTTTTTTTTAAATAGTGTCTCAAACCGCCAAACCGGTTTGGCAAACCGCCGGTTTAGGTTTAGGTTTGGCCTTTGGCAAAACCTAAACCGTCGGTTCCCATACCAAACCGTCGGTTTAGGTTTGGGACCCATGTCTAATGTAGAATGAAACTTCCGCCCACTTGGATAAAGTGAGGCTCTGCAAAATCGGACCGGACTGCGGATTGGAATTTACTGTTCATATTTTTTTGAAATTTCGGGTTATAGTTCGGGTCCGGTGTTGAACCGTATTAAACCGTAATCTGGTTTGGACCATAAATTGCAAATATCCAGGCCGGTTTTGGACCAGAAAACCTCACTAGCGCAATTTAGGTACAAACCGGTCCGGTCCGAAATATTTAAAATTGCACAATTTAGGTACAAACCGGTCCAACCCGGAACCGGACCGTAACGGTCCGGACCGTATGCACATCCCTATGATAAAGTATCTAAATTCCGATCACTAGGGGAATTGGAATTAGAAGAGAAGTAAATAAGGTTTTCCAAATGAAATTATTATGGAAATAATGGCATAATCTTAAAATATATGGGTTTAAGTTGTTAACGAAAAATACTTAAAAAGTTCTTGCATTTGAAAATATGCATGCGGTAAAACCACTTCGTGGTAGTAGAATAAACTAATGAGACTGAAAGAAGAATTTGATAGTAGTATTAGATGACGTGTGGGCGATGAAAAAACAACTAGATTCTGAAAAGATTGATGGATTGCAAAACAACCACTACAAGACATATCAATCAATAAAAGTAGGGGTGGGCATAAATCCCGCTAAATCCCATCCCGTCCCGTCCCGGTCCCGTCCCGATCCCGACGGGATTTGAAAAAAAAAAAAGTATATCCCATCCCGGTTAATTCCGTCCCGTGAAAAATTTGCGGGACGGGACGCGGGACGGAGACTTCCCATCCCGGTTAATTCCGTCCCGTCCCGCATATATAAATAATATTTTTATAAATATTATATATATAAATAAAATACATAAATTATAATTTTTAAAAGTATTATTTTTAGAAATTTTTATATTTCAAAATTATTAGATCGATAATTTTTCATTAGTCATTCACTCATTCTTTACTACTCATTTGGTTGGATCTAAAATAATAGATGATAGCACTTATGTGTAAATAGAATATTGTAGAGGGCTGCCTTTGTAATTATTGGAAATACGTTGGTTATTTATATGACCGCTCAGTTAATGGAAACCCTAAGGGGAATTTATCATAATCTCACATGGTATCAGAGGTTCTTGTTCCTCAAACCCTCTTCCGCTCTTTCTAAACCTACGACCGTCTTCGTCCTGGCGTCCCTCCCCTTCTTCAACGTTCATCGATGGCTACCGAACGGAAACCTTCGTTCCATTCCGCTCTCGGAATTTCTAACATCAAAAACAATATTACCCTCGTCCTTGACCATGACACTCCGTACGCATCTTGGGTTACTCTTTTTCGAGTTACTGCGAAAGCTCACAACGTGCTCGACCACATCGATGAGAAGGTTCCCAAACCTACGGATATTGATGATTCATTATGGCTTCAAGTCGACGCAGCGGTCCTTCAATGGATTTACAGTACGGTCTCCCGGAAAATCCTATTGCAAATCCTCGACTCCGATGATACTGCACTTCAGGCATGGAATCGAGTCAAAGATATCTTCCAAGATAACAAAAATACTCGGGCTGTCTATCTTGAACATGAGTTCTCAAATTGTAAGTTATCTGGATTCTCCTCCATTAACGCTTACTGTTTGCAACTTAAGTCTCTAGCAGATCAACTCAAAGGCGTCGGATCACCCGTTCCTGACACTCGTCTTGTGCTTCAACTTATTTCGGGATTACTTGCTGAATATAATGTGGTGGCCAGTTTTATTCAACAAACTGATCCGCCCCCGTCTTTCACCAAGGCCCGTTCTCAGTTGCAACTCGAAGAAACTCGAATGACATCCCAAAATACCGCCGGTTCAACTAGCAACGCCCTAACCGCCGACTCTCGTACTGCACCTCCGGGCTCGCCGGCGCCGCCCTCTGCCGACTCCTCTCCGGCAACGTCCGACCGGAACCAGCAGCGCCGAGGTCGAAGTCGCCGAGGTCGAAGTCGCCGCGGTCGAAGTCGCCGAGGTCGAAGTCGCCGAGGCAAACAACGCAGAACAGTGGCACCTCCAACCAGCAAGGGCGTTTCATCTGGCATCCGGTGTGTGGTTGGATGCCCTTGGCCCAGTCAAGTCCGGCCCAACTTCCTGGCGGCCCACCTGGCTACAATTGGAAACAGTCCGGCCCACTGCAGCATTACAGGCCTCCTTGCCCTTTTCCCTAACAGCAACAGGAAGGCCTTCTTAGGTCGGGCCCTGGCAGTCCGTTTCCTCAGGCCCATCTGGCTCATTCATATCAGCCCACTGCTCTAGATCACTCCTTTGCCACTATGTCTTTGAATCCGACGGACAATAATTGGTACATGGACACGGGTGCCACATCACACATGACTCATACTCCAGGTATACTCTCGTCTATTTCGTATAATGGTCCATCAAATTCGATAATTGTTGGAAATGGCATGCGTATTCCTTCTACATGTATTGGAGAAACCATTTTTCCCACCACCAAACAACCATTACGCCTATCCAATGTTCTCATTGCACCAAAAATAGTTAAAAATCTCATTTCCGTTAGACGTTTCACTTCCGATAACCTTGCTAGTGTTGAGTTTGATCCGTTTGGTTTTTCTGTGAAGGATCTGCAAACGGGGACCATTCGTCTGAGATGCAATAGTTCCGGGGAACTTTATCCTGTCACATCTTCTTCCCAAGTCCACACCCTCTCCGTCGAGTCGCCACACCTTTGGCACGATCGTCTAGGACATCCTGGAGCTCCTGTTCTAGATTTTCTTCGCATTTCTTCTTTATTTCGTTGTAAAAAGGAGAAATTCTCCTCTCTATGTCATGCATGTCAACTAGGAAAACACATTAAACTTCCTTTTGAACGATCTTTTACCACTACTTTTGCACCTTTTGATATCATTCATAGCGATCTTTGGACTTCTCCTATTGAAAGCAAAGTAGGATTCAAATACTACCTTCTATTTCTTGATGATTTCTCCCATTTTTTATGGGTTTTTCCCATCAAATTTAAATCCCAAGTGTTTGATCTTTTTGTGCGGTTTCACCAGCTGGTTAAAACTCAGTTCAATTGTGCTATTAAATCTTTTCCATGCGACATGGGTAGAGTTCAATAACTCTAATTTTCACAACTTCTTCATCACTAACGGAATTAATTTCCGTTTTTCGTGTCCTTACACCTCCCCTCAAAACGGTAAAGCTGAACGTATCATTCGTACCATCACAAACATGATTCGTTCACTTATGTTCCATGCGTCTCTTCCCGTTTCTTTTTGGCCCCATGCCTTAGAAACATCCGGCTACCTCCTCAACATCCTACCCTCCACTACAATTCAAAATCGGTCACCCACCCAAGTGTTATACTCTGTCATACCATCATACGATCACCTCCGTGTTTTTGGTTGTCTTTGTTTTCCAAATCAAAGCGCAACAGTCTCACACAAACTCCAACCCCGCTCCCCCCCCCCTTGTGTTTTTCTTGGGTATCCGAGTCATCATCGGGGATATAGATGTTTAGAGCTTTTCACAAATTAAATTATTATTTCGCGTCATGTCACTTTTGACGAATCTTCTATTCCTTTTGCCACCTCATCCCGTAAATCTCCCACCTCAATTTTTCCGGATGATGTGGATCCATCCCCGTACCATTCCGTAATGGCATCTCAGCTTCATGGCTCTCGTGAACAGCATCACTCGCAGTCAGGCCCACCCGTTTTAAACTCCTCACTGCCTGCTTCAGCTGCCCATTCTTGTCCTGGGCCCGTTTACCTACCCGGCCCACATAGCGCTGGCCCAGCGCACCCCTCCTTTCCCTCTCCACCGCTTCTCCCTGGCCCAGCTATTTCCGGCCCACCTGTAGTGACATCCTCCCCTTCTTTCAACCCCGGCCCAGTTCAACCAATCGGCCCACCCGCCAGCTCACCTCCTGGCCCTGTTAGCCCAGCCAGCTCACCTCGAGCAAATCCTGTCATCCCACATTCCGTAAATCCCCATCCTGCTGAAGATGACTCCACCACAAATAGTCGGTTGTCCTGGCCTGCGCTACCCCAACCACGACCACACACCCGAAGTCAATCCGGCATAACCAAACTTAAACCGGTCTTTGACCTCTCCGTCTCTACCACCACCATATCTCCCATACCCAAATCCCACAATGTCGCCCTCCAAGACCCGCAGTGGAACGCTGCCATGGTCGACGAATATCGAGCTCTTATGCGAAATAAGACTTCGGTTCTGGTTCCTCGTTCTCTTCAGGCTAACATTGTGCGATGTATGTGGATTTTTCGTCATAAGTACATGTCTGATGGCTCCCTTGAATGCTATAAAGCTCGTCTGGTCGCAAATGGTTGCTCCCAACAGGTTGGCATAGATTGCGATGAAACTTTCAGCCTCGTTGTCAAACCAGCCACAATCAGAACAGTTCTGAGTATTGCAGTTTCCCGGTCATGGTCCATTCATCAGCTCGACGTTCAAAATGTCTCCTCCATGGGCATTTGAATGAGACAGTTTATATGTTCCAACCTCCTGGCTTCCGTGATTCATCAAGACTTAATCATGTTTGTTTACTGCAAAAATCACTGTATGGTCTTAAGCAGGCACCTCGGGCTTGGTTTCAGCGTTTTGCAGGCTTCTTGCTTCAAATAGGTTTCATCGGCAGTAAGAGTGACTCATCTCTTTTCATTTACCGTCATGGATCTCATATTGCATACATGCTCCTCTATGTTGATAACATCATCCTTACTGCATCTTCTGATGAATTGCGGACTCATTTGATCATGCTCGTAGGAAAAGAATTTGTCCTTAAGGATCTCGGGCCTCTATCCTATTTTTTGGGCATCTCCGTTCGACGAAGTACCTCTGGATTATTCTTATCTCAAAACAAATATGCCAAGGAGATTGTTGAGCGTGCCAAAATGACTAATTGCAAACCTTCTGCTACACCCGCTGAGCCATCTGTGAAACTGAGTGCCTCCTCTGGTCCAGCAATCAGTGATCCGACCCTATACAAAACCTTAGCAGGAGCACTTCAATACTTGACCTTCACCCGTCCTAACATTAGTTATGCGGTACAACAAGTTTGTCTCTTTATGCACGATCCCCGAGAAGCTCACTTTGCTGCCCTCGAGCGTATCATCCGTTACATTTCTGGCACATCATCATTAGGTATCACCATTTCCCCATCTCCAAAGTCCGATCTTATTGCTTATACAGATGCCGACTGGCTGGATGTCCTGATACCCGCCGATCGACCTCCGGTTATTGTGTCTTCTTCAACGACACTTTAATCTCTTGGGCTGCCAAACGTCAATATTGTAACACCCCGAATCCACGGGACTCGGGATGTCACATTGGGCTAGGATCTCACAATGGATCCTGACCCTAGCCTGACAACAAGTTCACTGGACCTTACAACATGGCACTGACAGATATAAAACAAATACATAAAACAGTATAAACTGTACGACCCAAAGTAAACAACAACATAGCCGAGTATATAAAACGACATCCTCACATAGGAGGTACAAAAGATCATCCTCACGCAGGAGGGGAAACACAACAACCCCAAACCAACCACCTAATGTACGAGAGTCCTCGGCCTGTCACCCTGCCAGATCACCCAGTAGAGCCTAACCAGTAAACATCTACAACACGGTATGAAACCGTTAGCTAACCATACATATATGAGGTAATGCATAAGCACAAGCACAATCATGAAAGATAAACACATCAGCATGCTATCACACATTTACCCATTTATTATCTTTATATAATAACCGTTCACTCAAAAACCGTATATATATAGATAGATGAAAGTATGTGACACGAGGACCGATACATCCCCGCCTCTGAGTACAATATCCAGCTGTACGAGTATCGGTCACACAATCCGTGTACCCTATGGGAGTGGATTGCGCCCTTCCTGTAAACCAGTCTGGCCCGACATCAGAGAACCTCCCAGACTCCACGGCGGGATGAAAGGGAAAGGTTATCACAGCCACGCAGTGGGGCAGTCAATAGAACATAGGTCGATAAAAACGACAACTCATGATATCATAGCAAACATATAAAGCACACACCACTCATGCAAACACCCAATATAGGGATGGTAGCTAAGTAAGTCCTACGGACTTACCTCAACCTCGTACAAAATCAACCACGATCACCTCTACACTGGAGGGACAACACGGCCTATAAAAAGGCATAAAGAGATATATCAACCTCTATTCATCAAAGGAGTCACACCTAGACCCAAAGGGATCCATAAGGATCATACTCAATCTATAAGCCTCACAACCAACTAAACCTCAATATTTCAACATAACTCACAATTCCTCAAATCTCAAGGTAGTATCTAATCAACATTCCTCAATCTCAAATCTAATCCTAATTTAATTAATTAACCTTTAATTAATTAATTAGATTTCGCCAGAATAACGTTTTGCCCGCAGGCAATTTCTAAACCCACCTGTCATCAGATTTCATCAAACAAACTATCCATAATCACTAGAATAATATAACGACCATAATGGAATTTCTAATTATCCATTTAGACAAGCCTAAAGTCAATTTAGGCCAAATCGCAGTACGGAAAACGAATAAATTCATAACTTATTCGTTACTAACCCGATTGACAATCTGAAAGAAGATTCGGAAACGTAGCGACGCAGGCTACGCATGGACAGCATCAAATTCACCGGAATCTGAGCGACGGAACCGTCCTGATGACATATATGCTCGACCAGCCCTCCATATACTCGGAAATGCAGAAACTCGGTACCGATATGAAGAGAATGAAGAGAGGAATCTAGAAACTCAAACGGAATTGAAATCGGATTAGAAACGGAGAGTAGATCTGAGTTTGAAGGTTGAGAGAAATCAGAGCTTTTTACGAGAAAACGTGAAAGGAAATGAATTAATAAAGGATTTTCCGCTATTTATAGTGAAGTCGATAATTATCCTTTAGTAAAGTCGATAATTATCCATTAACCGATCAAAAGGCGGGTCGAACCTCTTTCTCCAAACTTCTCGAGATTGGAACATTAAATCTGGAATATTGTAGGGATAATTATTTCACAAGTGCCTCGGAAAACGTGTATTCCTAAGCCGTCTTTCTTAGCCGTTAAGAAACGAAATAGCGACTCTTTTGGCCATTTTGCCTCTTCATGTTATTTCATATCTAGGACATATCCGATGTCCTGATCATTTCTCTCAACTGCATTTTTATTAATTGGAGCTCCCAAATGCTCCAAATAACACCGGAGGGTAAAAATAATTACCCGGGGGAAAAAGTAAAAATTTTCCCAAACGTCCAAAATTACGCGAGGAACATAACGGTGGGACTCATACTCATCACTTGGAAAATCTTCGCAAGTTATATGTCAATTACTATCAACGATTAAGTTAATCAACATTAATTAGAATTCGGAAATCCTAGCTATTACATCACACACCCCTAAAAAAAAGTTTCGTCCCGAAACTTGAACAATTCCCAAATCCTCTCGGACCCATACGCCGAGGTATATATATAACTCTCACTCTTTCTATCGGAGGTATCACATCTCCGTTCAAAAGATCACAACCTATAACAATCTATAACCTCAAGTATAAACATGGAGGAATCATCACTCCAGGAAACAGGGCCATTACGCTACCCACAGGCGTAGAGGAATCACGTCTCTCGCCATACCACATCACAAGGCATAGAGGAAGCACATCTCTAGCCAAAACATATCACATGCATAGAGGAAATACGTCTCTAGCCAACCCATAAACATATATATCGCATGGAGGAATCACATCTCCACTGAACTATGTCCATCAAGGTAGCATGGAGGAAAGAAACATCTCCAGCTAAATCCTAATCTCACTCAAATAGCTTGGAGGAAAGAACCATCTCCAGCTATAAATATAATCATAACGTGGAGGAAGTAATCATCTCCAGCTATAGCATACATCACGCTAGCACATCAAGATCTACTAAGATCATAAATCACATCACAACTAGCATAGAATAACACATCAAGGCATATAAGCACATAAGCACAACATTCATCAAGATAGCACTAAGATCTACTCGTGCTCCCACAAATGGGTCTGTCCCAACATATAGTCTAGATAGTTCCTTAGGACACTATCCTCAGTCTCTCACATAGCCTCTTCAAGTCTTCATCTTTACCATCATATCCTCAATATGGGAATGTCTTTCGAATGCAAGCGTTTCATATCTCATTCCAAGAATGCAATCGAATGCTCAACAAACGTGTGGTTGGACTTAACCATCAAATCATCGTAATTCACAAGGTGTCTCGAGTCTGATATAGATTTCCTCAGTTGAAAAATATATGAAACATTGGGTGGATATCCTCTAATCTCAGAGGCAAAGCTAAACATCATGCTACCTTCTCCGTACTGGTCGATCTTAAATAAACCATCATATTGGAAACTCAGTTCGCTTTCCATATTAACACGTCTAACGTCTCGCAGCTAAGATACTTACAGCCGGACATGAACTCTCGCTTGAACTTTAGAGGTTAACGCCTCTTGTCTACATATAATATCTGGCGACTCTGTACAACCAGCATTATTCCTTCAATCAACGTTACTTGCACTATAAAATCCTGAATCTAGTCAGGTGTTATTCCACTACTACTGCTAGATCACTTCTAGCATAAGGATGTACGACATCGATGTCTATATATATTGCCTCATAAGGCCATCCCAGAAATATGCACGTCCTTCATTATTATATAATAAACTCATTAATGGAAGGTAATATAACCATCCAAGTTTCCCATTCGACTTATAACTTATAATAGATCTTTAAGATCTAGATGATCCTCTCTAACTGACCATCTGTTAGGGGGTGAAGTGTAGTCATGAGGTACATACTCGTCCCCAAAGAAGTCTGAATCTGCTGCCTAAAAACTCAAAGTAAAAACATCCATCTCGATCAGAAATGATCGTTCTCGGTATACCATGGAGTCTCACTATCTGTCTAGTGTACTCCTCAGCCAATTCATTCACTAGCCACGTCCTTCTGATAGAAATGAAACGTGCCGGTTTCATTAATTTGTTACCAACAATCCAAATAACATAAATATTCTACTGGGTCACAATCCCATAAAAAAAAAGTCCATAGAGACGTCCTCCCAAATTCTACTACTACACTAGTAGTGGGTGGGGCTTATCTCTAGATCGGAAATACTCTATCTGGACCTGCTGACATGTCACACACTATATCACAAATCTGGTTATATCGGCTTCATACAATATAATCGTCTCATCTCGTGGTACATCTTACTCGTACCTGAATGTACTGAATAAGGCGTATAGTGGGTATACCGTAATATTCTTTGTCTCCATCTGCATCAGTAGGTACACAAAAGCGGTCATGACTCTTCATCAGTCCATCTACTCCCATGGAGAACTATGGTGCCTCAGTACGAGACATCCTTTCTCTAAACCATGTCAAGGTCGGGCAGGTCTCTTGCTTTTGTTGGACCTCATCAAACAGATCAGGTAGAACCTCTGAGGTATAACTGGGTATCCTCATCAAGGAACTGATTGTCCAACTTTAGCCAAGCTAGATCTCTCTGAAGCTGAGGCTGAACTATCAGTCTCACAATCATCTTCTCTTGGAGCGTCTTTCCATTCAAGTTATCGGCGACAACATTCAACTTCTCTGAATGATATGGAATCTTCAAGTCAAAGTTTTGATCAACTTAAGCTCTTAATACTGGCGGTTATTCAACCCCTGTCGCATAAAATATACTTCAGATTTCTATAATCTATAGAAATCTAACATGAAGATCACACCGGTACGGTCTTCAAAATTTAAAGGCTTGAACTACCACTACTAACTCTAAATCATGAGTCGAGTAGTTCTCATCATACGTTCTCAGTTGTAAACACACATATCAATAACCCTACTCCTTTGTAGTAATACACATCTCAAACTTAGCTGGGATGTATCACCATAAATCACGGGATCCCAAAAATCTTCTAACTACAACAGAATGGAAGCAGAGGTCAAATGCCTCCTCAACTCTTCAGAACATAGACACACTGCTTTCATCACGTAGTTATGGTGATCTTCTCAAAAGACTTGCAAATGAATACATAATCATATAAAATCCTTCGTCAAAGCATTGGTAGGAATCGGCTGAGCCGAGAAAACTACGTATTCCTTAATGTTCATTAGTATCTCCCATGTTACAACATACTTAATTCTCGCCAGGTCAACCATGATCCCACTGGTGGAGACAACATGGCCTAAAAAGGCTACCACTGGCATCTCAACTTACACTTAGAGAGCGTAGCATACAACCCTCTATCTCTCGAAATCTGTAGAACGGTCCTCAGACGATCGGTCTACTATTCTCTGCTATGAGAGTATACCGACATGTCATCCATGGAGTCCACCACCAACTAATCAAGGAAGTCGATGAAGATACTATTCATCAACTCCATAAAAACTACTAAAACATTCGTCAACCCAATTGACATCACTACAAACTCGTAGTGTCCATAACGGGTATGTGATGTTATCTCATACACATGCTGCTCTCTCATCCATGACTAGGGATATCTTGAGCACAAAGGAATCCCGAAAACACAATTGCTTCTTGAAGTTAACTCGTCAGGTCGTCAATACGGAACATGGAACCCACTAGGGTAAACCCGTTTCAGTAAACTTTTCAAGTTATCAATACAATATCTCAACAAGCACCATATAGTGTGGCTTTCCCATTCAATCTTGTATCATACTTCAACTCGATAACAATGTCCACACTCCGCTGAGGTGGCAGCTAGACGGTTCAGTAACACGTCTATAAACTCATAAACAGTTGGAATACCTTCCAATGTTGGACTATCTCGCTCCTTCATGGTATAACACTAGAAGGCGTCACATCCCTGTGCTATCAACTCGTTGTTCGTACAGTCCTGATGACAAACCCGTCTTAAAAGGTCTTACCCTCATAAGACCTCTATTTAACTAAACTCAGTAAAGACTATAAAAGTCTTACTATTAAAAGCTAACACCACATGATATCTATTCATCCAAACCATACACATAATGACTTCCTCATGCACCTATGACATGAAAAAGAAGTCTGCAACCATACACGGGTCCCTGAAATAAGGGAACAAACACTCATCTCACGGGTATCTCAGACCCAAAAAGGTAATCCTGTAAAGGAAAATTCACCGTCTACTATATACCAAAATTCAACCATTAACGCATGCATCTAAAGACATGACGTGCATAGCACTCACAACAAGCAAAACTCCACCAGGTAAACCATTAACGAGAATGGTACCTATAACAGCTAACACTCGTAGCTCCACTACATATCATCACTCAATGTCAGATCCATGCTCCTCAGGTATCACTGAGGTCATTACTATAGCCTCCACTTCCACTCTTTCTGCACCGGAAAGAGGAAGGTCTTGTTGGGAAGAAACACCACCGTGCTGACAGAAAGAGTCAGATGGCCTAGCTCACCACAAGTGAAACAAGCTATCAGTGCCAAAGGGCACACAGAACGCTAATGATCTAGATAGCCACAACTGGAACATAATCATCCAATCCTTGCAACTTGTGCAACTGAAGGGTAACTCGACCTTCGTCGTCCACCTGGAATGATCTCACTCTTGATGGGAACCTGTAAAGGCAATGCCTTGCCCTGTCGACAAAACTTTGCTCTACGCCCTGCTTTACCACGCGTAAAGCATATGATGGGCACCTTTGGGCACACAGCTCGCTAGTGTCCCAACTTCCACGCAATTAAAACACTGTAGTTCTTTGCCAGTCATCTTCATGGCCAAAAAATCACTAGATTGTCCTGATATTGGACTTGGTTTCCCATTCATCATCTTTGCTTCTCCAGTAACTGATTCAGTCCATTGCTTCTTTCCGGATCCAGAAGCTTCAGTTGATCTCACAATTGTTGGTAATCCGGTGTGGATCTACCCGCTATCACCGCTTCATATACTTGTTACATACATTCTTGAAACTCGGATCTACTCATGGAGACACGATCAGCCTCTTCAAACTCGTTCTCTGCCATAGGCGAAACAACAGCGGAAACCGGTCCCTAACTTATCACCACTGGAGGAAGAGGGGGGGTGTACCCCTACCTCATCCCACTACAGATACTACTCTAGTCTGAGTCATCTGTAGGATATACGCACCTAATCTTATAAGGCTATATATATGCCATAGGTATCGATATGTATATAATAAATCCACATAATCCATAGTACACACACATATATATACATATCTACGCTGTAGAGATCCATGGCAGAGGTGACGACTTCTCGTACATTCTATCCCAAAACCACACTTAAAACCAAAACCTTTGAAAACGTCAGATTCCATGTGGGCTCTGTTTATTTTACCTATCAAACCTCATTGCAGGTAGCAAGTGCCATTGTTGTCAACCTAGGCTCTGATACCAACTCTGTAACACCCCGAATCCACGGGACTCGGGATGTCACATTGGGCTAGGATCTCACAATGGATCCTGACCCTAGCCTGACAACAAGTTCACTGGACCTTACAACATGGCACTGACAGATATAAAACAAATACATAAAACAGTATAAACTGTACGACCCAAAGTAAACAACAACATAGCCGAGTATATAAAACGACATCCTCACATAGGAGGTACAAAAGATCATCCTCACGCAGGAGGGGAAACACAACAACCCCAAACCAACCACCTAATGTACGAGAGTCCTCGGCCTGTCACCCTGCCAGATCACCCAGTAGAGCCTAACCAGTAAACATCTACAACACGGTATGAAACCGTTAGCTAACCATACATATATGAGGTAATGCATAAGCACAAGCACAATCATGAAAGATAAACACATCAGCATGCTATCACACATTTACCCATTTATTATCTTTATATAATAACCGTTCACTCAAAAACCGTATATATATAGATAGATGAAAGTATGTGACACGAGGACCGATACATCCCCGCCTCTGAGTACAATATCCAGCTGTACGAGTATCGGTCACACAATCCGTGTACCCTATGGGAGTGGATTGCGCCCTTCCTGTAAACCAGTCTGGCCCGACATCAGAGAACCTCCCAGACTCCACGGCGGGATGAAAGGGAAAGGTTATCACAGCCACGCAGTGGGGCAGTCAATAGAACATAGGTCGATAAAAACGACAACTCATGATATCATAGCAAACATATAAAGCACACACCACTCATGCAAACACCCAATATAGGGATGGTAGCTAAGTAAGTCCTACGGACTTACCTCAACCTCGTACAAAATCAACCACGATCACCTCTACACTGGAGGGACAACACGGCCTATAAAAAGGCATAAAGAGATATATCAACCTCTATTCATCAAAGGAGTCACACCTAGACCCAAAGGGATCCATAAGGATCATACTCAATCTATAAGCCTCACAACCAACTAAACCTCAATATTTCAACATAACTCACAATTCCTCAAATCTCAAGGTAGTATCTAATCAACATTCCTCAATCTCAAATCTAATCCTAATTTAATTAATTAACCTTTAATTAATTAATTAGATTTCGCCAGAATAACGTTTTGCCCGCAGGCAATTTCTAAACCCACCTGTCATCAGATTTCATCAAACAAGACTATCCATAATCACTAGAATAATATAACGACCATAATGGAATTTCTAATTATCCATTTAGACAAGCCTAAAGTCAATTTAGGCCAAATCGCAGTACGGAAAACGAATAAATTCATAACTTATTCGTTACTAACCCGATTGACAATCTGAAAGAAGATTCGGAAACGTAGCGACGCAGGCTACGCATGGACAGCATCAAATTCACCGGAATCTGAGCGACGGAACCGTCCTGATGACATATATGCTCGACCAGCCCTCCATATACTCGGAAATGCAGAAACTCGGTACCGATATGAAGAGAATGAAGAGAGGAATCTAGAAACTCAAACGGAATTGAAATCGGATTAGAAACGGAGAGTAGATCTGAGTTTGAAGGTTGAGAGAAATCAGAGCTTTTTACGAGAAAACGTGAAAGGAAATGAATTAATAAAGGATTTTCCGCTATTTATAGTGAAGTCGATAATTATCCTTTAGTAAAGTCGATAATTATCCATTAACCGATCAAAAGGCGGGTCGAACCTCTTTCTCCAAACTTCTCGAGATTGGAACATTAAATCTGGAATATTGTAGGGATAATTATTCCACAAGTGCCTCGGAAAACGTGTATTCCTAAGCCGTCTTTCTTAGCCGTTAAGAAACGAAATAGCGACTCTTTTGGCCATTTTGCCTCTCCATGTTATTTCATATCTAGGACATATCCGATGTCCTGATCATTTCTCTCAACTGCATTTTTATTAATTGGAGCTCCCAAATGCTCCAAATAACACCGGAGGGTAAAAATAATTACCCGGGGGAAAAAGTAAAAATTTTCCCAAACGTCCAAAATTACGCGAGGAACATAACGGTGGGACTCATACTCATCACTTGGAAAATCTTCGCAAGTTATATGTCAATTACTATCAACGATTAAGTTAATCAACATTAATTAGAATTCGGAAATCCTAGCTATTACATCACACACCCCTAAAAAAAAGTTTCGTCCCGAAACTTGAACAATTCCCAAATCCTCTCGGACCCATACGCCGAGGTATATATATAACTCTCACTCTTTCTATCGGAGGTATCACATCTCCGTTCAAAAGATCACAACCTATAACAATCTATAACCTCAAGTATAAACATGGAGGAATCATCACTCCAGGAAACAGGGCCATTACGCTACCCACAGGCGTAGAGGAATCACGTCTCTCGCCATACCACATCACAAGGCATAGAGGAAGCACATCTCTAGCCAAAACATATCACATGCATAGAGGAAATACGTCTCTAGCCAACCCATAAACATATATATCGCATGGAGGAATCACATCTCCAGCTGAATCCTAATCCCACTCAAATAGCATGGAGGAAAGAACCATCTCCAGCTTTAAATATAATCATAGTCAGGTAGCGTGGAGGAAGTAATCATCTCCAGCTATAACATACATCACGCTAGCACATCAAGATCTACTAAGATCATAAATCACATCACAACTAGCATAGAATAACACATCAAGGCATATAAGCACATAAGCACAACATTCATCAAGATAGCACTAAGATCTACTCGTGCTCCCACAAATGGGTCTGTCCCAACATATACTCTCGATAGTTCCTCAGGACACTATCCTCAGTCTCTCACATAGCCTCTTCAAGTCTTCATCTTTACCATCATATCCTCAATATGGGAATGTCTTTCGAATGCAAGCGTTTCATATCTCATTCCAAGAATGCAATCGAATGCTCAACAAACGTGTGGTTGGACTTAACCACTAGATCATTATAACTCACAAAGTGTTTCCAACCTGGTATATACTTCCTCAGTTGAGACACAGGAACACTGGGTGAACATCCACCAACTTTAGAGTGAAAGCTAAACATCATGTTGCCTTCACAAAACTGATCGATCTCAAGTAACCGACATATTGGAAACTCAGTTCGCTTTCCATATTAACACGTCTAACGTCTCGCAGCTAAGATACTTACAGCCGGACATGAACTCTCGCTTGAACTTTAGAGGTTAACGCCTCTTGTCTACATATAATATCTGGCGACTCTGTACAACCAGCATTATTCCTTCAATCAACGTTACTTGCACTATAAAATCCTGAATCTAGTCAGGTGTTATTCCACTACTACTGCTAGATCACTTCTAGCATAAGGATGTACGACATCGATGTCTATATATATTGCCTCATAAGGCCATCCCAGAAATATGCACGTCCTTCATTATTATATAATAAACTCATTAATGGAAGGTAATATAACCATCCACGTTTCCCATTCGACTTACAACTTATAATAGACCTTTAAGATCTAGATGATCCTCTCTAACTGACCATCTGTTAGGGGGTGAAGTGTAGTCATGAGGTACAGACTCGTCCCCAAAGAAGTCTGAATCTGCTGCCTAAAAACTCAAAGTAAAAACATCCATCTCGATCAGAAATGATCGTTCTCGGTATACCATGGAGTCTCACTATCTGTCTAGTGTACTCCTCAGCCAATTCATTCACTAGCCACGTCCTTCTGATAGAAATGAAACGTGCCGGTTTCATTAATTTGTTACCAACAATCCAAATAACATAAATATTCTACTGGGTCACAATCCCATAAAAAAAAAGTCCATAGAGACGTCCTCCCAAATTCTACTACTACACTAGTAGTGGGTGGGGCTTATCTCTAGATCGGAAATACTCTATCTGGACCTGCTGACATGTCGCACACTATATCACAAATCTGGTTATATCGGCTTCATACAATATAATCGTCTCATCTCGTGGTACATCTTACTCGTACCTGAATGTACTGAATAAGGCGTATAGTGGGTATACCGTAATATTCTTTGTCTCCATCTGCATCAGTAGGTACACAAAAGCGGTCATGACTCTTCATCAGTCCATCTACTCCCTTGTAGTAATACACATCTCAAACTTAGCTGGGATGTATCACCATAAATCACGGGATCCCAAAAATCTTCTAACTACAACAGAATGGAAGCAGAGGTCAAATGCCTCCTCAACTCTTCAGAACATAGACACACTGCTTTCATCACGTAGTTATGGTGATCTTCTCAAAAGACTTGCAAATGAATACATAATCATATAAAATCCTTCGTCAAAGCATTGGTAGGAATCGGCTGAGCCGAGAAAACTACGTATTCCTTAATGTTCATTAGTATCTCCCATGTTACAACATACTTAATTCTCGCCAGGTCAACCATGATCCCACTGGTGGAGACAACATGGCCTAAAAAGGCTACCACTGGCATCTCAACTTACACTTAGAGAGCGTAGCATACAACCCTCTATCTCTCGAAATCTGTAGAACGGTCCTCAGACGATCGGTCTACTATTCTCTGCTATGAGAGTATACCGACATGTCATCCATGGAGTCCACCACCAACTAATCAAGGAAGTCGATGAAGATACTATTCATCAACTCCATAAAAACTACTAAAACATTCGTCAACCCAATTGACATCACTACAAACTCGTAGTGTCCATAACGGGTATGTGATGTTATCTCATACACATGCTGCTCTCTCATCCATGACTAGGGATATCTTGAGCACAAAGGAATCCCGAAAACACAATTGCTTCTTGAAGTTAACTCGTCAGGTCGTCAATACGGAACATGGAACCCACTAGGGTAAACCCGTTTCAGTAAACTTTTCAAGTTATCAATACAATATCTCAACAAGCACCATATAGTGTGGCTTTCCCATTCAATCTTGTATCATACTTCAACTCGATAACAATGTCCACACTCCGCTGAGGTGGCAGCTAGACGGTTCAGTAACACGTCTATAAACTCATAAACAGTTGGAATACCTTCCAATGTTGGACTATCTCGCTCCTTCATGGTATAACACTAGAAGGCGTCACATCCCTGTGCTATCAACTCGTTGTTCGTACAGTCCTGATGACAAACCCGTCTTAAAAGGTCTTACCCTCATAAGACCTCTATTTAACTAAACTCAGTAAAGACTATAAAAGTCTTACTATTAAAAGCTAACACCACATGATATCTATTCATCCAAACCATACACATAATGACTTCCTCATGCACCTATGACATGAAAAAGAAGTCTGCAACCATACACGGGTCCCTGAAATAAGGGAACAAACACTCATCTCACGGGTATCTCAGACCCAAAAAGGTAATCCTGTAAAGGAAAATTCACCGTCTACTATATACCAAAATTCAACCATTAACGCATGCATCTAAAGACATGACGTGCATAGCACTCACAACAAGCAAAACTCCACCAGGTAAACCATTAACGAGAATGGTACCTATAACAGCTAACACTCGTAGCTCCACTACATATCATCACTCAATGTCAGATCCATGCTCCTCAGGTATCACTGAGGTCATTACTATAGCCTCCACTTCCACTCTTTCTGCACCGGAAAGAGGAAGGTCTTGTTGGGAAGAAACACCACCGTGCTGACAGAAAGAGTCAGATGGCCTAGCTCACCACAAGTGAAACAAGCTATCAGTGCCAAAGGGCACACAGAACGCTAATGATCTAGATAGCCACAACTGGAACATAATCATCCAATCCTTGCAACTTGTGCAACTGAAGGGTAACTCGACCTTCGTCGTCCACCTGGAATGATCTCACTCTTGATGGGAACCTGTAAAGGCAATGCCTTGCCCTGTCGACAAAACTTTGCTCTACGCCCTGCTTTACCACGCGTAAAGCATATGATGGGCACCTTTGGGCACACAGCTCGCTAGTGTCCCAACTTCCACGCAATTAAAACACTGTAGTTCTTTGCCAGTCATCTTCATGGCCAAAAAATCACTAGATTGTCCTGATATTGGACTTGGTTTCCCATTCATCATCTTTGCTTCTCCAGTAACTGATTCAGTCCATTGCTTCTTTCCGGATCCAGAAGCTTCAGTTGATCTCACAATTGTTGGTAATCCGGTGTGGATCTACCCGCTATCACCGCTTCATATACTTGTTACATACATTCTTGAAACTCGGATCTACTCATGGAGACACGATCAGCCTCTTCAAACTCGTTCTCTGCCATAGGCGAAACAACAGCGGAAACCGGTCCCTAACTTATCACCACTGGAGGAAGAGGGGGGGTGTACCCCTACCTCATCCCACTACAGATACTACTCTAGTCTGAGTCATCTGTAGGATATACGCACCTAATCTTATAAGGCTATATATATGCCATAGGTATCGATATGTATATAATAAATCCACATAATCCATAGTACACACACATATATATACATATCTACGCTGTAGAGATCCATGGCAGAGGTGACGACTTCTCGTACATTCTATCCCAAAACCACACTTAAAACCAAAACCTTTGAAAACGTCAGATTCCATGTGGGCTCTGTTTATTTTACCTATCAAACCTCATTGCAGGTAGCAAGTGCCATTGTTGTCAACCTAGGCTCTGATACCAACTCTGTAACACCCCGAATCCACGGGACTCGGGATGTCACATTGGGCTAGGATCTCACAATGGATCCTGACCCTAGCCTGACAACAAGTTCACTGGACCTTACAACATGGCACTGACAGATATAAAACAAATACATAAAACAGTATAAACTGTACGACCCAAAGTAAACAACAACATAGCCGAGTATATAAAACGACATCCTCACATAGGAGGTACAAAAGATCATCCTCACGCAGGAGGGGAAACACAACAACCCCAAACCAACCACCTAATGTACGAGAGTCCTCGGCCTGTCACCCTGCCAGATCACCCAGTAGAGCCTAACCAGTAAACATCTACAACACGGTATGAAACCGTTAGCTAACCATACATATATGAGGTAATGCATAAGCACAAGCACAATCATGAAAGATAAACACATCAGCATGCTATCACACATTTACCCATTTATTATCTTTATATAATAACCGTTCACTCAAAAACCGTATATATATAGATAGATGAAAGTATGTGACACGAGGACCGATACATCCCCGCCTCTGAGTACAATATCCAGCTGTACGAGTATCGGTCACACAATCCGTGTACCCTATGGGAGTGGATTGCGCCCTTCCTGTAAACCAGTCTGGCCCGACATCAGAGAACCTCCCAGACTCCACGGCGGGATGAAAGGGAAAGGTTATCACAGCCACGCAGTGGGGCAGTCAATAGAACATAGGTCGATAAAAACGACAACTCATGATATCATAGCAAACATATAAAGCACACACCACTCATGCAAACACCCAATATAGGGATGGTAGCTAAGTAAGTCCTACGGACTTACCTCAACCTCGTACAAAATCAACCACGATCACCTCTACACTGGAGGGACAACACGGCCTATAAAAAGGCATAAAGAGATATATCAACCTCTATTCATCAAAGGAGTCACACCTAGACCCAAAGGGATCCATAAGGATCATACTCAATCTATAAGCCTCACAACCAACTAAACCTCAATATTTCAACATAACTCACAATTCCTCAAATCTCAAGGTAGTATCTAATCAACATTCCTCAATCTCAAATCTAATCCTAATTTAATTAATTAACCTTTAATTAATTAATTAGATTTCGCCAGAATAACGTTTTGCCCGCAGGCAATTTCTAAACCCACCTGTCATCAGATTTCATCAAACAAACTATCCATAATCACTAGAATAATATAACGACCATAATGGAATTTCTAATTATCCATTTAGACAAGCCTAAAGTCAATTTAGGCCAAATTGCAGTACGGAAAACGAATAAATTCATAACTTATTCGTTACTAACCCGATTGACAATCTGAAAGAAGATTCGGAAACGTAGCGACGCAGGCTACGCATGGACAGCATCAAATTCACCGGAATCTGAGCGACGGAACCGTCCTGATGACATATATGCTCGACCAGCCCTCCATATACTCGGAAATGCAGAAACTCGGTACCGATATGAAGAGAATGAAGAGAGGAATCTAGAAACTCAAACGGAATTGAAATCGGATTAGAAACGGAGAGTAGATCTGAGTTTGAAGGTTGAGAGAAATCAGAGCTTTTTACGAGAAAACGTGAAAGGAAATGAATTAATAAAGGATTTTCCGCTATTTATAGTGAAGTCGATAATTATCCTTTAGTAAAGTCGATAATTATCCATTAACCGATCAAAAGGCGGGTCGAACCTCTTTCTCCAAACTTCTCGAGATTGGAACATTAAATCTGGAATATTGTAGGGATAATTATTCCACAAGTGCCTCGGAAAACGTGTATTCCTAAGCCGTCTTTCTTAGCCGTTAAGAAACGAAATAGCGACTCTTTTGGCCATTTTGCCTCTCCATGTTATTTCATATCTAGGACATATCCGATGTCCTGATCATTTCTCTCAACTGCATTTTTATTAATTGGAGCTCCCAAATGCTCCAAATAACACCGGAGGGTAAAAATAATTACCCGGGGGAAAAAGTAAAAATTTTCCCAAACGTCCAAAATTACGCGAGGAACATAACGGTGGGACTCATACTCATCACTTGGAAAATCTTCGCAAGTTATATGTCAATTACTATCAACGATTAAGTTAATCAACATTAATTAGAATTCGGAAATCCTAGCTATTACAAATATGTCGTTTCTCGATGTAGCGCCGAAGAAGAATACAGAGGAGTTGCCAATGTAGTGTCAGAATGTTCTTGGTTGCGCAATTTACTGCTTGAACTTCATTGCCCCCTTACCAAAGCTTCCGTGGTATACACTGATAACATCTCAACAACGTACCATGCCAGCAACCCGGTTCAACATCAACGAACCAAGCACATCGAGATTGACATCCATTTCGTACGTGATAAGGTTGTTCGCGGTCACGTTCGTGTCCTCCACGTTCCATCGGTTTTCCACTATGCAGACATTTTTACAAAAGGTCTTTCAAGACAATTGTTTCTAGATTTTAGATCCAGTCTTACTGTACTATCTCCTCCAGTTTCGGCCGCGGGGGTATGATAGCACTTATGTGTAAATAGAATATTGTAGAGGGCTGCCTTTGTGATTATTGTAAATACGTTGGTTATTTATATGACCGCTCAGTTAATGGAAACCCTAAGGGGAATTTATCATAATCTCACACTAGACTAGAGTTTCTATTATTCCTTGATTTAGTCCGTTCACCGCCTTGCTCTGGTCCGTTCTATCGTCGCCCTTGCTCTAGTCCGTTTCATTGTGGATTCCCACAATTGTAATCGATAGTTAAATAAATGTAATTTTTTGTAAATTATTTATTGTTATTTTTTAAATGTGAATCGGTAAGACACTTTGATGTAACTTGAATTTGTTTTAATGTATTAACTACTAATGTAGGCTTCATGAATTGATAATTAGGTATCGAGTTTTTTCCCGATCATTTGTGTCTTTAAACATGAGAGAAAACATGCATACATATTGAATATAATCGGTGCATAGTTTTCGCGGGATTCGTCCCGTCCCACATGAATAAGGCCCGCGCGGAACGAAGAAAAAAGGTCATAAATCCCGTCCCGTCCCGTCTCATGCCCACCCCTAAATAAAAGTGTGATAGATAAATCTTTATTGGTTGTTAATTACATCAGACATAACAAATGGAACAATATACTCCTGAAAGGACTTCATGCTACCTTACCATATAATATTATTGCAAAACATAAGAACTATAACCTGCCAAGAAACGCAATACAAGACATATTATACTGGGATGTTGATGAGAAAGGATAGTTCTCTTCCAACTCTGTATTGAAAATGATCTAGCTCCGGAAAACATGGGTAACCCATGACAAAACATGGATTTGGGGCATTAACATAATACCTAAAGTCAAAATTTTCTTATGGAAATTAGCACTAGATATGATCCGCACAAAAGAAAACTTAGACACAAAAAATAACGGTACCAATGCACTGCGAACTTTGTAACCAACTTTAATAATAAGGTTACCTCTCAGCCACGACGAGAACTGAGTGTTGACGAAGCCACCATTTGTGTCCATCACGTAGCCCAATCCACACTTGTTTGACCTTCGAACAATCTCTAAAGAGGTGAGTCAGCATTACCGGTTCTTGAGAGCAGCACGCACATGTATCATCATTACACAAATGTCGCCGTTTTTTCGAACTGCAAAGCACTCCGCCTCTCAACAGCTTCCAAACAAACATTTTAATCCTTTCTTTCACTCTAAGCTTCCATGTGAGAATATAGACATAGATGTCAATAACTTGCATCTTTGTAGCTCCTGAATGAGCTCTATAAGCGGAGCAAAACAAATAACGACATTCTGATTGAGGCTCCAACTCAGAGCGTCCTTGTGCGAAAGACGTTGGTTGCCCGCAATCTCCCAGTTGACGCCACCCTGAGTAATTGGCGTAGTGGAAGCGATCTTAAGCAGTATGTCCATGGGGAGTTTGCTCTCTAGTGCAGACCAATCCCATCCGACATTTTCAACCCAATAGACTCTGACATGCTTAAGGCTCACAATAGTATCGATAGGAAGAGTAACCTGATTTATGAGAGGTGTCGATTCATCCCACGGGTCTAATCAGAACCTTATAGTTAAGCCATCTCCCAAATTCTAGCGTGCACCAAGCGGAATGCCTTGTTGAAGTACCGTGATGATACCGTTCCATACTTGAGAGGCAGATCGCTGAACTCTAACATTCTCGTGATAGTACTTACTCTTGAGTACACAAACCCACATACTATTTGTATCATTCAAAAAACTCCACCCCAACTTAGCAATCATAGCTAGATTAGTAGTATGCATGTTGCGGATCCCCAGACCGCCTTTGTCTTTGGGAAGACAAATATCACTCCATTTGACCGTATGCATTTTCCTACTCCCGTCAGAATGACCCCAAACAAAATTACGACAAACCTTATCAATGTTATCACACACTGATGGGTAACTTTAGTGTAGCCATAGAGTATATGGGGATGGAAGAGAGAATGACCTTAGTCAAAGTGATGTGCCCAACAAAGCTACGAGATTTACTTCTTCACCCGTTTAGCTTGTGGTATATTTTATCCAAAAGAGCCGATAAAGTAGCTCCGTTGACCCTACCTAATATGTATTAAATAATCGTGCCCCTTAAGTTTTTATTTGTTGGGATAATTTTTTTTGAAAGGTTATCAACCCGATTAGTAACTAAACTTGATAAATAGGGATACCAAAGATTATACAATTTATATAATTTTGGCCTTTTGTTAAATGATTCATTTGTTAGAAAAATTTTTGTTTAGAAAAATCAAATAATTAACTTCCCTAAAATATATATTAAGTAGTCATGCCCGAAAGTTTTATTTTTTGGGACGGCTTTTTCTTTTTTAAATATTATCAACCCGAACTATTTGAGTTAAATATTTTTAGGAATTTTCCACGTCGATTGGCTAATAAATTAAGAATTATCTAGGTCGTAATGTCGGTAATTGTGCCCCTCAAGTTTTATTTTTTGGCAGCCCGATCGGATTTTGTTATCCCTACATTTTTGGTCTTTTGATTAAGTTAAAGTATAATTATTATTCGGATTAATATTTGTAATGTGAAATCATTAATAATTAGTTGGGTCATAATGTCGGACATTGACTTCGTTTGTAATATTTTAAACAAATTCATCATTTAATTTATTTATATTTTGTTTTGTAAAATCAAATAATTAGTTTCATAAGTAATCGCGCGAAGTTTTATTTTTTGAGACGATTTTTCCGTTTTTAAAAAAAATATATTATCAGCATGATCTATTTACGTTAAATATTTTGAGAGATTTTGGTATCCCACATTGTTTACCAACTAAGGTTGATGTATTTAGAACTTGTATAAATAGTGAGTCCGAAAATTATACAAATAAAACATTGAGGTATAAATATAATACTCAAACAATAATCTTTTTAATAGATTTTTAATCATGTCCTTTCATTTATAACAAAAATATAATTTAATGTTCACAAATATTAGCCATATTAGTTAATAAAAAATAACTGAGTTTAGATAAAAATATCCAATACATGATACATAAAAGTGAAAATATAATAATTTATTGAAAAAATATTTAATACATGATACATAAAAGTGAAAATATAATACTTTTTATTTAGACAAAACTTACACAAGATACGTACACTAAACTAGTTCTTAAAAAAAAAA
>BSUD01000003.1:15357031-15452468 GCA_033239045.1 Fagopyrum esculentum
AAAAAAAAGGAGGTTATTTGAAATGAGATATAAATGTACAAGGAAGTAAGTATTTACAAACAAATTGGAAAAAATAATATGAGTTTGTAGAAAAGAAGATCAAGAAAAAAGAAAAATCATATATTTTACAGTACATTTACAACTTCTCTCGTGATGTTTAGTTTTTGATTGTTTTTAAATCAATTGTTATGTTCATGATATGTATACAAGGTTACAAAACAATAGTCTACAAAATACATAGTAAAGTGATAAATTTGAACGTTGAAAGATATAAATATATATTTTTTTAATATAAATTATTACATAAATGTTAACAACTTATTGTTTTAAGCATTAATTATTATTATCATTATATGTACCAGAATCTATTTTTACGAATATTTTATGATGAAATTTATGATGAACTTTGATGCGTCGGGTCAACAAGTAAACTTTGATAAGTCGAAACTATCTTTTAGCAAAAATGTGAATGATGATGCGAAGGAGGATGTTCAAGGAATTTTGGAGGTCATGGAAGTAGATAAGCACGACAAATACATGGGGCTACCAACTATGATAGGAAGGTCAAATAAGGTAATTTTCGCCTAAGTTAAAGAATGGGTTTGGAATAAGTTGAAGGGCTGGATGGGGAAAAGTCTCTCAAGGCCGGGAAAAGAGGTTTTAATTAAAGCCGTATTGCAAGTTATTCCGATGTATACTATGTCGTGTTTCCATCTTACTACCGGGTTATGTAGGGAGATAGAGCAAATGATGAGTAAGTTTTGGTGGGGCTCGGTCGATTCCTCTTCACTGCATTGGATGAAATGACGGAAACTTACAGAACTGAAATCAAGGGGAGGGTTGGGATTTAGGGACATTGAGTCTTTTAATTTGGCCCTATTAGCTCGCCAATGTTGGAGACTCCTCCAAGAGCCAGCGAGGTACTTTTCATCAACTTCTTTTCTTTTTTGTCATCTAAAGTGGTTTTAATGCGAGTTATGCTTGGATAAGTATCCTATGTAACTTTTTCTTATATCCGTCCCGGGACCAAATGACGCAGAGGGCACACGTCCGGTGAACCACACATACAAACACACGAGGTTTCATCCTAAAACCAATTGGCAATAGGAGGAGTAGACTGAATGCTTATATGGTAGGTTCACTTGATTTCGTGTTATCGATGTGGGATTCTTTCCCCTACATCTCAACAATACCCCGACCTTTCTTGTTTAAGCCTATTTATCTCTCACCTACGGTTGACAATAATCGAGAGTCATTGACCTTATAGATTGGACTACGTCTACTTGGAAAAAGGATCTTGTGGAAATTATGTTCCTTCCTTGTGATGTGTAATATATATTGAAGATTCACCTTGTCCATCATACCTCTATTATGAGAAGAACGGATGCTTTTCTGTCAAGTCTTGTTACTGGATTATATATGGTCATCAAAGGGATTCTGAAGGATCGTCGTCTTCGGATGACAATGAGGGTAGAAATCATATCATGTGGAAGAAACGTTGGAAGTTGAAGTTCCCCCAAGGGTGCGATCATTTTGCATGGCGATGTGCAATGGCATACTTCCCTGCAAGCGTAATCTAGCAATTAGGAAATGTGTAGCTGACTCATTCTGCACTTCTTGCTATCACGAGGAGACGCTTGAGCATGTGGTGTTCTACTGTGTTAGGGCAAGACGAATGTGGCAAGTTTACTTAGGGAGAACGCATGCTGCTTTGAAGATAGGGAACTTTAAGAGGTTGTTGGAGAAGATGTTGCGCGATTACAATCTGGAAGAGACTAAACAGTGGCTCATGATTTTGTATGGGATTTAGTTCGCTAGACATCTTCGTATCTTCCAAGGTGTGGAAAAGGAGGAGAGTTCTATTGTTGAAGAGCAGTTTCGAGTGCTGGAGGATTATAGGATTGCTGCCCAAATAAGACAGGTTGCCGGAGGAGTTACTTAGTTGGAGGGGCCAAGATGGAGAGCTCCACCGGAAAACTTCATCAACATTAACTGCGACGGATCTAGTTCAGAGCATGGTGCAGGCATAGGTATCATCGCGCGAGACCATCTGGGATCAGCTTGTTTTATTGGTACTCGTTCCATCCAACAAGGTTCTTCTCCAGAGACGGCGGAGGTTGAAGCAATACTCTGGGCGGTTTAGGTGGCAGTCGAAATGGAGCTTTCTAGCGTGGTGATTGAGTCGGATAGTATGGTGGTGATTACTCAGTTGTAGAAGAATATGCTGGTTAGAGGTCTGTGGGAGAGCTTGTGCGTCGAGCTCTTAGCTTGGCTGCTGCGATTGGAGTCATACGCTGGAGCTTTGTCCGGAGAACGGGGAATGAAGCAGCTCACTGTTTGGCAAAGCAACAGCCTCTAGCTACTGTGTTTGATTATAATTATAAAAAAATTGACTTGAATTATTTATATTTATACTCGAAATATTATCAGGTATAGCATAAAGCAAGCTTAAAGTAGTGTATTCATTTCGAAGACAACAATGGCTTCTTCTTCTTGTTCGATTTCAATACCTAGGATTTCTCCTCCGTCTTCTTATTCTGTCAATTCCCAGAATCCTAATATCCTCAAAACCCTAGCAAATCGCAGAATCATTCCAACCTCACCTAAAACCTTTCGAACCAGTTCCATTACGTGTTCTTCCCTCTTCTACTCTTGCTCGGCGCTCCGTTCCCACGGCAGGCGTGTCTTCTCCACTCATCGTGACTCTGTCTCCAACTCCTCTGAACAAGTAATTTTCCATTTCTTATTTTATTTTCCTGAAATCTAATTCGCTCTTCGTTCTGTGTTTTCGATTTCCAATTTCAGATTACAAGTAGCAAGACGAGATTGGTGCAAAAAACTTGCGCATTTGATTTCATAAGAAACTCGGCATTTCTACGCAGTTCCTTTGTTAAGTTGTAGCTACCTGAATTATTTGCGTTTCCCTATCAATCTTAGGACTGCACAAGCTAGTGTAAAAGACATTTCTTATGATTTAGTGTATTTTACCTAAAGAGAATCTGTGCTTAGTCCTGTGAAACTGTATGTGATGTGTTTTGGAGAATCTATAGCCGAAATGTACCTGGTTGTGTTTACATTGTTATTCATATTGCAGAAAAGCTCTGTTAAGCTACATTGACCTGTATAGCTTGTTTTAAAGCTACAATCTACCCTTGCAAATCATTGAAAAGCCATAAATACAGTTACATTGAATTGGTGTACCTTGATTGGACTTGGAGCAGGGCAGAGAAGGCTGGATGGTCACCTTAGTTTTAGATTTTTCATCATTTGGTTTTTTAGGATTGTGGAGAAGTGACTATACCAATGGTAGAATTTGGAACACTTGACCTTGGTCATAGACTCATATACTATTTATCTTTAAGGTGGAAAGAAGATTTGTGTTATATAGATTTTTCTAGGTAATTGTAAATTACACATTCAGTTAGAGTCACCTAATTCGATTTATAGCGCACAGATGGGCTCTTGTTCACTACACAGTATGTATTGTATCTCATTTCTCTCAAATTTTCTCTGCAGTCAGTAGTGGAGAAGGAGGATGAAGTGCAAAGTATAGAACCCAACGTGGATGAACTCATTAAAGCTTATAAAGAGGCTGTTCTATGTGGAGATGATAAAACAACTTGTTACATTGAGGCAAAGTTATATAAAATGGAAAATGAGAAGAATGAATTGGTCCATAAGCTTTTATCTCTACAGCTTGAAATGGCTTCTGGAAAAGAGAGGTATATCCGGCTGCAGGCGGACTTTGATAATTTTAGAAAAAGGATAGAGAAGGAGAAACTTACAACAACAAGTGATGCAAAAGGAGATGTGATCGAGAGTCTTTTGGCTATGGTGGACAGCTTTGAGAGGGCTAAGCAGCAAATCAAAACTGAAACGGATAAGGAAGAGAAGATTGATAAGAGTTACCAGGGTATTTACAAGCAGTTTGTGGAAATTATGAGGAGCTTCAAGGTTTCAGCAGTACCGACAGTTGGAAAGCCTTTCGACCCCTCGGTGAGAACATTCTCCTTGTTTTTTAGAACCTGGTTTCCTACTGTGTCAATTTGATTGAAATTTTTTGGCTTCAATTTTTTCGGGGTTCAGATACACGAAGCCATTGCAAGAGAGGAGTCCAATGAATTCAAGGCAGGGATTGTGATTCAAGAAATCCGCCGTGGTTTCCTCCTTGGTAATCGGCTCTTACGACCAGCAACTGTTAAAGTTTCATTAGGTCATGTGAAGAAGAATGTCCCGAATACAGCAGAAAGATCCGAGCAAAGCACTGCTGTTACTGTGGATGAATCTTGACTGCATCAAGTGTGCAACTCAAATAGCTTTCCAGCTGAAGTTCTGCCTTGGTGGTTGCTTATCTGCTTAAGGGCCTTGAAAGGTTACGAGTTTCCTTAAAGGCTTGTGCAAACATTCATAATTCATATTATTTGAATCCATGGAGATCTAGTTTGTCTTGGAAAATAGTTTATTTGTCGGAATTCCAGCAAATTGAGAAGATGTCACTCAAGCAATTGAGTTACATCAACTAATATACCGTTAAATTGACTTGGATTTTGGCTTCAGTTGTTTGAGGTTTGGGCATTTCAAATTTGTACAAATTTCATAAGCTTTTAGGAAAGATGGATGATTTAGCAGCCACAGGGCTATACAAAACAACAACAATGACTAACAAAAAAACAATAGTTAACCAAATACCCACAAACACAAGGCACAAAATGATAGACTCCAACGCTTCAGCAAATATAAACAGGAATGAGAAATTGCAAAAGCCAAACTACTTAGACACCTACAAACTTGACCTAGAAACTCTAAAAGCACTCAACAGAGCATTCAACTCTACTCCAAACAAGCCTTTTGAAGCAAGGCCTTTGAAATGTTTGTGAAATCAACCACAAAAATGTCCAAAAACTAGAACCCAACCACCAATATGTCCACGCACCGTCGCACCTGAACCAAAGAAACACACCCATTGTCAGGATCCTCGCACCGCTGTTAAAGAATCGTTTTCCTTCTATTTCCAATTTATGTCCAATAGTGAGTTAGAGGTAGATATTGAGTTTAAATCATATGATCAGATCATCAACAATATGCTTTGAGATCATGTTTCAAAACCCGATTAATTTTATGTAGTTCAACTCTAGCATAATAAAACATGATCAAGGATGAGCTAGCATACCTGTACAGCCTAACTGCAAGATACAGGATCAGTCATCTTGCCATTGATAACGAATACGCTTCAACTGCAGGAGCAGCTGTGCACGAACCATCAATCCTATCAAGCAATTTCTTGTAAGGATAAGATAAACAAAGATCCAATGGATTTCTCATTCCTTCGTTTTCCACGATCCTTTCGTTACCAACGTTTTCTATAGAGCTAACATGTTTGGGACTTTTCGGACGTCTCTTTATACCAATAGTGTTACCAAACAGTTGAATCGTATCCATAGCTGCTTTCGGTGCAGAACTTGCAGCCTTGAGTTCACTGGCTTCTGGACTGGAGGATAGAATACTGCTTGAGCTATTCGGCGAGAAAATGTCAGACTGGGAGCTACCTATATTCAGATCAGTTGACACAGCTTCTGCCTTTTGGACTAGATTGTTGTCAGTGTAAACAGGACAAAACTGACTAGTGCCATTGCTGACGATGCTTGCTAAACTAGAAAAACAGAAACCATCTTGCCTGGCTCCCTGCATGCCTGCAGGAAATGTGTTGTAATTCAAATATGACGAGCTGAGATGCCCGAACATTGAATTACTGAACCCCATGGGAGGTAATGGGAGATCTGCTTCCCCATTGCTCAAGAAACCACAATTCGGAGAAATCCTGAACTTTTTCACTGGAGGGAATGCAGCATCAATAGGTGGCGTTGGCGAAACATATTCCACCTGCCAAGGACTCACTCTCTTTATGTTCTCCAGATTCTCAGGTTCATCCCATGCAACCTACAAAGTTTAGTGGTCTTATAAGTTTGTACATATTTGATGAACCAAACCGTTCTATTTGTAGGCTATAAAAGAGGGTAGATATGAAGATAATAGAAAGAAGCACATTTTTCTTACTTCTATTGCCCTCTTTCTCATCCTTTCCCAAAAGGTTTCCTAACACTAGATTGATTTAAGCCTATTAAATCAACAGTAAACATAATTCTTAAATCTTCTGCCCTCCATTGAATTGTGGCATACTGTCCATTCTATCCTTCCTCTTCTCAGCTGTATATCCCCTCTTCTTTCTCACCACTCACAAAGAAAGTTGTTAACAGACCAGAAACAAATTAACTTGATTCTAGGTTGCTCGTTCAAGGACCCACATTAGTACATTACATTATAGACCAGGAAGTTCCACTGTCCATTCCTTTTTGAAGAGTTATAGTTATACATAGATCAATAAACAAAAATGAACCTAACAACCAGATGCTAAAAATCATATAGAACTACATTGCAGCAGTAGTAACAATTTCTTAACAGCCCCAAATTAGTGACAAAGGAATATCAATAGATATCAGCATTCATGAACATAGGGCATCATTTTTATTTTAAATTATGGTATGCAATTATGAGTTTACCTATTTACCTTTCTTACTAAACTATAGAGATAAAATGCTTCAATTTATTTCTTCTATTAAAAATATCAAGTTTCTGCCCTTTGTTTCTAATACTACTTCTATCAGTAACTTGGATATGTAATCTATGGACAATAACGATAACCACAGAGCCCATATCGGTAGGAAATATAGAGAAAGTACAAACGGAATAGGAATCGTATTCAAAGTGCATATAATAGTATAATGAGCAGAAGCATATACCTGAAGCATCCTCCATGGAGATCTTTGCCATGGACCATGATCTGGGACGGCGACAGAAGAAACAGTGCCTTGAAGCCAATTCAATCGAGATGAATCATCAGTCTCCATTGGCATTCTAATCCTCATACCAGCCGTCCAACAGATACACATAGCCTGCTCCACCTTCTCCGATGCCACCACAAAATCCCGTGAGCCCGCCTTTGGGTAGTATAACACTTCAAACGGCATATTATTCGCCGCCAGCTCCAATGCCTCCACAACAGACTCCGGCGAAACCTTCCCCTTCCCATTTCTATGAAACTTAGTCTCTCTCTCCCCTGCAACCGCCCTCATTATCCCTCCAACAGCATCGGTTCTTTTTTTCATCCTCCCCTGCGCAGCCCCGTACTGCTGGACCCACCTCGACAGATCCACGGATATACCCGACTTCTGAGTCCTCTTAATCCCGACAAACAGCTTCCCTGTGATCTTATTCTTCATGAAGACAACAGAATCCCCTGAAATAAGTTTCTTGCTGTTGACGAACTTACCCCATCCGGTCGTCAAGAGGTGTCTCCTCGGAGTACCGCGGTAAATGTGCCGGAAATTCCAGCTTTCCCCTCGCATGTCAGTGATGTTGACCGTCTGAACAGGCGGATTCGCTCCGAAATCGAGAAGCGGGAAGATCGAATCGGCACAGAACCTCGGCACAGAGAATCCTCCACCGTTGTTCGCATCTGAAGGTGTCAAAACCTTGGAGAAGGAGACTATAACACTCCCCTCATCCTTCCTCCCGTTTACCACATCGTGGCCAACCTCCGCCATTGACAGACGAAATCCAGTCACGGACGAAGGCGAAGAAAGAGGCCGCTGGGAAGGATGGCAATCTCCATTTAATAGGGGCTCGAGTCGGATTCTGCAATAAACCTCGTCGGTATCTGGATCAACAAGGTAGAGCACCTGCAGAACTCGAGAGGGAACGTAAGGAGTTGGGGCTAGATGAGAGAAGGCGGAAATCGCAGGCTGAGGCGAGCAGTGTTCCATGTGACCCTGAGGAAAGTAGTAAACCTTGGAGTTTATCTCCGGGATCTGAACAGATTTTCCGGCGCAAGCCTTCCAGATCGCGGGGTCCACCTGACGGAGATACTGTGGCTGCTGCCTACTGTTGAAACGGGAATGACACTGGGCCGCCATTGTTGGACTCTTCAATTAGAGATTGGAGTGGTGAATAAGAATTGAAAGAAGTAGCGTAAATGGAGTATTAGGGTTTGAAGATCAAAGAAATATAAATTGATGCTTGTTGGCTTTCTCCTCCTCTTGTCATCTTCTTGTGGCTGGTGGCAGTGAAACACTGAGAGAGAGAGAGGCGTGTGACGGAGGTAGTTATCATCAACACAGTCCGTGATACATGGAACATCACATTACCGGTTCTACCCTTGCTCCACCCCCATATTTACACTACTATAACACTGAATCTGTTCAAAAGTGGAGGTGAAAAAGGAGAAGAAAAAAAGTAAAAAGAAATGACAAGTGGTTAAGATTTGTAAGGGGCAATGGCGGTCAGGTGTTGAACGCGAAATATGAGGATTTGTTCTGTTACGGAAAAGTCGTGTTATGGTACAACCGTAGTGCACAATTGGCGTAATGTTTTTCTTTTTTTTTACATAATTTATGGTGTTGTGTAATGGAATAATGATTATGTTTATTCAACGACATATAGAATGATCAAACAAATCTGATGTGTACAAAATCTTGGTCTTAGAAGCAATTATCATTGCAAGACTAAAGTTATTTTACATTAAAGTTCATATTCTATGATATAATATCAAAAACAAACCCAATGTTTGATAGAAATTTCAAACATCACCGAAAAACTTGTAACTCAAATGTGTTGGTAGGCATAATTGCATAAATTACTGTATGACAAAGAATATGGGAAGGAAAATTGCAAGGTTTGTGGGGGAGATGCAGATTTTGTGGTATTGGACCGATAAGAATGACTTATTAAGCGAACTTTGGAGCAATTTTAGTTTTAGGGAAATGAAAATGTTCAAAAATTTTGAGATATTTAGGAGAAAAAGGTAAATATTTTTTGTTAATAAAAAATTATCCGGTCCTAATCTACATTCACGGTTGATTAGGTTCCACCATATTTGTTGTATTAGTTTAATCGAAATTTAATATTATATTAAGGTCGGAAGATGGACAACAATAGTAGACATTGAGACATTATAAATAATCTCACGTCTCATCTTGATTATTATTGATGGGACGGGTAACTTTATATTGAATCTTTATTTTGGTTGGGATTAGAATGAGACGAGATCAATTCCAACTAATACAATTGTGAAGAATCAATGAAGATAAAATTAAAATCGTTACAACATTATTTGAGAAGTCAAGCGGTGCGATGAAAATAGAATTGAGAGCACGATGAATCAAGATAAAATCATTGGCTTGTAATTCACTTGTAAAAATCAAATAAGCAAGACAGTAAGAGTGAAGAATGATGATGTCGTCGTTATAACCCTATTTAGAGGAGATAAGCGATATTACAAGGCAACAAGAATTTAAGATTTGATTTACAACATTACTCTTAGAAGGTAAAAAAAACATTAAGGTTGAGATTATTAATTCATAATTATGATTAGTTTAAATTTTAAATTTTCTACATTTGCAACGCGAGTTTAGCGGGATAGAGAAGTTGACCAGTACAACAATATTTTGTTCGGGACAAAATTAATTTTTTTTGCATAAAGTCCAGTCGGGTTCGTAACTGAATCAAGATGGAATCGAGACGGAATCAAAATTTGCGAAATTTGTGTTCATTCCCTAATATACACGGTTATCTTCTTCGGGTTATGCATTGTGACCAAAAGGCTTTGACATTCTCCCAATGGTAATCTAGGAGAATGCCTAATTTCATATCAAATTTTGTATCACTAATTGCAAAAACAAGGCCCTATTGATTCAAAACTAAGTTAAAAGCTACGAGTGTACCGTGGGTTCCATAATATTACACTAGTGTATTACCCGCACTTTGTGCGGGTTCAGTTTTAATAAATATCTAATATTTAAAAATTTATAAACATATTTTTGTAAAATAAAAAATCAAAAAATAAAATTATAATCAATATTATGATTTTTTATTCTCATTTAAGTATTTATCTCTTCTAATTAATTATATTTTAAGTTGATTTGTTAAGTGCTTGTTGGTAAAAAAAATTCGTAAAAGTTTAAAAGCTATTTTTATAAAATATTTATTTAAATATTTTTTAGAGAATTTAAAAATCAAATTTCAATTTATATTAACATTTAAAAATCACTTTTTAAATTAATTTTTTAGGCTTCGAGAAATTTGATGTTGACACGTGGCAATAGAGGCTTCTGCTTTAATATATATAAGATAAGATAAGATATTTTCTAAAATTAAAATTTAATTGTTTTATTGACATTTACTATAACAAAATTAAGAGATATTTTAAATATATTTTAACTTTAATTAAAAACTTTACTAAAATATTTTTTATAGATTTTAAATTTTTAAAACCACTTTTTAAAAAAATTTTGGGGGGCTGGGAGAACCGTGGATTGACACGTGGCAATAGGAACTCCTGCTTTAATATATATATATAAGATATAAGATAATTCAATACAATAAATAAAAAAATAGATTTGAGTAAACTAAGTTAGTGTATGACAAGAATATGGGAAGGAAAATTGCAAAGTTTGTGGGGAGATACAGATTTTGTGGAGTTGGACTGATAAGAATGATTTACTAAGCGAACGTTGGAGCAATTTTAGGGAAATGAAAATGCTCAAAAAAATTTGAGATATTTAGGAGAAAAAGGTAAATATTTTCGTTAACAAAAAATTGCCCGGTCTTTCACCTAGATTCACGGTTGATTAGGTTCCAACATATTTGTTGTACTAGTTGAATGGAAATTAAATATTTCATTAAGATCAGAAGATGGACAACATTAGTAGACATTGGGACAGGGGCATTAAAATAATCTCACGTCTCATCTTGGTTATTATAGACGAGACGGGTAAGTTTTATATTGAATCTTTATTTCGCTTGTGATTGGAATGGGACGAGATCAATTCCAACTAATACAATTGCGTAGAATCAATGAAGATAAAACTAAAATCGTTACAACTTTATTTGAGAAGTCAAGCGGCAGGATGAAAGTAGAATTGAGAGCACGATGAATCAGGATAAAATCCCTGGCTTGTAATTCAGTTGTGAAAATCAAATCAGCAAAACCGTAGGAGTAAAGAATGAGGATGTCGTCGTTATAACCCTATTTAGAGGTGATAAGGGATATTACAAAGCAACAAGAATCGAAGTTGATTTACAACATTACTCTTAGAGTCAAGAACATAAAGGTTGAGATTATTAATTCATAATTATGACTAGTTTAAATTTTTAACTTTTCTACATTTGCAACGCGAGTTTATCGGGATAGAGAAGTTGACCAGTACACCAATATTTTGTTCGGGACAAAATTATTTTTTTTTGCATAAAGTTCAGTCGGGTTCGTAACTGAATCAAGATGGAACCGAGACGGAATCAAAATTTGAGAAACTTGTGTCCATTCCCTAATATACACGGTTATCTTCTTCGGGTTATGCATTCTGACCAAAAGGCTTTGACATTCTCCCAATGGTAATCTAGGAGAATGCCTAATTTCATATCAAAATTTGTATCACTAATTGCAAAAACAAGGCCCTATTGATTCAAAACTAAGTTACAAGCTACGAGTGTATCGTCGGTTCCCTAATATTACAGAAATGATGCGACTAAATTTACGCATGTTTGAGTCAACAAATAGAACATTTTCCAACATTAAAATTTCAAGCAAATTTTGAGCTCCAGTACTTTCAATTAGGCATGATTCGCAAACCTAAGCCTAAACCGTAAAAATCCAAACCGGCGGGTTTAACCTAAACTGTCGGTTTGGTCGGCGGTTTAGCCGGTTTATTAAAAAAAAATTGAAAAATTGGAATAACCGGCGGTTACCGCCGGTTTTGAGGACCAAAACGACGGTTAACCGACGGTTTGATCTCCAAACTGCCGGTTAACCGACGGTTTGATCTCCAACCGGCGGCTTACCCCTAAATCGGCGGTTTACCTCAAACCGGCGGTTTACCGCCTGTTTGGTCCATTTTTTTTTCTAAAAAAAAAACAAACCAGCGGTTGAACCGGCGCCGGTTTGACCTTTGCCTTAACCGCAAACCCACGGTTTGACCAAACCGGCAAACCTAAACCGCCGGTTTGGAACGGTTCACAAACCGCTGGTTTGGCGGTTGGGTTCAAACCGGACCCATGTCTATTTCAAATACAAGTATTGTATCTTGGATCTTGGATCACACCATATATCTTGGGCTACATTTCTTACTTTGATCGCACCATATATCTTGGGTCTTATATCTACCTAATTTGAATATTCCTTGTAAATAGTCAAGTTATATGCATAAGCATAGCAGATTATGAGCAAGTTTTATATAATAAAAAATTTCAGTAGCAATGTACGCCACAATGAACATAGACCTCAAACATCGCATTAACCCAGAAGAGCAACCCTGCACCAGCAATCTGTGGGAACTTCGGATAAGAGTGGAAATAGACCAACGCGTAAGATGCGCACAGGATTAACAGCAGATCGACCATGAACATTTGAGAGGATGAAGAATCACAATAGCTAAAAGAAATCCGGACCTGTGTATTTGATTTTCCGTATACGATTGCAATTAACAATTGACACTATGAGGATATTTACACTAGCTTTACAAAAGATGAACAGCAAGACGAATCCAGCTAAACTTGTACACTAGTACAGGTAGTACAACGAAAACTTGTATATTTGCCACCCTACGGAACAGCTAACGAAGCAATATGGAACCATTGGAACCTGGTGAATAGTGCTCTAAAGGCCAAACCAACCCCCTGCCCCTGTACAATTTGGCTCTCAGAATGGGAATACAACAAATAGGGTCAAAATTTATGTGTGCAGACCTCAACCTGTTGAGGAACTCCTGCCCATGGCCTCATCCATGTATGCGGGGTTTTACGGTCACCGTCAAGTGTCAACACCTGCAACCGAAAATACTATGTATGTTAGTATCAAAAGGCTACCAGTAGGCATGAGGAGATAGAGCTTCGGTCACTACATCAATGATCCTGTCCATGAGAGTCTTGCCCGGTCTGCGGCTCCTCGGTCGATAGCCGGTCAATAGGAACGTAGATGTAACCCTTTGGCAAGCGTTGATTCTTCATAGATGCTTGATCAGAAGTCATTATAAGCTCCTTCTCGAACGTTTCTGTATGCTGCAATGTCTAATTACACAAGTGAATATATTAGTATATGGCAATTTAGTTACATACATGACTGTGTGTAGGAATGAACTAACCACTCCAGATTTCAACTTCTTGCCCCCAGTTTCCTGAATATTACGACGAGTAAAAGAAGCTCTAAGTGGTAAATGTTTTCCAGAAAAAGACACCCTGTCGGTAGTAGGCTTTGGTACAGGGAGCTGCTGTGATGTTGAACTGTCATCTGTTCTCTGGTCATTTTCAGCGGATACCAAAATTTTGATGCGGCGTTTTCCAGAAACCGTGCTATCAACCGTAGCATCATCTGATTTTTGTACTGTACTGCATGATCTAGAGCAATCAGTTTGACCCTTCATGGAGGTAGTTGCTGATTCAGAACTAGCTTCAGGAGGGAAGAAGGGATTTTGAAATAGTGGTGAGAAGGCCAAAGAATCCTTCTTTGAAGCAAGAAGTTCATGCGAGCAAATAACCAGCTCACGCTGCAATTAATAACAAAAACAGTATCACCCACAAGCATATGTTAACTGAAATCAGCTTCATCATATTAGCGCACCATATGATGATACATCATAATTGTTGCTTACATGAAAAGAAAAATTAGACACGTGATAACCAACAAGCAACATGGTAAGCCCTAATAGTTTTACCCTCACCAGCACACCGTATCAATTGTATCACGTTACCCATTGGGGTCAAGATTACTCAATGACTCGTAATATATTCCAGGTAACTTTACACATGGGCCAGATGGTCACTTGCTACCAAAGCTACTAGCAGATAACCATACTGAAATGAGGATCAGGACAAAGAGATCAGCCTTAACACCCAGCTCATTCCTCTAGAACTACCTAACAAGAAATGCTTTCAGAGATCCATTTACACTCTGCTGTCTTACGCTAAAAAGGTGAATAATCTTCTCGAATATAAGAAGTCTGACAGATTTATATGGCAACTAAAAATCATGCAGAATAGTGTCAGGAAACTTATTGTTACAAAAATGAATTTACTTTTGAAATAACTTACCTTCAACTTTTCACGTTTCACAATCCTCTCGCATATAAGACGCAACTTCTCCAATTCAACCTGAAGGAGGGTCAGGTGTAAAAATCAAATAAACAAAAGAAATAACTCTCAAATATACAATAACAAGAAAATAAAATTTGACCTTAATAAACAACCTAGTGAAATATAAAGCTTCTGCAGTAAGAACCAATAAAAAAATGACAACAGTTAATAAAAGCTTCATAAAAGGTTGAATGTGGCTACATATCCAGAGCCTAACCGGATTATTTCGTGAGGCATCTCGTAAGTTTGTGACATGATTACAAATATCCAAGTCCCATGCCCCACGCATAGCACTGTAGCAAGTACTCATTTTTCAGACTAAATTGAAATTATTTATTTTTCTTTCATCTGGAATATGAGTTACAGCCTTTGTTAATTAAGGTTCGGGTTTGAGATAATGGTTTTATGATAAAAAAAATCTAGCACACTTCAATGGTAGATTCGTGTGAAGGGGAGAAAGAACACCAACACTCATCGTCCACGATCAAAACGAAATGCACACCCCTAATAAGAATATTGTGAGTAAAAATAAAGAAAGCATATCACATGCAAGCAGTGTGTATAACTACATATAGCTAACTCTTAACATATACAAAAAGAGCCAAATCAGAGAACACTTGTTGTAAATTCCAACTTACCCTAACTTGCTTTAGGCTTTTTAGCTCCTCAACCCCATGCTTTTGACCCTCAACCTGTAAGTAAGAAACATTTCAAACCCAAAAGAATTATTGCAAGTGATCAGTTGCAATTTCCGCTGTTAATAAGTGATTATAATTTACCTTTTCACGTTGTTCAATACTGTGCTTATCACAATAAGCTTTGCGCTGCTGCTTCCCACCAACACTGCGAACATTCATGTAGTAACCAGCAGATCTAGCACAAGTGGGATGAAATGTGGTATGGCATGCACCGAAATTGCACTATAGACATAAAAATATTAGAATACAATGCAAATAGCCTTCTAAGAACCTGAAAACAGATAAGACACGGTCAAGAACTGCTGACCTTTATGCACACACCAAAACTTTGATGGCAGACAGAACAGGCATTGCTTCCCCTAACGACACTTTCCTGTCAGCCATTAATTCCCCAAATTAAATCAATAAGAAACATGAAACAAGCATGCCAGATTTACTAGAGACAAGTACAAGCAATCAAATATATTGCAACGCACCATTCCGCATATAGGATTGGCTTGCCCTCTTCTAAAGGATGAGTCAAATACCCACTACCAAAAATACAGAACAAGATTAACTTTATCAGCAGTTAGAATGCAGAAATAAAGATTAATGATAGTTGTAAATGCAGGGAATAAACACCTCGGCACATAAAGCATGCACCCAATGACCACTACTTGTTTTCCTCAATGCGCCATTTGCAGTGCCACACAAATTACACTGCGTAATAGGGTTAAGCTTGTCCGAAGAATTTGCTTCTTTGACTATAGAGCCTTTTGATGTGGAATCTTCGCAAAGTTCACAGTACCATGGACCAGTGGATTCCTTTACATTGCGGTAACAAACTAAATGCACTGGCACCTGCAGAATATGGCTACATTCAGAAACATGTTTGTAGGATGGAGATTTGAGAGGAGGTGAAAAAAAGGGATTCAGCAAACCTTGCAGCTGGAACAAATTAAGATCGGATTCCAAACTGTCTCCGGACGTCCACATATGTCACAAAATCTTGGATGCTCTTTTGAAACAGGGGCAGATAAGTGTAAGATATCCAAATTTTTATCAGACATGTTCCTAGACACAGCCAAGGATGAAGTTGTCTCTTTGACACGGGGAGTTGACATTGCAGGTGGACCAACACGTCCCCTGGGGATCTGCACATTCAATTTATCCTGAGCAAGGAACGGAAAACAAACAAACAAACAAACAAACAAACAAAAAGTCCACATCTCACTCAACCTTAATAAAAGATAAGATATCTCAACATGAATAATATCCGGTACCTGTTGATGAGAAGCTTCATCAATACCATCCTTCCTCAGGGAAGTTCTAGAAGAAGCAGCAGCAGCAGCAGTGGCAGCTGCAAGAATTTCTTGGGCCTCCTTGTATTTTCTCTCCTTCCTTCCCTGTTTCTTTGCCTCTCTGAGTTCATGAAGATACTGATGAACAAGCACAGAATCCCATCTTCTCTTTCGTACCATTTCCAGCTCCTGCGGCAGATTTTTGACAATCTTGCAAATTAAATTATCTGCAAAGAAGATCATGTAACCACTGATATACATCACAGCACACCATAAAAAAAAAATCATTAATATACAGGAAAGGGTTCTGCTGACGGATAGCATTCTCAAAAGGCCCACCCAATAACATTGCCATGCCAAGTTTGTAGCAATAACAGACATAAAAGACCAACAATAATAGGTCAAACGCATACCGCTTAGACGCTTCCTTTTAGCAGCATGACCAAAAAGCCAGTTCTGGAAATATACAAGTTCCCCTTCGAGTTCATCTTCTGGATACAAATCCGAAATTCCCATCTCATTGGACTTGATCAACTCATCTAAATTTATTCTCCTGCCTCCATCAACATAGGAACCATCCTGATCATCCCGTTTGGAACAGACTCCATTCGTTGAAGATTGCTTAAGCTGAGAGGAATTTAGTGCCACTGACCCTACCAAGTCAAAAGCTAAATGATAAGTTCATAAATTCAAAACTCATTCAAATATTAATTGATGAACAAGAAAGAGAATTACCATCATAGTCTTCAAAGGATTTCTCCACAAAACTACTACTCATTTCCTTAATCCTTTTCTGAACAAAAGGGTGGACGTAAGAACCAGATTCTAATCCTATATTCCTGAAAAATTAAAACAGAGGGGGAAGTGTCGGTTTCAGGAATAACAAGCAAAACAAATGAACCCAGCAAAATAAGAGAACAAAGTTACTGCCTGGTATAAACTGGCCATGTAAAGATATATAAAATATCTACAGTGCATGGAGGCTTACGTTAAATGACAGGATACATTGGATGCAGAATGAACAGGAATTCCGACGGCCACATCAACTGAGGCACTAGACCTTGATACATTTTCATTATCTAATTTCATGGATTCACAGTCACCATACTTCAGACATCCAGCAGATATTGGAGAAACATTGTCGTCCTTCACAGTCCTGACACTACTAATTGTCCTTTTCCTTGGAGGGACGGATTTCACAGGAACATCAAATGTATCAGATTCTTTAACTGTGACAGAATGAGAACAATCATCGCCTTCATTATCAACCTTGGAAGGAATTGAAATTTTAACAGTCAGTTTCTTCTGAGAGGTTCCAATAAATGCATGATCACGAAGCCACTTAATAATTTTGCAGCATAACTCAGGTGGCAAATGATTAGCCTGTTCAAAAAATTTGACAGCTAATTGTCAAGCAATATAGATCGTATTATACATAATCAAACACTAAATAAACTAAGATTATAAAGTATCTTAAACATTACATTGATACTTGCAGCAAGTGAATCAGCAGGGACACCAATATCTGATCCTAATTCTTTCAGAGAAACTTTCTCACCCTCAATTAACTGCAGAAGCAACATCTGTTGTTATAGAATATATTTATATGAAAGTAAGATGCTTACAATGCAATTACACTGACACAGACAAACACCTTCTTCAAAACCAATGAAAGATCCGACGAATCTGGAGGATTGACCACTTCACTCATCCTCCCCCCTTGACTTTCTTTGTCAGTAAACTTGGGCACCTTAGTGTGTCCCAGTCCGAATCTAGCATGTGGAGTACCACCTTCCTTGTCCTTTTGCAGCTCAACATCAGTCAACTTATCAGGAAGATCATCTCGTATTTCCAAGCAATCAGCAATATGATCTCTCCTTTTATCACCAGCATCATTCTCAGAGAGGTTATCTAATGGCAGCTGGCAGAGCTCAGAAGGGGGTGAACTAGAGCCCATACCTGCAGTTGCTTCCCCCTGAGATTCATCTAAATCATGTGAATGTTTTGAGCAGAAGGCTCGCAATTCGACCTGCAACAAAATTGGATGCATCAAAATTAAGCATATGTCATAAAGATGAGATGCTAAGAAAAAGAATGAACCTAAACAGTAAGTATCTTTCTATTGCAACAATGGTGCTAAACTCAAAACAGCAAAGGCTCACATCATCACATCCAAGTTTCCCCCAAACCTCTAGTCGATGTCCTGCCTCCCTGGCACAAATTGGATGAAAAGATGCCCTGCAAGCCCCTGGATTAACAATAGGAAGGTTTTAAAAAGAAAAAGGAAAACATCAGCTCCAAGCCAACTGCAAGTTGAGAAAAATACACTTCAACCACAGTTCAAGCAGCCAAAATCCATGAGGAAAAAACAAAGAATGATGATCACTGACCGCCAAAGAGAATATATAACTACTATATAAGATAAGTTATGAAGCATTGAATCTAGAAGACCATATGCATGACAACATTCATTTGTTTGCTAGAAACACATAGTATAATCATTACTTGAATCAAAGTAGAAGGTTTTCCTTCCGTTTGACAATGCAATCACTTCCATAAAAATATCATACCACGACTATATTGTTAATAAGAGTATTTACTATTCGGTAATACACATGACTAAGTGAGGGTTTTACTAGCACGTCATTAACTTCTCAACTAGAACACGAGCCCTAGACCATAATTTCTCACAAAACCATAGCAGAAGATGTATATTGAGTAACAAAATCACCACCTCTAAAAAGCCAATCACTCTCCAGCCAAATAAAATATTCAACAGCATGTTATGTGAACTCAATTCCCAACCGAAGCATTTCATATAAAGACACCAGGCATAGGCACAAATATAAATGTAATTTTATTATCATTATCTACTGTGAAAGTCCATTAAAATGAATAGTCTCCCACTGTGTTCATCATGTCCATTTTTCCTTTGTAGAGACCTACATGTTGTTCGTAACTTAACATCCAGAAGTAATATATAATTTATCCGCCTACTAGTAATGGTGATCAACTCTTTCAGAAATGTATTTCTACATACATACTCAGAAATCCGATTATTCCAAAAAAAAAAATGAGAGGAAAAAGCTACATGCAGCTTAAACAGGACAATATCATCACATCCTAAGCAGGCTGGGAACATACCATTAGTGCACCTGACACAGGTACCCTGCCTGACCTTGCACAAGGTACATATTAGTTTCTTTCGAGTTTCTTGTATTCTATCGACATTTAAAATTGGCTCCATCATCCTCATATCATCTACATAAACCTCAGGCATCCACAGACTGCAAAACAGGTGAGCAAACTCCATAGATAAACCATTCCCAGCACCAGCACCCTGAATCGGTTTCAAAGCACCACCAGACTTGGGGCACAGCACACAGGATCCTTTTCCGCTAGAAATTCCGCCTGCTTGAGCATCACTTTTCCACTTACACCAAGAACAGGCCCAAGATTCATCTACATACCCTTGTACTCCGTAGCACTTCTGATGAACACATGTTTTACAGGAACTGCAAACGATTAATGGATTTAATTGATCCCCTGTGTCACCCCCGCTACAAAAATGGCATACTCTTGATATTTCCTTGCAACTTTTAGCAATTACAAGCCTTTGCAATCCAGCATTCTCCCCTACAAGCTTCCGTTTCTTGGTTGGCCGTTTAGTGGTCAGGAGAATCTTATTTCTAGAGCCTAAGACCCACTCTAAACTACTGAGACAGTCCAATTGTTGGGGTGAAGAAGATTCTTGTGCAACTGGGGGCAAAACATCACAGTCTCCGTCATCAATCTCCATGGGTTGTTCCTCAGCTTTATCTATGACAGTTTCCATGGATTGCTCCTCGGCTTTATCTATGACAGTCTCCAGATGCATAGATGCCTCATTCCCAAAGAATTTCTGCTTCACTACATTGGCTGGAGCATCACTAACATTGCTACTATTCAACTGTTTCCTAGCAACATTTCCTATAACTGGAATTAAAAGACACGAATCACTAACTAACAACTCCAACGAAGTAGACCATTTCTGTAACATGTCGATATCTGACATGGTTAGCTCTCTAAAGTACTCCTCATATTCAACCCATATGCTAGAGCTCTTTGGTCGTTCGGCCAATCCCTGTTTAGAAGACTTGGAATCCGTATGTGACTTCTTATGCCTTTTTCTACCATCAGACTGTCTTGCCAACAAACGACTGCCCAGCGCACTAGGAAGTGTGGGCACAGTGGTGGTCAAAACCTCCGGGATATCAAACGGAGAGCGCTCAGACAGCGCCTTCAGAGCCTGAGAATAGAAGTCCGCACCGGAACAAACGGAATCCCCCACCGAAGGAGTATTGGTCGCCGGAACCCCAGAGAGTGGGACCGGCTTCTCGTCAGTGCCGCAACCGCCGTCGGCTTCCCTGTCTGTCATATTCCGTCGACGCTGACATCGGCCGTTCCCGGTCATCAAAACCTCAACCGGGGTTCTCTCCAAGCCCAAGCACCACACCCGCGTCCCATAACTCCTCTTCTTCGCCGAAACCCTAACCCTAATTCACCTCCTCGCACAATAGATTGGGGGGCAAAACGCGAACGCGAAGTCAAGGAAGAGGAGGAAGATGGTGTAGGGAAGAGATAGGAATTAGGGCTAGGGTTTTTTTTGTCTGATTCTGGTTGTTTTCCGATCCGTTTTCTATCGCGCAATTTCGTTTTCGATTATCTCAGAGAGAAGGGCAAGAGAGAGAAAGAGAAAAAAAGAGAGATTCGCGTTTTTCGGAGGCAGACAAAGCGGGGAAAGAGAGAGAGTTTTTCATTTTTGTATACGGAATTGGACTATAGTGCGGTGAGCACACAGGGGTACGGTTGCTTGATGTACACGTGTCTTCTTATTATAGGCCGAAGTTGTTGTCATTTTGGGTGCACGGCCAGCTGTGTTTTATTTTTAAAAAGTGAAATTGTATAAAAGAGTATTCCGCAAATCCCCTCTCACTTATACTTTTTCACTTACTTTATTATAAAGAATTTTAATTAACCACCCCATTTAATTTATGTTAGCAATAGGCGCCACTCTCGAAAGAGTTGTTCACGTAAGGCCTCTTTCTTTCGCTAAGGCCCTAAGATAGGGTAGGAAGATGACATGTGTGCAAAAAAAAAAGAATTTTAGAAACCAGTGAAAATGATGGTGCAAAACTTATAAAGGGATAGTGTATGACTTATAAAAGGATAGCTCATGAATTATAATAGAATAGTTCATAACGGTAAGACGGTAAGCCGTCAAGGTTGCCTAAAAAGGTGACATGTGTCCATTTTTTCCCCTTATTCCTTCCAACAACGAATTAAGATGATAATGCAAAACAGAGGGATAGTGCATAACTTATAAAATGATAGTTCATGAATTTAATAGAATAGTTCATAACCTATAAACGATTAATTTGTAAATAATTTGCTATAATATATTAAAAAAATAAAGTATTGAAAGTAGTAGTTTATGAACTTTGTAAGAGTAGTTCGCTGGGGATATAATATTTGTTCATGAATACATTATCGTGAAGTACTACTTCATGAATTACATGAGAATACTCAATGTAGTATCTAAATAGTAGTTCATTAATAGCATATCGTGATAATTTATATTCTAAGGATATAATTTATAAATTATATGTGAATAGTTAATACTTAATAGTTATAAAAAAAACTAATTCATGAATAATATAGCGTAATAATTCATGAATTATATGAGAATAGTTTAAAGTTTATAAGAGAATAGTGCAGAACTTATCACACGGTATTTCATTATAGTTAAAAGTAATTAGAATATATTTTCTTTAAAAAAAAAATGGACACGTGTCAACCTCTTAGACGGCCGCACAACTTACCACAATTAACAGCCTTACATAAATAACACCCCCACTCCGAAACTATATAAATATTATTATGAGTAGGGGTGTAAATGGGATGGGGTTTTCTAAATTTGTGGGTATTATTTATCATGAGGATGGGGATTTTAAACGTGTAAGGGGACGGGGATGGATGAAAAAAATGATTCTTTGATTGGGGATGGGGACGGGATGAAGATAGAGGTATTCTTTCCGAACCCGACGGGAAACCAGATAGAAAATCCCGCCGGTATACATAAATAAACAAAATCTATTTATATAATACTTTAATTGTAGTTTCAAGTTTAATCGAAATTTAATTAGAAAACTATGTTTAAATTTAAAATTTGGCGATATTAAAACTATATACACCTTTGTATTTTAAGACTTAAGACCATCATACTCGTTCCTACTTACACAAAATGTATTTTGAAAATGTATTTTAAGTTTAAATATTTATTTGACAATTATATGTGTAAATTATGTTAATGCTAACTTATATTAATTTGGTTTGCAATCATACGAGCATAACACCCTTGTGAAATTTTTGAATACAGCATAAACGTTAAATAACGATGATTAGATACACAACACACTACAGCTACAAGTGTGTTTTTTTTATGTGTCTTAGTCTCTCATTTTCGTGTTTTGATGTGCAGCCTAAATTTTAAACTGTAAAATTAAAGTGACAAAATAATATAACATTTTATTTTGAGATCATAATCTAAATGTTAGTAAGATATAATTGTTTTAGTTTACACTAGTTTGTACTACGAGTCTCGGTTCTACTTGAACGAACGAAAACCTAATGTATACATGGTATACCTTTACTTTGACAAATTTGTATTAAAAATTGGAGTTTTTCTTCCTCGTGTTTTTTACTTATATAGTTAAACAAAGTAACACTTTCCTATTTTATGGCATGGTTTCACATTTATTATCCGAGTTAATGATTTTGAGAAACTCCTTAAAGTTAAACGGGGACGGGCATGGAGACGGGGGGAAACCCATAAAATTTTAAACAAAAATAAATGGGGACGAGAATTCCCCAATGGAGATGAATATCCGACGGGGATGGGGACAATTTTCAATACCCAAACGGGGATGGGGACATTATACTAAACGGGGATGGGTAGGGTACACCCTGTTCCAAAATCGACTCATTGAAACCCCCTAATTACGAGTGTGTTTGGTAAAAATAGTTTTGTGGTCGTGATTGTTGTTAAGGTTGTAGTACGTTTTTTTTTTTAGATTTGATTTTTATAAGAAACTTTTGTGATGTGTTTAGTTAGATAGTTTACACTAGTTTTTTATATGATAAAAAGAAGTAAATAATAATTGTTTGCTTTGAATTATTTTACTTTCCTTTCTCGATTTTTCAATGTCATTCGTCTCAGCCGATGAATTATGGAAAATCATAACACAACCCTAGACAAAAGGGGAGAGCCACGACACAACCCTAGCTTTGGTTGTTCATCCATTCATTTGTCAACACTACAAGATCGAGTGTTCAGGTGATTCTCCGTGCTTCGATTTTTCATTATCTCATTTCTCCGGCCCTAATCTTCATCGTGGTTCAATTATATTTTAACTTTTTGTGAAAAATGCTTTGTTTTGATTATTATACATCTAACAACCTCACTACAACATGGACACATAAACAGTAACTCAACAACATGGACACATAAACAAAACCTAGAATATTAGCCAACTAATATTCGCCCTAATCTTCTCCCTACTTCAATTATATGCTATTTTCATTATGTTGTTTCTCCAACATCCGTGCAATCATGTTTAGGTTGTTTTGTTCTATTTAGCCGTCCCAATAGTAACTCAAACATGGATACAAAAACAAAATCTAGAATTTTAGACAGCTAGTTCTGAAATTGTTTCACTACAATCAACAAATGTGAAAAATGCTTCATAATTCCAAACTAGCATTAGTCAAGTGCATAAATTGAACCTATAATATTAGCATTTTTAGGTTGTTAACTATGCTTTATGCTAATTGTGTTGTTTAATTTCTTTCACCAATGTTTCAATTCTATTTACGTTTTGAAGTTATGTATTGTCATTATGTGATTTCTTGTTTGTTCATTATATTGTACATTGCTCCAAAACATTACATGGACGAGAATACTAGTAAAACAATGTACAAGAGTAAGAAAAAGTGTTTCATATGGACCGATGCTCTCACTAGAGTTGAGTTGGGCTTGCTCACTGGTTACTAAATATAAATGGGAAGAATGAGTTTAGTTGGTGATAGGTGATGGAATCACTATCATTTAAGTTAGCTTTTAGAGCCTTTTTATTGTATTAGAGTCGGTGTGTGCTACTAAATTCTTAATCCAGAAGAAGAAGTCTAAAAGAAGCACAAGAGGAAGTTAGAAGCACTTGGGAGTTGAAGACCATTCACGAAGACAAGCTTATGGTGCCACACCGCCCCTGCGGAGTAGTGTCACCGCCCTTGCGGAGCATTGTCACCGCCCTTGCGGGTGACATTGCACTCCAGAACGCAGCCTGCACCTTCGCCAGCGCCCGGAACAAAGAATGTCACCAGTCACCACCCTTGCGTCACTCCTACGGTGACTTACCTTGAAGAAGCGAAGTCGGCGCCCCTGCGCCTCTGCCTGCGGACCAACCTGCGGAGCTGTGAGCCAAAGGGGCGGTGACATTGGGCCGCCCCTGCGGCTCGACATCAGAAGCGACAGAAAGATGAAGAGTCAGACGTTTGAAGAACATTAAAGATCCACCCCTGTGGAATTGTCAAGCCGCCCCTGCGGCCATGAAGGGCACCAAATGTTTTGGCCTAAACCGTCCCTGCGGCCCTGAAGCCCGCCCCTGCGGTTTAGCGTCAGAGACTTTACTCCGGCTGTTTGCACCACCTTTATGGCATTAAAGGTGGCTGTTTAGGCCGGCAATTTACTCCCATTTAGTGCCAATTCTAGTATCAATAGGTTCATGGCTGATTGCTAGAATCATCCACCATTTTCCTATTATTCTCTCTTTTTCCTTACTTCCCTTGTGTAATGTGTTTCTAATCTCCTTGCTACATTGGGTTGGTTTTGAAGCTGTATTATTGCTTTGGTTGTAAGTCCTTGTTAATATAAGTATTATTCAGTATATGTTTTGTATTCCTTGTGCTTTACTTATCAAATTGCATGTTTCTTACCACTTAGCTTGATCACCTTAGTGTTTAATTGCATGCAAAGAAGTAGGATTAATAGATTCCGGGTTCGGGTCTTTAATCTAGTAGAAAACCTTTAGGTAAAAGCTGGTTGTGATTATTTAAAGGAAAAGGAATACAAATATAAAGAAAAGTCTAATGGTGTTATTCTTCTCTTTATATCTCTTTGTCTTTGTTTGAAATCTAACTTGTGACTTTTTCCTGTAGGTTTACGGAACACTAACTTGTTAAGTTGTGTTGATGCCGGTTGGCTCAACACATATATATGATCAAGACGAGAACATTGCTAAAATACTTATAAAAGGAACCAACCAAAGTAGCATTGCATGCTAAGATTCAACCTAGTGTAGTCCGTTTCTCATCAATTTATTCACATCTTTACTTTTTTTCTTATGCTTTTGTCTTGCTATATTTCAACCCCCCCTATTTGGTTACAATATCAATAATTGAATCTAATCGAAACATCAAATTAACTCTCTTGGGTTCGACCCTTAATTACGCTGTACATAAACTTGTTAAGTGTAACGTTAGGACTTCTACTTTGACCTAAACTAAAATACAATGACCTATGATTTTAGCGCTCGTCAGTTGGATACACTTGACACTTTGACAGGGTTGTTTGAGCATAAAACAAACATAAAATGCAAGAAAGACACGTTGAAGAATAAGTATAATAATTTGATAGTTGTTTGGAAGATATGGTTGAACATTAGGCATAGAGAGACTAAATTGACATGAGACTATGAGATATAATGTATTGTTGCATGTTCAGAGTGGTGGACACAAAAATTTCAAGTAAGCTTTGAATCTTGTTCTTTTTTATTTACATATTTGATTCACATATCTTATAATGAATGGGTTTTGTTATTATGTGACTACACGGGAGAACGGAAAATATAAGGTTTTCAAGATGAATGCTTTCAACCCCGAGATGGAGTCGATGATGGAATTTATTTTCAAGGGACAATTTCCACATGTTCTTATTGTGTTGCCCCCTCTATGGCCCCGAATGTAGTTATTCTAAACTTTATTATCCTGGATTTAACAGGTATGATGATAATATGGTTCACATAACTGAGTACGTAGAAGAGTTGTTAAGAGATGTCACTATTGACGAGTTTGAGACACTTGTTGAAGGTTCTACACATGAGTTGGGAAACAAAATGTCCGGAAGAGTGTTGAATTTAGTTTGTACCACGACAATCTAGCTACGTCTTTGCATGTTGACAAGGCAATGATGATAGTGTTGGAGGAAGAGGCAAACTCAACTGCTCAAGAAGCATCAAACCAGCCTAAACATGATTGCACATAAGTGCTGCATATTATTGAGTTTATGGTTCAAGAAGGTTTCATTTCCCAAGGATCAACTCTTTGGTGTTTTATAGTTTCATTAGTGGGCACAATAGAAAGTCAGTGTGTCTTCTTCACCCATCTACCTAACAACGAGGGTTTATTGTCATGGCTTCAGTGGGGGTTTAGGAAAGAAGAAAAAAAGGGTATTTCGCCCATTATTAGAGATTCATCCTTAATGGGCACTTTGTGATGTTTTATTTCAGTTTACGAGTGTTAAACATTTGTTTGATTTCAGTTTGTGTTTTATTTCAATCTGTGTTTATCGAGTGAACCCTATTTCAGTTTTTCATGTCAATGAGGACCTTTTTCCCAAGATATGTTACACTTATTTGGTATTGATCTTACTTGTAATTGGTGTACAAGTGAGAGTGAGTCTCATGACAACTTGATCTTTGGTTGCACATATGCACATGAGGTTTGGAGGCAAGTTGGTGTGGACTTTGAGATTCTTGAAGATATCGTCACCACATCAAAGGTATTGTATTGGTGGACTCACATTGTACATGACATGAGCTGGACGAGAAGATCTAGGATATATGCGTTTTCTCCTACGGTCTACTACCTTTGGTATTTTATGAATGTCTTGGTGATTGACCATAACATAATTCCGATAGATATCCTCGTGAAATTGATCAGGTGTCACATCTAAAGTTTGCTACATGAGACGTTCCATGTTGGAGCCAAAGATATGATTACATCTTAGTAGTTGGTTTTTACCGTAGTTGTATTCTGCTCCATACATTGATGTATTTTTTACCTAAATGTGCATCGGACTTGATTTTAGTTTGTTGATGGCTTTGTCGAAGGATTGTCCATTGCCCCAAGGTTTGGGCACTTGTTTGGCTTGCTAGTGTTTTTATTTGTTGATGATTTTGTTGAAGGTGGACGAACCTCATGAGTTGTGCCAGTTTCGGATGTATTTTCAGTTTCAAAGTAGTTGGTATGTTCAAGAGAAATGCATGCACCTTTGGTGTACTTTGTGTGTGATATTTTGGGTCATAGACCACATGTCACTAACATGTACATATACTTTGTTTATTTAATATAATTGGACATGCTCGATATGTTGTTTCACTTTTTCTATTAATTTACTTTTATCCGAGCATGTAATATAACGGTTGTGCTCCCTTAAGTTAAAAATTAACTCCGTTTAAACTTGTAAATTAAGTCTAACAAATAATATGAAATTGAAAATAAGTTACTATATCCTCTTCAAATCACGTGTTTTACTCTTTGTGGTTTCTCTTCTTTTGCAAATCTGATAGTACGATAGTGGCAATTAAACAAACAGAGATGAAAGTGCAAGCTGGCAACTTCGGCCACAACTCTACCTAATATTTGTTCGAACTTGTCTTTGTCGGGATTTCAGGTTTTGACTATTTTTAACTCATTTATTTAAATGATTGAGGGATAAATTTTGTTCCAATTAGGAGATTGATTGTCAAGATTTCTATAAAACTTATTTACAATACTGTATAATCATTAATCAGTGAGATCTTAGTTCCCTTATCTGAATTTTGAAAGGTGTTTGAATAAATTGCAATGATATATATCACCTACTCGATAAAATGTCCAAGAGAACTTATCATACCCTATAGTCATTAAGTATGTTCTTTAAAGTTACAGTTTGATGTTGGTCCAATCATACATCAACAATAGTTTGAGATCGTTGTATTTTGAAAATCTCTTCTTCCTTAGTTAAATATCATGCTATCAGATTGTTGCAAAAGACAAACACTGATTGTCAAGGAGCATTTAGCGTAGGTGCTGGTTTTGGAGGTTTCTAAGACTCGAGTTGGTTGCTTCATGTCTTTAATGCGCGATTTATTTAACCTATTAGCTCAATTGGAAGAGCAATGTGCTTGCACACAGAGATATGAGTTCGAATCCCATATAGGTTATTTCATTTGTTTTTCTCTTTATGAGAAGTGGTTGACATTTTACTAAAGTGATGTAAATAGTTAGATTGTTGAAATATATTATAGTGTATGTTGGTATGTATAAAATGACATTGATATTGATAGTTAGAATGAACTTATACTGATAGTTAGAATATCAAGAAGAACATATACAAAGTCTTTCGGTATGTAGTATATCTTAGTTTTGCAGAACAATCTATCACTACTAGCCTTTTTATGAGAGAATATTAGGCTTTACAACTCTTCATACTTCCTGCAAAGTGAGGATTTTATAGTTATCGGAAATGCAACTTGACATGTGTTAAGTCTAGGTTTAGTTTGACATAAACTATAAAAGATGGTCAACATGATTTGTAACCTACAAGAGGTAGGTGAAAGCACAAAGGGGTGGGGGTTGGAAGAAGAACAAATAAAGTGGTATATTCTCAACTTGAGACTTGTATTTTGAAGAACATTATGCACGATTTGAAAACAAATTCATCTTTATTGAGAAAATGTGAGAAACTCTTAGAGTCGTCCAAGCATTCAAAGAAACTCATTATAGACTCAGAGTCGAGAACATTCGACAACATGAGGGAGTAAATTTTCTATCTAAACAAATCGAAAGATTAATAAATAGGATATTTCAGTTGGTGCTAAATGTTAATTTATAACTTGTGTATGATGGAAATTAGTGGAAGATTTTCTTCAAGCGCAATGCGTTTCCTCTTCATATTGCCTTTTAATTCATCATCATCGTCATCTTCAAGCACTCCTGCTGATAACAACAACGCACCTCCTCAACAGCGTCCAAGGAGATGGGTTGACGATGCTTTCGCTGCTCTTTGATTATATTTATGCCTTCTTTTTATTTATGTTTTGGAGTTCAAATTTCCTATCAAATAGTAGCAATAGAAGAACTTCGTGCTCTTCATATTGTTCTTTCCCTGTAAACTAAATTAGAGGAGCTTCAATAGGGAATCTTTTGGATAAATTTTGTTGGTATGTCGAGGCCATGATTCAAGACTTTCTTCCTTTGTCATACACAACATAAACTCCGTGAAAGAACATAGTAGACGTTCGAGAAATCCCCAACTTTTCTTCAACTCCTTTTACTACTTTTTCAAACTATTGGGCTCTTGACAGCACGACAGAGGGTTTAGTAAGAAAGAGTCGCTTCATTCTAAGGATTTAGGTGAGTAACTATACATACCGACAAAGTTTATATATTTTCTCGCTGACATTCTAACTATTAGTATAAGTTTATAAGTTCATTATAACTATCAACATCAATGTCATTTTATACATACCAACAAACTATATGGTATATTCTAACAATCTAACTATCAACATCAACGTCATTTTAAATTGTTAATCACTTCCCTCAAAGAGAAAAAGCAAATGAAAGAACATATATGGGATTCGAACCATATCTTTGTGTGCAAGCACATTGCTCTTCCAATTGAGCTAATGGATTAAACAAATTGCATATTATAGACATGAAGCAACCAACTTGAGTCTTGGAAACCTCCAAAATCAACACCTATTGTAAACTAAGAAAATTACTCAAATGCTACTTGACAATCAGTGTTTGTCTTTCGCAATAGTCTGATAGCATGATAATTTAACTAAGGAAGAAGAGTCATTTTCAAAATACAACAATCTCAATTTTGTTGTTGTTTAATTAGAACAACCTCAAATTGTAACTTCAAAGAACATACTCTAACAATTGGTTACTACAGACAATGACAATAGGGTATGATCAGTTCTCTTGGGCATTTTTCAAGCAGTTGTTACGTTTCAATGTAATTTATACAAACACCTTTCAAATCCAAATAAGTGAATTAAATCTCATTCATTAATAGTTATATGTTATAGCAAACAAGTTTTACAAAAATCTTGACAATCAATCTCCTTATTGGAACAAAATTCATCCCTCAATCATTTGCGTAAATGAGTTGAAAATAGACAAAACCTGAAATCCCGACAAAGACATGTTCAGATGAATGTTGGGTAGAGTTGCGGCCGAAGTTGCAAGCTTGCAATTTCATCTATGTTCGCTTAATCGTCACTATCATTGTACTATCATCTTTGAAGAACACGAGAAGACAGAAAGAGAAAAATATTTGGAGAGGATATAACAACTTATTTTTAATTTCATATTATTTGTTAAACTTAATTTACAAGGTTCAATCTCAACCTTTAATTTAATGAAGGGCATAGATCTAATAAACTTCACCATGAAGTTAATTTTTAACTCTAGGGGAGCACAACCGGTAATATAGGAGGAGCATATAATTTTGAAAATAAAATTGTTCTCTTATCTCTCATCATCTTCCTGATTTATGTCAAGCATTGGTTCATCTCTTGTGAGATCGAGCGGAGTTATTAGGTGAGTATTCTTGCTTCATTCTTGACCAATCAACTTCAATTTTTTATTTTCCATTCATGTGTATGATTCATACAATCCAGTTACTCTTCTTTCTCGATCAATACATATTCTAAATACTGTTATAGTCGAGTTTTAAAGGTGTTGCTAGGCATCAAATTACAATTTGGTATGCGAGGATCCCGAGTCTTGAGAAAAAGATCATAGCAGACAAAAAATTGTTCAATTTTCCACATTCAAAGTGAAAAAACAAATCCAAACTTGGTGTGTATTCGTTTACGAACTCAGTCTCGAGACAATCTTCCATTGTTGAATCTATTGTCAAGGTGGAAGATAACTACAAGGCAAATGAGGCAATCGGCTATGCATCCAAGTGTTGCTCCCGAATGGTAATACTCTTCTTACCACCATCTCCTTTGGTTTGCTTTTTATCTGCATATGGAAAAGTGCAGTTAGTTCTTGGATACAAGTTACACTTCAACACAAGTAGTTCACATAAAATTACAATTTTTCCTCCACTACTTTCTCATCACCAAAGGCTAGTATGAGATGTGCCAAAAGAATAAAGGGGTTGGGGATGATAATGAGAATATTGGTGACCCTAAAACCATACTCGAAGACCAACTTATCTCTGGTGCATGTGACACTACCGACGACAACAATGATGCCTCCAGAATCTCTTCACTAGGAGCCAAAGCTACTTCAAACGTTCCTCAAGAATATGCATTGAAGGCTCCCATAATAGTTTCCACGTAATCTTATATAAATGAAAATGTTATCATTCTTAGATAAACTCAATGAAACAATAAAACACCAGAGAGTTGAATTCAAAATATGTTATGTTCATGCCCAATGTCGAGAAGCAAGACGGCCGAGGTAAGTCTCCTAACATTCCCATCATCACTTCCTCTAACTTGGTTCATACACAACCTATATTAAAAGAGATGTATGAGAGTTTGGGAAATGATATTGGGCATGTTCGTGCCACTGAAAGCATTGGTGAGGATATTACAATTGACAAGCACAATCAACACAATCATGAAGAGAGAAGCATTGTCATATTCAAAGTAGCTTTAGGTAAGTCCAAACCGAATATTGCAACACTTGCACTTGCTCGGCAACTTCTATAATCTATTGGTCATTTCATTGCAATCAAAACACCAGCAAGAGAGCCCAACTTATCTGAACGGGAAGAATGGATGGAGCAATATGAAAGTAGTTTTTGACAGCACAAGCATGACCACAATGTCTGGTGCTATTGATATTACGACAACCTCTAATGAACCTGAGACCTGAGAAATTTGCAATTCCTATTTCTCGGGGGTGACATATTCGGGTTTTCTCTATATACGAGTTTTAAGATTATAGGTCATTAAATAAAATAAGAGAATCATAAATGCACTTCAATTTGATAAAGGTAATAGATTTTCATGACATATAAAAATCAAAATGTTTACTTTAGTATATTTATTAACCCAATACGTCCATAATAATATGTTTTCACTGGTAGTGTATGAGAATGTTTTTGTACACTTCTTCGTTTGGTATGATCTAGCTACTTTTACTTCCTTTCAAAAAACAAAAATCTAGCTACTTTTACTTTGTTCTTTTATTTATCGGGTGTTTTTTTATTTAAGAACACGTATGTTAATGCCTTGTATTTGTTAGTTTTTTCTATTATTTTTTGACTTTGTTAGTCTATCCATTAACTATTTTTTTGTGATCTATTAATACAACTGGTTCATATCCCGCACCTTGTGCGGGTATATTTAAATATTGATGTTTTTTGAATAAAATGTCATCAACTTGTGTATGTGGGAACTAATGATATATTTATGAAAATAAATTAAATTATTTCCTTTCGGCATGAAGATACTCGTTTGTGGCCGATTTCCTTTTGACAACTTGTGACCGGTGATTTGCATCGGATAGTTTTCTGTCTTAGTTTTGCCATTGATGATGATGAAAGTGAGGGTGCGAGGATTTTGACTGAATTGAGTGGATCTATATTAGATTAAATGATTTACGAAATGGAATTGATGGATCTTCAAAGGAGGATCTCAGAAGATATGTGTGCGAGTAGGGAAGTGAGAAGAAAGGCGAAAGGGGAGAGACTTTCATAGATAGGGAATACTGAAACCAAAGTTGTTGGAATAACACTTATTGAAAATAAATTACGGAATGAATAAAAAATAGAAAAATGAATGCGACGATTGACAACGTAGGGGAAATATGATTAATATTGGAATATGATTAATAGTGGAATCAGTAGATATTATTAGATTTTGATATTTTGTTTTTTTGATAAAACGTACCGGAGAAATCTAGAAGTGATATAATTAACTTATTTTGGATTAATTTTTTAAAAGATTAGTTAAAAAAATATTTATTTTAGATTTTATTTTGATAAAACGTATATAATAAGTCTAAAAAAATTTTCTCAAAAAAAAAAAAAAAGTCTAAAAAATGATATACTTAACTTATTTTGAATTAATTTTTTAAAAATTTAATCCAAATTTTTGAGAACGTCACGTCACCATTAGTTTGGTGTACTTTTTAGCAGCATACATAGGTTGTTTTTATATCAGAAACTACATCACTATTAATTAGGCCACGAAATCTTTTAAATTTGAGATGAAAAAAAAAAAACTAATTTAACTGGTTGAATTGGCTAAAAATACATATCTAAATAGGTGATTTAATGCAAATCTTATTTTTGAAAACATTCGTATTTAACCGGTTATTATAAACTTAAGCGTTATATGTTCGTGAAGAATGAGAAAATATCGTGAATGATAGGAAGACTAGAGAGAGAAATCTACAACTCACAAAAGGCAGAAGAGAAGAGGGGAGGAAAGGGCAGCGCCGTTGCCACTTTTTCGAAGCTGATTTTTTGGTGATCAATGGATATTTCCGAATTGTGGGCGATCTTCGGTCCTGGCGTCGCCGGTGCCGTCTTTGGTGCCGGCTGGTGGTTTTGGGTGGACGCCGTCGTTTGCAGTTCTGTTGCAATTTCCTTCGTTCACTATCTCCCAGGTTTCTCTCTTTCTATCCGGTCAGATTGATTTTGATCTCTTTTGGTAGCTTCTTCTATGCGAGTTGACGATGAATTGAATGCTTTCCCAGGCATATTTGCTTCTCTAGCGGCTTTGATGTTCAATTGCGTCAGGAAAGAGGATATCGATTACTCTCCATACGACGAAGGAGAATGGAGGTCAGTTGATGGCTTTGATGATTTACCATTCTTGTTTGTTCCGTTAAAAGGTGGCGGCTTTCGTTTATGGAAATAAAAGAACTGTTTGATCTGTGATCCTGTCAAACTGTATTTGTCTTCTATGCTATTCAATGGAGATGAATACTTAGGTTTTCAATTGGAAGTTTGATAAGCGCGATTTTAGCGTCAATTTAACTTTGGATGTCAGGATTATTGATATTAGGGTTTTGAAGGTTCCTGATTTTTGGTTTGGGTGTAGCAAATTTGGAATGAACGGAAGAATTTGTTTCTGGAATGTTTCAGATCCATGTCTCATCTCAATGTTTGGTTTCCATGATAGCCTTGCTGCTGCAACAGTTATTTTCGTTCTTGTTCAAATCTTTGTTGCAAAAATTTTCACCAAAAACAAAAACCTGAGTATTTGGTCTTCCTGAGGAACCGATGGGCAATTAAGGCTTCTGAGCATCATTGCTAATCCGGGTAGAGACTTATGCTGAAATTTATCCTAGTATGTGCCTAAGGGTAAGTTAGATGCAGGTGTTTGTGATGTTGGACTGTTGGAGGTTGGACAAAAATTAGTTGGAAGTGTGGATCAAAATAGAATCCATAGTTGTCGTATTGTTGGACACAATGCCCCAAATTCAGAATGGAATAATCAGTTAAACTGTTGCTGATAGTGTTTACTTGTCCAATGTTTTTCGAATACAAATTACACTACTTAATTATGTGGATTGTAACTATTACAGGTTGAAGCTTTGGCTTTTTCTTGCATATGTCGTATCTTTTGTGTCTCTTGCGGCTTCAGTAGGGCTACTGATTAAAGATGCACTTGAGACATCTGGTCCTTCAGCTTGGACAGGCACTGCAGGTGTCTTGCAATGTGTGTTCGTGTTAGTCAGGTTAGTATATTGCAAAATCATTGTATTTTTACTTGGCCTTCTAGTAAGATTTAGTTATTGCCGTGTACTAGCATTGGACACGAACATGTCATACAGAGACAATATTATGTTGATGCATAGACTTCCATTGGATTGATTTTCAAACTTTTACTATTAAGTAGATTGATCATGCCTTTTGGTGTAACCAAAGGTACTCTCCTTCTATCATCTACCATTCCATTTTATCTTATTAGAAGGCCCAACGTCCTGAATCCTGCACAGTTTTTTTTACATGATCCGCACAGTTATTGAATATGTAAAATCCGGCACTTCTTTTTTGACTTCGGTTCGTCTTCCATTCCTGTCACCTCTTTTGCCTATACCAGCCTAGGAAGTGTCTGTATTTAGGGTTATGTGTTTCACTTGTGCATGTGTCGTGGGCATTTACTTGTCTACAAGAGAGGGTAGATCTGTAAGCAGGGGGAAACATTGAAGGTATGCTCGGAGAGTGAATAATTTAATACAGTAGGTCCTTATGATTTATCTTCATAGCTGATCACATATATTTCATTTGCTGCACTTTTAAATTTGTTATGTATCGAGACTAATTATGCTCACTTTTTTTCTGCAGCGGTCTTGTCTATTGGACGTCACATTCAGATCAAGGTGGCAATGCATGGTACTGAAGAATGAATGCTGTTTTATATTTTGCCATTTCTCGTGTAGTATATGGATCGAGTTTCAGTTGGAACTTGGCGGGGGAGCATATCATATGTAATGCTTGTAACATACGTTTGATCAAAGCAATTGGTATTCAGTTGTGACTTCTGATGATCGTAGCTTGAATAATTTGGCTGGACTAGATTTTAATTGTGTTTGTCTGCCTCTCAATTAGTTCTTCTCTAATGATGATACTGATAGAATCAACATGAAATTCTCGTATTCTCCATTTCAATAGACGAGATAACATAAACATCCTGTGAAATTATAAAATACGAACATAACAAGAATTCCAGAAGGCACATATGGAGAAGGAGATAGATAAGTAAGCAATGAGCAGTCATATATAGTGATCAAAAAGAAAACTCTGATAAACCAAAACCTTGGCATATTTTTTTTCCTTTCGCTATAAAATTGATCAGAACATCACCAGCTCTCAGTATTCCAGCCATTTTCCACGGGAAAGAATGGCAAAACCCCAAAAAGTGAAAAAATAATTCCCTACAAGATAGAAATATTACCCAGCCAGAATCGCCTACAGCTAAAAACAAGGTAAACCCTATCCTATCTTTGTTCTTTTCCTCTTTGCCAAACAGAAAGCAGGCATCAACTTCAGATAGGAAGGGCGAGGGCACCCGCAAATTTATTGCAATATTTGGCAAAAACTGTATATGCAGCAGAGAGATCCCGATCAAACACATTCTGATCCCCTTTCTTTGTCTTGTCCCAACAACAAACAAAAGAAACAGATTTCCGCTATTTTGAACCTTAATTTCTTTCAACTAGCAGTGAGAACGATCAAATTTCAAAAGTTAGGGCAATGACTCGGATTTGCTGTACTCCAAAGAAGGTCCGCCGGTATGTGGTGCTTGAGTCTCGGCTTCTGTAAACAACTTCAACTGAAAGCCCCGGCACAGTTTAGAGGCTGGTCTTATTTTCTCATACTGCAGGAAATAAGCAATATCAATTTTGATATGTTTTTTAAAAACCTGAACATGAAACAAGGATTTCTCGACGTAATTTACCTCATCGCAGAAAGCCTTGATTTCCTCCTCTGTAAGTCCTTCGTCTTCTCCAGCAGCATTTTCCTCCCAACCAAGAGAGCGCAGAAATGCAGCCTCCTCTTCATCTGGAAAAGATGCAGACCCGTTGATAAAATCACAGTCTGACGTCTCAGATAGCCCTTGAGACACTGTACAAGCATCACCATTGCATTTCACCCCGTCATCATCCTTGGAAGGATTAAAAGAAGCATTTGCACCATTGTCAGATTTGTCTGATTTCTCCCTAACAGAAGATACAATGGTGCTAGAATCCACATGTGCCGATGAGCTACTCAAAGACTTCTTCCTCATAAGGTTAAAAAAATCACTGCGGCTCTGAGCCTTAGCTGATGTTGGTTTATTGTCAAGAATGGAGCCAATTTTAGGAACAAAGACAGATGTCTTGGCAGAGACCTTATTATCCCCTCCGCTCTTATATGAATTAGGAGTGCTTATTGGAGTAGCAGAAGCTTGACCATTTACTACTCTGCTGGTGACACTACCTATTGAACCCGAAGAATCTCTCGCAGGAAGTGAAACAGCAATCTCACGTCCTGGTTTAAGCACTAGCAGCTTTCCAGTATGAGATGCTTTTGAACCATCAGCCTTAACATTTGCACCACGAACTAATTGAGTGCCCAGCTGCATAGATGATGGTCCATTCTTTGATGCAGACAATTGATCCACGGATCTTGTAGCCATCTTAGGTTTCAGCTTATCAGAAGAATTATGGGCCTGTGGATATATAAAGATTACTCATACAAGAAGATAAGGCATAAACATCTCCTGGACATCGTTAATAGATAGATGGACTGACTAAAGTTGCCCAGGTTTTTTTGGCCAAGTCCTAGTGACTTTTACTTGCTCAAAATACCAAAAGGTTCATCAATTCCTAATCTTGGCAAGATATATTGTGATATTTTAAGTCCTCAGCTGTTTAAACTCTCCATGATCCAGTGGCTAGGGCAAGTACAGCAATAACTGTCAACATTAACTCTTCAAATTTACAGCAGCTGAAGAGTAGTACAAGTTACAGCCTCTAAATCAGATGCGCAAAAAGACTATTATCATCTTTTCAGATGTGCATTGATGAACTAGCTCCCAGTCAGTTGTTAATTCATACAAGTCGGTGAGAATAGTATATATATAGGTCGTACTTTAGCAATTGCAGCTCCATGGGATGGCTAGGAAAAAGTTGTTTTTAAAAAAAGAATTAAGCAAAAGGTTTTGTTGCCAGAGAAAAACAAGATAGGAAGGATCCGCCTGATGGAAGATCATAAAAAGGGCCTAACATTACTTCCTTACCATGTTTTTAGGAATTGACAGTGTCATTGGTATCAGTTTCATGGATTGCAAAATAGCTAATTCCTCACGCTTCTGGTCTTGCACAGAAGGCTGCAAGGACAAAAAAACAATTGCTTTAAGCAAACATACAGTTGCCATGAAAAACAGAGCTGCAAAATTCTAAAGCTTAACCTGTTGCGCACTATGAGATCTTGATGGAGCTTGAACCAAGGTTTCAGCCATATTAAGACCAAACGTGGCACTGGAAGTAGCTGAGGGCGAAGAAACAACTTGCGGATTTGATGTGGATGCATTGGTGTTGCCCCCAACTCCTAAAGGCACTTCAGCAAGAGCTGAGGTCCAACCCTCCCCACCAATCGAGGCTGAATTACCCATGGATAGGCCTTGCATGCTCCTGTTCAACCCAGGAGACGGAACCCTACCAATCTCTGGTGTTATAGGACTCTCTTCAGAACCAAGTGATGGGAAATCCCTTTCAAATGACACGTTCTCTGTACGACCAACAGAAAGTGGACTAGTCCCATTCTCATAGTTACTTTGACCAGGACGCCTCAAATCTGTGTAAGCCCTTCCTTCCAAGACCTCACTCGGCTTCCTTGAAATCAATGACTGAGAACGCCTCAATGTATCCTTCTCAATTCTCCCCGTAATTATGCTCCGTAGAGGATCAGAGTACTCAGCATCCCAATGATCATCAATGGTTAATCTCCCTCTTTCTCTATCACGTTGACCTCTGGTAAAATTACTATAAGACCTAGAATACTGATTTCTCTCGTGCTTAGCTACACCATTACTGCTAGAAGTTCTTCGACTGCAGTTCCTAGAACTCTGGTCCACAAAAGGATGAACACAATCATCTTTACCAATGCTCTTGAAAGATCTACTTCTTTTAGGCAGTGCTAACAAGATACCATCTACAACAAGAAGTACATTAAGGGATAAACAGAGAGTCGTGAAAAAAAATATTTGCAAATAAATAAATATATATATATATATATATATGAAATAGCATACCTGATTGTGATGGTGTAAAATGATTACTAGCACCACCAGTGCCAGTGCCACTTCCAGAATTCCTCAACCATTCTGGAGCTAAACTGGGTTCACTTTTCTCCATAAGTAGTGCTTAACATGATCATCAAATATACTACAAATTCAACCTCCAGTGAGACCAACTTTTTTGCCTTAACAGGAGTTCTCTTCACTTGAAAATTCACTCCAATTATATCACACAAAGAAGTTCACTCCACTTCTCTACCAAAACCTATTTTTGTGAAATTCTGATGCAGCAAACGAACTTCTATTCCCACGACCAGATTAGCATCAACGTGATCATACTCAAATTCACACCAAACAACTATCTCCAGCTTATGGAAAGAGTTTAGGTCAATTACCTGTACAAAAAAAAGTAGAGTTTCTCCAACTTGAAATCTCTAACGGATGAACACGAGAATTCATCCAACAAAACCAGGACCGAACTGAACAGCAGGTGACACAGTCCTACTAGACCGGGCAACAGTGAAGAACAACGGGTGCGATGGAGATAAACTATCCAAGAGAAAAATGAGATAAGTGAAAACCTTCTAAAGCTCCATCTTCTAAAAAAAAAAAGAGACTGAGTTAGAGAACATAAAACAAACCAGTCAGATGCGCATCATCTCCACGAACCCCGTGAACAATCGGCTCCAACAAGAGAGAACCGTCGAAAGCACGTTTTCGCCAACAGACGGTGAATTCAAAGCCGCATAAATCAACAGAAATGAGATATTACGCCGATTTACAGCGAACCAATGAGAAAATGAAAACCTAATGTACGCCGATAGCAGTCAAGGGCTTAGGTCTCCCGCAACAACCTACCAGATATTGCGCTGCCCGACGATAAAAAGAAAAGCCTAGAAATCACAAATTTGGAAACCAGAAGTTCAATTAACATGAATGAGAAGAATAATCTAGTGATTATCAGAAGCGGAAGCGATAATAACTTCGAGAGAAGAAGGTGCGTTGCTCCGTTGGAATGAGTTGAACAAACTGCAAATAGCGATTGGTAAAATATATCGGGTGCGAATGAGGCTGACAGATTAGGGTTTTATCGTAGTGAAGGAGAGAATGCGGTTTTGGAAACGAAAACCAAGCGTGTGAACTATGAACACCAGCCTGCTGCCAAGGATTTTGATTTTGATCTTCTTCCATTTTTTCTTTATTTCGATTTTCCTTTTTTACGGTGGTGGACCTCCTATTTTCAGGTTCATGGGCCCCTTTCGGTTACCAATCAACGAGCGAGCCATGGATGCTTGAGGGACTCGGAGCCCAATTACGAAGCCCAGTGGGCCCACTCTTATGCATTGTTATCTTTTTCTCTTTCATTTTCCAGGTTTTCGAGAAACTTTTGTGTTGTCTTTACTTCCGGCTACATGAGTTAAACCGGTTCGGGTTTTCAACAATTTTGGTTACCCGACGAGGATGAAATATATAAATATTTGCAAAAAAAAGTTGGTAGGTAAGCTTAAACTTATAAAATCAGGGATCCACTTTTTATTTTTCGATTTTTACCCTATAGTTTTTTTATATAAAAAGTACGTTAAAATTTGTTTTCCAATCGAGTTAAATCGATGTGTGCTAGTCATACATGATCCTAATTGATATTGTCTGCAACCTCTATTATTCATATCTTCTATTCCTAGAGAGTGTGTTATTCTCTACACTATCTTAGAACTATCTATGTGTATATATTCTCATATCTTGACATAAATAAAGTATCATTTACACAATACATTCTCTACATGGTAAGAAAGTTATTCGATACTCTAAACACAAAACCCTACACACCATGGTTGCCGATGCAAGCACTCAACTCTCCAACGTTCATGAACCCAACAAACTCTTCACCATTATTACATTAACCAACATTATCAGGCTTGAAGCCACCAACTACTTCACTTGGAAGGTTCAGATTCAAGCAACACTTGAAGGCTACGACTTGTTTCGTTTCCTTGATGGTTTTGAACAAATTCCAGCAACAATGACTACGAATAACACCGACTGCAAACAACATTGATCCAAATCCAGCCTACCTAACCTACAAACGTCAGGATCGTATCCTTTATGGAGCCATCTTGGGAACCTTGTCACTAGCCATTGTCACACTGGTGACTATGACGACTACCTCGAGTGCCATATGGGATACACTTCACACCACATTTGGCAAGCCCTCTCGTGGTCACTTCAAGCAAATCAAAGAATGCCTTCGCTCAACGACCAAAGGCACACTCACCATTGGCTCACCGACTATGTGCTAAGGGGATACACCAATATCATTTGAAGCTCTCCGTGAGAAGCTTATCAACCATGAGATGTATCTCAAGCATAACATAACTACTGAGACTGTACTTGTTGTGGCGTTTACGATTCAAACAAGACCTACCAAGGGTAAAGGTAAGTCACAATACTCAACAGGTTTCTAGTAATCTCCTCCTTACTCAACCTACTCACAACCATCCTAACCACCTACAACTCGCACTCAACATGTGACTGCCACTGCTGGAAACAAACCCTTCCGTGGTCATTGCCAATGGTGTCGGGAAATAGGACATGTCCTATCATCCGTAAGCAACACCCAACATGCCACTTCTTGATTCAGCTAGGTTTCTTGCAACACAAACCAACACTACCACAACCAATATCAAACCAAACCAATGGCTCATGGATAGTGGAGCATCTCATCACGTTACTAATGACCTGGGCAACCTATCCGTTCATTACCCCTACACAAGAACTAATGAAATGCTCGTCGGTAATGGATTAGGTCTTAACATCACTCACTTTGGCCATACATCTCCCCCTCTCTCAACTTGTAAACTCACGTTGAATAATGTTCTTTGTGTGCCAAAAAAGTCTTAAAACATCATCTCTATATCTCAATTAACACATAACAATCCTTACTTAGTTGCGTTCTCATCCAAAATGTTCTATGTGCAAGACATGAGGTCAGGGACAATTCTAGCTAAAGGACCATGTGTCAATGACGTCTTTGTGTGGCCCTCACAAAACAAACACACATTCAGTGCTCAAAAATCATGTCCAACAGCTCTTCACCACAAGCTTGGACATCGTTCAACTACTGTTTTTCAATACCTTGCAAAACAATTCCATTATGTACTTCTCACTTCATGCAAAGTGATTGTCACTCTTGCCATATCAATAAAAGTCACAATTTTCCATTCTATATATCTTCTCTTTTATCTTCTCATCCTCTTGAAGTCATAAATTTTGATGTGTGGAGTTCTCCAATAACGTCTTATCATGGTCATCGTTATTACATTATATTCGTTGATTATTTTACACATTACTCATGGTTATTTCCCATTCGAAAGCAATCGGATACAACACCCCTATCCTTCAAGTTCAAGGCTCTAGTAGAGAACTTCTTCAATCTTCAAATCAAAACTCTATACTCATATAATGGTGATGAGTACATATCTCTTTGTCAGTTCCTAGCAAGTGTTGGCATCACTCAGACACACACCTCACTAGCCAATCCCATACACCCGAACGCAATGGTCTCTTTGAAAGAAAGCTCGTCATGTTGTTAAAACCGCCCTTACTCTTCTCACACACTCGAGCATGCCCCTAGATCACCGCCACATGCCTTCAACACAATAGTGTACCTCATCAACTGTCTAACCACACAAAATCTTCAAAATGACTCTCCCTATGAACGCATACTTCACACCAATCTCTCATGTCTCAAGCTTAAGAGCTTTGGGTGCCTATGCTTCCCTTGGTTACGCCCCTACAACCGTCACAAGCATGAGCCACGATCTATAGCTTGTGTGTTCATAGGCTACTCCAATACTCAGAGTGTATATTTGTTCCTTGATCCAAAATCCCGTAGGATATACACCTCTCGACATGTCTAGTTTTTAGAATATGAGTTTCCATACTCTAAAATCGTCCAAGAGACCAGGCCCAACTAAATACACCAACCCACTTGGACTACTATCCATCTTCCACTCACTCAAATAAATCCCTCCGGACCCACACCCCCTCTTTTGTGAAACCCTACTATCAACCCTCCCTCACTTTCACAACTATCATTGACCTCCATTAACCATATACCGTCAACATCCTCCCCCACTACTTCCTCCTCTATAACACTTCCTTAACTTACAATATCACCGTCACCATCTCTCATTCAAGCCTTTGAGCCACAACCACTTTGCCCTGGAATTGTCACACGCTCTAAAAATAACATCTCCAAACCAATCAAAAAACTTAACCTTCATTCTCTTCTTGTCACCAACCCCACCATCCATGAACCAAGAACCTTAACTCAAGCCCTAAAACACCCAGAATGGAGACTTGCCATGCAATCTGAGTATGAAGCCCTCAAGAACAACCACACTTGGAGCCTTGTGCCTCCTTCGTCAGATCAAAACTTAGTAAGATGCAAGTGGATATTTCGAGTCAAACATAAGCATGATGGCACTATCGATAGGTTCAAGACACGCCTTGTTGCCAAAGGCTTCCACCAAAGACATGGCTTGGACTAAACCGACACGTTCAGTCCTATGGTGAAACCTGACACCATTATAACTAGTAACTCCACCTTGATGAATATTGTTATAAATTATTTTTGCAGGAATGATGGAAACCACTACAGAAGGTTGTTACGTTTAACAAATATCGTTTATTATATATGTAGATATTTTTGGATGTTGGATATGTTTGTTATAGGATTTGTGCAGATTAAATTGACCAAGATTGCATGAAGATTTCAAACGTTCAAAACGGCCAAGAGATCTTCACCAACCAAGCGATCTTCAACAACCGAGATTTACTTGAAGATAGTGCGAGTTTGTTGAAGATTCTAAGGGACACGTTCAAACTTCAACCATCCAAGATTTGCGAAGATTATATGAAGTGCACCGGCCAAGAAAGTATCTATAAAAGAAACAAAAAAACAGTGAAGAAGGCAACGCTTTACAGTACGCTACAAACATTGAGATACAAGCTTTCTATACTACATCGATCTCCTACTCTCAGTTATTATAGTTTATATTCTATTGTGAGAGTGAGAAAAACACAAAGAGCGATATAGGTTTATCATAAGTGTTATACTCAGTGAACTACTCTACGTAGTAACTAGGTTATTGTTCATTATATATGAGTTAAATAGATCGTAACGGGAAGGCTACAAGTGTGAGAAGAAGGGAAGTTCTTCTAGGTTGTATCTATGACTCAAAAGACGTGAGATAATAGATGGTTAAATCCTATGGGTCAGAAACCCTAGGCGGAGACGTAGGTTGTTAGAAGCCGAACTTCGTAAACATAATGTGTGTTGATCTTGATTTAATTTCCGCACTTTATTTGATTACTTGAAATTGTGACTAATAATTTTTACAGGTTTAAATCAAGACCATGAGATTCGCTTCAAGGTCTTGAGTTACATTTAACATCACAAGTTTCAAGTTCGATATCAAGAGCTTGAGATTCATTTCAAGGCCTTGACACTGCGATTGCAAAAAGTTTTCATAATCTATTCAACCCCCTCTAGAGTATTTTTATCCTTATTATATCCCCTACTTCGTTCTTCAAGAACTGTGCTCACTCTAGCGGTGGTTCATGGACGACCTCTACAACAACTTGACGCTAACAATGCCTTCTTACAAGGCAAGTTGCAGGACCGCGTCTTCATGGCACAACCTCCAAGATTCATTGACAAGGACCATCCAACTTACCTATGCCAACTTCACAAGGCCATCTATGGGCTCAAGCAAGCACCACGTGTGTTGTACATGGAGCTTAAAGTATTCTTACTTCATCATGGTTTTGTCAATTCTGTAGCAGACACCTCCTTGCTCACCTATAGAAGAAAACATATACATATCTACCTTCTTTTGTATATTGATGATATTATCATCACCGGCACATCATCAACTGCAATTCAAGAGCTCATCCACCACCTTGGCAAAAAGTTATTGCTCAAAGACCTTGGTGTTCTATCTTACTTTCTGGGTGTTGAAGTTCAATTAACTCCATTTGGCTTCTCCTTACCCAAAGAAAGTGCATTCTTGACCTTCTCTCCAAAGTAGGCATGGTTGAGTGAAAGATGGCATCTACACCTATCTCCACATACCTGTTAGTCCGATAATCTACACCTCTTCTTCCCTCTCTTATTGACTACAGAACCCTAGTGGGTAGCCTCCAATATCTAGGTCTAACACAGTAGCACGTCCTGATATCGGCTTCACTGTGAGTAAACTCTCCCAATACATGCACACTCCTTCGATCACTCACTATAATGCTCTCAAACAGCTCCTCAGATACCTCTCAGGCACTGTTGACCAGGGCATCACAATCTACTCTCGATCAAATCTTTGTCTTCATGCTTACATTAACGCTGACTGGGCCGGTGACAAGGACGACTTCATCTCCACCATTGGCTACATTGTCTACCTTGGAAACTCACCTATTTCAAGGAGTTCAAGCATACAAAAATCCGTCGCAACCCTCCACTAAAGTTGAATACAAGGTTGTTGCAGACACGACATCTAAATTACTTTGGGTCGTCAATCACTCAATGAGCTGGGCATATCCTTGATGACTAAACCCATCATCTACTACTACAACTTGGGCGCCACCTCTCGAAGTGACAACCCATTATTTCACTCCAAAATGAAACACATTGCCTTGGCATATCATTTGTTCGTGAATAGGTCAACAACAAAGTTCTTCGAGTCATTCATGTCTCTACCAAGGACCAACTTGAAGACATTCTCACCAAACCACATCACCGTCCTCGTTTCACTGAGCTGGTCTCCAAGTTACCACTTACCCTACGGACATTTCACTTGCGGCGGGGGATGCTAATCATACATGATCCTAATTCATATTGTCTACAACTTTTGTTATTCACATCTTCTATTCCTAGAGAGTGTGTTATTCTCCATACTATTTTAGGACTATCTATGTGTATATATTTCCATCTCTTGACATGAATAAAGTATCATTCACACAATACATTCTCTACAATGTGGTGTCTTATTTTCAGTAGTTGAATAATATCAGTTTGTGTTGTTTTATATCCAGCTAGTTGAGTTAAATTGATTTGTGTTGACAATCCATAATTATATTCTCAACAAACACAAAACTAGTGCAACGACTTGCAGGGATCATTTTGTGTTAACTTATTTGTTTTAGTTTTAGTATTTTTTTAATCAGTTTCAGTGTCTGGTAGACATATTGGTTTTTTGGTTAATATTAGTTTATGTTAGGCAAGTTGGTTTTTTATTGGTCTTAATTAATGTACTTGGTCAGTCTCCAATTGCCTGTGTTCAATCAGTTCCTATTACCCTTATTGAAAAACTGTTTAGTTCTAGTCAAAGTATGTATAATTTAGTGAGAATATAGGAGACGATCTCTTAGGCATTTGATGTTCTCATCCAACTCTTTCCCTTCACAACTTTCCATATCCATGAATTTGGTCACAATTCTTGATATTTATCCCCTTTCAACAATCCTTTCTCATCCTAAACATGAAAAACACATATATTTGAGAGAGAAAGGGGAGAAAGGAGAGAGAATTTTGGTAGAAATTTGGGGCTTAGGGTTTATGTGAGATTGGACAATTTTGTTCCTGAGATTTAACACAGATTTGTGAAGTTAACGGGTGAACAATAACCTAGCTATTAATCTTTGGTCGGCTCAATAGTTGAGGTACCGTTCTGATAGTTTAAACGACGGGGTACTAAAATTTAGTCAACCCAAAAGATGGGGTACTGTATAGACAATTTTCACTAATTTAGTTTCAGTTTCCAACAACAACAATGCTTACTACTTACGCAAGCCCATCGAAAAAACACAAAACTGATGCAACAATTTGTAGGGATCAAAAAATATCATGAACGAGTATTATATAAGCCCAATATCAAAACAATACTATGACTAATGTTGCATCAAGTTTCTACTCTTCTTTCTTTAAACTCGTGACCGATTGCAAGCAAGCAGGAGACAACCACACTAAACTAACTACAAAATACAACATTACCAAGTACAAAATTCAAAGCAGATAAGGTTGATCAAGTATGAAAAAGGGAATCAAAGATCTTAAAAAACATATGCAAAAGCAACTCAAAATTGAAAGATTGAAACATATAAGACAACAACATTGATTTTGAAAATCGACCCTTAAAATTTGAATCTCAACCAAAAACACTGATTTAGGAACACGTATGATTTCTGATTTCGAATCTTATTATAGCCTTGAGTGAAGGTCGGCGGCGACGGAATCAAACAACTTGTAAATTGCAGGAGAGCAGCTCCAATTCAGTCGAAGATCGTCGTACTTCTTTCGTCCCCTCATTTTCCTTTATTTTCTTGTCAATTATTTTTAATTAAAACTGATGAAAGTTGTTTACACTAACATTTTGGTTCAGACCGAACACAAAATGAAATGAAACTAAATTTTAAAGACAACAAGCTAAAAAAAACTCAAATTTAGTGGTCACCAATCGAAAAGTCGAAACCTGAAAACACCAAACAATTTTGGGCTAATTAGGTAAGTAGGCTGTTTTGAGAATTAGATTAGTAAATAGGCCTTTTAGTATTTTTGAGTTAGTAAATGTACCCCAAACTTCTTTTTTAACCGTGAACCCTAACTATCCTATCCTCTTCTCTCTTCCCCCCCCTCTCTCTCTCGTAGCCGCAAATGGCAAGCAGAGTTCCTGGAATCGGAAGTGATGTTCTTGGAATCCGACTGCGATTCCGATCAAAATCCTCAATCTCCTCACAATCAGCGTAATTTCAGATATTCACACCGGAACAGCTACTCGATTAACCACAATTCAGCCTCGATCGGAAAGTCGAAAAGAGCTTCGATTCCACTGGATATTCCAGAAATCATTGGCCGCTATTCAGAGAGTAACTCCCAATGGCAAATTGTCTTTGGCCGCTATTATTTCAGTTTAACAATTGAGCAGGTAAATTAGGTCCTTTTAGCATTGTGCATTTTCAGTATCAGCATATAGTACATTATAACATCTATCTAATGAAGAAAACCAAATAACTAAATAATATCTGTTATAATAGCTCTCGATATCATCCTGGATGAGTATGAGATATTTATAGAATATACTCCAACTTCAGTCCAAGCAGATGTGTTAAATTCTAAAAAGTGTGGGTTCTGTTTGATAGTGAAAACATATGCTTCATTTCCATGCTGTGATGTCATGTATCACAGTGAAGTGGCCTTTTTTAGAATTGTTGTGCACTAAGTAATGAAAGAATAGAAAACACAAAAGATATTTGAAGAAGTCATTCTAGATATAGGTTTGAGTTGGTCTGGTTTGAGTCCATGTATTGCATAGCTAAAATCTTGTTCAGGATGTTCTGCAACGTGAAATATGCGTCAAATCAATCTTGTGAAAAGGGAAAAATGCCAATTGGTTTGGGTACCATGGTTGCAGAATGAGTATGTATTAAGGATATGTATATCAGAATGTGATATGCTCAGTTAGAGAAACGATGATGAATTTGTTTCTTTATTTGAAGTTCTTTTCCGGTTTCCACGAGTCAATAAAATGAGAATAGTTTAATATTCTGTAATTTAACCTCGGTGGTTACTGCAAAATTGAAGGAATGAGGAAATGGATTGTCACAGTTTTTTGTCTTGTATGCCATAGTGCCAGGTTCTCCGTGCTTTCCTGAGAACTAAGCATTTTAATGAGTAGGGTTGTTTGGTGTAATGTGGAGGCATGATGCAGGATGAATGGATCGCCAGCAAAGAAGATGCAGAAAATATTCTGAGCTATTATTCCTACTCCAATGCACAATGATGTTCGTAATTTGGCGGAATTTTGTTGCTTCAGGTTCTTATGCTGTGTAGGCGGGGGGTTGAGATTCCTTCAGGTTTCTTATGCTGCGTAGGCGTTAGGCATGTAAGAATGTGTACAGCTCATCTGCTAATTTCTGGTATGAAATTCATACCAGAAACTTCTGAAATTTTGTGAATTTTCTGGTACGAGTTTTGGAATTTCTGGTACGAATTTCTGGTATGAAATTCATACCAAAAAAATCATACCAGAATTTTCTGGTATGTAAAATTCTTACTAGAAAATTTTGTTATGAGTTTTTTGGTATGAAAAATTTCTGGTATGTAGTTTTATGGTATGCAGTTTTATGGTATGTAATTTTATGGTATGAAAATCCGGTGTAACAAAATTATGGTATGACAAAATGTAATTTTATGGTATGTAACTTTATGGTATGTAGTTTTATGGTATGTAATTTTATGGTATGAAAATCTAGTGTAAAAAATTCTGGTATGATAAAATGTAATTTTATGGTATGTAATTTTATGGTATGAAACTTCTGGTATGAAATTTATGGTATGAAATTTCTGGTATTTAAATTATGGTATGAAAAATTATGGTATGAAAAATTATGGTATGAAATTTCTGGTATGAAATTTCTGGTACGAACTTTTCGTATGATAATTTCTGGTATGAAATTTCTAGTGTGAAATTTATGGTATGAAATTTATGGTATGAAATTTCTGGTATAAAAATTCTGGTATGTGAAATTCTGGTATGAGAAATTCCGGTATGAAAAATTTAGTCCAGAAAATAAAAAAGAAATAATAAATAAAAACAAGAAAAATAATAAATAAAAAAAACAAATTCAGTAATTAAAAATTAAAACTTATACTTATATAACAAATAACAAACATCATTTATTACTTTCTTTCTAAATAGAAGGGTTAATAATTTTTAACTACTATTAAATAAAAGTGGTAAAAAATTTGGGATACACTTTTTTAAACAAAAATTCAAAAAAGTCTAATATGTCAAATTTTTCCAACAATTTTCTTGTTATATATAAACAAATAATTCTTCATATATCAAATACAAAATGAGGAGAAAGATTACTCAGGGGAATTTCAATTCGTTGGTTCGCCCTAATTTCGATACACCTAAAATTTCGTTCAATGATACATCTAATCTTATGCTAACTATACGAAGAAGAAAAATGAAGTTATTCAATAAATGAGTATATATTATTAGTAAAAAAATATGCAAAAATTAACATTATGATTTAATAAATATTTGCAGATCAAAACAATAATAAACAAATATTATGTAATTAATAATTGGATGGAGTTACCCGAAAGCATGATAGAGGTAACGTGTTGAAGATCTAAAGAATCTTTAACAATTCACATCCAGCCATTTCTGGTCTTTTTACAAATTGAATTAGCAGTTGATGAAGTCCTTTGAGATTCAAATACAACAACGACAAGGGATCAGCCTGCATCTCACGTTCTTTCTATCTTCTCTCTCGCCGATTCTCGAGTCAATACTTTCTCACCGCCTTCAAGTTCCGAATCAGGTGCTTTCTCGAATTTCCGTTCGGATTTCATTTATTCTTTTTCGCAATCTCTTCGTCGCGATTTCGCTCTTGTATGTGTAATTGCTATTTGTTGTGAGAGATTTGTATGATTGTGAGTGAAATGGAGTCGATGCTTAAAATTTCGCCATTTTGATTCGCGGATGTAATTTTATCGTGGATTTCTGTTTCATCTATCACTTACTTCTTCTGCATTTGCTAATATGGATCTCTTCATATGAGCCTCTGAGGATCTTGTGATTTCATGCCGACAATCGGTGGTTCGCAAACTTGTCTACGGTTTTATTAGGGTTTGGTTCGAATTGACTTACGGGAGTAGTTCCTCTCAGGATTGAAGGAAAAAACCACCTTATCTGTTGCAATGGCTTCGATTTAAATGATTATTATTCCGATGCCTTGATTCGATATCTAAAAAATATTGGTACCTACCTTGTTCTAGTTCTAAGTTAGTTGATTTAGAAGATGTGCAAGCTAAGAGTTGATTTATGGAATTACCTGTTGGCATAAACACAAATTAACTGAAATTATAGTTTTGTAGAGCTGCCATTAAATGTAAGAGTTATGATGATCGGAATGGAATGAACTGAAAATTTTGCGGGTAAAATTTCTCCTGTTTGACAATTACATTATGTTTGTTCTCCACTGGAGTAGGAGTGGTTGCGTATTGGAAATTCTCATTGTATATTTGCCCTATATTGGGACTCTTGACGGATAGTTTCCATTGACTTGGCCTACTGGGATTTTTGGAGCATTTCCCTTGAAGTTTTGGACAGATTCTTTCTTATTGAGTTTTAAAGTTAGTTAAATCGATTTTCATCTTGTTATCATTCTATTTGATCCTTTCAGGCTTTATGGCAAAAGTTGGAAAGGGTAGACAGCTGAAATCCAGCACCAAGAAGCACCGTGTCCATCCATATTTGTCATCACATAACTCTCACAAAGTTGCAAAGGATATTTATAACAAAAAACACTGCAAGACTTCAGTTGACAGAGATTGGGAAGATGTAACATGCTCTGTTTGCATGGAGTCTCCTCATAATGCTGTCCTCCTACTTTGCTCCTCTTATGGAAATGGATGCCGCCCTTACATGTGTGCCACGAGCTACCGCTTCTCCAACTGTCTGGATCAGTACAAAAAAACATACACAAAACTAAATTCTCTCCAAAGTGCACAGTCCTCTAGTGAAGTCCTTGGTTCGGGATGGCCACATGAAAAGGATCAAGTGCCTCAGCTCTCATGCCCCATCTGCCGTGGGCAGGTCAAGGGATGGACAGTGGTGGAACAAGCGAGGGCAGACCTCAACAAGAAGACAAGAAGTTGCATGCAGGATAATTGTTCGTTTGTTGGTGACTACAAACAACTCAGGAAGCATGTGAAAGCCAGTCACCCATTGTCTCGCCCAAGGGACGTGGACCCTGCCCTTGAAGAGAAGTGGAGAACTCTTGAAAGAGAAAGAGAGCGCAATGATGTGATTAGCGCAATTACATCTTCTGACCCAAGTGCAGTAGTGTTTGGAGACTTTGTGATAGAAGGGAATCAGAACCCGGCCTTCTATATAAATTATGATAATGTGGGTGGCTTTTTGGATGAGAACTATTTTCGTATTGACCCCTTTATGAACAATAGGTCATTTGGTGGTAGACTAGGCTTACTATCAGAAAGGCGAATTGAAAGGCTGCAGAGCTTGTTCGATGATGCTGATGACAGTGCACCTGCTGGAAACAATGATAATGATGCCCTTCCTGTGAGCCACCGCAACAGGCAGTTGCTCTTTGGGAGGATAAATCCGAGAACTAGGAATACAGAAAGCTAACTCATCTGTGTATAGTTGCTGCCTGCTCACGGGATGGATACTCAAATTTATTCTGTTTGTGTTATTCTTTTACAGAGAACTCCACAGCCCCTAATCCCGAGCAGGACTTATGAAGTGTACAATTGATCTGTCATTTGTTTTTCGTTGATGCAGGGTAGTATCCCAATTGATTCTAGCACTACCTTTTGCAGGAGGCAAAAGGCAATAACATCCTTGACCTTCCGTAGCGCAGATCAAGGTTCATTTAGCACTTTAACTGCACTGCTGTAGATTGTAGATTTCATTTCAAACATTTGCAATGACATTGCACAGTTCATTATCTCCTTCCTTGTAAACTTGTTATGTTAGGGCATTGTCTGTAGAACCGGTTGGAAGATGTCCTTACGCTTACTGTACTGTATAGTACAAAACATTGGTATCCAGATTTATAAGCTGCTGTATCGTTTCATCTCGAGCTGGAATTAACTATTCTGATTTCTGACAGTGATACATTTGAAAGAACATTCATACATGTATTCCTTGTCATTGTTTCTTAATTGCTGCAATTTTATTCTGATTAGTGAGGAAGAAAACACAATTAAAAGTCTCACTGATGGATTCTCACTTTGTTGCACTTCCATCTGCAGCATCCCCTCCACAGTTTCTTGAATATGCAAACCATCCTTCTCTGTTGCACATCCATGTGAAACCTTTGAATTATTGCAATTAAGATGTTTGATAATCTGTATAAACTCTCTAGTAAACATCTTGGATGGTTGAGTTTCAGGTTCTAACCTTGGCATTATTGCAAGTCAAGCTTCTAGGATGACACCATTTGTGTCTCTTACCGATTCCTCGTGCCTCTATTCGTTCGTATCTCCAATCTTTGTTGTCCTTTCTAAGAATCCTACTAAATGCACTCTGGAGCTTCCGAAGAGGGAGAGACCATTTCCACTTGTACCAAAAAATGACCATATTAAAGCAAAAGAATGTCCTAAATCATGGATTAGAACAAAAACCAGTCTTACCTTGGCTCTGGATTTGTGTCTGAAACCCGAGTTATGAATGGAGTGTTGCGAGGCTGAAGTCCGCATCTGTTTGGAATAGGTGAGGAGCTCTGCTCGTCGGTCAGATGATCTTGATGTACTTGTAAGAGCTTTGACAGAGGACTTCCGTTTTGTTCTGTTCAACGGAGATGGTGATTCCACGTAAACGGTGACAGTAACACCACGGTGGGCCGTGGAGGCGCATGGGTTTCCTTTTGTTTCATCTTCTCCATATTGCTTCCCCATTAGTGCAAGGGAAGAGATTACTGAAACTTATAGAGGCAAGCAAGATCTAAAAATCTAAAAATCTCAAAACCCTGCAAGTTATTGTTGTTGGGTTTGTTAACATATCAGCCTATAAGAATGGCATGAAATGAGGATCTGAATATGGCAAATTGACACATCAAATCCAGTTTTTCCTATTGGAGAATGGATTTTACATACTTGCAATCAACACGAGATGAACTTTTTCATAATAATGTATGTAATGAAAGTTTCTACTTTTAGCCCCCCGATCCTCACTCCTCAGTATGTTTACATAAATGGAAATTAAACAAATATTATAAATTTGTAACGATTTTTCAAGAAAAAACCACATTTTATAATTTGTGAAGTTCATTGTACTTATTTATTTGATTAATAAATTTTAAAATAATTATCTTTTTCAAAAAAAATTCCACTAATTAATTAAGGCGGTTCAGAGGATATGATATCAGTATCACTGAAAATGGATCGAAAATGGTATTTATAGAGATAAATGGGCCTGGGCCATTATTGGGCCGATCCATCTCTTACGGACTTGATGGAAAACGTACATGTTTTATATTTGCCATCTGTTTTCTAAACAATCACAAGAATAAAACATATTAATTTATATAGACAATTAAAAAATATTTAATTTCAACATTAAATAATACAAATATATTTTTATTCTTGGTTAAAATTTCAACATTAAATTTATAAATCTTATTTTTAACTCCTCATGATTTTTTGTAAAATAAATTGATTAGAAATTAAATTAAATAGACAATTAAAAAAATACTATTCATCGTTCTTAAATTACATTTACGTGATATAAAATACTTTAAATTTATTGTTTATAATAAGTATAACCGAGCAAGATGTAGGAAAATAATCGGAGACAAAGAGGATCACACGTAAGTCAATACTATCGTAGACATTATGATTTATTACGCATCATACTTGTCTTTCTATCGCCTAATACAATTATAAACAATTATTCTTTTCTCATGTGAAAACCGAGTTTCTGCACTTCAAATATACAAATAAATAAAGGAAAATTAATGATTAAATGAATATTATTATAATCATTTTCTGAGTCTCTAGAGGATTGAGACGGAGGATCATCGATGGACCCGTTTGTCGGGTATGGAATAGCCCATTGCCAGCCAACATTGGCCCGACTTCTACTTCTGTGTTTTTTTTTTAATTTCTTTACTTAAAATAAACATAAATTCCGGATTATATCATGTTTAAACTTTGAGCTAAAATCGGATCGGACCGGAATTTACGCACCTACGGTCATGTTTTTTTGAAAATCCGGGTTCTGATCCGGGTTCGGTTTTAGACCGTAGTAAACTATAATCCGGGTTGGACCGTAAACTGTGAATATCCGATCCAGTCCGGTCAAGTCCAGTCTGGTCCGGTTTTGGAGCGAAAAACCTCACCAAAATTGCATAATTTAGGTACAAACCGGTCCGGTCCGGTCCAAAATATTCAAATTGGCACAATTTAGGTACAAACCGGTCCAACCCGAAATCAAACCGGTCTGGACCGGATCGTAACAGTCTGGTCCCGTACCGGTCTACGGTCCAGGATGTTATCAATTTACGGTCCACCGGTCCAGTCATGACGTATGCACAACCCTTATTTAAACTTGTTGGGACGTTGTGGGAATTTTTGTTTTTAAATAATCAAACAAAAATAACTTTATTTATCTTCTAAATTAATGTTGAAGTTAATTTTAGAGAACATTGACCGAAAAATTGAAATTGAAGGATGTTATTTGAAAAAATTCTAAATTATTATTAAAACAATTTCTTTGAAACTTATGGAGTAAGTTACATGAAATGAAATTATATTTTGAGTGGATAATAATAATTTAATTCGGAATGAATAGGGGAGATATAAATGTGTATGGATGGCGGGAGACAGCAATATTAATAAATAGTGCACCAAATATTAATTTAAATAAACCTAAAAATATCAATATTTTGCCTTATTTAATGGGTGACAAAATCATTATTGTTAGGATGAGGAGATGGGTCATTTTTATAGTAGTTGTAATGTTGTATAGTGCTCTCCCTCTTTTTTTTTTTTGTCACAATTTTATAGTTGTCTATAATATAACAAATAAAACAATCTTCTATTCAGCTCATTTTATATAAAATATTAAATCATCTTAGCATTTTGGGTCACTTTTATATTTATAATTTTATTAAGCTCAATGCTCAAGATATCTCTTTAGAGATGATATCCCAAGAACTCAAATAGTGGGATCTTGGGATATGTTCATACATGTTGTTTTGTTTATAATTATTATTTATGAATTTATATGCTAAATAAATACAAAATTACACTATAATTTATGTTTTATTTTAAACTATTTATAGACATCCATATAAATATATTTCACTATTTTTTTAATGTGTATTTTTGAGTTATTTTTTATGAAAATAAAATAATAGGTAAGATAATTTATAAAGTAAAATTTATTAATAAAAAATAAAAATGGTATAGAATCTTCAGTGATGTGACAAAAACTAATTTACAAAAATAACACAATATTCAGTATTTTAGATACTTTGAAAAACATGGCCTTACAACTACCCGTCCATACTCCATACTAATTTTTAACAAAATGTAAAAATATTGAAATATTTGTAACATCAGATATTTTGACAGCGGTAAAAATAAAGCGTAGACAAAAGAGAGCGTAAAATGGTGCAGTTAAATATGTTGTGGGGACAGACAGCGATTGTGCCTGGTTAAACTTGGACAAATAGAGAGGTTGCAATTATTCGTTGAATATAATTGGTTTTATTTATTATATTTAATATTGCAATTTTTTTAATACAAAGTAGAAATTAAAATGTATTTGTTTGTGCCGAGAGCAATGGCAAATTCGTCAATTTTATTTTGTAATCTATGTGTCTTCTTATGCAAATACGTGTTAAAATAAGCGAACTTTATTGGAATTGAAAAAAATTTACAACTTTTTTAAATATAGAAAATAATGTAAGAATATATTGAGATTATATCAGTATGTATCAAAAACCACGCCTCGTCTCAACAAGTCAATCTCCATCGACGACCATTTATTATTGAAAGCAAAATTTAAATTAAAATATTAGTGAGATAAGTGGCTTGTTAATTACGCGATTAATTTACTTATCATCGAAAATTTTTACATGACCTCGACTTCTAATCTGAACATCGTTGGATATCGTCTGCATCTAAATTTCAGCTAAAGTGACTTTAATAAAATGAAAGTTCCCGACTGGACCCAAAAGCATTCACCGAACAAGCTTCACTTTGACTTGGCCAATTGCCAATTGACTCATTTGTCACTAATCAATGATCATTAACCAGAAAAAACCCTAATTTTTTCTCTGTTTTTGCAAAAAGAGCAAATCAACCAAAACCCTAATTTCAATACAATCTGTACAACTCTGTTATTTTGTTTGAACATTTTCCCCTGTACTACCAATCCCCTCACAAATACAAAATTTGATCATATAACTTTGCCATTTACAAGCTGAGCAGGGCCTAATCTATCAGCCTTCATCTGTCCACCATAAATATTCTGCCTATAAATTCTCTGAATCTCCTCGAGTAGAGCTTCGGATCAACCGCGGATATTGAGTTTGGATCCGCTTGTAACGACTTGTACGCATGCTCTAGCTTCTTGCTGATATCATAGTCCTGCAATATGTCAATGATCCCAAAGTATAGTATCCCCTCGTATACCTCCCCGCTACTACACGGTAACAAGTTTCCGAAGTCACTCCTTCTAGCCAGCCTCTCCACTCTGGCTGGCATGTTCGCCCCGAGTCTCATCAAGGGCTTCCTGATAGTAAACAAACAACATTCATCTCTCAGTTCCTATTTCATAGAGTTAAAACATCCGAAATTATAGAAGAAGACGCACCGGCCTGCTAGGACACGATCCAAATCCCCTAGTTCAGCTTCAAGGAAGCGACACCCGCGCATGAATTTCTCGTTCTGATAGGAATCCCTTTTGCCTGAACAAACAAACCAAAGGGAATATGACTCATATTGCACTTGACGTGAGTTTAAAGCTATTGTTGAGACGTAGGAAAAGTATCCCACATCGATAACACACAATCAGGTGATATCACCATATAAGCATCCGGCTACTCCTATTGTCAATTGGTTTTAGGATGGCTATGCCAACAATGGCTACTTACCACTTCGTAAAAGGAATGGCGACAGCCCCATTTTCTCAGCTCTATTATCACCGCGGAAGTGAATCCCAACCAATAAACTGTAATCCATAATTCTCTCCCCTTCAAGAAACTCACAATCCCTTTCGATTTGCCTAACATAATCAATATTGAAGAATGTCAGTAATCAATCTCAAGAAGAACAACAAGTACAGGAATCAATAGAGGTCAAACTCACTTTATCAGCTCTTGGTACCAGTTTCTTTGTAGACGGAACGAATAGTCTAGATCAAGGTCCTTCAGAGTTGTGGTTTCATCTATCTCGCCCTCACCCTTCTCTGTTCTTCTTCCGTGGCGAGATCCTTTCAGGTCAAATCGCCTATGAATTCTGTAGTCTGAGCAAAACAAGTTGCCCATGACAACAAATCGGGTCTGGTCCAAATATAGCAAGTACCGATTAGCAAATAATGTGACATATTATTTCAAACTAATCACTCATAATCTCTTACCTTTGGCCCACCAACTGGTTTCACACAATGCACGCCGCAGAATCTTGTCACGAGTGAATTCTCGTACTGGCAGACGTGCTGGTAGTAACTTGGAAGCATCCTAAGAAGAACCTGAAACCAAATGCATAAAATTATTAAATTCCCAATATGCCTTCACGGATCCAATGCTCTGCCTGTCCCTTTCTATACTCAATTGGAATGCATGACACAAAAGACAAATGAATCATACCTACGTCAACTAAATCCAACTAAGAACCATTGAACAATCATACGAAATATGTCAAACAAACCTTGACTTCAGATTTCTTCACTGACTTGATCATGAATCTGTCATCTTGTGTAAGGTAAAAGAAACTTCCACTTTTCCCCGGAGAAGACAGCTCATGAAGAGCATCATCTCCACATATAGCAAGCATATAATCAGCAGGATCTACTTGAAACAACTCTCTCAAATGCCTAAACAACAAAATAGATTATGAATCAAGAACCTTATCATAGTTAGAACAAATTTGTGAATAACAAAATGACCAAATAACACAGCAATTCAAAGGCTCAGTTGATATTGAAGAGACGCGAATTACCTAAACACCACAGGGCAATAGTCTTTCCACCAAAAATCAGTAGATTGATGAGTTGGTGTGAGCTTTGATCCTTCAGGAGGAAACCTTGTCCAGAACTTCTCCTTTGGATCAAAATCGCCTGGTTTAAGATCTCTTCTTATAGAACCATGCTTCCCAACTGTATATCTGTGCAAACAACATCAGATCAAATGAGAAACTAAAAAGTAATCAAGAATGTACATCAGACCATCTAAAGATGCTACACACCTAATACCCAGTTGAAGATTGAGCATCAAATCGTAGTTCTTATGCCCTTTTGAGATAACTTGGCCCGGCTTCTTGGCCTCCTTGATGAAACAACAAGGACTCTTCCTCAGCTGCTTAGTAGCCCTACCTCCCCAAATCCCATCACCATAGATCATAGATGATTCCACATTATCAATAATCTCACAAGTAATATCCCCAGCTTCTCCATCACTATCCCATATACATATTCTAGGGGAAATCCTCTCTCCCCCTAAACCCGCACTCAATCTTCCGCCACCATTAACACTGTCAACGGACATCCTCTTCTTCGGATTCGATAACACCAAATCCTTGAAATCCCCACCACCCCAATTAACATTGCCTTCGCCTCCATAGCTAAAATTCGCATTCATCTTAGGAACCCCAGCATCCCAATTGCCTTCAAATTGGTTGCCATTAGCCCAAATCAGAAGCCCTTTACCAGACATCAATCCGCTTTTCCAGCCACCCACGTATTGATTTCCATTCTTCCAAACGTACTTACCATGGCCATCTTGTAAGTTCTTTCGCCAGGTACCCTCGTAGTAATCCCCATTAGCATAGCTCTTGTGGCCATTTCCATGTTTCTTATCAGCAACCCAGGAGCCCTTGTAAGTGTCTCCATCCGAGCCGGTAAAGGTACCAGATCCCTCCATCCGACCCGATTTGAACTCGCCTTCGTAAGTGGCGCCAGAAGGCCACGAGAACTTGCCTTTGCCGGTGGCCTTACCCTTTTTCCAGTCCCCTTGGTACATACACCCGTCAGACCATAAATACTTGCCATAGCCGTGAGGAACAGTTCCCAGAAACGTGCCGGTATACAGATCTCCGTTAGGGAGACGCTTTTCAGCCGCGGATGCCGGAGGAAAGGGAGGAATTCCGGTGGCCGGAGTGACCCTTCTGTTCATGGCTTGAGCTCGGGTCCGAATGAGTGGCCGGGGTGAGTGGAATACTATTTCCTTATCCTTCTCAAGCGCCGATTCTTCCATTACAGCCATAGTTTCATACATTTTTGCTTATGTCTGATACTGGGCTAGTGATAACAGGAAAGGGTGTTGGTTGGTGTGAGTAATTTTGAGCTCTCTCTTCTCGTGTCTCTTCTTTCTCTGCTAGAAGGAGCTAACAGGGTTTACCGGTGTCTTGATCCAAGTCTGCAACATTTTCCAGTGGTGGGAGGAAGCAGATGACGCCTCTGATTACGCTGCGAACTCTCTCCTTGTGATGTTGGATTGGCGTTCTCTTTTCGGTAGGTGGAGAAAAGGAAAAGCAAAAGCAAAAGTAGAGAGAATGGGAGTGATAAGGCGATAGTGTGTGCCCCCAGCTAGGTGAGAGAGAAGGGTATTGGAAGAGACAGACAGACAGATGACATGAGCCAAACTCCCCAATTCTAAATCGGAAATTTTAAGATTAATTAATTGAATTACCCACTTGTTTTTTATTTTCATTTATCTGATAGGGCGTAGGACTGCATGAGCATTGACCAATCCAATAAGGGAGATTTTCATTATATATATATATATATATATATATATATATATATATATATATATATATATATATATATATATATATATATATATTTCCTACCCATTTTATTTTTCTCTTTTTATCTATAATTTTTTAGAATTTATATTAAAGATACATAATTTATAATAATAATTTATAATAAGTTGTATTTATATCCTTATTTGTGACTTTAAGTTATACTTTATAATTTTTGGGTGATCATTTTATTTGGTATTAGAGTCAAGTAGTTAAGTAAACATAAATTTTAATTAAAAGAATTCAAAATTTAAGTAAAACGGGAGGTTTTGAAAATCGTCCACATAAACTAGCACCATATGCAAAACAATTAAACGTTGCACAATGTCATCGCGAAGCTATTTTAAATACTATAATTGGTGATTTTTTAGATTTTAAAGTATGTTAAGTAAGTTGCGAACACATCTTGCAAAATACAAGGACGAAATATGTACTACCTAATTATATATCAAAGAAGAAAATTAAAAAAAATGAAACTATTAACGAAATTAAGCATGTTGGAGCAACAACAATCTTAAACGCTCTAACAAAAAGTCATATGGTTTTCCTTATAATTATCCGTTCAAAAACGAAAAATCTCCAAAAGAAATTTTCAGTACCAAGCTTAATTAAAAAGCCCGAAACAAAAAAAGAACTAGAAGAAGAGCCAGAAAAATCAAGAAGACGTTTGATATGTCTGACAAATAGATGAGTTCTTTGAGTAATTATGATTTGGTTACTACACTAATGAAGAAGATATGCATCAATAAACAAGATTTATCAAACTAAAAGACCTGAGACCATTCAATTAAGTAAAGTTAAAACAAAATTAGACAAAAAGATGGAAAAAGAGTTGTAGACGTCAATGAAGTAGAAGAAGAGATAATTCTAAAACAGGAAGTTAACAAGACCACTAGATAATGTTATCGAAAATATGCATACGAGTCAAGGAGTCAACAAAGATATAATTCAAAATCCAACGAAATTTTAGAGAAGATAGCTAAATTCGGAGTTAGTGTTATGCCAAAACATATACCTAACAAAAGAGAACTTTTGCTTGAACCCATAAGTGAAATTGGATATATGCATAATCTAGATGGAGTAAGAAATCGAGAGGCTGTGATAGAATTTTGGAAGAAAAGTATGATGAGTGTCTTAAACATGAATGCTGAACGGAGATCTGTAAATTTTCTAAATTATATCGATCATAGTTTGTATAAGATTGTGGCATATTGGTATGAAGAAATCGATGAAGAAATTAAAGAAACCTTAAGGGCAGTAGAATCACTAGATATTATAGGCAATTTTGCAAAATCTTAAATTTGAGTTTATTGAAAACATAGATGATAAAGATAAAAAAAAAAATGAATCGAATGGAAAAGAAAATTAAATTCTCTTAAAATTTGTAATATGAGATATTTAGAAAATTATCTTTCAGATTTTAAGTATTATCTTTATAAGGTGGAAGAAAACGGGATAAGCCTTCAAATATTATTTGATAAACTCCATATACTCATAAATGAAGAAACTATTGAAGGGTATCAAGAATGGATGTAAAAATACAACTCGAATGATACCCTAGGAAATATATTAAGGTTCATTAGAAAATGGGTATAGAAAAAATATCGAGAAGAAAGGGAATTCAACACATGAAAAGACAATTTCAAAATTGGTGTGATCTTCATGAAGAATGGGATGTAACCGAAGAGATAACCAGAATTGGTTATGGAAGAAAGTATTATAGGGAAAAAAAATCTTTAATAAACAAAGAGCGGAAACATATTAGAAAAATATTATCGAAAACTCTTTGTTAAGAAAAGAAGGTTATTTAAAAAAGCCTCTTACTGTCCCGAGAAGAAAAATAGTTGTAAATGTTGGACATGTAGAGAAATAGGTCATTATGCTAATGAATTCAAAAATAGAAAGAATAATAAACATGTTAACGCTTTAAGGAGCTTATATTATATTGAAATAACAAAAGAAGAAACTTTTGACCTAACCTTAAATAATAATAAAGGAACTATAGATACAATGGATGGAGAGGAAGAATATGGAAGCTTAGATTATGAGGAAGTATGTGAAATGATGCAGGGAGAAGGTAATGAAGCTCAAAGAATTATAAAAGAAATGCTCTTAAGAAGAAACAACTACTCTACCCCAATTGCAAGAAGTTGATACTTCCATTGACAAAGAACAATTGGCAAAATGCATAGAATAGGGGTTGAATTCCCGATCATTCCTTAAGAATAGTTCTTCAAAAGAACATTCATCCAATATTCACAAAGTTCATGTGTGAAGAAATGGTTGGACATATCGTACTAAAAAATAATGAAAAAGCAAGCTACAGAATTAAACCTAAGTAAATGGAAGAATATTCAAAAACACAACAAAGACAAAAAATATAAGTACATTTATGTTTGTGCAATTCAAGTAATCATTACTCCATTACAAGACTTTAGTAAGAATGTAAATTGCATTAATTTTGTGTGTGACATTAGGCACAAAAAATTTAGTGATCAAACTACTAGTGAGGTACTATGCAATCTAAGTCAAAGACTACTATCTTGGGTATGTAGACCAAATTATTATGTAAGTCTTGAAGATTAGTATGCGCACAAGTTCTTAGCATTAAAATTGCTAATTGAAGAAATTAGTATGCACAAAGGAACTTATCTTTTACAGCTAAAATCGAAGGTCATTTATAAACTAGAAAATATTACCTACCCACCTGCTAGAACTATAGAAGCAAATAATATGAAGTAGTTGGCCTAGGACAAAAAGCGGTACCAATCAAAGTAAGGCAAAACCAAATAAATTTAAAGACAGTGTGAATCAATGCCTTCGAAAATCCTACTCCCAACCAAGGAAGAATTTAACTATTGATGAAGATGGGAGAATTCACACGAATTCTCATACACCTCCAATAAATAGAAGTCTTTCCAGGAGTTAGAGTTATGGGCTTAATCCTCATTTCAATTTGTCTCCACAAAATCAAGTAAGTCTTTCAATTAGAAATCCTAGAGAAGAACCTTTCTTTTAAAGTAGATGATGACATTCTCAGCCTATTAGCAACCTTAAACAGAAAACTACAAGCCAATAATTTGGGGAAAACTAGTAAGGAACCTGCTAGACATAATATAGATATGAGAAGCCCTCAATCTAACTATAGACCAAATCTGAAAGGTCCAGAAACCGGTAATCAACTTAATATATCACAAACACAAGTATAAGCCTCAAGTTATAAAAATAGGCTATAAAACAAAGATAATCAATTAACCTGTCTTTGAAGATGATGACGAAGAACTTAATATGCAAATAGAAGCATGCTTAAGGATTACTAATCCAATTAGCATGTAGTCCCCATAACCATATGCATCGAAGGTTTTAATAATTATGATTTATGTGCATTTGTTGATAGTGGTTGTTTTGTTTGCTTTGGAAAGAAAAATATTTTCCTACATTACTGTGAAAAACTGCATCTAAACCAATTCAAGTTAGGATAACTGGTAATAGTATCATGACATATTCCGAGGTTATTCAATATTTACCCATCATGTTAGGAGGTTACCGATGATTAATTCCTATACTTTGGGCTACAGAGCAAACATCATATGACATGATAATAAGAAATAACTTTCAACGATTATATTCTCCATGGACTCAAAATTTAGATGAAATGTTATTCACTATTAATGGGGGAAAACATGAGTAAAAAAGATGAGAGACACACTCATCAAATTGTGGAATTCACGCGCAATAAGTGTGATAAAGAATATATTGTTTCTACTAAAAAAAGAATTTGCACTTGCTATAAAAGAAGTGACCTTAAAAAACAAATCTTAGATCAACAAAAAGAGTGGTGCAAAGAGTTATTTTGAAGACCCTTTATGATGCGCCCTTGACCCCTATGTCCCAAGACGAGGAAGACGAGACACTTCGGGTTTGCTCCGATGGACCGCTCACCCGTTCCCGTGCTAAAGCAATTGCTCAAGCTACCGGCTCCATCATTAGCCGCACCGTTGCTTGTCACGGACCCATTGGTTGCAAACCGTGTCTCTACGCCACTATGACTTGAAGCTTGTCAAATCGGCACCGTTCCGGCGCATTTTCTGTAATTTAGCGTTTTGTAATAATAAGTCTTTTTATTTTCGGAATATTAATTTCCGGGACTTTATTTCCGGGTATTAATTTTCCGAATTTAAGATTAGACTTTTGGTTTCGGAATTTAATTCGGAAACTTAATTCCGAACTTAAATTCTCAACCTTTCATATTTTTAGGTGTTTCATTTCCGGAACTTAAATTCCGACTTTATTTCCGTCATTTAATTTTCGACTCTTTGTATGGGCTTCATCCACTATATAAGGGGATGCTTGACTCATTTGTAAAGAATGTTCAATTTGATTAAGTAATGAGAAGTATTTTCCTCCTACTTACTTGAGCATCAATCCCTCTTCCAATCCTCTCAAAGTTCTTCTTTTGCATCTTCGATCCAAACTCAACCATATTCGAGGGTTCTTCAAGAACCAACTCAACCGACCCACTTCAAGGTTTGATCGATCAATCTAGATCGACTCAATCATACAACTTCCGCCTCCATCTCTAAGCTTCCGCAACCCATCTTCAATTGCATTCGCACTTCAACTAAGGAGTAGTTGAGCTTCAGCTTGATCTAGATCTGGAATACTTCATTGATGTGTCCAAGGACGCATCAAATTGGCATCAGAGCAAAGGGATCTAAGCTAAGTTATCTTTACTCTTGTTTTTGTGCGTTATCATATTCATCCTTTTTGCCTTTTGTTCATCATCATCTTCATATCGTTCTTCGCATCTTCATCCACGTTCTTGAAAATTTTTTTTTCTCGATCCATTTTGCAAAGCAAATTTAGGAGATTTTTGGTTTGCCATCAAACCATTAATCAACAAAACATTTTTCCTTACCCAATCCGACATTTTTGTTAATCAATTTCACCATTTTCTTGGGATTTTTTGTTGACAAAATCGGATATCACGTCTTTTGATATTCCAAAAACCAAAAACAATGCAAAAACTCTTAAAAAACGGATTTGTTTCAAAAGAAAAGTGGATTCATCTCTTGCATTCCAAAGGTTGCATTCAAAAGTTTCAAAAAGAAACAATTCCACAAAAAACAAAAGTAAAAGACGTCCGGCAAACCGGTCCATCCGAAAAATCGGATTTTTGAAAAAGGTCAAAGACCAAAGCAAGTAAAACTTGCCGATAAACAATCCGTCCATTTCCTATCTCTCCATTTTCTTACAAGTTGCAAATTTTCTCTTGATTGTGTGTGCATTTTGGTTCAAATTTGTTGGATTTGCCTTCCTTGCCTAACCGCCACACGGCCTTCCCAAAGGTAGAACCTTAACGCACTTGAACTTGGGTAACGTTGACTTATCTTGTCACCTTGCTCATTTGATTGCTTGCAAATTTGTGTCCAATCTTGGAGTTATGACTAACATCACAATGGAAAATTCTCAGGAATCTAGTGAAAGGCAAGAGCTCACTACTTTGACCGAAGAAAATGCCTCCCTTAGGCAAGAGCTTGAAACTTTGAAGGCTCAAATGCTTGCCCTTACGACCGCTCCACCAAATCCAAATGGAGCCTTGGTCGATGCTTCCATGTCCGATGGACGTCGCAAAGGCAAAGGTATCTTGGGAGCCGAACCATCTAACGGTCGACGGCTTGCCTCCGTCATTGAAAACCACGGGCCCTCCCAAAATGACGGTCATGAGTCCCACAATGAAGGTGACGAGAACCCTGGCCCTTCTCTAAATGATTTGCTATATGTTGACACGGAGAATCGGCACAAACGCTATGAGCACAACCGACGTAAGTATGGCACTCCCCCTCCTCCATCTAGTGCCCAACGCACCAACCGTCCCTCCCGGATTGATGAACGGTACCATCATCAAACAAATGACCGCTCTCAACATCCCGAGAATGATCGGTCCGGACAACGCCGCCAACGGCATAGCCGGCAACCGATGTATCATGATTATGAAGAGTATGATGAAAGAGATGACTTTGACGAGTTCTCCGATGATGAGTCGGACTTGGAACGGGTGGCACATGTCCGTCCATGACACCCACCCATCCGAGAGCCTTTTGAGAACCAGGATCGAGGAGAAGAATGGTTGCCTCCTCCTAACCCACCAAGGCATGCCCCACCTAATCATGGGCGCCAACGGCATAACGATGGCCACTGGCGAGCCCATCACGAAGAGGCATACATGGCACCGCCTCGACCGGATCCCTACCGAGCTCGTAGGGAAGGTAAGGTTAAATTTCCGATCTTTTATGGTGAATATGATCCTTGTGTGTTTCTTGATTGGGCACAGGATATGAAAAGAGCTCTCAAGCATTGCCATTATGAAGAGTATGAGAAAATCGAAGCGGTGACACTTTACTTTGAAGGTGATGCAAAATCTTGGTGGAACCGGTACGAGACCAACCGTGAGAACCGAGAATGGGCACCGGTTGCGACATTTGATCAATTGATCTATGTCATGACTAAGAAGTACGTGCCCGACGACTTCAAAAACGACATGCTGGAGGATATGCATATGAAGGCCGGCATCTCGGCCTCCGCCTCCACCCTTCGAACCAAATTCATTAGCGGCCTTAATCCATCAATTCGGCGGCCCCTCGAGATTGTCCCATACAAGGACTTAGGAGCCTTATGTCATGCCGCCATGAAACTTCACAAGCAACAACTCGAAACGCCTCGATACTCAAGGTATAATTCTTTCACTAGTCAATACTCTTATACCACTAATTCTCGTTCTCCAGATGTTTCTAGTCCCCAAGATTCCGGAGCCGCTAAAGGATCACCACGGATGAGTCAACCCACCCGGCAAGCGGCTACTGAGAAACCACCATACCGTGGCACCGTTGCTCCACCACAAACGCCTCCGGGCCGACCCCAACAAGGATCTCAAACGGTGGCCCGCCCAAGAGAACCCGTGTGTTTCAAATGTAGCAGGTTTGGTCATGTCCAACGTGATTGCCCGAACACCAAGCGGGTGATGTTTGTCAACCCATCATATGACGATGGCGAAGAAGAATATAATGGTGATATCCTCTTGGAAGATGACCAAGATGCCGACCCCTACTATGGCATGGAGCCATGCGACGACCAACTTGCTTGCGGTCCGGCACAACTAGGTAAGTTTGTTCTTGTCTCTCATCACATTTTGGCTATAAAAGCGCATCTCCCTATTGACCAACGCGAGAATATCTTCCACTCTCGTTGCTTGGTCAATGACACTAGTCTCTCTCTTATTATCGATGGGGGTTCGTGTTGTAATATTGTCAATGAAAAAGTGGTAAAACACTTTAAGTTGCCAAAAACCCCACCCACAACCTTACGGACTCCAATGGATTTCCGATAAGGCAAGTGACACCGTCACACAACAAGCGTGGGTGACGTTTTCTATTGACGCCTATATTGATAAGGTCCTTTGTGATGTTATCAAAATGGACGCCACACATGTATTGTTGGGACGACCAGGTCAATTTGACCGTAAAACTTTTCATGATGGTTATCTCAACCGTTACATGTTCCAATACAATGGAAAACAGATTACACTTTTGCCTATGACTCCGCAAGAAATTTTAGTTGACTATGCAGAACGAAAGAGGCAACAAGTTATTGATGACACCACTAAACTGCCGGCCACATCGGACCCTCCTCGCCTCTCTCCCGATGTTGTGGATGTTCATACTTCCGGTTCCCGTAGTTCCGGTCCTAAGGTTCATGGTACCAAAACACGAGGTAGTAAGAGTGTTGTCCCTACAAATGCACCTCCGGTTCCTACCATTCAAGGGCGATGTGAGCCCCGAATCCTTTTGGCCCGATGACATGACTTGACACCGGTCATGGAAGGTAAGTTTCCTTGTTTCTTACTTGTCCCTTTTTGTTTAATAATTTCCCATGACCCAAGTAATGTGCCACACGAGGTGTCCTTGTTGTTGTCCGAATTTCAGGACATCTTGACCGACAAACTACCACCCGGCTTGCCACCAATCCGAGGAATTGAGCACCAAATCGATTTGGTGCCCGGCGCGTCTTTGCCCAACCGTGCCGCTTACCGTGCAAGTCCGGAGGAGACTAAGGAGCTACAACGCCAAGTCCACGAGCTCCTAGACCGGGGCTATGTTCGTGAGTCCTTGTCTCCATGTGTCGTGCCGGTCATACTTGTGCCCAAGAAAGACGGATCTTGGCGGATGTGTGTAGATTGCCGAGCCATCAATCAAATCACCGTCAAGTATCGTCATCCGATCCCGCGCCTTGATGATATGTTGGACAAGCTCCATGGCGCCACTATCTTTTCAAAGATCGATCTCCGGAGCGGATACCATCAAATCCGCATGGCCGAAGGTAATGAATGGAAGACGACTTTCAAGACGAAGCATGACCTCTACGAGTGGCTTGTCATGCCATTTGGCCTCTCCAACGCACCATCCACCTTCATGCGCCTCATGAATCACGTCTTGAGCAAATTTTTGGGTATTTTCGTAGTAGTTTACTTTGATGATATCCTTGTCTTTAGTAAGTCTTTGGATGAACACATTGGGCACCTTCGCCAAGTGCTTGAGTGCCTTAGACTAGAGCAATTATTTGTCAATTTAGAGAAATGTGTCTTTTGCTCGGACACCACAATTTTTCTTGGCTATGTCGTGTCTAAGGACGGACTACGAGTAGACAAATCATAAGTTCGCGCCGTTCGGGAGTGGCCTACTCCTACTACGGCCACCATGGTTCGAGCCTTTCTCGGCTTAGCGGGCTTTTATCGACGCTTTGTCAAGGACTTTAGCTCGATAGCGGCACCGTTACATGAGCTTACTAATAAAGGTGTCACATTTGAGTGGCGTGACACCCATGATCGAGCGTTTGAGTCGCTCAAAGACCGTCTTTGTAATGCGCCACTACTCCAACTCCCAAACTTTTCGAAAACCTTCGAGGTGGAGTGTGACGCATCTAATGTAGGCATTGGGGGGTTCTCCTACAAGAGAATCGGCCCATTGCTTATTTTAGCGAAAAACTTTCCGGTCCCTCACTCAACTATCCAACTTATGACAAGGAACTATATGCTTTAGTTCGTTGTCTTAAAACATGGCAACACTACTTATGGCCCAAGGAGTTCGTGATTCATTCGGATCATGCGGCTCTTTCGTATCTCAAGGGTCAAACTACCTTGAGTCGGCGCCATGCGAGTTGGGTAGAGTTTCTTGAGACCTTTCCTTATGTCATTCGACATAAGAAAGGTAAAGAGAATGTGGTAGCCGACGCCCTTTCTCGCCGATATATTCTTCTTGTGCATATGGACGCCAAGATCCATGGCTTTGCTCTTATCAGAGAGTTATATGCCACGTATCTTGACTTCAAGGATATATTTGCTCAATGCCTTGACCTCCGAGAGCATGAGTATTTCTTTATTGACGATGGCTACTTATTCCGTGCGGGCAAAATTTGTATCCTGCGCTCGAGTATTCGTCATTTGTTGATAAAGGAGGCCCATCAGGGTCGTGGTCACTTCGGTGCTACCAAGACTCTCGCCGCTCTACAAGAGCACTTCTTTTGGCCCCGCATGCGCAAGCATGTGACACGGTTTTCCACAAGTTGCATCACATGTCACCATGCAAAATCGCGCCAAGGTCCGGATGGATTGTATTCTCCTTTGCCTATACCAATGGAAACTTGGGAGGATCTTTCTATGGACTTTGTGGTTGGCCTACCCATGTCAAAACGAGGCAAAGACTCCATTTTCGTGGTAGTCGATCGTTTTTCGAAAATGGCACATTTTATTGCATGTAAGAGCACACAAAATGCTAGTGAAGTAGCTACCCTTTTCTTTGACAATGTTGGGCGCTTACATGGAATACCGCGTTCCATCCTTAGTGATCGGGACGTAAAGTTTGTGAGCCATTTTTGGAGAACCTTATGGGGAAAACTTGGAACCAACTTGTTGTTCTCAAGTAGCTATCATCCCCAAACCGATGGTCAAACGGAGGTGACCAATCGGACTCTTGGCGCTCTACTTAGAGCGACCCTTAGGAACAACCCACGCAAGTGGGAGGACTTACTTTCTATTGTGGAGTTTTCTTATAACAGGTCTCGACACTCGGCAACAAAGCTTTCACCCTTTGAAGTTATCTACGACCTTAATCCACACACCCCGATGGACTTCATTCCGCGTCCACTCAAAGATGGAGAACACATCACCGGAGCAAGTCGTGCCGCTCACATCATTGAGCTTCATGAGCGGACTAGGACACAACTCCAACGGCGTGCCGATCAACTTGCCACACAACGCAACAAAGGGCGCCGTCCAATGTCATTCGAGCCCGGTGATCTTGTTTGGCTCCACTTAAGGAAGGAGCGTTTTCCATCCCGCCGCAAAGGCAAGCTCTCGGACCGCGGTGATGGACCATTCCGCATCTTATCCCGCCATGGCCCGAATGCTTACAAGTTGGAGCTTCCGGACGACTATGGCATGCACCCGACGTTCAATGTCAAGGACCTTGCACCATACATTGAGCCCCTATTTGACAAAGGTGAAACGGGGACGTTTCACATCTAAGATGGGGGGACTGATACGCCCTTGACCCCTATGTCCCAAGACGAGGAAGACGAGGCACTTCGGGTTCGCTCCGATGGACCGCTCACCCGTTCCCGTGCTAAAGCAATCGCTCAAGCTACCGGCTCCATCATTAGCCGCACCGTTGCTTGTCACAGACCCATTGGTTGCAAACCATGTCTCTACGCCACTATGACTTGAAGCTTGTCAAATCGGCACCGTTCCGGCGCATTTTCCGCATTTTCCGTAATTTAGCGTTTTGTAATAATAAGTCTTTTTATTTTCGGAATATTAATTTCCGGGACTTTATTTCCGGGTATTAATTTTCCGAATTTAAGATTAGACTTTTGGTTTCGGAATTTAATTCGAAAACTTAATTCCGAACTTAAATTCTCAACCTTTCATATTTTTAGGTGTTTCATTTCCGGAACTTAAATTCCGACTTTATTTCCGTCATTTAATTTCTGACTCTTTGTATGGCCTTCATCCATTATATAAGGGGATGCTTGGCTCATTTGTAAAGCATGTTCAATTTGATTAAGTAATGAGAAGTATTTTCCTCCTACTTACTTGAGCATCAATCCCTCTTCCAATCCTCTCAAAGTTCTTCTTTTGGATCTTCGATCCAAACTCAACCATATTCGAGGGTTCTTCAAGAACCAACTCAACCGACCCACTTCAAGGTTTGATCGATCAATCTAGATCGACTCAATCATACAACTTCCGCCTCCATCTCTAAGCTTCCGCAACCCATCTACAATTGCATTCGCACTTCAACTAATGAGTAGTTGAGCTTCAGCTTGATCTAGATCCGGAATACTTCATTGACGTGTCCAAGGACGCATCACTTTAACATTTTAGGACAATGATAAATCATTTGCTTAAAAGAAACTAAAATGGTCATTAGAGCTAAGTAGATGGTTTACACTTATAAAGACCGATAAAAATTCAAGGAATAGATAAACGAGTTACTTAAAAAGAATATGATTAGAGAAAGTAAGAGTCCTCATTCTAGTCCTGCATTTATATTTAGAAATCATGTTGAAATATAGAGGTAAAACTAGAATGATGATTAGTTATAAAAAGCCAAATGATAATACTATCATTGATGGGTATTATATTCCTAATAATATAGTCTTATTTAATAGAATTTAATGAGTCACTTGATTCTCTAAAATGGACCACAAACGTGGATATTGGCAAGTTAAGATGGATAAAGATAGTATTCCGCTAACAACATTTAATGCACCTCAAGGACATTATGAATGATTAGTTATGTCATTTGGACTAAAAAAATGCACCTCAAATATTTCAAAGTAGAATGAATAAGATATTTGAAAACCTCAAACATTGTTGTCCGGCCTACATTGATGATATCTTAATATTCTAAAAAAACACTAGAACAACACATGCATGACCTTAAGATTGTAACAAAAAAAATGCATAAATGATCTAATCATCTTATGACAAAAGAAGTGCATCTATGCAGAACAAGAGTAAAGTTTTTTTAGATTAAGATGGAGAAATAGTATTGCAAGAACATGTCCTAGAAAATATAGAAAAACTTTTAGATAAAATAGAAGATAGAAAGCAACTACAAAGGTTTCTAGGATGTCTCGCATATGTTTCAGACTTAGTTAAGGATTTAGCTAAGCTTAGAAAGCCTATACAAGTCAAGCTAAAAAAAAGGAATAAACTTGGACTTGGGCCAATCTGGATACTCATATAGTTCAAGATATTAAAAAACGTTGTATGAATTTACCGGTATTACCTTTACCAATTGTGGACGATGATCTAGTACTTAAAACTGATGCAGACAACTACCATTGGAGAGCTTTCTTAAAAAAAATAAAAATAATAAGCTTTACACGTATACTTGTAGAAGTTTCAATAAGGCCGAATTCAAGTACACCACTATGGAGAAAGAGATACTTGCTATCCTAAAAGGATAGATAAATTATAGTTTTTCTTGGTCCAAAACATTTCACTATCAGAATTGATTGCAAAAGAATATTAGGTTTTGTTCGAAATAATCTGAGTAACATACAAGTGCAAGAGAGGCTCTTGTGTTTGCAACTCACACTTAATCAATATTCCTTTGATATTGAACATGTGCAGAGACCTAAAAGCTCTCTAGCAAATAACCTAACTCGAGAGATTGCATACGAGTCTTCCCAAGCAATCAATGGCATCTTCCAACATGCCAAAACGAAACAAGGTAATTGATCAAACATTATATCAATCCCATGGACAACTGTCAAGAAAGAAGAGTTGAACGAGATGGTGCAATATGCCCTTTGCATGCCAATAGAGGAGGCAAACAAACAAAAATATAAGGAAGAAACATATTATCATCTAAGATGGGTATCTTCTCTTAGTATAATTATGTTAACCTCTGCAAAAAAATTCAGAAAAAAGATCTAGAAATAGTTAAATCTTGTCTTGCGACAGAATGACTTGAGTTTTATGGAGTTGGAGTTAGTTAATTTTATGTTGTGCATTCCATTTGATGTCCAAGAGCAAATGAAAGACTACTTGAAGTACAAAGAGTTTCCTAGTTGGTATTATTATGTGATGAGCGGAATAAGATGTTCATATTATGATATCTACCATGAATGAAGTACCATGGTGAATCAATTCAATAGATGTGGAATGAAGACAATTAGTTTACCAGCAAACCCATTGGGAGAATATGGCATTTTATATGCTTGAGATTATGGAATGTGTCAAGGTCTATTCGGAGGTCTTCGAACACCATGAAGCCCACTCATGGAGTATTTTGTGAAGTTTCAAAACTATGTGTTTAATAGGGTCAAGAAGTGGGAAGTAACTGAGAACTTATCGTACTATATTCACCCATCAAACATGGAGGTTGAAGGAGAAATATCTAGAGCACCACAATATTTGATCATATTCCGAACAATCACAAATCGGTTCTTTCAAGATCCAATCATAGTAAACATACCTATCAACAGAAATCATATTCATGCTAGAGCAACCGGGTTTTTCTACATCTATGAATATATTAAACAACACTAGAAAGATTAAAAAAAAATATTATATTAAAGGTTGGTTTTACTACGGTCGGAATCCTTGAAGTCCTACGACTATACTTCTCAGAAGCTATCGAGTTCTCAAATTCAATTCCAGACTACATACGATATTTAAGATCGGGAAATTTCATGTCTTTAGAGTGCCAATATATTTTCTATGATACACCAATATCCTCATCAATGACTTCATATATATATATATATATATGAAGCCATTGATGAGAATATTTATGTATCATATGAAAGATAACATCGGAGAAGTAGGAGTGTACAACATCAAATATTGCATGAATTAGTCAGAAACATCATCATCACAAGCCTTAAGGAATCTCGTGAGTGTTGTGTCAAAGTCTGTCATTTTCTTTTAACTTTATCTTTGCTTTTTTTTAATTATTGAATGTTGTCACTGTTGGTCATGTGAAGTGAGTCAAAGTCAATAATACATGCCGGAATTAAAATGGTAATAGAGCAAAAACATCAAATGTCTCTTTAGCTCTATAAATAGACCCCTTGTGAGTCGTAAGGTATCAAAATCCATAGACTCTCAGAGTGAGAAACACAAAGCTAGAAAGAGAAAGAGAAACGATTTGAGCTTAAAGCGAAATGTTTCATCCTCTCTCTAAGATCAAAACACTTCGATTGATCTTTCTTGCTTGTAGTGTTTGAAATGAGTTGAGTCTATAAATTCCAATGTCATTGAGTGTTTGTAATCCTCTTTCAAATTCAATAAAAATTTCTTTTAAGGGAAAACTACTTAATTGAAAGCTATATTTTGAATAATTTATTTTATTCATTACATTTCATGCATCCTCATAAAAGAGAGATTTGAGTGAGAGACTACGATATGAGGTAGGATACGAAACGAATTTGTGTTGTGCTTGGGCTAAGGTAGTCCTGGTTGAGGATTAACCACCCCTAGAAAACCGGAAGCTACAAGAACACCGGTGGTCCATTAATATTACGTCCAGGTAGCAGTCAAAACTCTCTCATTTAAAATTTCTAATTATGGAGCATGGTGGACTTGTGATCATTGAAAATTTATTGTTCATAATAGTTATTAGATTATGGTAGCAAGTATCACGTAAAGTCCATAAATTATATTAAGTGTTTCAATTTGGATAAATTTGTGCAATATATAAAACTGTGGCTGAAATTTGTAGTTTTGCAAAACCTAAGGACAAAACAAAAAGTGAAAAAACACCGAATTATTACCTATTTTGGGTGAAAAAATTATAGCCCTTATTTTTTTTGGGATACAACAAAATTTAACATTGTAATAAATTGAAAAACTGCCAAGGATAAACAATTTTGGTTTCATAGGGATTGTTATGTGTGCATTATAGGAATTTGACCTTATATTATATTTGTAGCCTTTTTAAATAGTTTAAAAGTGTAGTAATCCATATCCAGGTCAAGAACATTATTGAATATCAAACTTATTTTATATAATTGCACATTATTTATAAACATTTTAGTATAAAGCTAATATAATAACATACAAATAATAATATGGCGTATATATTATAATAAATATTATAGGAATGAAAATTATAAATCGACTAAAGCAGTTTTGTGCTGGTATGCATAAATTATTTTTTTAAAATTATATGAATGAAAATTGTTGGTATATAGCTGATTTTTTTTATGGTAAACAGGTGGCCAGCATTTGCATATGATAATGAGGACAAGTTTGTAGATACATTTTGGGCTTTGTTTCTTTATTTTGATTATTTTAGAAAATGTGTCCATTTGGGATTACACAGACAACAAATAGGAAATTATACAAAGCAAGAGCCAGGATAAGAAGCCAGCTACATTGCGCTTTCTTGGGGTTCTTTTTTCTCTTTACTTTGATGAAAAAAATTATCACCTAAGGCTTACATTCAAATTACATGCATCTCGGGCTGCCTGCTCAAAAATAACTATCAACTTCCAATTTCCTCTATGAATATTAGGATTTGAAGATGAGAAGAATCAAGAATGGGTAATCAATCAGTCCAATATCTCAGTTGGAACTTGCCCAAATATGTCAGGGCAAGACTCCCATTTACCGTGCTCCTTGGCTTCCCAATACCCGCCAACATAGCGGTACGTATCCGTTTCTTGATCCTTTGCAAACCACCGCGGCTTCCATCCCCTCTCTTGCATTTTCCGAGCCTGCATTTGGAAATGGTATGTCACAAGCTGTTCTTTCAACCTCTCTACAGTCCATGGTTTAGCCACAGAATTTTTATTCAGAAATTACCTGGCGTTGCCTCTGCTCCAGCCGCAACTTCTCTGTGTCCGCCTTATCAAACTCCCCGTTTTCTAGGTATCTTTGGTCTGGCCTAAGCCTTGAATCTGTGGGTGGCAGCTCGTTCTGCACGGATGAGCAATAAAATTGAAAAAACAATTAGACACATGGAAACAGTGGCAAACTATCAAGTTGAATGGAAATATAAGTTATTTCTCATTTTGATGCATTGTAGTAATATGACTGTGTGATCCCAGAATTTGATACGCGTCCATAGAGTAAGTAACTTATTTACTGTGAAACAAAGACTGACATTCCAAGAAGCCAGCATAACTCACCTCTAGTCCTGGAGTAAGCTCATTCAATTTGATTGCAAAGCGTGTAAGGTTGTATCTAGTAGGGAATTTTGGCGGCTTGCTTCTTTTCCACAAGCAATGGGTCGACAAGGCATCCGCTCCTTTACTTTTTCCAACGTAATCTCCATTCGCATAAAACAAGCTTTCATCCCATTTTCCAAACAGGCTTGCCATTGTCTTTCCATGTTTATCTTGTACAACGCCTTGTACCTGCACAACATTCAGAATTCCGATGAGCCCAGCCATGCAGGAATGGGGATTTTCCCAGTGTGAAATTGTTAGTCGAAGCAATACAGTCATAATGCTATATTTTTCACAGTCTCCTTTCACTCAACAGTTCAGTTTTCGATTTCGGGAAAAGGGAGGTTGCAAATTGATGATTTATAGCCATTGACTCTTATATTTGGGTTGGAGTTAAGTGATGAAAATGGCACCTGGTGAGGAGTACGGTCAATGATAGATTGCTCCTTGAATTTTAGCTTGCAACTGTAGTCACGGTTTCCCTGAATACGCATTGTACCATAATGCTCGCAATATAATTTTCCCAGTATGAGGTTGTATATTGACGTTGTTACCTGCAAGTTAAAGTTAAATTAGCATACAAGAAGTTTAGAAATAGATGACAGATTTATCATCTGATGCCAACCTTACTCCATCGGAATACTTCACCGTCATCAAATTCCAAAGTCAGAACACCAACAGGATCAATTTGTATTGAGCGGCCCCAAAATTTGCTTTTCAAGTTACTGTCTCCCCATAATTTCCACCCAGTTCCTTCACAGTGACAGGCAACAACCATGGGGTGATGACTGACCTGACTCAAAAAGAGTTAACTCTATTACTCACAACTTACATAACAGAAAAATTCTGTGATCCAAAAGCTAGCATCTCCTTAGAAGTAGTCAACAGTCATTTACCACAATACAATAATAAGATGTGATGCAATTGCAGATACACAGCCCCTCCTCTATCTCCCAACTTTAACAGCTCTCATGCTTATTGCTTATAAATCTTCCGGTTCACAATTCCATCGCAAGTTATGGCATTTATTGGAGATCTAGCTCAAATTTAATGCCAACATTCATGTGATTCATCATGTCTATTAATATTTTTGGGTTCCTATTACTACTGTGCAAATAATGGAAGCAACACGTGCAATGTGAAAAGGCAAATAAAACCAGTAAACACAGAACGTCAGCTTAGATAAAGTACCTTCTCTGAGAAAAAACGAAGGCCTTTATCAGGGAAATCAGCTTCATATGTTTCTCCCAACAATGGATTAAAGGGTTTGCATGTTCTCCCTTCCGTTGAAGCATATCCAGAGATAGCAAAAGCCGCCACATTAAGGATTCTCATAAGGCTGTTTCCCTGAAAAATTCAGTGAAGTCCAAAAAAATTCTCATTCATCACCATGACTCAAAGTGGTCAGAAAGAAGTTAACTTTTTCAACTTTGGCATCAAATAAAACTTCAACGAAGAAAACACAGTTGAAAATATTTGTATTACAAATTTTCAGACTTTTGAAAGGAACGAATAGCGGAATATTGCTCTGAACAACCACTAGTATTTAGGAAACAAATGGTCAAGTTATTCTTCGTATGAAGAGAAGTTTCAACAAAAAGAAGTTAAAGTGGCAGATTTTCCAAGTGCAATAGCTTCTAACAATGCTGACACCATCAAATTGAATTTCAACAAAGATAATACAGCTGAAGACATTTGCTTTAAAATTTTGCTCAAAGATTTTTGGAAGGAAATGACAGTAGACTTGCCCTGAATCATTATTATTTGAGGAAAAAAGGGTCAGATAATGCTCTGTGTATAAGACAGACTTCAGCAAAATCTCAAATCTTACCTTTCTTCCCCATTCATTTGCCCGGTCAAGAAGATAAGAATATTCCAATTCTTCAAAACACTTTTGAAGAGATGAGAGAGGTTCATTGAAATACACTGGGAGACAAACTTTTGTGAGATCTTTCCCAATGTTATCCTTTATCATTGACCAAAGACTAACACCTTTCTCTTTCTCAACAGGATCAGGCAATTTCTTACGGCGCTTGACATATGGAAAGTTAGCTCCAGCAGATTTGACAGATGGGTCAACACCATCATCATACACAATAGCATCCAAGTCTTCATCATCAGACGAAAATGATGACATTCTTAAATCAGAGCCACTATTACTTCTAAACGAACTTGATGAAAGAAAATCACGAGTATCAAAGAAAGTGTTCTCGTCTTCATCTGTTTCTTCCTCTGCAGCATCAACCCTTTCAATATATTCGTCAGAATCACTTCCAGTAACTTCTGCTGCATGATATATAAGCAAAACACTAGATAATGTCTTGCATAAAGCATAATAGTGTAGAGCATATCAAGTAGCACAATATATCACTAAATTGGGATCAGTCTCCAAGCATTGGTCTACTGGAGGACCACAAAATCCACTTTTGTTGACATAATCAAGGCTTGTTCATATGAAACGTCAACATTTTTTACTGTTGACATTAAATGACATTTATGTTTTGTATCCATATTCTGTAAAAAAATTCAAAAGCCAATACAGGTCGGTCAAACAAAAGCAGTCTCTAGAAATATCAAGGAGGATATGACGATATGTATGCAAACTTAACAAAAGGATCACATAATATGCCACAAACAAAGACTGAAAACTAGAAATGCCATTTAACTTAGGAATTAAATTAAGTCAATATACTATGTTCATTGTTTATTTAGCAGCAGTATACATCAGAGCAAGAAAAAAAAACTCTCAGAAGGCATACCACTGTCTTTGTCTTGCTTAGAGCTGGAAGAAGATGCACCTTGCTCTTTTGACTGTTTTTGACTCTCATCAACGACTGTGTTTTCCAAATCAACCTTTTCTGTCTGACAAATAGCAAAACAATCAACTTAGAAGTATCCAAAAGTGTCTCCAAAGACAAAGAGAACTTAATTTTTCTATTAACTGCTGAATCAAAAAAGGGTTTACAGCCATAAAAGGCATTCAAAAAGATCTATAGGGCTCCACTAGTTATCTTCTCGCATTACTAACCTCATACAACTTTGATATCCAATCACTACCCAAGAGAGAGAGAGAGAGAGAACATACAACCCCCCAAAATCAAACAAATATATGAAGCATACAAAGAGAAAAGAATATATAGAATAGTCTAGCAAATACCACTATTAGCAAAGGTAGGTGTATCCATTAAGCAATCTCCTTGATCCTTACCTCAGAAAAAGTAATAGCGCATAATATCAAACTCTTATCAGTTTTACATATTTTTCCACAACTACAAAGTAATATTCAGTTGCACTTAAATGGACTCCTCAATTAATTACAAGCATTGCATATGTATGCCAGGATATTTGTATGAGTGACCATGTGAGATCAAAATGGGTCACCTTGGTGAAATATTGGCTGTCTAGTATCTACTGAATCACCCAGCCAAGATGAAAGAACTCCAACAGAAAAATCACGATTTATGACCTCAGTAACAGCCAATTCAGGTAAACTATGATCATTCCACTAATTATATATTGATCAGATTCAACTTCTGTCACAAACTGCACTATAGGAGGTACATAGTCTAGTATAATCAGTATCCATATACAGTTGGTTTGAACAAGTTCTGGTAACAAAGAGATGCATGCTCACTTCCCTTTTTTCGACTGTGTAATCGCGAGTCACTGATACTATTGAAATCTGTATCACTCTTACTCTTTATTAAACTGGAGCACCAAGTGGATGTGTTTCTAACAAATCACAATACTATATACTCAGTGCAATCACTGTTTGACAAACAAATAAGGGTAGTACATCTTGGTTGGCAATGGCATAAAGAGAAGCTCCACAGGTTCCCTCGAAAAGAAAATGCATAAATCTGCATACAACTGAAAAAAGAAAGATTGCTGACCAAACTAAATTGTGATTCGTTAACTAAATCAACTACTTATTTAGTATACTATTGGTTTTAGAAAATCATAATTTGACGCCATACATCATTTCAAGCTAACAAGAACCAAAAGCTTAACATTGTGATACTTTGGGTAAATAAGATCTATAAACTATGCAATGCTACTGTAACGACGAGACAATTAAAATTTGAATAGTATAGCCGTCAAATAAAGAAAGACAATATGTAAGGGCCCATACTGTAAGAGAGGAAAAAAAATCAAGCAGACATGCATAAGGACTAGAGGAATCCAATCACAGAAGCATCCGAAGTCTTTAATCCTGTAGTGGGAAGCTCAAAGAAGAAATCTTTTTTTATTTTGGTTATAACAACTCAGATACATCTAAATTCTACTGATAAGGGTTTTCTGATCATTACACGTACCTCTAACTGCCGTAGAGTATCCGTGAGTTGCCACTGCTTCTGCTTCAGCAACATGAGCTGGTCCTGTAATGATGCAAACTCATTCCTCATTATCTGTTCACTATCCTGAATTGCCTCCTCACTCACACCCTCTTCGTGTAGCCGTTGTCTTAACTTTTCAGTTGATACAACAACATTGTTTGCAGCAGCCATTAACTCACTGTTGGACATTCGAGGGAACATGTCTTTCACAGCTTGCAATGCATCCATCCATGCTGCTCTATCTTCCTGACACTCAGCTCTCAAATGTAGCCTTTTTGTGCCAGTAAATATGGAAAATCTCTTGTCATCTGATCTACTCTCCCTAATTGATGAAACCTGCAAAAGTTACCGCTTGAAAAATGAGAAACAAGAAAAATCAAACTAGCCCGCATTTTGCCTCAAGAAGAGTATCAAAACTAGAAACAATAGATTATATCTTGCAGTGCTACTTTACCATTTCCAAGTAAAACCCACCCTTAAAATTTGATTAATTCATTAATCCTAAATTAATCTAGACCCTGACATTTTGGCTTCAGTTGAAATTTAAGGTTTGTATACAAGTCCCACTTCTCTCAAACATAAATGTTTTCAAAAGCAAAAGGATTGGAATCACTAGAGGACGGAAATCAGAACCAATAGTTTTTAGTGCAGTGATGCACAATCTAGGATTTAACTAATATGAAGGAGTATGTAGCATATAGTCAAGACGACAAATTTGCAGTTGGATAAGAACGATCAATCTCCGTAGACTAATGCTGATACAAATTGAGTTCGCCCATAAGGTGATGTCACCCGCCTATGAGATACGCAGTACTGGCAATAGGATCTAATCGAAGCCTAAACAATAAAAGCAAAGAATGTGAAAACCTTAAGATGAATTTCACCGAACGGCTTGCGGCGATGAGGATTGGCATTCTTCTGCTTAGCAATCCTCCGAAGGGACTCGTCGCCGATGACCTTGCAACCTTTCTCGGTTTCCTTGCTGATAGCGATCTTATCAGGACCGTGAATCTTGTAATACGAAAGGACACCATCCTGCAAGACAAACCACCTGGACTTCCAACCTTTGCCATAATTCACCCACTTATAAAGAATCCCACAAATCCCATTCCCAACAATATCATTGATCTTGACCTCCCTGGTATCGACGGAAGACAACTGGCGGTGATTGGCGGTTAACTTCATGATCCCTTCGCTGGCCGCGAACCAGGCGGACTTGTGACTAGCCGATCGGCTACTCCCGGTACGGCTAAGATCGTTTCCATTGATCCGAGCAGAGATGGAGGAACCAGAAGGATGATGAGATGGCCGCATTGGGGAGAAGGTCGCCGGATTGTGATCGGAGATAGAGGACATGCAGCAGAAAGGATGCATGTGACTGAGATCAGACTGATTTCAGCCGATCATCGAATAATGAGATCGGCGGTGGAGGATGTAGATAAAGGAGCTGCGACGGCGGTTGGCGAATCTAAGGAAGGGAATCTCTTCATCTGAAGAAAAAGAGAGATCAAATTGGGATTTCAGATAGAAACTTTGAACAACAATTAGAAATTCAACGGATTAGAGATAAACTTTGATGAATTCAACGGGTTAAAGAAAGAAATGAGAGGGGAGAGGACATGGGAAGGGTAAAGATGTAAATAAGGGAATTTTCGGTTTTGGAGGTGGAAAGAGAGAAAGGGAATCGGAGGGAGGAAGAAGAAAGCAAAAGACAGCTAAGAGTCAATTTCACTTAACATTTAATTTCATTTCATTTTTTCCCTAATCTTTTTTTTTTCCTTCTGTTTTTCTCCAGAGTATCTTCAATTCTATTTATTTATTACTCGCAAACCACAATTCAGCATTCGCTAATTTTATCGGCTTTATGCAATTGTGGAGGTACGAATCCGTTGGAAAATCTGATCCTCTGGATTTTTAGTCTTCCATCTAAAAATTATATCAAAGAATTTGGTATCACAACCATTTAAAATTATAATATTGAAATTTTAACCCCTATTTTTCATCTTATATTTTTGTATCCCTCATTAAATTTTCTTTTACTTTTTGTGAGTTTTTTTTACGGCCTGATGACATCTGTCAACAATGGTTGATTTTCCGGCAATACATATGGGCCGTTCGGTTATATGGTGATTTATGTGGAGTTTATATAAACTAGTCTGCTCGCTGCTTAAGGTTCATAGTCACTCTGTCTTCTCCTTTGTGTGAAGGAGTTTCGGCGCTTCAAGGCCGCGCATTATACCATCAACGATTGTATCAACAAAAAAATTTGAATTTTTTTGAATTAAATGATCAATAAATATAAACTTCGAGTTAGATTTCCAATCTCGACAATCGAAAATATGAAACGATGAATTGATTACGACAATGAGTTAACATTCGGAGATCATCATGAAAATAACACTTTCTTATAAAAATAATACCCGGTAAAACTTGTAAAAATGAACCTAAGTGAAGTAAGTTGTAAGAAATGATGGTTTCATCATCATCTAACAAGTAACTATGAGTATTATACTACGTTCAAGCTCGACCCGTTTATAAAGGAGTTAAGTTTGAGCTGAACTTAAATTTTATACGAGTTTTAAAATGTGTTTATATTCAACCTGTTTAAAAAATGAACGAACTCGAATAACCAGGCTAATATAATGCTCATATAAATATAAATTTTATACGAACTTTAAAATGAATTCATAGTTGACTTATTTAAAAAATAAACGAACTCGATTCGAGATTTTAAGAAACCGAGTAGAGTCACTCGTTTCATGTAACATACATGACCCCCTTTTGATTCATATTCTAAACTCCGGACCTTGTTATATACTTGTGTACAAAAATGAAAGTGAAAGAAGTTATGGGATGGACAAGTGACGTGTAATAATAAGATTTTTTGGTCAAACAAAGGTTTCCCAGTCTTCTCTTGAAACCCAAACTCTTTCATATTTCGTGACATCAACGTCATTGTTTTCCCTCTTTGGGTTTTGCTGATTTTACGTTATTGCCCATTTCCAACAATAAACCGTCTAATTAAAGTAAATTAAATTAAATTAAATTAATTAACAGAGAATATGAAGTTTTTTGAAAACATAATCGCACGCTATCTAAAAAGCTCTTTATAAATGATTCTGTTTAATCCACGAGCATCATTACCACTTAATATTTACCGTTTCAAGGCGATTTGGGGTAGCTTTGAAAAATATTTGTGAAAACAAAGGGATACAGAATTACTGAAATCAACGAAATTGTATAGAAAGATGTGTCGATGACGTGCAAGAGAGGTTGCCTTATGATTAATATAATACTGATGAGTGCAGAGTTGCAGGGAAAGAATAAAAAGTAGAAGTTCCAAGAGAAATACGTACAGTAATATTGGTGAGTATGGGCAGTGTGTCTTAATTTATAAGGTTTTCAAATCTAATTATTATGCATAAACAATCCAAAAAATGGACCCACCCACACAAATCTAATAATAATAATACAATAAATTTTGTTCTCAGAAAATAAAATTATAGAGTATGGGATTTCAAAATGAAAGAGGGAGATGATGTAGTGGTGGTACTGGTGTCTGTCTGGTGGTAGATAAAAGCAGGACTGTTACTGTAGCAGTAGAGCACCATCAATTGCGCTCTTCACTCACCAGGACCATTCAATTTCTTTTTCTTTTTTAATTTTCTTGACCCAAATCTATTATCATATCTCTAAATATCCGTTCCTAAAGATAAAATGGAAAAATCCAAAGTCACGATTTGAGATAACTTTGAGACTGAACTCGAAAAAGACTTTTGTATCATATGTTTGATCCAAAATCACTAAATTTAAAAAAGTTTTAAGGATAAAATGAATAATTAGATCTTTTACACTATTAATCTTTTAAAGAGCACCAGTAACATAAACTCGTTAAATAAATATTGACAAAATCAGAAGGATATATAAAACAAAAGTTCATAATATACTTTCAAAGAAATTAATAATATTGCTGACCGTTTGATCCACTTGACACACTCGAAAGAGGCTTTCGGACCTCATTAGATCCTATCTCCGCCACCCACCAAACAGTACCACCATGTGTGAGTTCAAAAGCCAACGGCTGTCCCATCAAATCGTCATCTACTTGTGTGCCAAAGTCTAATACTAGCTTATGCAGATTTGAACGTTGCTGTCCTATAACAACCTAATCATAATAGGGTTCCAATTAAGCCTAGCTTAATACGTTTTGCAAACTGTGCTTCATTCATCAAGGCTAGTGGACCAAAAATACAAATGCTTAATCTAGTTACTGTGTTTTTGAAGGCTGAGTTGCATGATTGGGCCTTGAAAATTTTACCCAAATTTGCATACTCCCTTAGGATTTCCAACAAACACAACTGGAAAAGGTGCATGTTGACGTGGTTTGGGTACATTTGTGGACCCTAGGACGAGAAAAACCACAACTTCCACATGGGGCTCTGAGGCAAAGCTAGGGTTTTTGTGCCACACTAACGTTCATAGTAATTCTCTCAAGCAGTAAACTTGACACTACTTCTTGCTCAGAGTTAGACAAAGGCTATTCTGACAGTGTCCCCTGTACAAAGATGGAGGATCCGATTCTGGGTCTTTGGAAAATACAAAGTTCAAGCTAAGCAGATTACATGGGTCCATAGAACTAACATTTTTGCAGTCTACTCATGGTGCCATAACTCAAATCACTTACAAAAAGATCATTACAAAATAGCCTATATGCATGATTGTCGACAATAATTCAACCCGGCCCCTAACTCTAACAGGAAATGCTGACACATGGCATTCACTCTCTCTATCCTTTCCCATATGTTAACTTAGCTCACAAATACCCATTGTCAAACAAATGCAAAAAATCTCACCTCCCCTTAAATACAAGAGAAAAAGGATCCTAGGTAGAGAGATATCGAATAGGCAAATACAAATGGAAATGGTCATAGGTTTTGCAGTTTGCAGGCTCAAGCCAACTTACAAGGAATCAAATGTTCTATACCCTACCAAACAGAACCTATTAGTTCTCTCTCACCAGGGCATACCCGAAATGTAACAGCACATGAGCAGCAATCACGGAAAAATACATAACAGATTAACAGCAGACCAAAGTAGGAAGTTTATAAATAATGTAATTTATTACTAATTTGATCATGTTATGTCACATTAAGAGTAGTTTTAATAATCAGGACGGGCCAGTAAGCAATCGAATCATGCCAGCTCTAATGATTAGCTGAGATATCAAAGCTGGTGATAATAAATTTAACAGATCCATAATCACATGAAAACATTTAATTAGTTGGTGGGTAATATTCTGGGGGGGGAGGGGGGGACGACACTTGATGTGATCTGAAACATTTTTAAATTTGAATCAAATGTTGACCAGTCAACATTCTAATTTCACATTTATATCATGGAGAAAGATTCCTCTTTTATACAATAACATATTGATTTGCTGGATTATGAGAGAGGGGCACCTCGCGGAGAACAGTGGCAGTTTCACGTTAAGTGCAGGGAACCTCTTCAATTGAGTTTTGTTCTGAGAAGTCCCTTGAAGAAGTCGAAGCTGTGAGAGTGAAACATAGGATTTGCTCATTTAAGTTAGACATTGGTAAAATATCTAACATGACAAAAGCTAGAAACGGTACAAGCAGCAAGTTGTATAAAGTAAGCAACTCGTAGATGTGCCTCCTACTGCCAACTCAGATTATTACCCAAAGAAAAGGAATTGCAACTGAACATATTCACGTTCAATATGATTGTCAGTCTAACTTTTAATAGCACGCAAAGGAATAAAAAGGTGCACTCATTTTCAACAATCATAAACTGTAATAATGGATGGAGGAGTAGATCCCATTCCAAGTGAGTGAAAGTCGTCAATTCAGATCTCTGATCAATTAAACATATTGTGGGGTCCCGTGCACAAGTCATGAGGATATTATTTACTTATGCTTTTGTCACACAAGTCAAATGAATCATGCTTGTCCTTTTTCCTGATTAAGACAAACTATTCATACAAACATGGCATAAGAACCTATAAATGTGATCAATACATACTCATCTACTTTTTTTTTGCTTAAAAAAATTTCAAAGGTCAAATACGAATAGAGAGAAGAGGTAAAAGCTGAGAGTTACCAGGTCTATAGATTTACCACTTTCTGACTCACCAACTAAGCCTACACTTTTATCACTGATGCAGCGACTATATACTGAAGACAACAGTGAAAATATAATGAAGCATGATGTTTCATCGCCACTTCCATTATCTTGCTAGTTTTAGGAGACAAGATAGGAGGCTAACTGTAATTTCAGACCTCTTAAGTTATTAATACAACAAAATATAATACGCTCTCAATTTTGTATGAAACATATGACATACAAGTGTTAACTAGAAGATAGGAAACCGGACCCGGATCTTTTATCTTATATCCTTCCCGGGACCAAATGACGTGGGGGCACACGTCTAATGAACCACACATACAAGCACACGGGGTTCCATCCTAAAACCAATTGGCAATAGGAGAGTAGCCCGGATGCTTATATGGTAGATTCACTTGATTGCGTGTTATCGATGTGGGATTCTTTTCCCTACATCTCAACAATTACAAATAATTTTATGAATCAACAGCTCTATGTAAGGACAACCAAGCATGCTAACTGTAATTTCAGACCTCTTAAGTGATTGTCTGATAGATCTAAGAGACCCTCCACAAATTCACATTCAGTAACCCTATATCAATGTAAGATGGTTACTTGAAACCTTGCTTACACACATGGTTAATTTAAGGTATGGCCATGACCAGTATTCAGACAGCTACCTACTTGTTTATAAGACATATCACAATTGTTTAAAACTCAAAATCGTACTGAAGATTTTGATTTCGTACTACTGAGAGGGATATAATCAAAAGGATACGAATCATTATACTGGCTTTTTAGTACCTATTGCCATCTGGATGAAGCTCACATATTTGACCATCATCACTGACCGCCAATAAATATCCAGTTGATGTCAGGCCCTGTAATTGGAAAAATAGATGAATGAACCAAACTTGGAGGTCCATTTGAGTACTCTATTAACATATCAATCTATGGTTTGCACTTTGCACCTCAAGGACAAAAAAGAAAGAAGAGACGTTTTGGTGAAATTGCAATGATCAATGAGTTGTTTCAACTTCCAGAAATAAGGACAAAAGTTTTGTCACAAAACATATTTGGCTTGCAAATGCACACATAACAGATCCTTCTAAGTGGACGCCCAAACAAAGATTCTACAGAACAGATAACACACAATCACTCGACAACAAAGCCTCTACACTCACTAGCTTGTGTGGTTTCATCATTTTTGATGATTATGCACTCTTTTACTGCTCCCTCATAGCCCAAAGCATTCTTTCATATTTCTCTTAATAACGGCAATTCTACATCAGTTGTTCTACCACAAGTTAAACATATTGATACTGAAATCTTTTGTTACTTTTGTAGATTTTTTACCAGATAAAAGAAAAACTAAGCATTCAATCTAATCACTACAAAATTTTACCAGTAATCCAGTATAAAATTTAAAGTAACAATTACAAGGGGGCATATGTTCCATCTTGAAACATGACTTCTCTATAAACTTAAGGACTCAAACAAGGGCATTTTTTACCGAATCTTTACCTGAATAGTAACTTCACTATTCATTGATTGGTCCTCAGCAGTATCCTTCACAATAATTCTTTGCCCACTGCATACATATAGGAAGATGAGTTCCCACCAAAAAAAAGAAACATATAGGAAGATGAGTTGACGGTATAACAGTACAAGTCCAAACTATATTTTTAGCGAACAAACTCATCAGAAATGCCTTGTACATCTACTGTACAAATGGTGACACATGTCATATTTCTTAACAGGCGCAGTATCCACAGATTAAGCCAGAGATGTAGATTGTTGCATGGTGTTGGTCAGAGAACTGAGAGAAGTTAAGCTTTATTCCTTAAGGCTGGAGCAAGAGTATATCAGAAACCATGGCTACTAGATGAAACTTAGCTTGCATAAGAGTATATCTGAAATTTCAGGAGTTCCAGCAGAGAAAGGAATGCAACAATAAGCAAGCAAGGAAATGCACCTGAAACAGTGACTTATGTGTTGCACATTCACTTTGACAAAGCCATCATAAATATGATTTACATACAGGTGATGTGGTATTAATATATTTCAGAGTTTAATACCTATGTAGCCATGTCTTGTAGTAGAGTTCCTCCAGAGGTTGAAAACCTGCAAAAACAATGTAAAATGACCTTTATCCTTCTTACCGAGTTCATTTTTGAACATTATCAAAGAGTATGAGACATAATGCACTTCTTACATTTAGGAATCATAGTTTACAAGGCTATACCGTTATAAGTAGAATAAGTCATAAACAGGAAGATTACTTAACATAGTAACTGACCTTGAAGTATAAAAAGGTCAAAGAACTCCTCAAACTTGTTAAAGAAGGATGCCATGATTTCTTCATTTTGTAGCTGGCAAGTAAAAGAGGCTATCTCTTGCAGGCATGCATTCAAGCATGTTGTAGGTTCCCTATTATCGACATTTAAGCCTATCCCTGGCAGCGAAGAACCCAATTAGATCAAAAAATGACTTTTGATAAGATAGTATTGTCCATACAAGGCTTAGAAAGCCCTATAGTAAGGCTTATTATAACAAGAAAAATACAACCACGGTTGGCATGCCATCAGATTTTACCAGCAGTAACATTGAACTTCTTTGACGTATAAGTGGAAGTGCACAATATGCCTCCAACTTTGAGACCATTCAAATAAAGATCATTTGGCCATTTTATTCTGACATTGAGCTGTGGTAAACCCTGCAACGTTCAAGCGCAAGGATATGTTAGAGTCCATCTAAGGAGAAAAAGATGACAAGTTTACTACAGTACTACACTGTAAACTTTGCCGTATGAACCTAATTGCAAAACGTTAATCTGCAACCAGAAGATGCCCAATTCAATAACACAAAAAATGTCTATTTTGCAACCCTAGTAATTTATACGAGTATTTGCCATACATTCAATATTCACTATAGTCCTTGACAAATTTACATTGTTGCAGGGTATTGGAATGATAGAAGAACCAGCAACAGCATATGTTTAAGACTTTTAGTAGCATGCAACAGAGCAGCTATGACCTTTTTATCACAGGCAGCTTTTATAGCCTCCGATACAGCTAAAGACACAATATATTGTAAAAAGGGCACAATCCTGCCGTTCTCCATCTGGATGGTGTATGAGAACAGAAGACATCCTTTAGGTGATTCCCACACATTTGCTGATCTCCCTACATATTCACAAAACAAATAAGTCACCCAGATATGTTTGAAATCCAACTTTTTCAACACCATCCTCTACGAATCTACGATATGATACGATCTGCTCATTACATGCACGCATCTGGTGAGAATGTTAGATTAATCCTTTTGGCGGCAACTCAATCACTTTTAAACAAGTAAAGTTGTAAGCTTCAAAGGCACAGGAACAATAAAGATAAATATCATACCTCTCCCTTTGGTCTGAACATCAGCAACACAAACCGAACCAATTGGAAGCTCGCAAAACTTCCTTCAATAGCGATGCTGGAAAGGTCAACGAAGTACCTAAACAATTTGGAAATTAAAAACGAAATATTTTAGGATTCTCACTGAGATACGACGTCTTGTGTGGAGTTAATCCTTGGAGACCAGATGAGAAACCGGCCAAAAAGTGTGGTTGAAAGCGAATCCATATAGAATTTGAAATCAAATGGCAACTCATCGTTAGAATTTTCGAACTCTGAGAACAGTCGAACTATGAATTCGGAATTATCGGAGAAGTGGAGCACATCAGTGCTCTTAAGCGACGTGGCCAGGTCATTCTCAGCAGACGACTTGCCACAAATCACTAATAGGGAAGGAGGCTGGGAGTGAGAATCCATGGATAAAGACACAAGTCGGAGGAGGGGAGATGGATCAGAAGGTTCTGATGAAACGGATGAGTGTGTGTAGGTAGAGCTGCTCACGGGAACCGGGAGGGAGGCTCCGACGACAGTATTTGATTTCATAGGCGGTACCATTCCCCGGCGGAAAAAAAACGAGTTATGTTGGATGATTTACAGTTGTATCCTCGCGGTAGAGAGAGATTTACAATGACGCCCTTGATTACCCTGGTCAAGTAAAAAAACACTGCGTTTTGAATCCCGTCAAAATGAATGTTCAGGGACGGAGGGAGACGAATTCGACTGTTCCAGAGTGTTTCTAGCTTGCATCGTGGCATTGGGGAAATCATGGAGGAGTTGCGGCGAGCTCTAATGGAGCGGGGATTAGCCGTTTCGGATTCCCCTAAGAAAGGACGTTGCCTTCTTGCCAACAAAGACTTGTATCCTGGTTTGCTCCCTCTGTCTCTCTTTCGAATTGGATGTTCCAGATTGTTTGTAACTATAGAGCAACTGTGCTTCCTTTTTGGCGTTGCTTGCTAGAAAGTTTGGCGATGATTTTTGGGAAAAATTTTCTGTCAAATTACAAAACTGGTTGTGTTGTTTGGATTCATGCTTTACGCTTGTATCCTATCTATCAGGTTTTCACCATATTTTCAGTCTTATTATTCGTTTGTGGAATTTTGTGGATGTATATGCTAAATCCGCAGCCATTCTAAGAGGCAAATGATAGGAAACTTGTTGATTATGCGTTGTAAATGAGCGCTAGAAATGCCTTTATCTTTCTGCTCCTGGTTGTGCTATAGCTATTGATAAGGATTTTGCGTTGGATCTAACCTTGTCAAAGTGCCTCTTTTCAAGTTAATTTTGACACGTTGCTTTTATATTATATGATGATCCATTCACAAACACTGCTAATACATAATCATGATTTGTAGGCGATATAATCACTAACCAAGAGCCTTATGTATCGGTTCCAAGCAACACCATGGCTAGTTCAAGATGTGAAGTCTGTTTTGCCGCTGCTTTTCTGAAGAAATGCTCTGCTTGTCATGTTGTGTTCTATTGTGGGACTGCATGCCAGGTGCACATCATTTTCTGTAAAGGCATCTCTATTTTTCAATTATTTGTGATTATTTGTGACAATTAGGTTTAATCATCAGCAAAACTTGCTTTAGTTTAGTATCTTATGTAATCTCAAGTGACAGTTTAATCATATACATGCTTCGGTGTGACTGTTGTGCATCCAGACATCAGATTGGAAATTGCATAGAATGGAATGTCAGGCCCTTGCTAAGCTTGAAGAGGAGAAGAAAAAGGCTCTTACCCCTTCTATACGACTGATGCTCAAACTCTACTTGAAAAGAAAATTGCAAATTGACAAGGTTGATTTATATGTAGCTTTTTTTTTTTAATTCATGACTCATGTTGTCTTGGCTTCACTCAAATTGGATATTCTTGCCTTTAGACGTCTTATAATCGAAAATTTAAAACTATTGGGTATTGCATCAGTTTTGTATATGAAAAGAATGACCTTCCCAATATTGAATTACACAGAACATATGTTAAATCATATAAATAACTAAGCATGTTGGAAAAAGAATAAAAGGCGCACTGTGGAGAGCTCCAACATGCACTGTTTAACCTTTTTAATGGCAGGTTCTTCCCACTACTGTGACAGACAACTATCAATTGGTGGAGGCTATGGTGTCTCGTATCCTTACTTTCCTCTCACACACTTGCTTTTTATATCTGCTCATTTTCCCTGTTGAGTTATTGTGTTGTTATAACTTAAAAATTCCTTACATGCAGATATGTCTGAGATCAATGAAAAGCAACTAGTTTTATATGCACAGGTGGCCAATTTAGTTAGTGTTATACTGCAATGGCCTGAGTTAAACCGTAAAGAAATTGCAGAAAACTTTTCCAAGGTATCCTGTACTCTCTTGAAGTTGATTGATTTGTTGTCATTTAAACATATGATTCTGTCCGTCAAAAATAATAATCTGTATTACTGTTTTACTTTTTGTCTGGTATCTGAGCACTATCCACCGACTTTTGATTAGGCTATTCCGCAATTGCTCTTGAGGTTGGAATTTTAGTAATTAAGGGTTATAATGAATAATTATCTTTTATTTATGCCAGCTTGCATGCAATGCACTTAGCATTTGTGACTTTGAGATAAGACCCCTGGGAACTGGGCTGTATCCTGTGATTTCCATCATCAACCACAGGTATTGCATTTTCAAAGTCACGTTCAGTTCCAGCTCTCTGCAGATTAGTAATCCTTGTTTGTTTTTATTACTTCAGCTGCTTGCCAAATTCTGTTTTGGTGTTCGATGGAAAAACAGCTGTTGTTCGTGCAGTGCAACATATACCTAAAGGTACTGAGGTACTGATTGTAACTGATAGCTTCTCCTTATCTTCTGTTTCTGTTTAGCTTAAATAATTATAAATCGACATTGGACAGTCTCTTGAATGCATACTGGAAATAAATGTATTTTTTTATTAGTCCTATCGTTTTTTAACCAATCTCCAGAGCTGTTTCTAAGTCCATCAGAATTTAGTGGCGAAGGGGACAAAATAACATCACTAAGAAGGTCAAGACATAAAATGTTGTTGACATAAGAGATAGGTTGCCCAATTTCAATGGGTTTTAGGTATTTAGTCCTGCTGAAAAGGTGTACCAGATCTAGATTGTTTTTAGTTGCTATCTGGTTTTTATGTTGTGGTAGGTGCTGATCAGTTATATAGATACTGCTGGGAGCACCATGACACGTCAAAAGGCTCTGAAGGAGCAATACTTCTTCACCTGCACTTGTGATCGCTGTATAAAACTGGTTTGTATAGTTGAACCTTGAAAATATGATTTCAATCACTAAAAAAAGTCCTTTTTCCCCTTGATTTAACATTGATGCTACTCCACTTGAAGGGTGAAATTGAGGATATTCAAGAAAGTGCTGTTTTGGAAGGGTATAGATGCAAGAGCAATAAGTGTGATGGCTTTCTGCTTCGTAACTCAGGTATGACAACCTTAGTATGTTTTGAGGGGCAAATTTTGTGTATATACAATTTATAAACCTTACATGCTTGGAATTTGACATAAGCTGTTACATTGATCATGGAATATTCTTAGTGCAGACAAAAATGCATTCATATGTCAGCAATGTGGGCTTCTACGAAGCAGGGAAGAAGTTCAAAAGATTGCTCATGAAGTGAAATTGATGTCTGAGAAGGCTTCCACTTCTCTAGACGCAAAGAGTATCCTCATTTGTTGCTTGTGCTAGCACTCCTAGCATTTCTTTTGGTGTTGGAATCACATAGGCACCAGTCCGTTTCATTGAGGTTATCTTTGACCCAATTTAGATTATCAGGAAGCTTGTACATTGTACAAGAAGGTCGAGGAACTGCAAGTGAAATTGTGTCATCCTCTTTCAATAAGTTTGATGCGAACACGGGACAGCCTATTGAAGGTACTTTTATAACTCATGTAACCATTTGTCGTAGTTCATAGTGAATGACAGTCAAAGCTGAAAGGATTATAGAACTACAGCGTTATTAAGTGGTGGAATCTGTCTGCAGATATTTATGGAGTTCAAGAATTGGAAAGAAGCTCTCGCATATTGCAGGTTGACAATTCCAGTGTATGAAAGTATGTTCACGAATTACATAAGTTTATTGCATTCCTTTTTCTTTCTGATGTATATCTTGACCTTCCAGTGATTGTGTTTATCTGTGTGTTGTTATAAGCAGAAGCATATCCAGGATGTCATCCAATGCGTGGATTGCAGTATTATACTTGTGGAAAACTCGAATGGTAAGAAAGAATTCTCCAAAATCGGTGATAGGTGTTGGGTTGGAGGAGACAGCTATACTCTTGACCTGGGTGACTGAAAATGGTAAGGTTGATTGATCTATGCAGGTTGCTGGGTGACACCGAGAGTGCCATCAAATCATACACAATGGCATTGGATATACTACAGTACACCCACGGAAGAAACACGGCTTTCACAAACGAGCTACGGATGAGGCTAGACGAGGCACACGCTGAAGCATCATACATGCGTAAGGCTGAACAATTTTGAAACTTGTTTGACCGCAAATTTAGCATTTCAATTTGCATCATCTTATTGTTTGGCATTGGTAATACTGTATCAATTTGTATCTCTGGAAACCACTCCCTAGGAACAAGTTTTTATTTTTTTGTTTCAAATCTAAATTCTTACAAGGAAAAGATGGGGGTCTTTTAAATTTTTTAAGTTGTATTTGTGCCTTTTTGTTAGTGGCTTGTGCATGAGTTGAGATCATTAATTGATATTTTTTTTTTTGAAAGAATTGGGCTAAATAGGCTTTTTTTT